>JAOQGH010000077.1:16076928-16146498 GCA_025769975.1 Gallinago jamesoni | reverse complement strand
ATCATTTCAGTTGGAAAAGACCCTTGGGATCACCAAGTCCAACCACCTACCCTACTCTACAAAGTTTTCCCCTACACCATATGCCCCAACATCACATCTAAATGACTCTTGAACACGTCCAGGGATGGTGACTCAACCACCTCCCTGGGCAGCCTATTCCAATGCCTGACTACTCTTTCTGTGAAAAATTCTTTCCTAATATTCAGTCTAAACCTACCCTGTTGGAGTACTCTGGCTGCTTTTGCAGTATCAACAAAATATGCACCAGCTTCCTGGCCTGCTTATGAAAATGTTGTTTAAAACAGCATTAAAGCCTTATTAAAATCACAGTAAATAATTTCTATCCCAAAAGGCTGTTTCTCTCTTACAAAAAAATAAAAGAGGGGGGTTGATTTGACACTATTTGTTCTATAAACAAACCCCCTGGTTTTTCTTTTACTTATCTTCTAAGCACCTATAAATGGTTTAATTATTTGTTATTCTAGTTTCCAGTAACTGAAGCACAAATAATCTGTAGCTCCCTGACATCTTTGCATTCCCTCATCCCTTTTTAAAAGTAGATATTATATTTGTAATCTCACCCATCTTTTCAAGGAAAATCATTAATGCTCCTAGGATTGCTTTAGCCAGCTTTATATTTGCCTTGTATTGAATTCACCTGGCTCAGCTGATTTGAAAATACCTTCATTGTTTTAACAGACTCGTGACTTTCCGTTTTATCTTGAATCCCTTTTTGCTCCTGGTGTTAATTATTTTAATGCCTGATTGCCGGTGACTTTTGTAAATGGCAGTCTTCCCCAGTTGTCAATTATTTAATTAACTCAAAAGGCAGAAGCATTTGTTGTGGGTCCAAAGGCTTCAGCCCAGTTCAAACTCACGTGGTTGTCAGGTGGGCTCTAGGTAACAGAATTTCATTTTACTTCTTTAATGTGTTTTTCTTTAAAAAGGAAAGAGAACACTAAAGTTGCAAAAGTCCAGCTCCAAAATGAGAAGAAATTCTGACATTAAAGTTTCTCTTATAATCTTAACCAAGTGCTTTGTGTCTGCATGTTATGCTACAGGATCAACTACAGGTGCAAGTATTTTTTGTCCCACAACGCCATAGTCTCTTTCAATACATATTGGGATAAGGTTAGGGCTGTGTGCTAAAGGAGTCATAAGCCTCTTGCCTCATTTATTAAAAAAAATTGGGGGATGTAGGGCAAAAGAGGAAATTCTTATGATTCTGGTAACTGAATGGCATTTTAAGAATTAATTCTTTGGTTCTGTTCAGTAGGTTGCTTGTGTTCTGATTTACAGATCACTTGAACCCAAGCCTCTAACCAGTAGGCACTGGTTATAGGAGCCTCATTTCCTTAGTGCTCAGCAGGAGATACAGTCAGATTTGTGTAAGTGCTGAGCACTCACGGGTGTTCGTGAAAGGAGCTTCACTTTCAACATAGAAAATGCCTTGTTACTAGATGTTCTGAAAAAATCAGCTGCAAGGCATCTCAGAGGGGCACTGAGACTTTTGTAGCTTTTAAAATCCTTGTGCCTTTGTTGCCACGTGCAAGTTTATCCGCATTTATGTCACATGCTATTGCAAAAAATAAAATAAAATAGTATTTACGTGAAATACTTCTGTGTTAGAGTGGCATCTATTATTGAGAGATTGCTTTGTACAATCTGTACAAATGGGTTTTGGCCTCACTTAAAGGCAAAACAAAATGCTGGATTGGCTTCTCATTAAATGCTTTCCCATACCCCACTTTATAAACTGGCACACCAGAGAAAGAATAGCACGAACTCCTGTGACTGAAGACTGATTCAGATTGTATACCTATCAGGAACAGGGAGGGAGGAAGGGATTAATTTTATACGAATATATTAAAAATTGGCATGATGCAGCTTAGTATTTGCCTTTGCACTGTGACAGTATGAAGGATGAAGAATGCATTTCTAAGGCAGAAAAAAAAAAATAATACTGCAGTGGACTTTTTTTTCCCCACTTTTCAGTTGAGCCACTGGAGGGCAACATGATCCCAGTCACCGCAGCAGAGGGAGCGCTGCAGCCTGCAGAACCGCACAGCCTGTACCCAGCAGGCACCACCAAACTGCAGAGGAATTTCTGCATAAAGGTATGGCAGAAATCAGACAATAAGAAAATATATTTTTTTTCCAAATATTTTAACATTGCACTTTTTTTTTTAAGGTAGTTTTATAAGTTTCTTCCTACATCTACAATCTGTTAAGCTTAGGATGATGTTTTCACGAGTTATAAATATTATCCAAAGGATTTCTGAAGGATATAATGCAAGGCCCACTCAGCCTGGTATCATGAAAGGTGAAATATTTCCCACTGCTAAGTTGCTGAAAATCCAACACATGTTTCTACTCGTGAAATAACTCTGGCAGGCTTTTCTAGATTAGTTGGTAAATCCGTTAGAACAGATTATTTCTTTATTACATTTTAGAGGACTATGAGCAGTGTAGGGGTCTGATTATATTTATTTTTTTTAATTAATAGAAATAGGTTGGCTCGAATTAACTCCAGAGCACCTGGGATCTTGGAGAGGACCAGAGAGTTCATCCCACATATGCTCGCTTTGAGGAAAGCACCAGCCCAGAAAAAGAGTAGCAAATAGTTTTTGAAAAAAGTTACAGCCAGTCTTTTAAGAAGAGGTAGCAAGTACAAAATAGACACAAATAAAATAGCACCTTAGAAACTGGGGGGAAATGCAGACTGCATTATAAAACACAGCAAAACAACATCGTTTTGCCTAGAAATCTTGTATTGGCTGCTGCTGTTTCGGATTGGGTTATCGGGTTATTGGGTTATCACAGAAGCAGAATCTCATCCATCTTGTTTTCCACGTGCTCTTGGTTTCACAGTTTTTCTCTCCATCTCACCTCCCTCTGTGCAGTAAGTCTTTGTTTGCAGCCATTAGCAATCCAGCTGTGTTTTCCGCATCTCCGGAAAGCGCTTTCATGCACTGGGATCCTTCTGGGCAGGCTAGCTGGGATAAATCACCGTGGGAAGGATTTGTTTTGTGGATGCACAAGGATAAGCCTTTAGTATCCTCCCTGTTTCATCCTTCCCCCACCAGCATCATGCACGTAGGCATGCACACACACACACACGCACACACGCTGGCTCACGGTTCAATTTAATCCTTATAGCACAGGGATTTGTTCCTTATCCATCCAAGCAGCCTGGGGGAGGGGACAGGGGAGAGTCTTCAGCAGCCAAAAAAGGCTCTTGCCGAGCTGGGAGAGAGGGTCCCATTTTAAATCCCTGTTTGTTTGCCTGCACGTGGAAACAGATTGAAATCAGACTGAAAGTCTGAAGGAAGTTTGGACCTTGCGAGAAATACCAGCCTTAATGCACTTTTAAAATGGAGCATTCCAAACATAGAGAATGGGACATCATGTTTTAAAGCCTTTAATTCTTGTGAGTTCCCAGTTTGTACAGCTTTGGGAGACAAAGTAGCAGCGTGAAGGAGAGCACTACTATTTGAGAGGAAAGAGGAAGGATTAAGTTTGTTTTCTATTTGCATGAATTGATGCTAACCTGTGGCACTAGCAGGCGCTAGTCAGATGTAGAGGCAGAGAAGAACGATTTCGTATTTTCCCTGTCAGTTATTTTTTGCAGGAATTCCTTGGAGGGAAGGGAGGGTGACAACTGCTGATTTCTGCAGGTTTTTTCTGCTAGAGAAGGCAGGTGTTTAAATTTTTGTAATTTTCTCTTGAAATAAATTACAAATTTAGCCGTCAAAAGAGTGAAATTGGAGCTTCAGACCAACCCTGTAATCTGGAGCTGGCTGAAGTCACCACTATCACGTGAAACTTTGGCCTTAGAGCTTGTTTCAGTGTTGGAGTTCATCGCTTCAGCAACGTGTAATCGCATTGTAGAGGAGTCAGTATTATTACCTGGTTTTAGTCACTAAAGGTAGCTCTGCCAACACATATTTGACAACAACTGAGATGTCATTTAGCAGTGACACTTGATGTGTCCCAGGATGATGTGATACTGCTTACTATATTAAATATTTCACTTTTTTTTTTAACTACATGCAGATACTAGGAATTATTTCTGCTCGTTTCTTAAGTTACAGGAGAGCTCATTTGAATAAACTAATGGAGGTTAAAATTGCTCCTGTTTATTAATTCTGCATGCAACTTTTACACGGTTAAAATGTTAAGGAAAATCTCTATTATAATGGAAGGATATTCTAGTAATTGCCTGTAATTATAAGGGTGGCTCGCTACAAATACATCTAAATACATCATAGCAGAAGACATTAGAGGCTGACACTTCTGTAGTTTAGGACAAGTAATGTATTTTAGAAAGAAAAACTGAATAAATGGCATGCTCTCCTTGGGCCAACTACCCCAGGAGCTGTTGGATTCATGCCTGGCACTGGCACTGCAAGGGCCATTAGGTTTATTTGTGATATTTGGGGTTGGTAGGATCGGAACTGCAGGTGATTCAGATAACCTGGCTAGAATAAATTAAGCTGTATTTGCTGTATACCACAATGAGCCAGTTTGCCGTTATTTTGCAGTGTAAATAATTGATTCACTTACCTTATCACTGGAGGAACAGAAAGAATTTCAGGTACATAATAAGATAGTGAAAGGCACATTGAAATACATTGGTCTTAATGTACATTACTGATGGAGGAGCTTGTAATGCACCAAGCCCTAAGGGAACATGTTGCCTGGGAGGTGGGTTTTTTACTAGGCAGAACATAATACCAAATTCAGTAGTTACCCTTTTTTGTCTCGTGATGTTAAATTTCCAGCTGGAAGAAATGGTTGGGAAAAGGAGCCCTAAGACAGGGAGATCACATCTAGGCAGAAACTTTCTCTCTTAGAGGGCTCCAGGTCAAATTCGCCCATCACATACCTAATCTCAAAGAAAGCCAACCACAGTGGATGTTACCTGCTCTATTTTTGGGGGGAAGGTTTTATATTTTAGCATGCTAAAAGCAAGGGCATTTTTTAACACAGGGACAAACACATTGTTGGCCTGACTCAGGTGTTCTCTTTATTTTAATGCATCCTGACTGATTTCAGCTACTGTGTAATGACAAGAAATTAGGGAGACCAAGAGTTAAAGGAACTGGGTGACCAGAGGGGATCCGTGAGAGCCCCTCAGGCCTCATTTCTCTGGGCTGCCTGTTCCAATGCAGCCACACTTCACCCATTTATGTGAAAGGATGCTTAGGGGGCTTTTTGAACCTCACAGCAATTTACCCCGTTATCAAACACACAACCACAAACCCTACCTCATCATTAAGCAGCTGCCTGTTGGAACAGAAATCATGCTTTAGTAGTTAAGACAAGCAAGCATGATGTCCCTTCTAATTTGCCAAATTAATTGAAGAGTTGTATTTCCAAGTGGATTACCCCCCTCTTATGGGTAGTGTTTTTTGGAATAGGCCTGAATTTGCTTCAACCTCTCCCTCTGTTTTGTGAATTCCCGTTTCCATACAGGGAATGAATTTGGATGGACTATTCTACTCAGACATGAATCCACATTAATCTATCTGCCTTCACATCAACAAGTCTTTGGAAAGAAGCAGGAAGGGCACTGGCACCACAGTGCCTACCACAATTCACTGCCGGGGACAAAAAGGGCTTGCATAAGTTTTGAGCAAAATTGTGTCCATCACAGGGCAGGAATGTGGGCTGTGCATCCTTATTTTCTCTCTTTAACACTTGTGTGCTTGCATGCTTCAGTGAGCAAGAGCAGATTGGAGTGGTTTTCCTTAACTAGTGGTTGCAGCTGCAAAAAGGTATCCATGGGGGTGGCCGTATGGATCCATGGAGCAGCCCCCGCTGATAGTCTCGTAGGGAGAAACTGCAGGATCCTAGCCTCAGGATTCAAAGCACTAGCCTCAAGGATTAGAAGGGTAATTTCAAGAGACTAATTGGAGTGAAAAGCACAGTTCACGGTATGACTGTTTCAGTTCTCAAAGGAACTGAATGGGATGGGTAAGTCAGCAGGCAGAATTAGCACCTTCTCTTCCCCTGCTCAAATACATGCTGCAGTCGTACAGGGGGGTGTTGCCTGGTGCAAGGGTCTTTGATAGGAGTACATCCCACTGCTAACCATTATGTTATAAAATTATTACCTTCTACTTCAAAGGTGAGAACTGCAAAGGTTAATGAGCTAATTCTCTGGACCCGGTATTTCCATCCTACCCTTCCACGAAGCTGAGCGTCCTTCACCAGGTTGTTCACTGGAGATGGGGAAGTCTTCAACATAACATCTGCCACACAGGGAATCCTATTCCCTTGGCAATGTTTGCAGCAGGTGTCACACCAAGAGCACCTTCCTGGTATTTCCAGCTCTTGGGCTGGACATGGCACTGCCAGTTCGAGGAGGTCAACTGCAGGGAGCCTTTTGGCTCAAAGATTTGTTACACTGAAGCTGTGTTAGCACTGAGCTAGAAATTTCATTTGGCTTTTCCAAAGATCCACATCTCCTCTTTAGAAGAAAAAAAATGTCAAGTAAGTGTTTGCCCTGTGCTAGCAGGAGGGTAGGACTGTAGTATGACTGTGTGGGAGAGCACCGAGAGTGTAATTTAATATTTAGACACCTCAAAGGACTGCATTGGTAGATTCTCCTTTGACTTACCATTACAGACAAATGTCTGGAGTACTGAGGGGTTGTAAGAAATCTTCCCAGCACATCTGTAAATAGCAGCTCCAAGTCACAGACACAGACCATATTTGTAGAGTCAATGTAAATGTATTTCTTATTTTCGTATGGAAGCGTGTCCCTCCCTACAGATCCTTGGGGCTAAAGCCAAACAGATACCCAACAAGTGAAATTAAATCAAAAAAATTTTCGTTTGTGCACTATGAAGTAAAAGCAAAGAAGAGCCCAGAGTTATGACAGTTCTGAATATGTACAGGTTAACAAGAGGTAAAACTGAGACCCGTTTCAGACATACTTTAAAGTGGGTCTTCAAAGATAACAGCTTGTAATCAATTATCAGTATAGAATGACTGTATCCTTCCCATAGCACTGTTTTTACCACAAAGTCAAGCAGAAGCATGAAAGCAGCACCCTTCTAATGCCATGTACATCTTTATTCTCCACCCAGGCCAGCAAGGGTGGGAAAAGGGAATGCAATTAAAAATAACAATCAGCAAACACACATTATCTTTACTTAAAAAAAGCATCCAGACTAGAGCAGCCAGTATGCAACAATCAGAATAACTGGAACTCGCTGGAGTTTGACAGTGGCACAGAAGCAGAAATTACTCATGAGTTTCTGAAAGCAACAGTAGAACAAGACAAAACCTTGTGCTTTTTTCTATTACAACAAGTGATTATGATTATATATTTTGCAGCAGGCAAACCACTGTGGGGGATAACGGGCAAGAGAGAAAGCTATCCAGAGTTGTTTTGAGAAAAGTTTGAATAAAATTTTTACAAATAGCACCAGAACTAACCCCAAGCTTAAACTAGGCCCCACCAAAATCAATGGCAAAACACCCTGACCTTGGCCAGAGCAGAGGCAAGCTTGGTTAAGTGTACGGAAGTAGAAAACACATAATGGATTGTTCCAGTATTATTCCCCAAAATGTGGCCTCCAAACCCCGAAGCATGGCTGCCATGGCAGAGGGAGGGTAACACGGCTTCTCTGACGCTCCTTTGTGTTTACACAGCAGCAAGAGGCACAGATTTGGTTTTGTCTCCACTCGGGCAGGCTGCTTGCAAGCCTGAAAGCAAATCCTGCGGCTCAGCTGACGTTTCACGGGGCTGGATTCTCTAATGAGCTAGTATTTATCATTCAAGCCCTCTGTAAGCTGAAGGCTCTTTGTGCTACTGACCTCGGCCTTTGGTCTAGCCTTGAACAGCTGCTGTTTGGCAGTGACAGCTGAATCGGGCTGTGTCCCTCTGCAGCAATGCACACTTGCCATCCATCCTTCCCCCGAACCCACTTGTCCGCCGCATGTTGGGGCCAAGATACACAATCCAATCCTTTCAGGCTAGCAGCGTCCCTCTAGGCAAAGTGTGAGAACACTTGCCAGCAGGCCTTCCTTCCCATTAATGCTTGTTAAACATCACTTCTTCCCACCCTCCAGCCATGTGGGAGCCTGCAATTTCCATGTGGAGGAGTATTAAGCAGAGTGGGGGTCACTACAGACTGCCAGCACTGGCATGGCTTATCCTTAGTTTCTCTATTAATTCAGAGCTCCCTGATTGAAATAGCATTTCGCTGCTTGAAACGATCCCAGGCGTATGTCCGCCTCTTTGAACCCCACTGAATTACCTGCCATTGCCTCATGGGTTGAGGTCTATTTTTTTTCACCGTTTTAAATTTTTTTTTTTACTGCAAGTTGCCTTTAAAGACTTAGCCAGTAAAAACTGAAAGCTGTGCATCGGGAAGCAGCAAACACAGCCTGGCTGCACCCGTGCACAGGGAGCACCTCTGCTTTGTCAGTAACGTGTGAGGCCAAGCCCGTTCTTGGTATTTGCCTTGTACACTATTCCCACTGTCAATCCTCGAGCCAGTGCTACAAGGCTGCTTTGGCTGGATGTCCCAGAAGGGGATGGACCAAGAACACAGCAGGGACTTAACCTAGTGCCACATCCAGAGCATCGGATGGACTTGTTTATACACCACCAGCTCCCAGATGTCCTAACCAGGACAGCCAGTCAGTCTACTCTTGACCTCATCCTCGAAATGCAACGCGAAGCATAAGTTCCTGTGAAATCCAGCTTCTGAATGCTTCTCTTCACCATCCTAAAGCTACAGCAGCTCCCCCTCTGGTAGGGAGACTGGAGAAGTGAAACATCTACACAGACATGAGTGGCTGTGCAGCCTGACTGCCTGCACGCTACGAGTTACCTACCTACACGCATGCAAACGGTGGGCTCCTCTGGCTTGGGGCTGAGCCAGACTTTCTAGCAGCACCAGCTGAACTAGAGCACTCAGAAAATTAATCATGTTTCAGACATGTAACTCAGTCCCCATTAGAGTCCATTATACCTCTCTTTTATTTTCCTCCTGGCCTCCTTAGGCCAAAACCCCAACAGGCAATCCAGAAAAAGAATATTCCCGCTAGTCATTTTTTTCAAAGAGACAGTTAAAATTTCTCCAGCCTACGGTGGCCACCTCAGCCTGGTCTGGAAGCCCACTAAGATGCCATGCAAAGTCCCAAAAGGAGGGAAACCAATTATGAAAATGAGACATGAGGGGAGGAGGATGTCTAACCTATTGCTCTTCCATACAATTAACCAGGAAGAGTGCGTGGGATGCAGGTTTCCAGAGCTGAGGCACTAACACAGTTCACACTGGCATTAACAGACACCGGCTCAGGGTTGCCCTTGTTCTGAAAAAGGAGGGCCAGCAGCTCTTCTGTAAGAGCAACCTGGAAAACAGAATGACTGTTTCAATGAGACCTTCCCATCCCAAGCACCATCCACTCCACTTTTCTAACTACAGGTGCTGCTGGTCCACACCTGCATTACAGTGCCACGCAAACCCATCACCTTTCCTCAAAGCAGGTGTTACCTCCCTGTAATGCAACTGTTTGAACCGCACACCACACAAAACTCCTGTAGCCTATTCCTTCCTAGCAGTGCACCTATCAAAAGATCAAATGGAGCTGTGGCCTAGCACCCATCCCCTAGCACCCACCAGTCCCCTGGGGGTGGTTGGTGACCATCAGGTCCCCATGCACCATGTTAATGACCAAACCCTACTCTTCCAACATGTGATGGGTGCGTTTCTGGTCAGTGTGGAGTTCATGTGCCTTTGCTGAAGGCTCTGCTGTCCTTTCCCAGTGAAAGGCTGGGCACAACCGTTGTAGTGGTCTGTTTTTCAAACTCCGTCAGATTCTGCCTGGAGGGTTTGCTGCACTTGTCAAAAAGACTGGAAAAGGACCTTTTCTAGGAAAACTGAAGGAACATCACATTATGCAATTTAGCCTTCACCTCTGAATGATTTCCTAGCTCCTGAAGGTCATCCCCCAAGTAGAGACTTCTTTTCACTGGGTCGACAGGTCACCATTATGTCTATTCCCTAAAGGTAAAGTCTAACTTTACACAAGTGGACTTTTCAACCTATATCTCTGTCACCTCACAAACAGCCAAAGTCCCACAGACCTGGATCTTCTCAACATTCCCAGAAGCTGTAATTAGCTAAAAGAGATGACTAGTTGTTGGAGAGCCATGCACCTCCCCACCCAGACCACATGAAGCTAGCACACATGCATTCTGTGACATTTAAAGATCACTCCCACCCCAATATTTTATTCATTATGTTTGTGTTTAAATATATAGATATATATATATATATAAAACATCAGTGTGTTATTTTCTAGGTGAAAACCTCTCGCATATGACCAAAATAGTCAGCTGGGACAAAGGCTCAGAGTGCCGAGGTTTCAACGCCCTGCGCAGAGCTTTTGCCAGAGAGACTACCTGAGATATTGTCAGAATCTAGCAGCTCAACAATGCTGTATGGAGAACAATCTTCCAAACCCAGCTTGCTGCAGAGCCAGCCACAGAAGCCCTTCTCCATATCCCTGACAGCATGCCACCAGTACCCAAAGGACCATGCTACCTGGGCCACAGCCGAGTACAGGCCCAGGGAAAAAGACACAACCATAATTATAATTGGGTAGAAGATGATCAAAAAGGGACAAAAGGTGATTTTGTGCCAGAAGGTCCTCTCTTCATTGTACACCAAGAAGATGTTGTACCATGTAATGGTTCCATAGTAGAATGAAACCACAAAGGACACTACAAAAATGATGGGGAGGCAGATGATGGTCCAGAGGACGATGTGGGGTCCTCTGTCCAGTCCAACATCACATTTCTTCTTCTTCTCAGATACGTCCTCTTTAGGAGGCTCCTTTGACTTAGCCAGTTCCTGCAGCTCTTTGTCTGTTAGTGTGACATGGATGTCCACCATCTGACCTTTCTTCTTTCCCCTGGTGATTGTTCCAGTCAAGGTGACATATCTGCTGTCTAAAGGCATGTTCCAGACACCTGTGAACACAGATAAACTCATCTACATTAGATATTTTGTGTAAATCCCCAAAGACTCCAAAGACAATTAGTGCATATGGCATTATAGTTAAATTTAAAAAAAAAGACGGAATGCAAGAAGCAATGCAGTAAAAAGATTATCACAGAAGAAAATGGAAGAAGAGCTAATGAGGGAGAAGACAGGAATTCCAGATGGCAGAAATCACAAGGGACTCCAGCATCTGCACTGGGGACAGTATATGAAGGGAAAGTGCTGCAGGAGTATAAGAAAAAGAGATGAGGCAGAGTAACTGAATAAAAAACATTATGCCTATTTTGTCTGATACCCTCATAGATTTATTCCTGAACAGCAAGGACACTTGGGGTGAATTAGATATATACGACTAAGACTCTCATTCTGGAATAAGCACATCCCCACTTGGAGTTACACTTGAATACCTAATACTTCACTTTACATTTGCACTGTATCTCAATGCAAATTAAAGTTTAGAAAACCCTTACAAACTCTCATATAATTATATATGCATTTTAAGAGACCAACAAAAGCACAAAACAGGAAAGTGTTGTGATGTGTGTTAAAGTCACAGACTGCCTTAGTTTCCAACTGACATTGGTTTAGGATGGTCCCTGCAGTAAGACTGGACATAAACTCTTCTAAGGGGCTAAAATATGCTTCGTCCTGGTCTTAATTCTGTCTAGCTTGGAAAAAGATCTTTAGAGGCTCTTAACAAGAGGCTGAGCAGTTTGAAGTGGTCCACAAAAATAAGGCGGCAGCGGATAACAATGAGGATAGGGGTTCTGGTGTGGCTGATGGACCAGGAGCATGCATTCACATTTAAGCCCCTCACAGCCTGCAGTGCAGGATTAGCCAGAGGACCTGCTTCCCACCCTTCTGCCCTGCAAGGGTATCCAGGACAGACATCAGAAGTGAAAGTGACTCCAAGATGCCCCACAATGACCTTGCCAAATAATCACTCTTTAAGAGGAAGCTGTCCTGAGAATATGCAAACAGAAGGCAACAGCAAATCCCAGATAATGAGTAAAACTCCCTGTCACAGGTGCTATCTAAAACTCCCTATCATAGTTCACATGGTCGCTTCCATTTGACCCCAGTGCATGCTGGCATCAAAAAATGTTTATGGAAAGTGGGTGTTCCCAGGAATACATACCATCTGCCATGGACTGACCCAGGAACTTGGAGCCTTCCTCAGATCTCCTCTCCCCTCCTTCTTCATCCACCTGTTCTTCTTCCACCTTATTCTCATTCTCTGACCGATACACTATTATTGACTCGGGTCGGGACTCTTTTTTCTTCTTTTTCCTCCGGTCCATAGTGGCTTCCCCATCAAAGGTGACAGTGGTTGCCACAGCCCTTCTCAAGGAGCCGTGGCGAGGGCTCTGGCTTCCAGACTTGCTCTCTTTCTGCGCTGTCTCCTCCATCCCACTGCTGCTCTCAAGCACCTCACTTGGCATCTTGTAGCACTTGTTTCCAATTTAACAGCTTACAAGTCATTGATAAGACAAGAGTCCCATGGATGCTTTGTTTTAGTAAGGTGTCCCACTGCTGACATCCAAACTATGCACTCCATTCCCAGCCTAAAATGAGAGAGAAGGCTGAAAAAGTGCCTTTTTCTTACCAAGCAGAAAAAATAACCAGAATTTACCTATAAAGAGTTACTTCCAACTAGTTTAAATGTCATCTGAAGATTCTTATTACTGTGTTGAACATCAATTTTATTTCTTGATACTTGTTTTGTAATATCACCTAATCCTGATTCTCAGGTTCCAATTTTAAATATAACAAACCAAAGCTATTGGAAAAGGAAAGAGTACTAACATTTTGTCCAGGTTTCAGTTGGGATTTCACCAATTCACCAGGCTGTGAGAGTGATTTCTGCCATTATTATTATTTTCCTTTTCTGTTATTGTTCTATTAATCTGTCTTCATTTCAACTCAAGAGGTCCTTTTCCCTTTCTCCTCCTTTTCTCCCTCTTCTCCCTACCCTTCTGGAGGCAAGGAGGAGAACTGGGTGAGTAGCTGTGTGGTCCTAGCTGCCGACTGAGGTTAAACTACAACACATTTATAAGAAGAGATTAAGGAAGTACACCTTACTGGGTGATTTCA
This sequence comes from Gallinago jamesoni, assembly GCA_025769975.1. Lineage (NCBI taxonomy): Eukaryota > Metazoa > Chordata > Aves > Charadriiformes > Scolopacidae > Gallinago > Gallinago jamesoni. The sequence goes on along the minus strand of JAOQGH010000077.1, from coordinate 16,133,374 downwards.
ACATTCTTCCACAATGCTGGTAGCAAACAGAAGACAAGAGTTTTAGCCCACATGCATGAAAATGAAGAAATTAAATCACAGATGAAGAAGAAGTTGACTGATTTAAGGGACTGGCCTACATTAGAGACGATTGCAGCAGGAACACTGTGCTCATCCTGCATCACCACAGCTATACTGGTGCCAGCCTTTCGCATTTTGAGTGTCTTCTGATTTACTGCTCGTTGCCAGGATATTACAAAAAGTGATCAAATTATGTCAAAATGAATGATGTTTCAAACCTTACCAATTTAGCATTATGTAGGGCTGTCAGACCTTAAAAATATGGTATACACACCGGATTTAAAGCAAAATTACTATGAAGATGACTTCACTGGGGAGGCAATTTGAAACCACAGCAAAGTCTTCCGATTGTGCAGGGAAAACAACCCAAATCTTCACAAATCTTTGTTACAAATATAAGGGCTCAATTTTTTACTCCTCATTCAAGCAAAATTAACACCAGTATCAAGTGACACTGTTATCTATAGGAAAGCTGCATAAGCAAAAAACATATAATTAAAAAGGTATTGAGGCAGACAAATCCTGCTCCATGAACGTGGAAGACGCAGGATTAACGGTTCTCAGATTTCATAACATTTAAGAAACTGACTGTGCCAAATATTCACAAAGTATTTAGGTACAAATCTGAATACACTGAATAATGTTTTAACAACTCTGTAGAGCGCTGTTGAACATTTACACGAACATTCATATTTAAAAGAATGCTCATGACCAATAGTTAAGCTTCTACCTCGTATCTGAGTCATCTCTTTAACAGGAAACTAAGAAACACAGTTATCATAATTTATAGCCCACACAATTCTGGGAAATTGTTTTACTTGAACAGATGCTAGAAAAGAAAGTTAAGCATGTTTAGATTTGGCAGTATGGTCCTGGTCTTCCCACAGACAGAAGATTTTGCTGGTTTGTTTTGAAACTTGTTGCAGAACTTTAAATCAACAATTTATGCCTTGTACACTCACACACGTATACACATACACACACTCTCCTAAAATTGTATCATTTTAAGAGCTAAGACTGTGGCCAGTAGGATCTATGTGGTTTTAAAAAAATCAACAATTCAGATGATTTTTTGCATTATAGAAAAAAAAAAATCTTTCCTGGTGATCAGAAGACACATTAAATGGAATTTAAAAAAATCAAGTTTTGGCATACCCTGGAAGTGGGACTACTTCTAAATGACTGGGCAGAGAGTATCTCAGCTACCTCTGCAGCACGGCTGGGAACAGACTGTTTAGATTGCCATCTGAGTTACACCTGCCATGCAAAAAGATATGCCTAAATTTGCAGACATACTGGAAAAACAGCTCTATAAAACACTACATTTACTGAAAATACTGTCCCCTCACTGCAGTGTCAAGTGTTGCACTTTGGAACTACCCAGAAGCAACTCGGTTTAAATATTCCACTGTTGATGAGGGAAGCAAGAATGAAGAGGGGCAGTGATGATGAGCACCTTAGTCCAGTGTACCAAATAAGCATGGGGCAATGTAGGGGTTGTCCAAGATCACTGCCCATGCATTCTCCTCCCATCCCAAAGTCCAAGCCCAACAGAGAATGGAGCAAAAAGAGGAAGGCAGTTTTGCCTATCTATCTCATCACACACACACCCACCTCCCAAAAAAGCACCTAAATCATAAATATGCTAATGAGAAGTAATTCTTCAGTACAGTTCTTGTACCTTGTCTGCCTGAGGAACGTGGCCTTTACATCTGTTTGGAAGCAGCATGCAGACAGGCAGTTTTCCACATACCATAATATGAAAGATGAATGGGATAAGCAAGTAACTTTGCACTGAAATCTAATGCTTTGCTTTCTACCTCCCCCTTTTAACTCCAAAGCAAACCATCCACTTACTTCAAAGATAGCAAGCTTTGGCTCTTAATGTGTTAACTTTGGCAGGACTCCGAGATCTTTTCACATCTATTGGAATTCTCTCGTAAGCTTTCATTCAGTGCTTTTTTAAAAATGCCTTTATGGGGAAATGAAATCTTTATACTATGGAATAAACTCCCTGTTTGTAGTAAATTCATCCAGGAGGTACAATAAGCTTTAACATTTTTCTCTGAGGATCAACAATGAAAGTTCATGTTTTGCCTCTATGAAATCCTAAAATCACCTGATTGAGCCTAATGAGCCCCTGAGGCAACAGTGAGATTCCCCCCCCAGAGGCGGTGAAAAGAAAGCAGGTGTGGAGTCACAAAGAAGTTAAAAGCATCACTGTTGGGATGAACTACTGAAAGTCTGAAGGCATGGAATTTTGCTGCTTTGAAAGGGGGACAACTTGTCAGTAACATTTACAAATAACCCAAAGCTACAGGCAAAGAGTTGTGGTTGGGCTGCTTTTTTCTTAGAAGTTTATCCAGCTGTGATCTTGGTTAACTCACAGTAGATGGTAAACCAATGCCAGTTTTCCATGTGATGCTAAAGCCTAAAAGACTATGTCGACCTTGGCTATGCAAGGAAGAGCAAGGTGATGTTACTTTTGAATCTGGCACAGATAGGATTGCTACTGGAAACCTGTGTCCGGTTCTTGTGCTCACCGGGCAGGCAGGATACTGGCTAGTGACTAGAAGATGCCTATGACATCTGAATTATTTTGCTATGTCTGATGTTCTCGCCCAAACTACAGCAGCTATTGCCACTGTGAGTTACCACCAGGACTAGAAAGAAGCACCTCAACAACAGGGTTATCAAGTGGTGGCAGCTCAGTTTCTTCTTCCCTTGCTCTTGAGCTGAGAAGAGGGGAGGGAATGGGCAATGGGGGGCAAGCCCCTAAGAAGCACCGTTGCTGTAACAGCATCAGAGCCCTTGGGATCAGGAAGTGAAGAAGACCAGTTTGTTCTGTTTAAGGCACAAGAAGCTTAAATCTGTCTGCATCAGAAACAAAAACATGGTGAAGAAGATCCCTCTGATCCAGCAGAGGAGGATGCAATAAGATAAAAAGCTGACAGAAATACAGGGCAGACGTTAGGTAGGTGTTTTAACAAAGTGGGTAGGTGTCACTTGATATACATCATGGAGGGCTGTGGATAGTTGTCCCATCACTGGAAACATATCTTGGCAGCAGTTTCTTCACCAGTACTTGACCAGAAGAGGTGTTAATGTGGTCTTCTATTAGGGAGTAGTCAGACTGAAAGATCACAAAGGATCTTAAGCCTGTTTTCACATGAGCTAATGAATCTTTTCTCATCTGTTTCTGCCAATGGAGCAGCTGGGATACCCTCTGCCACCTCGTCCAGACCTTCTGAACACAGCACCTGGAAACACCAGTCAGCCCCACATCTTGCAGGGATACTGGGGAATCAAACAGGTCCACGCTCCAGTCCCATTTTTCCTGGGAATATATTCTCTGTAGTTTCAAACAAAAAATGGGGTCCCGCAGAAATCACAGTAGCATACACAAAGCTTCTTTTTTGTCTCTTCCTTTTCTTTACGTCCTGTAAGAACAAGGTCAGCCCTCAGCACTACACAGCAGTCCACAGCACCAACTCTTTCAGCCATCAACCAAGATCTTCACCCCTGGAAAGCCTTGCTGTGGAGCTGAAGCATGACAACTGCCATGCATCTAATATTAGTGATGTCTCCCACGTGGGAGCACAGGGGCAGACAGGAATCTAATAACTGTCCGTGGAAGGGAAGGAAAAGAAACTGTCAGATTTCAGAGATAGCAGGGAGCAGTTTATTAGCCAAACAATTTGTTATTAATCTCTGTGTGAAAACAGATGGAGAACACTGGGGAGGCGGCTCTGCAAAAACGCTCTGTAGAGGAATTTTTAGAAGCACAGTCTTTTGTTACTATGCAAGGAAGATACTGCTGCTTACGCTTCCCACGACAGTATTAGTCTTTGACACACAAAGCAGAAGCCTAAAAGCTTGGCCTTGCACCATTTAGGTCAAAGGAAGTTTTTTCCATTGGTTTTCAGGGCTTGATCCTGCTGCTAACAGAAGAGAAATTATCCGGTTTGAACGCAGACAGGAAGGAAGAACCTTCCCGTAAGCTAATAAATTACTTGATCTTAAATCCCTGCTACAGCACAAGTAACCTTTTTATGACTGCTCAGAGAAGACATGAGAGGAAAAAATGTAGGCGGTGAGCAGTGAAGAGCATCAATTTTTATTTTTATAGTCACATAAAATGTACAACACATAAGGAGAACTGGCACTGTGTCTTCACGCACATCATGCAGGGGTTATCTGCAGAAACAAAAAAACAACCTGTGCTTCAGAAGCACCGTGAGTTACCCAAGATGGGGAAGAAATAAGGGGAAATTTACCCCAGAGACCTACCTTGAAAGAGAGCTCCCCAGCCATGAATCCTCCTTTGCCTGCTCTTTTTACTCCACAGCCTCCCCATCCCCAACCCCTTCTCCACCCAGCCCCATCTTGATTTTGTGCATGTGCATGTGTGTATTTCTGAGGATGTGTGTTACCCGAAGGATTATTTGCAATCCATAGTATTTTTAAAGGAGGTATCTGCTGATGGATTGTACACGTGAAAAATAAATGGTATCAGATGCATCCAGCTGTTCAGGACGGATCTGTCTATCACTGGTCAATCATGTTATGACAAAATGTACTGGTCGAATGCAGGACACACAGCCACAGGCTCTACAAAAACATGTGGCAAGACCTATATAAGAAAGCACATTTAATTCAGACCTTATGGTAGGAGAGAGACAAACAGTAGGGCTCCCTCAACAGCTTTGGATCTGTTTTAAATACCTAAATGACTCCACATGATCTTTCACATGTGCATTCTCACCATACCCTGCTGAAACAGAGGACAATGTCTGTCTCCATTTCATGGTGAAATTGCTCAAATTAGATCACAGTTACCTCAATCTAGCAAATACTCAAGGCTGTGATGAATGACATTTTAGAAGGTAAGGGAAAAACAGCCCCTCCCTACCAGTACTAGTATCTGTGCAGCTTGTGGTGAGCTTGACAGGGGGATTTATCTCACTGAAAAGAACCCTTTTGCATTTTAAAATAAAATAAAATTTTACATTCAGCCAGACAGATTCCCTCATCAGGTTCACCATGCAGCTACCCCTTGAGGAAAAAATATCTAAGTAAGGGGAGAAAAACTACCTTTCACGGCAGGGGCACATTGTGAGACTGCATTAAGTGTCTGTGTAACAATAGCAAGAGGCACAAAGAGAAACATCTGCCTACGCCATCCCAGCAAAGTAGGAGAAAGCAAACAGCAAAGCTCATAGATCACACCCATCTTTCCCTCCCTGCTTAATCCACAAGCTTCAAAATACTTTCATTTCTTGCAGAGACAAGAAAAATGACCACGTTCTGGGTGTGGATCTGAGCAGGAGCAGATCTCAAGCTGAATTGCTAAAAGCAGAAGATGGCACTGAGCACCAGAGCAGAGGGGCTAACACAGTAAGATGGCTCACGCGACCACAAACTTCATGGGTGTTTGCTGATGCCTTTGCACCATGCCTTCCTCTCAGGAGCAGAGCATGCTAAAAGCTCAAGTTAAAAGTGAAGGAAGAGTGGTCAAGTGACAGAATCTCTGCAGGCAAGCACAGACAGACCCATGGTTTGCCTAGTCCTTCTAATTTATCAGTGGTACGTGGCTCCTGCCTGTCGGCAGGTGGCATTAGCACCAGCGCTGCCCCACACTGCTCAACAGCTTCTGGACCAATCTGGACCATCACGAGCGTGACCTTCGTTGGCCAGCATGGGTTGACCACAACTGAAGCTGCAGCTGCAGCGAGAGTAGACTTGCTTCCCAGTGGATTAGGTAAGGGCTCGCTGGCTCCAGTGCCATGCTGGGCAGCTCAGGCCCCTCGCTTTCCCTGCCATCCTGTGAGCCACCCAAATGTTGCCGACAGCATTCTACAGATACAGCCAAAACAACAACAAAAAAGTAGTGGAGAGAGGCAGTGCAAAGTATCACTAAATTGTTTCTGGATGACATTTTCAAAGGGTTTTTTTTAAAAGTCAAGGATATTGTACAGAGTATCTGTTCTATGAATCATTTCTTTTTATTTTCCTCTGCTGTTCCATGACTTTTCCAAATGTCACAGAATAACAACTGCTGTGTAGATCAGTATTGCTAAAGGCTGGAAAACAGCATACAAGAACAGCTGCACGTTTTTGTTTTATTTTATATTAAATGAAATGCCTAATCAGTTTTCTTGCATATTAACTTTTTCAAAAGCCTTGAACTGTACTAGTCTAGCTTTTTTTAGAGCAAAATCCTGAAATGCTATCTCTCCTTTGTCTCCCCACTTCTTTGTCCAGGCTGCTACAAAAAAGAGAAATTGTGACGAAGAACTCAAAGCTTCCCACTACCTCCACAGGGACGCGATCTGTTTCTTTCTGGTTATTATACTATGCTAAAAATGTCAATGAATGGCATGTGCACATTGGCCTTTAAAGAGAACCAAGGCCTTAAAAGAAGAATGACTTGGAAATTAAAGTTAGTTTGAAATCTTCAAAGCAAACCAAGTGGTTTACATAGGGATCTTGAATAAACTCAACAGAAGTCCCAAAATCTTGTAGGAAAAAAATCTCAACACTAAAGTGGGGACACACTCTCTCTGTTCCCCCACTCTACCCCTCACTTAGGCATTTGCCAAAACAGACCATCCTGCACCTTGAAACATCAGGTGCCCTTTGTAATTCCTACCCCATCCACCAGGTCACTGCTGGATTACAAAGTATGACAGGAACAGCTGAACCAAGTGAGTCCCACAACCCAAGCCCAGCAACCTGCTTCCACAGCAGTGCCCTTAGGCAGAGACCAGGAGTGGCATCTGTTTTTATTGGTATAATAACTGATCCATCCTCAGTTTGAAGCCTTTATATTAAATGGGATTGGAAGATGCACTAGGAGCTTGTTCCACACATCAAACTGGTGTTGTGCTTCCTCTAAGCATCCAAGCAGATGCCTAGAAAAAAAGTAACAATGGAGCAAGCATGTAGTACATGAAAACAAGAGTTCTAAGATCCTCACCTCCCTTTCCAGAGTGCAGAGAAAACACCGTCTACACAGTATGTACACACACACCTATGCAAGTAAGAAATACTGGGAGTTGCTGTGTCTGAAGACCACAGAGCCATGAAGCACCAGTGGGTGGGTGTGAAGCACTCATACTAACTCAGGACAACACAGTCCTTGCTAGCCAGACCTGGCTGGTGGGTGGTTATTTGAGTGAAGGACTGTAAGACCTCCATTTCCTTTCCTTAGGAAATCATGCAGTGCTCTTACCAGGACGCTTTAATGCATGACATTTACAATAGCTAAAGACTAGGACCTGTGTTAGCACCTCAGGTTTTTTTTCCTTCCCTTCCTACACAGAAGATCCCTGACCATCTTGGTCTCCTCTCCTTTCCCACCCTGTTCTGCGCTGACAAGATCAGACATGCAAGCACTTTATTCAGACAAAATGAGGAAAGACCACACAGAAATAGCTGTGATAAGAGAGCAAGAAGATGCAGCCAAATGGAAAACACAGTCCATTGTAAATCCAGTCTGGAAAGGATTATCTGAAAAATACCAACACCAAACTACATCCTGAGGTTTTTATTTGGGCAAGATATTTGGGGGCTTCAGATCAGAGCTTTCTCCGAGTTACACCAGCTACAGCCCAGGCGTTGCTGAAGAGCCAAACTGCACAGACAGAGAACTGGAAGATTCCCCTGGGAGTGATTCAGGATTGCTTAATGCATTGCACAGTAAATATAATCTAAGATATTTAGACAGTATCTCCAGCAGCAGGAATTAGTTGGCTCAGGGGACTCTCAATTGGATACAAGTGCATATACAGATCCAGAGTGCCAGAATATTAACAATGCAGCACTTTCAATTGCAGACAAGTCAATGCTTCAGTATTATTAGTATGGTATTAGCAGGGTACGTGATTATTTAGAAAATCTGGCTACATACCAGTTTCAAACTGTTTGATGCTGATATTCTACATCTTGCCCCACTACGAACTCTACTTTGAGTGGGGTGTCTGTCTTTGGTATCTCCTGTATTTTTTTTAATCACTGGAATGAAATTCCAAGGGATAATGATGAAAGGTTGTAAAATCCTGATTATCTCCTAATTAGACCAAAATTCCCTGAGAAACCACTGAGAGTAAAGTACCTTTCCAGAGGGGGAGTCCCTAAAGAGATGAATTGACCAGAGAGCCTGACCACCAGCTGGGGCTGAGCAGTAGGCATTCTGACATGGAAACCAGAAGCCACGAAACAGAAAAGCTCTCGCCTCCTGGTGAAGATGATGAAAGGAAAAACAACCACAGGAGAGAACACACAGACAGGAGGGTGAAAGTAGCAGGGATTTCCAAAGAGGCCTTTTGCATAATCCCACAGAAAGGTCCAGAGAGGTAAGAAAACAAAACTCATGCCAGTTTTCATTTGGTTTTTACTCAATCCAGGCATTTCTTGTAATAGGTTTGGGGGAGGAGAAATTATTGTTATATTTTGTGCAATTCAGTATCCCAGGACAAGAAAGATATGAATCTGGTGCATCCATAAGAGCCACGTTCTGGGAAAGCAAAGGCTGCTGCAATGCAAGCCTGATTTTTTTCTGAAGTCTAACTTGCAGAAACCCTCTGTCAGAAATCCTCTTTGAACTTAAAGTTTTATTTCTGGCATTGAGATGCTTTTCATTAAACCTCCTCTGCTCTCGCCTCCTTGAGAAACTGCTGGTCCCAGGGATACCTCTCCCAAGGTTTCAATCCTGCAGAGGTTTCTCTCTTGTTTGGAGCCATCAGTTTTCTCACATCAGGTTGTGAGACCTTCCTCCTTGCCAACATGGATTACGAGCTATGGAAGGGCACAGCCTCCCTGACGGACAGCAGGCTATAAGGAATCATTAAGGCAGCACATAGCACTGCCAGGATTTTTAAAGCATGGCAGTGTACGGGACTGGCAGATGTCATCAGCTGAATAGCTGAGCCATGGGCTGGCAAAGCACAAAATCAGCTTTTGTCAAAAGTAGCCTTTTCTGTGAAAACGCAGTTTCCTATTCATCTTAACAAATGGAACTAGTTCATTCAAAGCCAAAACACAATCTAGGAGCTGTAAAAACAGGAAATCCAGTTTTTCCTCTTCAATCTATAAATGAAAAAGTAGATGTTGAAGAATGACATGTGCTAATCCCACAACTCTGAAGAAGCTGACAACTGAAAAAAACCAAAACTGATAAATTCTTTTTCCTAAATGTGTCATTTTGATTTTTGAATGTTTAATGTTTTAAGTGACAGCTATACCAAGGAAAAAAAGATTCAGATTGTTTTAAACTTCAAAAATAAAAATGAAGACTCTGAGGCTTTAAATGCAGATTTATTTTCATTCAAATGCAAGCTGAAAAAATAAGTAAATAAAAAAATCAGCTGTCTAATCAGACACGATTCCTAACACATAAAAATTAAGAATCTGAACATTAAGTTTATAGAATAACATAAATATGTAAGAAGACCCTTCTGCTTACTGAATTTACCACTATGGCTGCATGTAGTGACAGACCAACATGTTTTAATGCTTCCAATAAAAGAAAATGAACATTCCTTTGGGAATAAGAAAGTACAAGCATAGGAGATTAAAATTGATTTCAGTTAATAAGATTTTCTTCTTTTCAGCTTAAATAATTTTGAATTTCAACCACTGGAGTAAAATCGATTCACACAAAGGTACACTTTGAATCCTTGTTTCAAAGGCAACCTACACAACAGTGAATAGAAGCCGCTGCCTTGCTGAAAACATCCGTGAGCATTGCTTATCTCAGCTCTGGTCTTTGTGGATAGGTTTTGTACAAGAAGGAACTCCCCTCCGTTGAATGCCAAGGAATGGATATCCCCTTCTCTCGCTTCCATACTCTCCAGTCTTTATGCCTTTCCCCTTTCTCCCCCCACCCATCAGTCATAGAACCTTAACTCATGTGTTCAGCCCCTTATTTATGGCAGTTCAATGGCTACTGAGAAATACCAAAAAACAAGCACTTTATTGTGACAGGGAAGAGAAATCATTTGATAGTGCTCTCTGGGAAGAAGACTGAAATCAAGAAAGTCATATGAGCAGAGAGGCCCACTGGATTTTCCTTGGTGGCCTGCGGCTCGGTCAGGATGGCAGACAGGTTGGAATAGGAAGATCTAGTTCACTAGCACAGATGAGTGCTTCTCCCTTGGATTAATTAATGATCGCTCTGATACAGCCTGCCTAAGATATTTAGGGCAGCTAGAGACAGTTAATGGGGATCTGCAGCATCTCCAGATTGTGAAAGATAATTAAAAGGGGAAAAAAAAATATTCTTGCAGTGTCCCCCACAGCATTTACGTTTCACGTCCAGAAAGTAATAGCATGCTTTAAAATATTAGGGTAGTCTGCAAACATCAACCCACTCGGAAGGCAATTTTGTCAACCAGTTGCCTCACCAGCCTAAGGCACCATGCAGAAATCCATTCCTGCCTTGTCACTCGTTGCCGAATGAGTCTGGACACACCGTTAACTTCTACACTTAAAAGGAGGGTATACAGCTTCCTTTGAAACATGCTGGACTTGAGAGTAAAGATGTTATCCTACATTTTTCTCTGATTTAATGTATAAAACCTGAGAACATGTTTTGGAAAAAGTAAATAAATCCATTTAACAAATGAGAAAACCAAAACAGGGTCAACGATTCTCCCGCTTTACTTGTGTCTCTTTTTAAAAGATTTTCTCCCTCTCTTCTCGCATTAGCCACCTCCCCTAAGGCAAAAATAACAGGACCAAAACTGAGATATACTTTCAAGCATCTCTTCTACTGAAAAAGGCAGAGGAGATGCCTGGGAAGACACAGAACATGCACACACATGCTCCTGAGCACATCAGCGCCGGTTAAAATCACCTGCAGTGGACAAAGATGCTCTGTCACTTCACTGTGGGATAGAGAGGAGAATAACGTTGGCTGCCCTCTGTGACAGCCGAATAATTAATACTGAGCTTACGGAGAGAGAAATTAAGCGAAAAAAAAAAAAACCCACCATAAAGGCATTTTAGCACAAAATGGCTATGTTAGGGAGATGGCAAACGGTTATCGCCTCAGCCTTCGTGGCCTCTTCCCGACAAAGTCCACCCGTCGGCGGGTCCCTGGCAGGAGAAGCCCAGCAGCTTTCTCTGATACTGGTGACACCTCCAGCGCATCACAGGGACTTCTCCCGGCTGGGGGCTCCGCTCCCCGCGCTCCTCAGGGCGCCTTCCCCGCGGAAGGTGACCCGAAACGCTACAGAGGACACCCACCACCACCACCACCACCACCACCACCACCACCCGCCTCTTCTTACAGCAGCCGAGACGGCAGATGGGGGCTAGGTGGGCTTGGTGCCAGGCTCCCGCGGGCAGTGGCCACCGATCCCTCCTCCTCCTCCTCCTCCTCTCAGGCGCTCAACCTGCGCCCACCGGTCCCTCCACCGCGGGGACAGACCCCCGGGCGTTACCCGCCGGTGGGCAACCGGCCTCCCTCCCACCACCTTACCTGCCGCCCGCGGGGCCGTGCCGTGCCGTGCCGTGCCGTGCCTCAGGAGGCGGCACCGACCCGCCTCTGCTCGGTCACCGCCGCCCGTTCGCCGTCCCCGGCACCGAGCCCCGGGCCGAGCGGGCGGGGCCGCGCGTCACATGGCGGGGGCGGCCGCTCTGTGTGTGTGTGTGAGGGGAGGGGGGGAAGATGGCGGCGGCGCGCGGGCTGCTGGCGGCGGGGCTGTTCCGCGGGCGGGTGGCCATCGTCACCGGCGGCGGCACCGGCATCGGCAAGGCCATCGCCGCCGACTTGCTGGCGCTAGGTGGGCGCAAGGGGGGGGGTGGTGGGCGAGCTCCGCAGGGAGACCCCGGTGCGGCAAGGGGGCAGAGCGGGGGTCGGGGGGAGCGGGGCCGGGCCGGGCGTGAGGTGAAGGCGGGGAATGGAGTGTGAGGGGCCGGGTCGGGGAGCGCTCAGGTTGCGGCGCGTCATGGGAGCGGGGCTGTGGGGACGGGAGTGAGGGGGACGTTGTGACAGGAGTCGGGGAGAACGGCGTGAGGTTGACGTTCCTTTTGACCCGGTGGCGCTTAAGAGACGCGCTATTTTAAATAGAGCGGTCAAAGGGAAGTTATATTAAACCCCGGGCCTCTCTCTCATGCTCCCTCTGAAGTGAGTTGTGGTGGCTGAGCCGAGCAGAGGAGTGTGGTTTGGAGCCGCCGTCCCCACAGGGAGCTGAGGGAAACGGTGCTTCTCTCTCGCCGCTTGTGACGGGAACGTCCTGAAGTTAAAGTGTTCCTTCAGCCGCCGCTCTGTGGGTTTTCTTTCTGTGCCGATGACAGAAAAACGGTAAAATCTGGAGCGAAAGGCAGCCTTCCCACTCATCCACCTTGCGACACCTTTTCGGCGGGTTTCAACATTAGCGCTAGGGGTCATGGGCGTCGGGCTGGTTTCTGGGTTCTGGTTTATTACCGTGGTTGGATTTGCCGTTTTCAAATTACCGGCGCTGGCGTTAAGGCTCAGGGCACCGCACTCCCCCGGTTTGTGCTGTTGCGGTGTGCACCCTGCGGTGTTTCAAGGCATAGCGAAAGGCTTTCTTTGTTAGACCGTGTGCTGGGAGACAGCTCTGCCTCTCCTGGCAGCTTCCCACTTGCTCTGTGGAGCTGAAGCAGGGGCTAGTTCTGCTGCTTTTGCATTACTGGGGAACAAAACATTATTATTATTTTTTTTAAGGTGTCCTCACATGCTGCTTTAAAGAGGTGCTTTTTAAGCACCATCACGCTGTTGATTCATGATGTTACCCAGTTAACTTAAAACTGTACTTAATTTAATCTGCGTTATTTTTCTCAAGCAAAATACGAATAACAAAAGTGTGTGTCCATAACCTCCTAAATAGAAGACAAGGCTGCAAATCTCTACAAAGCACATGTGAGAAATGAAGAGTGAGCTATGGCTTAAGTCTGTCTGAGTAATGTTCCTTACCTGTAGACTCTGGGCTACTACATGAGAACATGACCAGGAACTATTTCCATGCATACGTTGCACTTTAAGCTGTTTTTTTTTTTTTTTTGGAGGGGGGCTGACTGGACAAAGAATGTCTGTAGGAGCAGTGACAGATAATGCCAGTCATGATGTACATTGTTTTTATAACAGGTGCCTTTTGAAGCCTTCTGGACAGATTTAAACCTTTTATCTGGAAACTTGTGCCCTTTTTCCTGTGACCCTATCAGGAAATGGTCTAGTCTTTCTTTGTGAAGAAAAATAAGTGAAGTAGTGTCAGCTTGTACAGTACATCTTGTTCCTCCATGAGTTAGAATCTCCCCCTAATTAATGCACTTAGCAAAAATATAGTCTTTTACTGGACTTTATTCTGTATCAGTTTATGTATTAATAAGCACCTAAGTTGCCCAGAGAGATGGTGGAGTCTCCATCTCTGGAGACATTCAAAACCCACCTGGACACTATCCTGTGCATCCTGCTGTAGGTGAACCTGCTCTGGCACAGGGGTTGGACTAGATGATCTCCAGAGGTCCCTTCCAAGCCCTACCATTCTGTGATAAATATAACCATGCTACTGTAATTTAATATTTTGTATTAACAATTGTGTGTTCCATTTTGTGAACTCTGCATTCGTCAAGTGGTTGTCCAAGTGACTGGAGGTCTTAATTTAAAAAATCAGGAGATCTCAGAGACTAATATATTCCATATGTTGTTTTAAGGTGGCCACCGATTGAAGGTTAAATTCCCATTTCTAGGGAGATGTAGTTGCAGCACTTCCTTCTGGAAAAATACAACTCCTCTATTTTTTAATTTTTTTTCAATTTTTTTTTTTTAGTTTTATGTATAGTTTCATAAGACAGCCTGTGCCAAATGAACAGCTTGCTGCTCTTTACTCCCACTAGTTATTTTGAGTTGATTTTGGTGTTTGTTTGATCACATGAGAGGCCAAATTTCACTCAGTAAAATGGCAACAAAGAACATCTTGCTAGGTTGGTTTTTTTTAACTTTTTGTTTTCTTGCTGGATGAGGGTCTTGAATTGGTTTATGATAAAGCAGATGAGCCACAGAGCTGGTATGAGGAAGGGGTGGCTTCTGCTTGGATGCTGAGATTATGGAAGGGAGGAACTGGGAGCAAGACCTCTTCACTTGCTTGGGAGTGGGAGCTACTAATTTGCTTATCCATAATATGAAAATGCATGCCTACTGGATTTGCACTAGGAATAAATTTGGTGTGGTCTATTTTAGTCTGTGTAGTAGCAATTACTGAAGCATTAAAGCTGTCCTGAGTCCACTGGTGTGACAGAAAAAACTAGGCTGGTTGTATTGTGAGTGCTTGCCATAAATTTGGCACCTGCTTTGTTTTTCTCTGTAGAACGAGTCCTTCTGCCTCTAAATGCTGGAAAAAAAAAAAACCACCCCAAAACCAGAAGACTCGAGTTTCTCTGTTTTTTTTCCTCTTTTCTGAGCTAGGATTCTACAGCTTGTGACAGTGCCACAGGGAAGCCTCTGTTCCTGCTGTCTTTAGTCTGCAGATAGGAATTAATTTCGTGAGGTTATTATTCTTTCCTTCAGACTCTGTAGGGTTAAAAAGTAGAGCATTACATTTGCTCACCACAAGTCAAAATTACAGCCAGACATACAGTAAGATTATTTTTGTGGTTTTAGAAGCAAGCATTTTTTTTGTAATCAAGACCTGCTGAAACATCTTTAAATCACGTAATTGATAAATGAGGCAGCTGTGAGCAGAGGCAGCAGAAGTGATGTCTGAAAGCTACTTTGCTGACTCTGCAACTCACAGTCTATCTTCCCTTCTGCAGGAAGGAGAGGGAACCTTGTGGGTGGTTTTTCTGATTGCTCTTTTCCTGGCACAGTGGGATCTTGTTGCTAAGAAGCATCAGTCATTTCTCTCTCTTGCAAGAATTTCAACACTATATCTTCTAGTGAGTGATTAATAAATGCATATCCTACGAGTTATCTCTGTGATGTTATTAAAAAAACTAGCATAACTGTAATGTTAACTATCTTAGCTGAGAAATGTTTCTTTTTGTTTCTACAGGCTGTGATGTTGTTATTGCCTCTCGTAAATTTGACCGATTAAAAGCTGCTGCAGAAGAACTGAATAATTCATTTTCTTCCATGAGTCCTGCCAAAGTGACTCCCATACAGTGCAATATCCGCAACGAAGATGAGGTAAAGACTAGTGATATTGTTCTGAGGCTTAACATGTCAAAAGCATATTGCATATATAAATTCTGAGGTCTCCAAAGGTCTTCTCTCCTTTCTCAAAAGTGGCTTAGATCAAGGGGACAGGTGCATTAAAGCACTGTTAAATTTATCTAGTTAAAAATGTGCTTTCCAAGGGAAAACCATTTGTTAGACACATAAGCAAGAAACCATTTGTTTTTTTCTGACCGTGCAAAACTATTTCAGGTATTTGTGGGAGAAAGAGGCCTTGGAACTGGCATGTTCTATGGCTGAACAGGAGCCCACTTAGCATGGTTCTGTGTCACATTTCTGTAACAGCAGCTAACTTGTTAAGATGGAGATTTTGGAATAGTTCCTTCAAACAGGAAGTCATGGCATGGAATCTCAACACTTGCATTGTTGGTGTTGCTTGTATTAAAAGCAAAAAAAAAAACAAACAACAACAAAAAAAACACCACTAATATTATTATTTTTAGCCATGTTTCAAATTTTGATTACAAATTGGGGTCAGCCTCGTTGCAAACTATCTTACTATGCCAGTTGAGTTTTTTCTTTTTTTCCTCATATTACAGAAAATGGAAGATCAGGAGCAAAAGTATTTAATCCAGGTTCTGCAGAAGTCTGCATTCACATCCAAACTTTTAATCTCTGTAATTAAAGATTTAAAAGTCCAGCATCAGGTTGGACTTCTAACATACTGAAGAGAGCTAGAAAATATTCCAGTAACCACTGATTGCTACTTTTTCCTTAACCTTTCAAAGTCTCTGTTAAATTCTAGCATAACTTAAAGAAATATTAATGACCTTCAGTAGCTATGTAGATTCTGGAAATATCCAAATATATAACCATAAAGCAAATAAAAAGTATAATGCTCATCCCATAAAATATTTATAGTGATAGACTTTCTCTCCTGAAGGATACGAACCCTGGGGCTGTGCAGTGCGTCACTTCACCTACCAGTGAATTTTAGGTTTGTATTTACTAGCAGCAGCAGTGTGATATAATAGGTTATGACAGATGTCAGAGGGCAACTTACATGATTAAAGCTACAGGAAAGAAAAGGGGTAAAGAGAGAGAAAAGGCTTAAGTCTTATTTCACATCACTGTTCCTGCAGAAAGTACTCTGGCATGCTTAATAATGTTCTGCAGGTGAATCTTATTTCTGTGTCAGTTTGAAAATTATTTAGTGGGAACTGCAGTGTTGTGTGAGATGGTAGAGGGCTTGGATGGTGAAATGAGGCAATCTCCATTAAACGAACTACCGTTCCTCCATTCCTCTTTTGTTTGCTGTGTATTACGTGTGGCTAAATACGTATTTGACAAAACAGTCTCAGATAGTTTTGGAAACTTAAAGGTGCTTTTAAAGCCTTTTTTTATCGTGCTGTGTGAAATGTTTATGCATTATTCTGTGTTAGTGGTAGCTGTGCTGATGCTTGGAGAAACTTCTGTCTTTGCTATTACCCTGCAGTTTCATCATAGAGTTGTCTCATTTCCAGTTTAGTTTTAACCTCTGCTCTTTTACAGACACAACAGAGCTTTCTTAGAACTTTTCATGTGATATTGGAGAAGCCTCTATCATGTGTCTTCTGCCACTGGAAGTTCTCATAAACCATTGTCATTTCATATCTGTGTCTATTGAAGAGAGGGTTCAGAGGCTATACGGTAGATTAAACTCCAGCCTTGAATTTTTCAGGCATTGACTCCGTCTTGCAGTTTAGCTCACTTAGTTCTCCAGCTGCTCTTACTCCTTTCTGTTGAAATCCTATTTAGAAAAAAGTCACTATGAAAATTTCATAAGCCTTTTGTGGAAGTTTTGAATAAGAAGTGCCATGTCTGAGAGAACTGAAGTGTACTCACTAAACAAATGTTTATCCAGTCCAGGTGCCCCTCTCCAAGACCAGATATTTTTACTGGTTAGAGACATTCTGTGATTTTTGTTCTTTAGTTCATTTTTCTTGCTCTGTCCTCCTCCATTGGTTCTTTAATGCTGAGATTCTCAGACTGCTAAATCTTTGCCACTTGTTACTTGATTTCTAAAATTACTATTGGATCAGAAATGTGTGGATCACATTTTCAGCTTTTAAATTTGTAGTGGGGGTAGCACTTCCTTACGCTTAGGTGCTTAGTGTTTATAAGTTGAAGCTAGATAAACTCAAATTAACAGTGGGTAATTTACACTGCTAAAAACTGTCAGAACTTAGAACCGGGGATGTGGCAGATTTTCCACAACCCACTGCAATAGTGAATGCTTTTTTCTAATGTGGAGACTAGAGGAAGAGTACCTTGGGCTTTTATTTCTATACAAAGAGCATAGTAGATCCCCCTTTCAAAATCTATTCCATTCTTAACCTAAAATTTAGTGTCTGGGACTTGGAGTCTTAGGAACAGGGGTCAGTAAAAGATACAGTGAAGGATTTTTCTAGCCTGTGAGGTAAGTCTTGAACAGAAGCAACACAGCAATAAAACTCACTTGAGCATTTTCACAAATACAGAAGTAGCTTCTGTTTACAGTTGAAGATGGGGTGAGAGGGCATTTAAACTTTTGGCTTCCATCCCGAAATCCTTGTACAACTGTGTTGGCTCCATGTGCTACTCATTAATAGCTCTACAACTCATTGCTTCCAGCTTAGTATGAGTGAAAAGTATTTACCTCAGAAATTCAGAGAAATACACTGTTGTCAGAACAGCCTCAACAAGTATTCCCTGGGAGTCATCACATCATCTTTCTCAGCTCTTATATGAGGTACCAAAGTATGCGTGAAGGAGAAAGACCTTATAAATATTTCAACAAGGGAAAATACTTAGGAGTTTAAGCCTCCTTAGATGTCGGAACTGATCCATCACAAGCTGCAAAGCCCAAGAAGCTTCCTGAAGAACTTCATAATTCATTTAGTGCATCTTTCTCTTTGACATCTCACTGCAACCTTTCTAAGAATAAATCTTTCTCTTAAAGGAAGCCACCGTGATCACCTGTAGGAATAAGCCATCTGTTCTTACTGTAGCATGCGTTTTTTGGTTGTTTTTTTTTTTATCCCTCCATCTCCATCAGTTTTTCTGCATTTCTCTAAAGGCGCACTGTGAATTTTGTCCTGGTTTTAATTTTATAATAAGGCAAACTGGAGGGAGGGACTTTGAATAAAGGCGATCCAAGGAAGATGAAAGTGCTTTCAGAATTGTCAGGTGATTATTTTTTTTGCCTCCTATTGCAAATCTTAAAGTAACTGACCTGCTTTGAAGATGACATAGCTCATTCTTCTTGTGTGCCCTAGTTTGGATCTGTGAAATTCAAGCATTAGAAGATTCATCCCTCATAATATAGTGCAATATGTCTGTTACAGCTCTTTCTGGCTTAGGAAGAGTCAAAGAAGGTGCAGTGAATTAATTGCTACAGGAGCTTGATGACAGATATCATGGGAATAGCTTAACGAATTCACATTTTTAAGTCTCTTAATCTTCATCCCCAGAGGCCCTCTTGCTTTCTAGAAAAGCTTACTTTTCGTTTAATGTGCAAGAAATAATCTTGCTTGATGGAGGATTTTCAACCACTGTGTAACCTGTCAGGCTTATTTCTGTCATGTGTTTGCTGCTGCTGCTTTTGGCTAGTTTTCCATTGAGTGTTTTGTAAAGGGTAGCAAACGTGGTTTTGTTTTTAAAGATGGAACAGTAGAGGGTTCTGAGATGCCTGGAAGAGAAGACAGGGTTTTTATGTTCTGTCTTTGTGGGGCCTTATCCTGAAGCAGTTGATTGAGCACCTGTGCTGTATCCTGTGATCTGGAGAGTATGTAGTGATCAATATTGCTTCATAGCAATTAAGAAGGTGAAGTGTTTTAATTATTTGGATATTTTCTATCACTGCCCGCATAATGTGTTGAATATAACAAGAGCAGGTCAGTTTGCGCTTTCTGAGATGCAGGCAAGACAGCTCTGTGTGTGTCTTTTCAAACCAAGCTCTTTTTTTCCAAAATCTAAGGATCTAATTAATTAATTTCAGTGCCTCAGTATAATGGTGCACAGAATGGAGGAGTGAAACCCAATCCTTTTTCCATTATGAAAAGAGCTTTTTTTTTTTCATCTGTAGGTGTTGCGAATGGGAAGCGTGTGCTTGTGTGTCTTAAATGTTGAGCCACAGCAAATCTATTGATGGGGGAAAGAAAGACATTAAGAACTTTTTACCCTTGTAAAGCCTTTGTGCTATATGCTCTGGACAAACATTTTTTTTAACTGGTATCTAGAGAAGTAGAAAACATATCTAGGTAAGTGGAGGATAATAATTTGTCTTTCTAGTAGGCCACTACTCTTCTTGAAAGCAGCAATTCAGATTACTATCATCTCGGTTACCTGTGAAAGTGTGCTACTGCATAATACTTTTGAGTGTCAGTCATGCAAAAAGGGTCCTTATTGAAGAGCTTCAGTCTTCTGCTTATGTCTATAGTGCCTGATTTTGTTCTTTTTAGTCTTTTTCAGAAGAACGTCCTAAACTGCTAACTATGGCTTCTACAGTTTTGTTTTGCTTCCAGAGATGGTCTTTATAGCTTTTTTATTAAATTCTTTCTGTGCAGATTTTGAATATTTAGGAAGAGAAAGGAATCTTATTTAAGTCTCACTGTCATTTAAGTGTGTTCTACTAGATCTTCTTTCCCACTGTGTTGGTGGCTGCTGTCACCATGTTTACTACAATTGAGAGAGGCACTGCACGGCTGCTTTCTTTACACTACAGAAGACATTGTGAAGATTGCTACAGTTGGAGCCATCTGAGATGTCACTAGAGAGCTTGCCAGCCTTTGCTGGCTTTTGGAAAGCAGAACTGACATGCGTTTGTGGGGCTTTTTTTATATTGCCCTAAGAATATGGTGTGACAAATAAGAACAACAACAGAGTTTCTTAAGATAGGACGTGAACCATTTTGAATTGATGTGTCACAGCAGGTTTTGTCCCCCTGTTGAAATCTTTCTTGTAATGTCTCAGTAGATTTTTCTTCTTTTTTTTTTTTTGTTTGGTTGGGTTTTTTTTGTTTGTTGGTTTGGGTTTTTTTGTTTTGTTTTTTGGGTGGGTTTTTTTAAGATTCTTAGCATTCCCTTTTCTTTCTCTCCTCCTCTTCCCTGCCATCCCAAGCCTGAATAGCCTTCAAACATTCCTTGTACTGAAACCATTTCTCTCCCATAAATGAGTCCATACTTCAGTGACTTACAGAGAGCAATATTCAAAGCAAGATTCTCAGGCTGACAGGGAGAAGAGTTTGACATTGCTGAGCAAAGTATAACTTTTGCTGCCTAGCAAGACATAACTTACTTTTCTCTCGTTGTGAGCAAACCTAGAAGTCTTTGTGACAAGATGGTTCTCAAGACTTACAGTTTAGAACTGCTGTCACAGATGTTTTGGTTTTTTGGTGGTCTTTTTTTCCTCAGATCCCACAGGCTGCAGTGACCAATGTGAACTTAAAGATGGTGATTTAGGTATCAAAATTATTTCCTTAAGGCATTTTTTCTCAGCAGGCATTGGTTTTTCATTCAAGCTTCATGTTTATATGTTCATATGTTTAGGTTTTCTTCTTCAGAGATATGCATCTTTACAGGATCCATAGTATCCCACTAAACCATCTTGAACTGTTAGCAGGAAAAGCTGTAAGGCAGCCCTGGTGAGATACATATGGTGCATTGCTTGTTCTTTTATTTGTGATGTTTTCCACTGCTAACTCAGTATATACTGAGGAAGGCTGATTGATATCCTTCTGCTAGTCAAATCTGTTTCAGCAGTAGCATCACTCCTGCTGTTTGTTTTTTGGGGTTTTTTTTGGTCTGTGTTTTCTTTGACCACAGATGCTAGATAAACTTTTTATATATGCTTGAATAAGAGTAACTGATGCATGATGTCTAGTTATGATAGATAATGTAAGTAGGAAACAGTCATGTTGTCCCATTTCCCCAATTTCTTGAGATAAAGGTTAAATTAAGCAGTTGCTATAGAGTTCTTATTAGTATCTTGTAATAGGAAAAATACATCAACTTTGGTATCTGTAAAATCTTTGAATGCTTTGAAATACGTTCCCCTTCAAAAGTTCTCTTCTGTTTAGTGTGTGTGGCGAAACTGCTGTACTTCCCAAACAGAAGACAAAGCAAAAGGCTTAGGTTACAGCCTGTAGCACAGATTACGTCAGTGTTAGAGCTAGGTTTAGATTCTCAAAATCTCTTTCCTTCCATATGAACTTAAGCAGCTCCTTTTCTGCACTGAAGCTCTTTGAGTGAGTGAATAAAAAGTCTGTTGGTATTTGCTGTTAATACCTTTTCAGAATAAATAATGCCAGACGGTGCTCTTAACTGTAAATTATTCATCCTGCTTGTAGACAAAATGTACCTGCTTAGTCAAATATTCACCTTTATTTTGCTAAAGAAGGCAACTCGTAGTATTTCATTTGCTTTTTAGAGTTCATGTTTTGTAGGGTAACAAACTAACCTTCTTGGTCTGTGTAGAAGATTGACTGTTGCCAACTAATCTGTCAGAGCTTTAGTAACTGAAAAACTTCTAGATAAGTCATCTTGTGAAGTTTTAATTCTTAAGTTTTCTCTTTAAAATGCTAAGGTGTATGGGTCAGATGAAAATAAAACCAAACCAGTACATGGAACTCTTCCAGGATCTGATGTGAACACCCCCACCCTTGTGAAACATGTCAGGAGATTTGGTAGGTCTTAAGTAGCAGGATTTTGTGTATTTTTGTTTTTACAAACCTTCAGCAGTATTGATCCCCTTCTTCTTTCAGTTCTGGTATTTTCTGTAGCACCTGTATCATACCAGGAGGATTTCCTAAGTAAACATGGACTCGGCTCAATCCTTCTTGGCTGAGTAAACCTGTCATACCAATCTTCCAGCCTCTATGAAAGCTGGTACCTCGTTTTTGTGTATGAAAAGGATATGAGAGAGAAAATACTGAGAATGAAAGTAGGTATATACCTTAATCAGCGTGTTAACAAATACTGTTTCAGGTAGAAGATTTGGTGAAGTCTACACTGAGTCTACATGGGAAGATTGACTTCCTGGTGAATAATGGAGGGGGCCAATTCGCAAGTCCTTCTGAAGCCATCCGTGCAAAAGGCTGGAATGCTGTGATAGACACAAATCTGACAGGGACCTTCTACTGCTGCAAAGCAGGTAGGGACTGAACATTCAGCTTCTTTTGTTCATTTGTTTTGTTTTTCTCAGCGATACCAGAAGACAAGAAATATAAAGTTTCCTACCTTCTGTTTTCACACCCTTATCTGACAATGGATATTTGTTTTCATGAATTGTATCCAAAGCTTTACATTAAACTGTGCATTACGTTTGTTCCTATATACAAACATACATTTAGGCAGGTATAACCTTCTGGTTAAGGCCAGAGAGTCAATTGGGGAGTCAATTGGTTTAGATACTTATTTAGAAGACAAATAGCATTGGGAATGTGGAAATGAAGATAATTTATGTGGAAGCACGAAATCTTAATTTCCACCAGAAGGCTTCTTGACAAACATTGAGCCTTACCTGGACCATACTTGTTATCTCACCAATCCAGTGGTGAGGATATGGTACAAAGAGCAGATGGTTTATCTAAATCTGCACAGGAAATGTGTGGTGTAATTGGAGTTAACACTCCAGATTTGGCTTCCACTTGGCAAGTTCATTTGTATGCGTTTCTTCTGATATTTATAGGTTATCTTCCTCCTTCATACAGTGTACAATGCCTGGATGCAGGAACATGGAGGAGTCATTGTCAACATTACTGCTGCCGTGAGAAATGGGTTTCCCGGAATGTCGTAATATATGTTTTATTTTTACATTTTCCTGTCTTTTTCCCCTAGAAGTACTAATTGCTTCTAGACACAAAATGTAGTTGCACCCATTTTAGAAAGGCAAGCGCTGGACAACAGCAGAGTATGGAAATACAGTAGTTAGGTCAAGAGAGAGCAATAGTATCACTGGGCTGTGTGTGTGGGTATCTCTTATTAGTTCAGTAAAGACTACAGGAATAAAGGACATTTCTGGGCTACATACTCACCAACGAAGCTCTCACTGGAAATGGTATGCTAGTGGGACTCCTTGCACTGAAATGTAACCTTTACCTGTTCCCTGTCCAAATTTCTGGAGGATTTGCAAAAACTTGGCACCTCTTCTACTGTCGGTTTATAGGTCTTGATGGTATAATGAGTTGTAGGAGTCAGACAGAGAGTAGGAAGAACATTCTAGTATGTTACCAGGTTTTGCTTTTGTCCTTTGGTTCACATAATGCCTGCCTTTCCCATTTTCCTTTTTGCCCTCACAAAGGAGATTTTAAAGTTATGAAAATGCTGCATTTTGACAGTTTCTTAATTGGAAAAAATGTGAATTTCTTTTTAAACTGCCTTCTCTTTTTTAACTTTGAATTTCTACTGAAGAAAATATAAAAATATAATTTGTGTAAATATTTCATTACATCTCTTTGACCTGATACAGGGTTGCAAGTTTTCAAACTTTAAAATTTTTAAGGAACAGAAGAATATTTTCTCACTAACTTATTTACAGTACAAAATAAAATTAGAGATCCACAGGGTGGTGCTGGAGCTACAGTTATTTGATTCCTTCATTCTGGTTACGTCTAGTTGAATTGTCACTGACATCAGCAAATAAACTGATGCTATATTTGAGAGTTGAACCAAGAGATAAAAAAACTACTTCTGAATAACAGTGGAAAAAGTTTCTCAAATAACTGTTGTATGTGGGTGTAGATGGATAGACAAAACTACTTTCAAATTAAAATCCTGTTAAATTCATAATTGTTTTTAAAATGTACTATCGCAAAAGACTTGCCTTTACAAGTCCAGCCACTACTCATAACAAAAATCACCTCATACATTTTTTCTTAAGTATTAATTTTGAACATAAAACTAGTCACGTTTGCTTATAGCATGCCTGGAGGTTATTTATTTCTGCCCTAAACAGATTAATAAATTGGGTTTTCTTATGTCTTTCTTATTCCTTTCCTGGTATTTGAGAAGCTCTTGTATCTATCTCCTAAATCTGTTTTTCTGGGCTACAGAAACTAAACTCTAAGAGTTTTCTCTGAGTCTCACTGTCCACTATTCATCACTGCAGTAATTTTGTCTACATTTGCTCAAGCTTGTGATCATTTCAGACTTGTTTCCTGTGGCAGCAATGTGAATGAGATCACTCTGCCTACGTTTGTCTCTGTCTCAATCCACCTATAGTAATTTTTGAATAGTGGCTTATTTTAATCATGTTTGTCAGAAGACCTAAACTATTTTTCAGACCACTGTTCTTCAAAGAGTTTCTTTACCTGTGCAGCCTACCTTTTCATGGAGTTCGAACTTTGCCTACAGGTTTTTTTCCATTTTGTAAGCCTGCTTCTGCAGTAGAATGGAGCTGACCTCATGTCACATTGGGGAAGAGATAAGTATTTCCAGAAATTACAGGAAACTATAGTGTAGCTTGTTTAAACTGTGAAGGTATGATCACACTTAAAAGCTAGAAAACATCTCTCTTTCTCTCAGATGGTTGGTCCAGCCACAGAAAGCTACTGTGACTACCCTAGTGTGAGGCTGCAGTAGAATTAACATTGAGCACCACTAGCTGAGGGAACAGATGCTTTTTATTTGCTTTCTTTTCTCAATAGGCACACAGGAGCTGCAAGAGCTGCAGTCAATAACCTAACCAAGACTTTAGCCTTAGAATGGGCCCACAGCGGAGTAAGAATTAACAGCGTTGCTCCTGTAAGTATTGGCAAATAATTTAGCCAACATACGTGTTGATGGGTAAAACTTTGAGACCAAAAGGGTTTTTTTAAATCCATAGCCTGTAACTGCTTGTGGATTATTTATGTATATATTTATTCATAATTCATATTCATATTCAATTGCATATTCATAATATGCATTCTTCATTTGAGGTCATTTGAGAGTGTTTTGTACTGCTTGGATGACAAGCCAGAGATGTGGGGTAAAATTGCTTCTGCTTTCTCTTTGACTTGGCACTCTTGGATTTTTTTCTAGCTCCTGGGAGGAGTTGGTGACCTGTCTTACAAACCCTAGACATAAAATAACTGAATGCTTTGTGTTTCAATAGTGATTAAATTATTTCTGAGTTCACGCAACTTTTTTTATTTGAGGTTCAGGTATGCTGGTGGTTTCCACCCGTGTTTACAAAGTTATTTTGAACTCTAAATGTGTCACATAATGTCTTTTACTTTATCTTTTACTTAAATTAGTTTTAGGCATAAAAAGACTGTTTGGAGTGGACTTTCTCTCAAAGAAATTATATGCAAAAATGCGTGTCCTGATTTTTTTCTTATCAAATACATGCAGACAGGAAACCACTATACAGGCCAGCTAAAATATGCCTGCCGCATTTCTGAGGAAGTAGGTAGCAGTTGTTTTAAATAACTGTATGGAAAGAACAGCTAAATTTTCTAGTGCCATGGTGGTGCATTCACAGAGGTTATATGGATACCCTAGCTTTGACATTTGAGATTGTGATCTGTTGTGATTTGTGTAATCTTCTTAGCCACAATTTATTTTGCACGTTTACTCCCTTAAAACAAAAGAGGAAAGGTAAACTTTGTCTACATTCGGAATTTGTCTTCTCTGGCAGTAAAGCGTCAGATTTGTTTAACTGGTCCCTAGGAAGATCTTTGTACTGTCTTTGTAGGATGTATATCCTGTGGTGACTCTTGTCCTAAAACATCTGGCTCGCTTTCTTTGGCATAGCTCAATGAGCTCATAGAATGCTCAATGGCAGGTGTGTGATGGTCCTTCAGGTAGTGGCTCTAGCAGAGCCTCTGTGAGGCCCAATGCACCTGGAGGCTTGTCAAATACTAAGATCTATGTGCTGGCTTGTTTATCTTCTCCTGTTTATTTGTTTTTCTGATTTATCAAATCTTGGGGAAGTAAGTAATTAAGACAGCATTATTATGTGAGTATATTTTTCAGGCATGCTAATTACCTAATGAATCATACTAATTATACTTTATAGCATATGACAAAAGAAGTTTTTGACAAGCAAACTCTTCAGTGGTTTGTCTCTTTCAGAAGTATATGCTAGCTTGGTTACTATGCTGGTAACAAAATTGCATGTTGTAGGTAGAGTAATACTTTTTATCCTTCTATCACCTTTATGGACCCACTAGGTCTGTGGTAACCATACAGACAGTTACTGCTTTATGGGAGTGGAGTAACGTGTAGGAAATGGGTACACAGAGAGGGAAACATGCATTCTAAAAAAAATAGTTTCACGTATGAGATACTTCCTAGCTCCCAAAATACAATCTCTCACGTTTCACAGATATCTTAGAAGAGAAATCCTAGCATGTACTCCATAGATGCATTCAAATGTTGTTATTTTACTTAAACTTGAGTCCCTAAGGTTCTATCCTAACTGATGTATGTAACCCTGTGTTCCCACTGCTGTAGCCTTCATCTTCCCTCTCAAGTCTAAACTGGACTGTATAATCATCAGAGCAAAGAAAATC
This sequence comes from Gallinago jamesoni, assembly GCA_025769975.1. Classification (NCBI taxonomy): domain Eukaryota; kingdom Metazoa; phylum Chordata; class Aves; order Charadriiformes; family Scolopacidae; genus Gallinago; species Gallinago jamesoni. The sequence goes on along the minus strand of JAOQGH010000077.1, from coordinate 16,106,660 downwards.
ACCTTTTTCTATTGCTATAGCATCTAAGTAGGGACAGTCTGAATTCTGACTGTAAAATCTGTCTGCCTCAGTAATTCACAATAAAATCAATCTAATGTTCCTGCAGATTACAAGAAACTCTTGAGAACTTGTTCTTGGAGCTTTGTAGTTTTCTGCTGTAAGCTAATATGAAATGCTTGACATTTTTAGTTTCTTCTCTGTACTCTCCACTTTATAGTTATTGAAGTGATAGTGGAGAATTGAAGTAATCTGAGTTATTTCACTTGAATAAAGATGTGGCTAGCAGCCAAATTAACTTACTGTAAAAATTATACTATTCCAGTAAGTTAAAAAACTTGCATTCAAGTGCTGTTTAGATAGTTTCATACCACAGAAAATCCCAGCAATCACAACTTCACTCTTTAACAATGATCACAGTTTAAACATATGCAAGAGAACTTAATTTTCACTATGCTCTTTTAAAACAGGGACTAGTATTTTCAGAAACTGCTGTTGCAAACTATGGAGAACAAGGTATAATGTTGTGGTTAAAGACCATACCAAAGATTCCCGCCAAGAGGTCAGCGGTTCCTGAGGAGGTAGGGTATTTCAGAACATTTGTGATATTTCTACTTCTGTGTCTCCATTTTGAAGTCACTTTATTATTTGAAGAAAAATAAAGACTTCATTTTACACTGTGATGAAATATTTAAAAAGAAAAATAGCTTATAGCTATGTCTAGTGGTGCCAAGTGGGAGACTTAACCAGTACTCACTGTTACACTGAAAATTTAAGTTAGATGCCTCTTACAGCTGAAGTTGAGTACTTTCATAGTAGGCATTAGTTCTGAAAAGGTTGACTTCTAGCAGGGAGGGCTGAAAGAATGTAGATTAATGTGAAAAAAAAACTGTATCTTAAAAGTACTTAGCTCTCTTCCACCAAGAATATGCATCTTTGGCAAACTGGTCAACTTTTGTTTGTTTTTCAGCATCTGATGCTGATTTGAGAGCTTACTGTGTTTCATCTGTTATGTGCTTGATGTTTATGACTGGAAGGATGGCTTTAAGGTGGTCACAATTTTCATTACTGAGTAGAAAACATTGCTATGTCTTCCTTACAAAAGTTTTTACAAGTATCTTTGACACGAACAGTTCCCAGCAGTTTAAGGAAGATTAAAATTGCCATTCTTTTGTTAGATCTCTCCTGCAGTGTGTTTTCTACTGTCTCCAGCTGCTTCTTTCATAACTGGGATAACCATGGTCGTGGATGGTGGCCAAAGTTTATACAGCCATGCCCTAGAAATACCTGGTAAGAAACAGGCTACAGAATAATACCCTTCAAGTGTTTAAAGCTGGGCATTTGGAGGGCATAAAAGTAAAATGACTGGTTTCTCAATCAGCTAAGTATGTTGTTTTATTTGTTTTCCTCAGATCATGACAGATGGCCCTCACTACCAGAAGGAAAAAATTCTGAAATGCTTCAAAGGCTTCTTTCTGGCAAGTTCAAGCCAAAGCTGTAAAGGAATGAGATCTCACCTTATTCCCAGTTGCATGCTTGCTGATAATTGCGCTTTGTGATTTGGGTTTACTAATTTAAGTAGTACAATTTTTTTGCTCATATGTAACTACCTTGAGTGCCTTGATTTTGTGTTGGTTTATACTTGAAAAGCTGTACATACTAAATTTCTTCTCTGAAAACACTCACTGCTCTGAAAACGTTCAGTTTCTTGGGAAGGTAACATATAAAAGACAAATTCTCCATTTGCGTGGGCGTTAAGTAATTAAGAATTTTAGAAGTGAATCAAAAGATACTTATTTTGAAGTGAGGACGGGACAGAGGTAATGTAAAATCCTTCCATTCTGCATGAATTTGGGGGGAAGGTAGTTTAAATCTCCTTTGTTACTATTTGTTACATCAGTAACCCTTCAGGTAGCTTTTAGCTGTATACTGTTTCTGTTCAGCCACACGCTGGGTGTTCAACAATGATTTTAAAGACTGAGTAGGTATTTCTCTGAAAAGAATTAAAAATGAGGCAGAATACTGTTATTAATGTTTGAAACTAATGGTGCATATCATATTGGGAATGTTGTAAATTGTTTGCAGCTATAGCTACATAATGGACTTAAACTGTCTGCAACTTAAATTTTATAATAGAATAATCAGGTAATAAGCTTTTACATACAGTGATGAAAAATGATATAGATTCAACAATTCTATATGCATCATCTTGAAGCAACAGCTGTGGTGTATATTGCAGTGCTTTCTGCAGTGTGCTGTGCTGTAGAAATCCTTCATTTACCAGTTAAAACACCTTCTGTCCATACTGTGTTGTCTTACAATATTAACATGATTTTATTAATTAGTGTCTCTAAAATGGGTGTGATTTTTATGATCAATACAAAGATTCCATTTAAAAAACAGAAGTCTTGCAATATATCACTTGAAGAGGCTGTATTTGTTGTTACTCACTTTATTCACTTTAAGGCAAGGTGCTCCTATGTCTGATAGTTTTTATATTTTGATTAAAGTTAAGGATGACTATGTTCACTGTAACAACTGAGATTTGTGGAATCAAGTTGCTGCTATAGAATCAACCTTATTGTTACTTCATTTGGGATTGACTGTAAAAGTCTCTGTCAGTTGTTTGTTCTCTGTGAAGATGTTGGCCTTTTGTGTCTTTCATTAAAATATGGGAACATGTAGATCACTTTTTCATGAAAATCTGAATGCCAGTTTTGTGAGGGAGGAGGGATTTGAGCCAAAATGCTTTCAGCTGGTATCTCTTCTTTCCTTAGTAGCTGGGTGGTCATTTATGTGGTTGTGAGAAATTTGTACAGAGATAAAATCAGTGCTTTTTTCAAAATTCTTGTGCAAGGTGTATTTTGATTATTGCAAATACTAGTTCAGAGCAGACAGCAAAAAAATTCCTCAAGGAAAATGCACCTGTTAGATAACTAACTCTTGAAGCCTAGCCCATTGCATTTCAGTGAAATTATTTAATTTGTTAAGAGATTGTTTCTACATTCTTAACATTTTTTCTGTAGAAAAAGGTTTAACATGAACTGTTGAGACTTGTGGAATTTCTCTTCATGTTTGACTATAAGCTTCGATGATATATGTGACTGTAGATTTGACGTGAAATGGAAGTGATTTGATAAAACTAAATTACTTTTATCATACCCCAGAACTATTATAGGATTTGAGCATAAACTTGGAAATAATTATTTTATATTGTTGCAAACTTACTCTTTAACTTTGCTGGAGTCTGAATATTCATAAAGAGAGGAGGTTTATACATAACAATGGTGAAATGCAGCACTCAATGAAATGGAACAGGTTCAGAAAGGTGAGTGTTCTCCTGTGTGGGAGACACGTTCAGTCTGCAATTAATAAACTCCTCCACAAGAAAAAATTATAACAAACCTTTCTGCTTGCAGTGAATACGAGGAACTTCTATTTGACCTTGCCTTCTTCAAATTCTAGCAAAGCAGTGGATGTGTTAAGAATATCTAAGCTAGTGCTTTAGAAGAGGCTTGTTCCTTCACTGGCAAGAAGTTGAAACAGCCAGCATTTGTGGAGCTGTGATGTGCTGCAGCTTCGTGAATAGGAGAATATACTCAAAATACTCTAGGAGTAAGTACAGTATAAGAGTAATAGTACTAATGTCCCCCATCTGTTGAGGCTTACTGTGCACAATATTAAAATGCTTATCACATAATACTGGATATTAGGCTACTAACTCCTCTGCTGTAATGGTTTTGCAATGATCACAGTCTCTCTTTTTTTTTGTCTGTCTTTTCCACTTTTTTCTTCTTGCACCCAGGAGAACATGAAACGTTTAATCCTTGGAACAGAGGTTTTATTTTCGTCCTTGCCTCTTTAGTCCCTTTTTACACAGATTTAAAATATTTTAAAAGTTTTGCGGCGCCTTGCAGAAACCCAGTGTTGTGTCAGCTGGCAGCATAAATGTTTCAAGTTTCTGCTGTTACTGCTGCAGATAATATCAGCTGTAGCAAATCTCTTCCTACGCTGCTGTAACAACAGCCTTTGATCAAAGGGCATTGAGAGGTTAAAAAAAAATGGGTGTGGTAACAAAAACATCCTTTGACCTGTATAAGATTTGGGTATCTGAAGTTCAGGGAACAGGGCTTGATTTGATTTATTTGTTTTACAAAGAGGGTGAAGGCAACTGTGGGAAAAGGCCTAAAGCACCTTAGGAGGAATCAAGGAGATTCATTGTCCAAATACTGAAACTTAAACGTTTGCTGCAATGTACAGTTGTAATAAGCAAAGAGAAGAGTGTTAGAATGACAGTTACATTTACCATTCTGTTAGAAATCTCTTTTCAGTTGCTTTAATATTTAGCTTTGGCTAAACCTGTATCTATTCTGCCTGCCTCCTTATCAGATACTCGATTGACTGATAAATGGGTGCCTATTAACTGTTACTTTGCTCCACTGTCTGGTGTTATATCTGAATATGTGTCACAGAACTTTATACTTATGAAAGCAGTGTAGTTCCATGAAAGGGAATTTCTGTCAGCTGTGCTTGCCTTATGTTTTACAGATACTCTTTGTGTTAAGCAAAATATTGGTTATTCAGGGTAGTTAGCTAGCGTAAAATGAGGTTTGATTATTCAGGGGTTTTATGTCATGTAAAATGAAGTCTGTGTTGTAAAAATCTTCATTCTTTAAGGATTAACAGTTGTCATGTTTGCTAAAGGGAGTATAATCTGTCCAGTGTCATTCTGCAGTAAGGTCCATTGTCTGCCTTAAAATGTAAATGAACAAATAAAAGCTTGTCACAAGCTTTTATGAATCAGTTTAGTCTTTTGCATAGTTGTATAGAATATCCTGTATAATCTTTAAGAAAGCAAGCTATTTGCCAGACAGTGTAATTTCATATACTTCTAATCAGCAGCTCCTAGTTTACTCTTGCCATCTTGAATAGCAGACTTGTGTTAAATGGCTGAGCAATGTAGACATTAGGGGAATAATCTTATTACTAAAGTCAACAGCGCCTCTGTCCTGGATTATTGAATATGGCTGAGTTCTAAGGGTAAATGAGTGGCTTCATAAGCCTCAAAGATGGGGTTGGAGCAGACAAACCTCTCTCTCCCCCCGCCCAGTCTCATAGTGTGCCTTTTCTAGAGAAGCGATTCCATCCCTGGATGACTCCTGTACTTTTTTCTCTTTCAAGTATTATAGACAAGTCAATAGTTGCCTGTTCTTTATTTATTTTGTTCTAGAGTGAAACCTACATGTCTTGGACAGCGTGAATGTGTCCTGAAATGTGAAACACTAAGCATGAGGGGAGATTCCAGTCTGGGTAAGAGGCATCTTATCAGAGAGATGTGACCGTTTGAAATAGAATTAGAAATAGGATTGTTGATTATTTTTTTTTTTTTCCCCCTATATCATTCTTTTTTATTTTAACCTAAGTCTCTTAATTTTAAAAGTGTTTGTAGATAAAAGCTTACTTAGGTGTAATCTCTTAAAATGAAGTCTGTTTGGCTTCTTCACTTATATTCCTGAAGAAGTTTAATTTTTTCCCGCTTTGGAGAGAGAAAGGACTTGGTTGCTGTAACTGCTAACCATGCCTTTATGTACTCTGAAGAATCCACTTCTTGCTTCAGATGTGTAACTCTAGGGCTCTAGCTGGAAAGGTGCAATGAATCTTCCAGCAATGGTTCTGGACTGTCCTCCCCAGGCTATTTGCTTTCGGTCCCTTTTGGCATCAGCCTCACAGGGGTGGTGCAGCAGTTCCAGAGGAACTGGACCCACTGAGATGCGGGCATGCCTTTCCTTCTGTCACGGAAAGGCAGAGGAGCATTGCAGTCAGGTAGGACTAGCAAAGGCTTCAAATAATACCCTTGTTTGCTCAATACATGGATTTAGATTTATAAACAGAATGTTGGTCCTCCTACTGGTGAAGAAAGACTCTCGATCGCTTTATAACATCCTGGCATCACAAATCTTGTGCTACTGCCGTTCCCAAAGGAAGCCATTTTGACTTCCCTTATCTGCTCTTTCTCCAGCAGCTTGTTCCTTTGCAAGTTAACCCCTCATTTGATTAAAAATATATCTGAAATTAATCTCTTCTTTAACTAGTTCCTTTCCTGGATGTAGTTCAAAATGTGGTTAACAGAAGTGGCAGCTATAGGAAGGAGTGGGGAGGCGAAGAAATTTGGGGAGGAAAAGGGAGAGGATGGCATGGCCCCGAAAAAGGGCTGGTTTGTTGCCATTTAAAGTGCTTAGAAGCTATGACTTCAGTGTTAACTAATACAGGCACTTGTTAGCCTCGAGCAATACGTCGAGAAGGTGAGAACCTCTTATTGCAATGAGATATTGATTCTGGAATCCAGGGAGAGCCATACTGCCAGATTTCAGTCAATTGCTTGAGTAGACTGTCCTGAGATGTGCTTACCCTATAATTTCCACCCCTGCTCCTCCCAGCTTCCATCGCCTGTTCAGGGCTTGTACTGAATGCCTAAGTAACTAATATGCTTCATTGCAACTTCGGTCATCTATTTTTATACTGCTCTTTTTCCGTATCAGCAATTAACACTATTCCTATAAGCTTGATTTTTGCTCCGGTAGCGTGACACCTGATGTCAGAACCGTGCCCCTGGATTTGTGCTCGGAGTGAGCCAGTGTCGTAAGTGCTGCTCCCTGCCGTCGATACGGTATTTATTATTTTTTATCTCCGAGTCAATATTTATCTGTTTATCCTGCTCCTGATAGAGAAGATGCTCTGTTTTAGGGCTTATGGCACGGTGGTGCTGATGCCTGTCGGGATGGACGTGACCTCCACAAAGCGCTCTTGGGAGGGTGCTGGTGGGGCAGGGAGCGGGCTCAGCGCCCAGTGGGCTTTGGGCAGAAACACAGGAGCTCCCGGGCAGAGGAACGCGGGTGGGATGATCTTCTTCAACCCTTGCTTACTCAGACTTCAGTACCTGCCATTCACTAAGCCTTCCTCCAGCAGAGAAAGCCCTTTGCAAACCTGACAAATGGCCATGAAGTGGGACATGATGGCAAGGGAAGCCCTGGATGTGTTTCCAAAGCTGTGCAAGCAGCTGTGGCTCATTGATCTCGCTTGATGGTGCAGGACCATCACACAACGTCAGCGTTTTTCCAGGCTCTTTCCCTAGCATTTAGCAGAAAGGTCACCTTAACTTTCTAGTTGAAGAATCTCTCTCATGACAGGTGTCCTACAAACACGGCTCATAATTTTGCCAACTGTGGAACAAAGTGTCTTAGCTCTGAGGGGATGACTACGTCCCCTGTGTGTTGGCTCTGGAGTTCTTATCCATCGGCGTGATTCAGAGCCTTGTGCCTTTCTTGGATGAGCTTCATCAGCCACTCCTCCTGTAGCACTGGCCTCTCCCATCCAATCTTATTTTCTTTAAATGCTGATTGTTTTTTATCACTTCCTGCAGCCTGTTTCAGTGGAAGATCTCAAAATACTCAGCTTGGGGGCCTTGACGTGCCAAGTTTTTAAAAAGTTCCGTAGGTGGTTCCTCCTGGAATTTCACTCTCCGGGGTACGCAGCCCGGGGTCTTGTCCCGCCGGAAAGCGGGCTAATTGAGAGAGCTCAGCACCGTAATTATACCTTCTCCTGATAACGACGACTCCTGAACTTCCCTTCAAGTAGCTTTTCCCAGGTTGGTTTAGAGCGGCCAAAATACACACCCCCCCAACCCTTGTTTAGGGTGGATTTGGGGGCTTTGTCCAGGCTTTAACAAAAAAAACTATTTGTCTTATACCTGCCACAGGGCCACGGAGCTGCCGGCGAGCGGCAGCCTACCGCGCATGCGCCGCCGCGGCCCCCTCGGTGCGGGCTTCCCTCCGCCGCCTGCCCTTCCCGCGCCTGCGCAGAGGCGGGCCCTCGTGACGCCGGCCGGCGGTGACGTCCCGCGCTCGCGCTCCTTCCCCCGCCTCCCGCCGCTGCCGGCGGCGCGTCCGACGTCACGAGTTTCGGCGGAGCGGGAGGCGGAGCTTTCGGTTGGCAGCAGAAGCGGCGGCGCCCGCCGGCGCCTCACGCCTGAGGGGATCCCCCCCCATACACCCCCTCCCCGGCCCGGCCCCGCCAGCGCTCCGGGGGCACCTTCCTCGCTCCCCTCCCGCCGGGCCCGTCTCCGCGCCGGTCTCCGTGCCTCCTGTCACCCTCCCCGCCGTGCCCCGGCGCGGGCAGGCCCCGGGCCCCTTCCCTCCCCTCCGCCCCCCCGCTCCTCTTGGGGGGGTGGGCTCCTCTCAGGAAACCTGGCCGCTCCCTCCGCGCCGCCTGCCCAGCCGGGCCTGCGCCCGCCGCCGGGCAGCGCCGGGGGTCCCCGGCGGCCGCCCGGCCTCCGCTGTGACACAGGTCGGTGCCGGCGGGGGGTGAGTGGCGGTGGCGGTGGCGGGCTCTGGGAAAGGCCGGGCGGGGGGCGGCCCTCGGTGGCGCGGCTGCCTATGTGTTTGGCGGGGAGGGTTTGTCGGTGCGCCTTGGAGGCGGGAGGGGGGCCTCGCCGGTGCGGGGGAGGCGCGGGGCAGCTTCGGCATCCAGGAGGTGGCCGGGCTGGGGGCCGCGGGGGCAGCGTCCTTCTTGCGGGTGGAGGGACGGGGCGGTGTGGTTATTCGAGGTGCTGGGGGTGGCGGTGGGCATACGTGTTAGTTATTGACGTTACAACCGCAGGATCATCAGGATTTTCCGAGCTCGGCAAATATTTATCTGTCACCGTAAACCTCCCCGCGATTGCCTACCGGTGCTGTCCTCTCTTGTCTCGAAAACGCTCTGCAGTGCTAGCAGGGAATTGGGTATGTAGGTCAGATTCTGCCAGATGTTTTTTTTTTTTTTTTTGTCGGAGGGAAAAAGTGAATGCTAAGTTATTTTTTTTTTTCCCTTATTGCTTTTGAGGTGCATTGCAGCACCCACGAGGTTTGGTTTAGCTTGTATTTTGGAATTTTTTTGGTGTGTGTTTTTCCTGGCTTCCTTTCTTGCTCCATAAATCTGGTTTTAGTTTTTGGCTGTGGAATTACTGGAGATCAAAGCATTAAATAAGCTGAGCGCTTCTAAGCTGTATTGTGTCGTGAAGTGTCCTCTAAAAGGGTGGTAAAAGATAATAGAAGCATGTCTTGAAATGAGTGGGATTTCTACTCCATCCGGAAGGTGTTTCTCAGCTATAACGTTTCTTTAAACAATGCAGCACGTTGCAGATTGTAAGAGGCCTCCAGAAATGTGTTGCCATGTATATGGCAAAGATGTCGTATTTGCAGAATGAATGTCTACATGCTTGTCTTGCACAGCACCTTGGATTCTCTCGTGGCGTAGCACTTACTAGCAGAATACCCTAGAAACTGCTCTTTCCCGTGAAATTCTCCTATGGATATTTTTAAGGGAATGGACAGCGATGAGTTAGTACTTAGGCTACACTGAAAAAGCTTAGAAGAATTTTCTTGGTAGTTTATGTTGGGTTTTTTTCCCTACCCTATGACTAAACCCTTCACTGTCATTTGAAAATAACAGAAATACTCTATAAGGAAATTTTACTTTCATGTATGCCTTTGCTTACAGTGGCTTTTAAAATAACTGCCTTCCTCAGAAATATATTAAAAAATGAGAACTTGCTATAATTCCTGTTTTCTTACACTTTGTGTTCTGTCATGATTGACACTGAAATGTATTGAACCCAAACATTGATTCAGATAATGAGGCTGCATGTAATTAAGTTGGGTTTTTTTTTCCAAGGTTTTATTATATTTTGATAAAGCAGAATATCAAGGTAACACTTGTCAAATTGACTCATTGCTGGAGAAAAATCTGTGTACAGTTTGCCTCGATGAACTGTGTCAGTGGTTTACCTGACACTAATGGAAGACTACGGTGAAGAAAACAGATGGTTCTGAATTGCTTGTCTTGGCTTGCTGAGATTTCTAAACTGTCAGGGGAAACTTTTTCTAAGATAGCTGTGGCATTTGGTAATCTCGAGAACGTTTATAGTCCACGTGAGAAAGCAGATATCTGCGACAGGTAGACTTTATTAACGTAGTGTAATAACAGTATTATCTTATTGTTTAATATCATGGTAGGGAAACTCTTGTGGGGTTTTCTTGGTTGGATTTTTTTTTTTTTTGGCTTTATGTTGATAAAACTATAGATAATTTATGGTGAAAATAAATAGCCAAATTGGTCACAGACCTGACAGTGGTTCTTTGCTGTGGCTCTTAGGAGAACTAGTCAATGCACAGACTCGTATAATGTAAAGCCAATTGAGGCTAAATGCAGAAGACTTACTGTTTTATTATAAAGATACAATTTTATTCTGGAGAAAGCAAGAAAATTGGCAATGTGTTAAATTTAATTTGTGTTCATACCTTTTACTGTACTTTTTTTTCTTACAGTTTTCTAAAATGTTGTGTTAATATTTAGATACAAATTGGAATTAGTGTTTTTTAAAACAGTGTTATTAAGTATTTGTGGAGAAATTATTGGAAAAAGCTTTGCATATTCGCAATCTTAAGTTCCACTTTTTGTCTTTCATCTATATTATCTTTACTACAGGCTGACTTTTTACATCAGCAAAATAAGTCCAAAGTAATGAACAACATGTAATTTATTTTTGTGACAGATTGTTCAGTGGGTGTCTAACTGAGCATTCTCTAAACTGAAAATATTTGCTTCTAAAAGGCAACCTGAGAATAATAATAGAGTGATTTCCTTGATTGATTTCCTGTCTGCCACTAAACACGCAGCCAAAGGTGTTCTGATCTACCGAGAGGTACACATTTGAATATGTTTTCTAATAATTTATTTTTAGATCTTTGTTGTTAACATTATGCTCTGTTTAGATTATTATTTGGAGAAAAATAAATGAATGATGAAAATATCACTGGTCAGTGTAATTCAGTACATCTTGTTACTTTAGCAAAGCTTATTTTCAGACGTATGACAAGCTAATGTAGATATATATATTGACTAGTGACTCCACCTAGGTTTATCTAATTAGCAAACAATTAAGTTCACTTGATTTCTAAATTTAAGCTTTTAAAATTCTGAAGTGGAACTAGCACAGTATTAAATTAAAAAATATTAAAAAATCAATGAATTCTATTGAGCACACTCATTTTTCTGTGGGAGAGAAGAAAAAAAATTTAAAGAATAAACTGCATTTGCTATTTTCCTGGTATTTTCTACTACTAAGGAATAGGTCAACATAGATCATGCATGCTATAATTGCACATATCTTGCAAAATAACATTGCAAACATATCATTGGGCAGTGGGAACATGTTCAGAATGCAGGGCGTTAGTCGTGATTCTCACTTCTGGATCTTAGCTGGAGATCTTGATACAGTAATAACAGTGATAGTGATAGATGCAGCTCATGGCTCCGTTAACCTAATTTCGTAGACTAAACATGCTTGTTTGCAGGTTTTTTTTCTGAGATGTTTCTTAATATATTCACCTTATGTGCATTTTTTTGAGAAGCTGCAGAAGGTTTGGTGACAACGAGTGAAGGAAAAATGGAGCTCTGTGTGAGGATATTGCACTGATTTCCATCTGTGGGAACCACTGCTCTAGAGACACTTGACCCACAAATGCACATATGGCATAGTTTAGAGCCCAGCTTAATGAGGTCATTTGAAGTTGGACTTACTTGAGCAAGGCCAAAGCAGGGGTATCAGCAGTGTGCTTTAAAAACTGAGAGTTGGGAATTGGTAATGTAGAGACGTGACTTTTTCCTGTCCATTTGCAAAGTTTTTTATTTATGTTTACTTCTGTATCTCAAATTGTTGCATATTTCTGAAATTATACCAGCAAAGTGCAACTTAGTTTTTCATGAGAGGAAAATAATTTTCTTTAGGACAAAGGTGTTTCTTTGCTCTAGCTTTGTTTTCAGCCATTTTTTTTTTTGAGTCCTTTGCTACTTTTTCCTGACTTGCTTCTCTTCCTTTATTTCCTTTCAGTCATTTGTCCACTTCAGTGGATTATCTGCAGTTGTAAAAGATGCTACTTTTGTGTACCTCAGATGTTTTGTGCTACCTACATTAACAGTTTGACAGCAGCAATGTGATAAAATACAAATGTTTCAGGTGTCGATGCTGCAAAGACTGTACTTTGGAAGCTCGGGTACGATGACGCTGATAAATGGTTCTCATTTTGATAACTTAAGAAATTATAGGTGTGTAAGAAGGAAAGGGATTTCGTGAGATCAATCCCTACTTTGAGGTAAAAGTAAATACACTGAAATTACGTGACAGACGTTTGTCTGATCTGTTCTTAAAATCCTCAAAAGAGGGGAATACCACACCTCTTCACTGGTCTATTTATAGCTAGTACGTAACTATCATTATAGTTATGAGGCTTTTCTTAATATTTAACTAAAGTCTCTGTCTTGGTGCTAGTTCAGCCAGTTAATTCTTGTCCAACTATTGTTACTCATGCCGGGTAATGATTTCTGTACTCTTTGCACCAACCGTTGGCATATGTGAAGACTGTTGCTCTGTCTCCTTTTATTTCAGCCTCCTCTTTGCTAAACTGGGGAAACAAGCCTTTTCTTCACAGGTCATGTTTTCTCAGGGTTTCTGCCGTTGTTGCTAACTCTCACCGGACTCTGATTTGTCTATATCTTTTTCAGAGTTCCCCAAATTCTTCCAGCAACAGAATAATTAACTTACTCTAAAAAGTTGCAGCAGAGGTAACGTGACAGCCTTATTAAAATGTCATTCTAGGGTGTGTGCGCACGCATGTATGGTTGGGTTTTGTTTTGGTTTTGGGTTTTTTTTCCAAATAACATCAGATTCTTGGCTCCTGCATTTGTTAACACAGGAGCTTGTGTTATTATTTGTTAAGTCAGGTAGCACATCATGTATGTGAATTTGAGTTATCTTTCTGAAGAATAGAAACTTATTCTGTATTCGGTCTTTATTTCAGCTTATCTTTCTAATATTAAGCATCTCTACGTTCACCAGGATGCCTGCTCAGTATGTTATTCTGCAGGAAAGTGTGCAGTTTCTGCTCTTCTACATCTATTTCCCACCGCATACAGTCCAGCTTTTGATACAATGGCTTTTGAACGTAAACCTGCTCTCCAGCAGGAAACTTGGTTGAGAACAGGTTCTCCTAGGGTTAGCTACAGCTTCTATTGGCAAAAATGTATCTTTACTGTTCTCTTTTATACACGTGATGTCTTTGAAGTAAGTTGTATTGCTAAGATAAACTTCTGTCAGTGTAAATGTACCTGAACAAGGCTTTTGTCATTTTGAGATGTCATACAGTCCAATGACACAGAAGAAATTTTTATCCTGTGGGCATGCTTTATTGGAAGAATTGCAGAACCAGCTATGAAACAGATGTGTTCAACATGTTTCCCTGGCTTTACTCCATTTTATCTGACTTATGTAAATGATTTTATCCATGTTTTTTGAGGCCAGATCACAGATGGGACAAATTGCGCGATTCTTTCAGTGTTGCTGCTTACACAAAAACAAAGGAGACACCAATAGTGATTATTAAAGAAGGCCTTTAGTTTCTTGCAGTAAGAAGTATTGCAATAGTCAGTGTTGATTACCTCTTACCTATCTTCAAAATTATTCTAAAATAATTTAGATGAGTTGTGTAAATGCCAACAGCTTAAATGCCATCTTACCAAAACAGTAACAATGGGAACTATAGTCTCACCTTTGAACACAGATTTGAAAATGAAAAAACATCTGGAATAAGCTGTTTGAATTAAAAAAGAACAACAAAAAAAGGAAAATAAAATTAAAATATAGACACAAGCAGTAATTTAATTTCTAAAGAAAATCTAAAGAAAATAAGACATTCTATTGAAGAACGTGAGAATTGTCACCCTAAATATTTTTTTAAATTCAGTTGCTGAAAACTGATTGGTAAAGATCAACCTGTATTTAATTGTTGTTTTGTCACACTGTTTATTTTTAGCAGTGCTGCAATTATTGTAACTCCAGCATGAGATTTTTTTTTTTAATAAAAATCAATTGGAGAGGCAAACCTTCAAGCGTTCTTTTGTTTTTTCCATAATAGCTGGATGATAACTGAATGGGTATAAAGTAGTAGTTAGAAAAGTGCTCCTTGCACTGCTGGTAACAGTAAGTACAGTAACTTCAGTGTAATGAGTGACTTTTTAAGCTGCTGTAGCAAGTTAGAAAGTATCTATTAAGGCTCCATGTCTGTGTTATTGGCACTGTCATGAATACCAGATGAGAGACTCAAATGAAAATTTAAACGTCACTGGTGAAGCAGCTGACAAGTTTTAGGTAAATCTTAATCTGTAATGAAATCAGACAAAAGATTCTGTATTCTTCTTCCAATGGTGAGCCTGAATGAATGCTTAAGGAAGAGTGACAACAGGGTAAGCATATATAATACTTAGTTTGAATATTCTTTAAACCACTAACTGGTTTCAGTAAAGGTTTATTCAAAATCTGATGTGGTTTTTGTGTCGCTAGCAACCTTTCGATTTTTATCCTCAGTCCTGTTTTTTGCTTGCAGCTAAAAGTCTGGCATCAAAATATCCTTTGGTAAGAAATTCTACAGATATTCTATTTGTTATGTTAAATCTACCCTTTTCTTTTTTTCTTTTTTACTTTTTTTTTTAGGTACAACTTAGCTGTTGTACTGGTTTCTTCTGGTGCCACATTTCTTTTGGAAGAGAGTGAGCAGTCCATCTCTGTCCAATATAACAATCTGTCTCTGTTCCTCATACGATTTTGTAACACTTTATGGCTTTCTCCCTCTATTTGAATATTTCTGAAACCAGAGAGTCCTAACTTCCCCATTTGTTTTCCCCATTAGAGCCCATTCTGTGCCTTCTGTCGTACCTTTTGCTCTTCTCTGAAGCTACTGTTCTCTGCTACATCCTCCTCTGGAGCTGAAGGCCCCACGACTGCTAATGATATTCAAGGTGGGCAGAGAATGATCTGGCTTGGACTGATATTTCTCATAGTAATTCCTCACATTGGCTTTAATTTCTGAGTGCTGCCAGTATTCAGCGTAAAGCCCGTTGGTTTGTTATGTGCAAACTTAGAACTGCTTCTGTCCCTCCGCCCCCAGCTTGTATCACTTCCAGTCATCCGTGCTGGCTGTCATCTGGTCCCCTTGTCTGACAAAGACCACCTCCTCTGCTGTAGGCAGCCCTTTCCTTGCGCTCCCCAGTAACGTAATATTGATAGGCGTAGTAGTGTCTGAAAACTTTTCACCTTGTTCTTGTTCCTGTTTCTTGGATAATTTAGAATGTCTTGGAACAACCATATCTACTCTTCCCTGCTCTATCATAAATATCCGTATGTCCGTTATTTCTAGTTTATTTGTTATAGCTCACACTTAACTGTTTGTAGCTCCTTGGCATTACACGTGCCATCTTTTAAAAGATCTTTTGAAAAGATCTGAATCTGTGCAGTAGCCAAGAAGAGTGGTTCCAGCGCGAATTTTTGCTCCTGTCTTTGTGTTGATATCAGTGCTGTAGAAATGTGAGATCAATTAGATGGGCTGATGGTTAATTAAAATGTAAAATAAATATTTTTCAGCTGAATCATCTGTTTGCTCTAGAACTCCTGCTTGTCATTGAGGTTCAGCTGGAAAGCAGCAGTATCTGTAGACAAGCAGGGGTGCCCCCTTGGCAGAAATGCAACCTTAGCAGTGGAACTGTAATCTTACAGATGATGATATGTGGGCATGTACCTAGTAATCCTTCTGCTTTTGAGTCTGTAGTTATTTTATATTATTAATGGTACTTATTAGGGTTCTTACATTTTTATCAGTTGAGGAAAACGTATAATTATGTAGCATCATAGGTATCATTGTAATGACTTGGTACCTGCTGCTAAGGGGTGTGCTACAAAGGTAGGTTTTTATTGTTACATTTTGATTTAAATGTGATGATGAGACATTGAGTTGAATTTTTTTTTTTTTTATGGTTCACAGAAAGCTAAATATTATTACCAAAGCACAAAGTGAAAAAGAGCTTGTGTACTTGGTAGCTTAGCAATATCTTAGTGTGTTGGCCTATGTGGGTCATCCAGGTTAAAAACATTGCCTACTGAATCGATATGGATAAAATGGAATGGATAAAATCTTTAAGTTCTTCCATTTAGACCTGCTCAGTGAGACCTGCAGTCTACAAAAATGATGCACAGTTATATTACACATGTGATAAAAAAATCTTTGGTATGTGCTACCTATGCATGTGTGCAAGGTTCCCATGGTTTACATTAATGTATATTAAGTACACACTTGTGTGTCCTCTCAGTGGTATTATTGGTCCCTCTCTTTGTGCAGTTCAAAGCGTGAGAGGTCTGAGTCTATCCACCTGTGGCTCCATTTACAAATTTATTGTGCTTTGGTTTTGTCGTTGTTAAATGTTTTAATCTTGGAGATTGATTCAAGAGTGTTTTTTCTGTGCTGTGTTGGAAATCTGTATGGCTCATGAATGTTTTATCTTACTTAAATATTCCACGTTAGTGTGCTATGAAATTCTTTTGCATTTTATGTTCTTATTATTGGTGATAGGAATAATGAAAGAAATGTCTGAGAATGTACAGAATTAATTTGAATTACAATGGGGAGAAAGCACATGGGGTGTTGAACTAGGAAGACTGGAGTGTGAGCCATGAAAGGCATTTTAGGCAGAAGCTCTAGGAGATGGTCTGTTAATGTGGTAGAAAAGCTTGGTAGCAGAAGTTAAGAAAAATCATAGTTTTATTACCATACTCTGGGTTTCCTCATTGTATCACTACCTTATGTAGCGTACAGGAAGAACTGTGCTTTGAGGGATGAGGAAGATAGTATGTAACGAAGACTGTTCACTGAGAACTCTTCCTCGATTTGTTGCAGAATTTGGAAGATGTACAGCAAATGAGACTGAGATGTCCTCACTGAAGACATTCAAATGCCCTTAGAGAATTAGATTCTGTCCTTGCTGGTGTCATAGCAAGTTACCAGATAGGTCATGTTAATCAGAAAGGTTTCACATGTATTGTTGCGTTCAGGATTTTTGGTACTTGATTTGTAATTATAGTAGTGTGATTTGCAGTCATGACTGAAACAGCTACAACTGGGAAATCAGTGGGTTTTGCTCTGAATGGAAGCTGCTGTCAAATGTGATGGTTTAATGAAGAAAAATAAAGTTTCTCAGTTCTAGCCCCTGAAGATAGATATTAAAACTATCTGTAGAAATGGAGAATGGGTTTATTTTTCTGGTTTATTTCCTGAAATAAATGTCTTTCAGCCCATTGTGGTCACAGAACTGGAAGATGAACTGAAAAGGACAGAACTGGTTACTGAAGTTTAAGGATGTGCTTTCTTCTGAATGCTCTCAAAAGCAAAATCTGATTGACAATTTCTGTGCAATCAATCAAAATGCTCCGTTTGTTTACAATATTCAGTTTTTGCTGGAAGCCTGCTTTTTGTCTCACGGTTTTGCTTAAAGAATAATGTTTATAGATTATAGCGTGCACACACAGACACGAAAAAGTTAGAAACATCTCAGAAGTACTTTGCTCAGTGTATTTGTGGGCACTGTAATGTTATCTGAATGTACTAAGTAAGCCTTAAATGTTTTTATGATGTGAATAATATTAAGGCATTTATGTAACATATAGCTTAGCTAATGGTAAGGAATTTGTTCTTCTTAATGTTGTGGTGCTCTAAGACTTTCCACCATGATGGTGGTGATAGATTTCCAAGACACCAGAGAGATTTGGAGGCAGCGATGCAGTTTTTGTAGCTCAGTGAACTGTGTCTATTACTTTTGAACATACTTTTGTGAGAAAATCTGGTCTCGGATAAGAGGAGTATGAGCAGTCAATTTCTCATCAGTACGTTCTGTTGCAAAATTGGCAACACTAAACTATTTTGCAAGGTGTCACTGTGACATCTGCCCTCAAGTTTCAGCTGTGACCCTTCCTCAAATTAAAATGCATATGTTCATTTCTAATAGTTTTTTTTTTTTTTTAACTTGGAATCAGGAACAGGTCTTAAGAAAGTATCACAACTTTGAAGGCAGATTTGTTTGATGTGTCGGCGAAGTCATTGTTCAGTTAGGTCGAGAAATGAGCTGGCAGAGGGGGAGCTTTGGCTGCTGCTGAGGCAACAGCAGATACAGGAAATGGAGAAGTTCTCTAAAACTTGAATTAGGTGAAGAGAGAGGTCTTGTTGAGGAAACTAGATGCTTTTCTGTTTGAGGCCAATTACAGTCTTATCTCTTTTGTGTACTTGAAGTGGAGTGGGTTTATGAAGGGTTAGCCAGTAGAGGCTCTTGATGGCATTTGGAAAGAAGAGGTTCGTTCAAAGCAGGAAACTTGTATTTAAGTGCCCTGAAACTCTCTAAATATGCTTATCTCTGCCTATCAACTGTAAAGGAAGTGTAGTGAGATTAGCTTTCCTAGACTACAGTTACTCTTTGTGAATATTGCTGTAAGTGTTAAGATATTTATCTCAACAGCATAATTTTGCTATAAACTCGAACTAAATTATCTCCTACTTTGCATTTTTATGAGAAAAATCATTAAAAACCGTGTCCTTACATTCTCAAACCTTCCAGCACATTTTCACTTTTTCAAGTCAAGATCATTGTTCATCAAGCTGTTAAGTGTTATATGAATATGTCAAATTGCAGTTTATAGAACAGCAGAAACTGGAGATTTAATCTGAGTAGGGTGAAGTTTTATGTTTGTCCCTGGGCATGGTTGATACTTCACTCTGAAGTCTGTGTCTCAAAGTACTTTGAGAGATGAGCTGCATTTATGGTGTTGGAACTGACAGTGCTTTTTGAGGTTTTATCCTCCCTGTAACTGGGAGGGCACCATCCATAATTAGAAGTTGTATTTTATGCAAGTCGGGTTTGTTTTGTTTTTTTTTTTTAAATTGAGCTCTGGAAGGAGTACAGCTAGACACCATTCTTTTCGGAAAATAAACAAATGGCAAATCATATCTGTAACTGTAGAGATGAGGTAAGTCTGCGTGGTCTTGTGTGCTAAATTAGACATAAATGAACTTTTTTAGCTTGCAAGGAAGATTTTAAGTCTTCAGTTTAAGAAATTTCAAGTCTGCACACTGTAGAGATACCTGATACATCTCTAACAGCAGTAAAGGTACTGATGCTTCAGCCATCCCACACTTACTGTCTGCAGTCTTTCTGATATTCTGCATTAAACAGTGTATCTGTAGGTTGTGTACAGAAGCAAGATGGCTTCTGCATATACTGCATTTTTATACACACAAGGATTGCATTGTCTCTCTTTAATTTTGTATTGCACTTCTGTTAGGTAATTATACATTGTGATTTAATAAGTCTTCTGAATTGTCTCTTGCTAAGACTGTCCAGTCTTCCAGCTGCAACTTTTTTCCAGTTTCTTAAATGATTGTCTCTATGTCAAAATGCATTAAATGCAAAACCATCATTCAATAAACATAATAAACCGCAGTATTTAGATTTACATAAAATACAGCTTTTAATTATGGGTGGTGCCCTCCCAGTTGCAGGGAGGAGAAAAGTTCACAAAGCAACGCTGTCAGTTTTAGCACCATAAATGCAGCTCGTCTCTTAAAAAACCCAATTATTAAACACAATAAAAATGAATATTAAATGGGGAGAAATCACAATAAATTATTACATATATTTAAATACATTTTGTTCAACTGTGACTGTTTTTAAACATGATTCAGGTCATTTGCTTAAGCCATTATTTGTGTATCTCTTTGTGCCTACCTGATCATTGCTGGTCTGTAGGTGCTTGCAGTAGGAATCATGTTCATTGATTTTTTTTGCTAAATAGGAATATGAATCTCAAAATAATTTATTTTAGTCCATCAGCTGAGTTTTCTGTTAGATAATTGAGACTTTAAAACAAGTAATTAAAATGTCCTGTGATATTTAGCCAAATATGTTGGAAAAACCTAAGTAGGGTAATTGCTGTAGTTAGTTCTGTTAACTAATCTGTAAGCATTTCAAGAAGCCATATATTGCTTGGCAGTAATAATAACCTTTGAAATAAAGGTATTTACTGTGGGTTTGCTTTTTTATTCCATGGTAGAAACCAAGCTAATTATTATATTATTTTACTTTGAATTTATGTGGAGTTAGATAATCAGCAGCTCTTGGACCCTTTCCTTTATCCTTCTCAAATATTTATACAATATTTCCAATCCACTAGAATCTTCTTGTTTTCCAGGTATTCACAAAAATTGCAAGGATGGTCCAGAAAACTGAACCACTAATTTTTTGAAGAGTCTTAGACTCTTGCAAGTCCCTGGATCTTTAATTTAAACTATTTGATCTGAAGTATATTAAAAATAGTGCGTTGCATCTCTCTGTTGTTGTGGATGGTGACATTTCTATTCCAGTAACACTATGCTGTGGTTTGGATACATCCTCTTGATTTTTATTTTTTTTCAAAACCATAACAAAAAATGGATGCTGGCTCTTTCTTCCTGTTTTTTATCACCACTCGCTATTTCACCATCTGAATTCAGTAAAATACATATCCGAGGGCTTTTTTTCCCCTTTAATGTATTTTTATTTAAAAAAATAGTATGTTAGCTTTGAATGAGTTGGGTGCTATTGTTTTATGAAGCCCTTTGTGCGGATAGAGGTAGCTGGCTCATGGTACTATGTGCTTAAAGTTGCTTGGTCTCTGTGAAATAGGTTAAAGTAGCTTGGGGTTCTGAATAAACTGGTTTAATTCCAAGAGAGTGAGAAATTCAGGACAAAGTATAGAAGTATACTGACTAAGCTACATACAGTGAGAACAAGACTTACAATATTTTGAAAAATAAACCCAAGTACTTTTGCAGGAAATGAACCAGAAATGCTCTTTTCTGCAAAGGACTATTTGCTGTGTTTCTGTTCCTTCCTCTGTCAAACTGCCATTCTCCTGGTGGAAGGGTTCAGTTCAACTCTTCAGGATAGAACTGTTGAATGACGGTGACTATGGAAAAGCAAGCAGTAAGGGGAAAAATGGGAATACATTTTCTGTTTCGTACTGTGTGAATCCAGGGCAGGGAGTCAGTCCTGAATCACTACCCTGGTTGTAAGAGATGCTGCTCTAGATTGTGTCTTTTCCTTGCTCTGGGACATCATCTGGCAGAGCCTGATGGGTTCTGCTGTTTTGCAGGTCTTTCCTGGCACAGCAGAACTAGGTGGACCCTCTCGGTGTATCCTGTCCCGTGCAAGTAATCTCACTATTGGGATAAATTAGAGGGGGAAGAAAGTGCTTCAGAATAGAAGGGGGCACATGGCTGAAGAAGAACAAAGGAGGAGAGTATTACTGCTCTGTGCCTCACGTCCTTACTGGATTGGCACGCTGTTGATAGGCAAGGTCCCCCCTTCCCAAATTTCATAAGATTCCTTGAGGTGTACAAAGAGGGCTGGGATCAAATGTTCTAACAGCTTTCTCCCAAGAAACTTATATCCATTCATTCCCCTCTCATATCTGTTAATTTTAAAAGATTCAGTGGTGGTGTTACAAGAAGAATATTTCTGTTATATTATTCACCAGTTAAACTTAATTTCCAATATTCCGAATTTGACCCACTGAGTCCTGTTTTGGTTTGTTTTCCAAGCGTTACCTTAATTTATCAATGTGTCATCAACTTTTCATTTGCATTAATTTTTCTCTCCCTTTTCTACCTTGTGAATACCTTTTCATATGTATTATCATATGTTAATACTACATGTAATACCATTATGTATATGTGAAATGTCTGAATTTTTCTGAAACTAAATTCACATCTAATGTTTTATTGTTAGGCTTCAATTATTAACAGACCTTTCTGTTACCTGCTTAAATATTCTTGTTACTGCTCTTTCCTTCTCGTTTTCCTATTCTTCATGATTTTGTGTTACTGCTGCTGCTTTCTTTGACAAGTGTAGGGGTTTTGTCCAGTGTACATTTGTGTCTAAGTCCATATAAAATCCCCTCCTTTACTCTCATTTCTATGGAGATACCTTCTTTTAAGTATCAGAATTTTCTTCTATGCTTGCCACACTATGTTAGTTCCCATCATTTGTGCCAACAATTCCTTTGAGCTATGAAAAATTTTTCTACAGAAGTTCAGATTTAGGTACTACTATTTGCTGTCTTGTTCCCAGATGCTATTTTTATTTGATTTTAAATTAAAAAAAAAAGCAATGACGAGCAGTGCTGCACATTATTTTGGTTCAAGGTTAAGTAGGTGTATTGGACTAGGTGATCACCTGAGGTTTTGTTAGCCTTGCTTACTGGGTTTCCTAAGAGGTTAGTTGTGTGAGACCAAGCATTTGATCATTTAAAAGCAATGTTTCGGTGGTAAAACCCTTTTGTCTGCCTCATTCTTCTTGTCATGAAACAAATTTTTATAATTTTACTTTATGTTCTCGTTATCCATGCTCCATCTGAAAACTTACCTGTGAACACACACTCTTAATAATTACCTGTTTGTATCATCTGTTTGTGTATAGACAAGTATGTCTCTGAATAGCAATGCTAAGCAAATCTTGATTTCTTGTCATTTTGGTTTAACGTGCTTATACCTACTACAATATAATCTCCAATTTCATCTTTACCTGGGATTGGAAATAATTATAGTGTATCTTTCTTCTTTCAAGTTCACACTGTGTCATTTTGCTTTGGTGCAAGGAACTACGTGTTCTTGGACTGACTTATTTTAGTGAAAATTTGTAGGGAATTGATATCCTTGAGATTCCTGCCCCACTATTGGAACAGGTTTCGTCTCCAAAGATGCACGGCACCTCTCTATGTAGGTAAAGTGGTACTGTGTAAGTCTGAATTCCAAACAAAATCAGGCTAAAACGGATTGCTTGCTTCACTGTGTTTTTTTTTTTTCTTGTTTTCTAACATAGGAGGCAGCATGAAAGCTGGCTTATGTTCTTAAGTGCTTATATACTACCTTTACTGTTCTCGTGTGATTAGTTTATGGCTCTTATTGTAGCCATAGCTAATTTTACTATTTATGAATTGTACTTCTGCTATGAGGTTGGATGCTGTGGAAGCCATTTCATTTCTGCACACTAGGTATCTCCATATTCGACAGAACTAAAATGCCCTTTCTAGCTCACTTAATAAATATTCAGCCCATACAGCATCTGCTTACTTTCTTACTCTACTGTTGGAGGGTAAAGCTTTTTTTTTTTTTTTTCCTAGCCTGCAAGTTTTCGAATGTGACCAAGTCAGGAGAGACAGTGCAATATGTGTGCTGGTGTTTGTGTACTTTTGCCTCTCAGTAACCAAGAGGCAACTTAACCCTGTTGTGTTTGTTAGAGGAAAAGTATATGCATACAGACAATTAGCACGGAACAGCTAGAGTGTTGTCCACATGACTTATTTGCCCTTAGGCTTTGTTTCATTTGCCATGAGAAACCTGAAAACAATTTTCAAGAATCACCTGGATGTTTTCTTCCTTCAGTGGCTTTGTCAGATCCTGCAAGACTTCCAGGCTCGGTGGAAGGTGGCTGACGGGAAACGAATCATGAATATGAATCAGCGTCTCTCCGCCCTTATATCCAAAATGCTGTTGCTAGGATATTCCTCTTTGTTTGCTACTCTTATCACATCATCACCTTCTTGAAATTCACTCTCTGTCATCCTTTCTTTAATTACATTCAAATTCAAGCTGCTTGTGTTTCTCTGCAAGACCTTGACATAATCTTATTCTACCTTTGCGTCTGCCCTTGTGTTTTGCTGCCTTTGCTTCTTCTCAATCTTTCACTGAGTTCCAGATTTCTCTGTTTCACTTCCTTTCTGTCCTGGATTGTCACCTGCTCTCTGTGTGTGTGCGTTTTGCTAATGCTACTTTGTAACCATGGACTAGGGTATGTTTCTTCCATGTCTACTGAACGTATGCTTTTTTGTTTAAAAAAGGTTGATTTTTGTCGGCTTGTTTTTACTCTCTCCCCACCACCACCCTGTTGTTATAGTCCATTGCGAAAATCAGCAGTTAAAAACAGAAGTGTTTTTTCAAGTCACAAAGGTGAGGTCTTCATGAAGTTTAATCTGGGTCACCTTTTTAATTGAAATTCTAGTGTTGTTAGTTTATTTTTGAAGTGACACTAAGTGCTAACAAACAGATTGTTAAGATGTTTAGTTGGCAATTAATTATACTTTAAATTTGTGCAGAAAAAAATATGGTTAAAAAGGATGATAAAGTGAGAAGTCCTTAAGTTACTCAAAAAGTTTAATTTTTCTAGGGTTTTTTTTTCATTGAAGAAAAAAGAAGGAAGTGGAAAGGAAAAGAAATGGATGCTTACTCATTAGCTTATGCTCTTCTAATGAGAGATGTCACAAATTAATACTAAAGAATGAATTCTGGTAGTTGGAGGAACTTGCAGAAGATGTTTCCTAAGGTGTTTCTTCTTCTTCAGCTTCCTGCCCTATATGAGCCCTGTGGCTCAAATAATTGGAGCTCCCAAATTTAGTTATTTCAGCGAGGTTGAGGAAGAACATCTGGGGTGTTTTTCTTTGGAGATATAACTTGCTCTTGTTTTCTTGAAGCGTGGCAGAAGATTTAAAATGTTCCACGGGATTTTTGTGTTTCTTAGAAATGCTTACAAGGAAGGATTACAGAAGTACTTAATCCAAAGTCATAAAACACATTTTTAGTTTAATGTATTAAGACAGCTAATTAAATCAAACCTTTCATGAAAATTATACCAGCTCTCGTTTTAAGGCAGTTGGATCAAATAGAGAATTTTTTAAAAAAATGTTTTATAAGCACTTTAGTGAAATGCTTTGGAAGATTCCCGAAGACTTGCTCATACAAAAACTGTAGTTTAGGAAATAATTGAATATATGTTCTGGTTTGCTTTTTTGATTCTTAGAGATGCAAAAGTTGCAAAGAATCAGACATAAACCAAAAAAGTTGTAATATTTAAGGTTATAAAGGTAAACCTACTTCACTAGGTAAGTCAGATATCCTGGCATTTTGTATGAGAGCAAGGCCAAAAGATTCTGTCCCTATTTTGAGTGATCTTGGCTACTCTCATTCTGCAAATAAATGAGAATTCAGCACAAATCCCTTTATTTTTCTATCTTCATGGTTTTCCCTTTCTGTTATGGAGACACAAAAGCTTTTTCTTCTTTAATTTTTTTGAAACAGATTTTTCTGTCTCTTGCTGTGGTGGCATCAAGAGGTTGGAGACCATGTTAGAAGTAAAAGTTGGGGGTGTCTCTTGAGACTGTGGGCAGCTGAGGCCAGATACACTTCTCACACTTTTGCGCGCTTTAATACTTTACAAAGCATTAGACAGGAGGATTTTTTCCCACAACACTTGGAAACTGTTTCAGGGACTGACTGAGGCTGTCCACAGACTTGCACTTGTATCTCTGGATATGCTTGAATCATATTTTCAGCTTTATTTCAGTTCTAATGTGCTCTCTCCACTGATTTCTGATTGCAGAGTGGGACCTCTGGATCTTCTTTAAAAGCCTGATATCTTCTTGAGTATTATGGAGCTTGAAATAGACAATAGATGAGTCATCTGATACGTAGGTAAAAGGCAGTATACAGCAGAGACCTTTAGATGGCTTTCAAGTCCAAATTTCTTTCTGAAAAATATATCAGAAGTACGTGAAGCTTTCTAGTTCCACTGGTGAAATGAACGTTGTTTAAAAAGGCTGGTTTCATGAAATGAGTAAGAGACGCAGTGCCAGAAACTTTTAGATGCCGAACTGAAGATGCTCAGAAATCCTTTGGAAAATTGTAATAAATTTGTCATTAGCTAGAAAATTGGCAGAATACTCAAGAAAAAAAGCCTGACTGGCTGGTGCTGAAAGAGCTGGCTCACCTCCCCTCTCTTCTCAGCCACGTGCTCCTACAGATGGCCCTATGCTGGCATCAGGGGTCATTTGACAATGGCAAGGAACTAAATCATGATAAAACTAATTCTGCTTAAGAAAAAGGGAGGGGTGGGGGAAGTCATAGTCTGTTTCTGTAGTTCCTTGAATGAGCTTCCAGGGAATTCATCTGTTCTGTCAGAGTAGGGTAGATCTTTCAGCTCTGAGTCAGAAGGATGGATGGTCCCCTACAGCCAGAAAAAAGGAGGAGGGAATAGTCTCATCCTACTTGGTCTCAGTGACTGCTTAAGAAATTAGAGAGTTTTCTTCTGTGATCTTGCATTAAAAACTCTGAATTCTTCCGTGGTAGCCTGCATTACAACAGATCTCGTTGTCTGTTTAGGGACACGTCTTTAGTTTTTTGCTGTTAAGCTCCATAATAGCATCTCAGAGATTATTTTAATTTGTCCTCACCTGTTGTTTTTTAAAATGGGCCAATGTTCAAGATATTGTGATGACAGGGTTTGTTCAGAAATGTGCCCCCTGTGTTTCTGCTTTTCTGGATAGTTTGTATTTGTATATTAAAAGTTAGCACCTGCTGTCTTCCAGAGGCATTTGCTTTCAGGGGAGTTGGACTGTCTGTGTAATACTCTTGAATTACGATGAAAAAAATCCTACTAATTGAGTTTTTCCAATTTATATAACCAGTAGATGTTGGTGCCTCTTGATTTGTGCTGTGAATTTCATATGTATTTATATATATGAATTATATATATGCAATTCTGAACACAGACCTTTGAACGCCAGATATGGGAACCTGTAGAAAAAGAATCAGTTCTTAATAATCTGGAGTAGTGGGTATCCCTTGTAGCAGAGTGTTATGGCTAATTAAGCTACTAATCATCATTTGGGGGTGTAGATAGAGACTAAAATCAGCTAAATCTGGAAGAATATTTAGATCAGGCCTTGTGTCTTCTGAAAGTTTGTGTATGTTGCTCAGAGCCCACTAGTGCTTTGGGGACAATATCTGTTTTCTCCACATGTCATATCTACATATGCAATCTCATTTTTAGTTTATATGATATGTAGAATATTAGAAAAACTACCCATAAACGATGAAGAGTTGACTGTTTTATGTGGCTTTGAAGACTTGAATAATAATTCTGTATATTTGGGTTTGCGTTTTAGGAAATAAAATAATGCTAATGAAGCAACCATTTCCCTGAAGTTGACATTTTCAGGCTCACTGCCATTATGGGTAAGTCTTGTGTGTCATGTATATAAAAATTTAATTTGAATACTTTTCTGTTGAAGCGCAAAAACATCAATGTAATACTTTTCCTAGGAAATGTGTGCTTGGCTGTGTAACTCAATGTAATGTCTACATGAAAGGCAGTCTTCAGCTGCTTTGCTAATATTCAGAATAGTTCTGTTTTTTTTTTTTTTCCATTGGAATATAGCACTTTTCCCTCACTATGTGGCAATTTAGAAATTTAAGCATAGGAAATTGAGATTCAAAGTATTAGGGTACTGCGCAATATTTACTGTCATTTAAACGTTAATGGCTATTGAGGAAAAAAAACCCCACAAAGTCTATATCTATATGACTCTTAGCATATTGTTCTGTGTCATTGCGGTGCAAAGCCAGGACTGTATAGATGGTCTGTGGTTTTCTAAATATTTAGCACATTTGTGTTACTTTAAATTTGAGGTTGATTTTTCAAGTTGTACGTCCTTTTGAATGCCTTGAGCATGTTGTTACTGTAATCACTTATTGGTGCTCACTCTCAAAAAAAAATCCCAACAAAGCAACCAACCAAAACACACACGCTGTTTTTTATTGCTTTTGTTTATTTTTTATTGTTACTATTTTTTTTTCCTAACCTCATGCTAAATAATAAAACAGCTTAACGTAGGAGTACAGCACTCTTTGGTTTTCTGATATTCTCCAATGTTTTTAGTGAGCGAAATGACCATTGAGTCATACTGGGTATTTGGTAAACTTCAGATGCTTTACCTTCATACTTCGGTTTCCTTTGTTTCAAATGTGCTACCTGGGAATTAAACCTCCCCCAGGCAACTGTGAAAAGAACATTTTAAAATTTTTTTTTGAATTGCTAAGCACTAGAAGAGGCTATAACAAAATAAAATAGTTTAATTTTTTTAATTGCAGCAAGTTTTGAAGTGTCTTTTAGTGTGAGAAAGGAATAACTGAGCTGCAAGAATGCCTTCAGTTCTGCCATTAAATATTGCTAGTAAAACTTGCTTTTATAGATTTGCATATCTTAGTAGAGTTATGAGTAATGAGAGTCTGAGTGATGATCAAAGTTACTCATTTTCAGACCAGCTTTCTGATCTGTTAAGAATCTGTTAAATTAGAGCACTGAAATCCCACAACTTCCTGATACGACAACTATATTTGGTTATATTTGAATAGAGTGTGAAGGAATTCTCATCATTGCTGAATACCTGGAATGCTTGCTTGCTGATTTTAATGCTGAGTTTTTCTCAGATCCATGTTTGAAAAATATTGTTCTTTGTAAATCTCAGCACTTAACAATGAGTTCTTCAACAAACGTACCCATTGTGAAGTAGCGTGAAAGGCACACAATCAACACCTTGGCAGATAAATTTAGTTATCTTGTTGTAGATATACAACACAAGTACTGTATAGTACTTGTATGGTACTGTATAGTACTGTTTCAAGTATAGTACTGTTGCCGTGGCAAGGAATTAATACAAAATATTAGTGACAAATAAATTTCCATTAGTGATGGATGTATGGGTTTTTTTGCTTCTAAGTGCTTTTCTGTCTAAAGGAGCATCCCAGTTTCAAGGCAAACCTTGTCTAGCGTGGTCTCAGGCCATCACAGCTGCAGCAAATCATCAGGATTTAGAATTTTCTGTGAATTTAAAATCTAAGCTCCTGCCCCTAAATTGTCCCTGGGTTCAGTGCTTCTATTTCTCCTTGTTAACAATTCCTGTAAGCCCTAAAAAGCCCTACATTTGCAGTCCTGGAAAAGTTCTGTGGTGTTTTGTGGTTATGGTTTTCTTTGTTGTGGTTTGGGTTTTTTGTGGTTGTGTTTGTTTGTTTTGGGGTTTTTTTGTTTGTTTTTTTAAATTATTCTGTGGGTCATCAGCAGATGCTGAAACAGTGGAGGTGTTCCTCTGGGAGTCTGTGTGTGCTTCCTCTGTGCATGACTGTACCTGTTCAGGGCAGAGGAAAAATGATTCAGAAGTATTTCCTTTTCTTTTTCTTTATTTTATGAATTGGGCACAGATATATGATTTCTAGTTAACACCTCATCCATGGACATTATTTGAAACAGAGGAGATAAACCCTTTTTTTTTTTCCTGCCCTTGTTTTACTAATACAGCCTGCAGTTCTGCAGAGTTGTCAATCTCTGTTATGACTTGAGTTTTTCAGACCTGCTATTTAAGTGTGTTTACTGATTAAGCTGTTTATTTCCTTAAGCACTGTTAATGATAATAAAATAAAAAAGTTTGCAGCATGGCAGCAATGCTTTTTTAATTTGGCAATTATGTATTGAAATGTAATACGGACTTTTAGATTTTAGAATACTGCCTGCCTATTTGTGAAATGAGACAGTAATGCGCTTCAAATGTAACAGTCATTTATACTGCTCTTATCTGGTCTTTTTTTCTGAGCAGATGAGCAGCAAGCTTTGAATTCAATCATGCAGGATTTGGCTGTGCTTCATAAGGCCAGTCGTCCTGTCTTGCCCCAGCAAGAAACAGGAAAACCAAAGTCATCCTCACCTAAAAAACAGGTAATCTTTAATATCCTTACTAACCTATTGAACATGGGATGTCCTCCTGTGACTTCTATAATTATTTTTCTTGCCAGACCAGTGAGCATACCAGAATGAGCTATTAGTCTCCCACGTGTGCTGCCATTTTCTTTGTTCATGTTCTTAAATTATCAGCAAAATGAAATGGTGGCATTTTAAACCAGAACATAGTG
>JAOQGH010000077.1:16059566-16076828 GCA_025769975.1 Gallinago jamesoni | reverse complement strand
CATAGTGTATGCTTAAATGACTCTAATCATGATAAATTGAAGATTATAGGGGTATTTTGACACTGTATGTAGATTGATTTTTTTTTTTTTTTATTATTATTATTATCATTTGATTGGTACTGGACTATTTTAAAATATCAAGGTGTGCTAGTATCTCTTATTTAGAGTGCTTCTTTAGAGTGAATTTTATAGGTATATTTGATTGCCCAGTTGTCAGCTGGATCATACTAAAGCATGTCAGTACAGCAGCAGAAACATACTCCTTTACTACAGTTTTGACCTCAAATTTTCGTGTTTGTTCATATGCTGGATATGTGAGTTCTTTTCAGCTCTATTTTTTTTCTGCACATACTGAACACAGATGGAAAACTAGTGAATGCTTAGTAGTTCAAACCTATTAACTATATGGAGAAATTAGGAGTGTAGAGGATGTAGATTTTTGTCTCTTATTATGCCTATTATTGTCTATTATTTTGTAATAGCCCTATTGAGTTAACTGTGTGTATATTTTATTGGATCCTTAATTGGCAGTCCAATATTTAATGAAACTTCAGTTTGTACAGTCTTCTTTTAACCTGTTAAAGGTCAAAGTATTAGAATATTTTTGGCTCTTAAACTATCAGAAACCAAGGGCTACATCTTTTTCATTCTGTGCTTTAAAAGCTGTAAGATTTCAGTATATAACACCATGGTGCTTTGCTGGCCATGACTCGCTTCTGAGCTGTGACTTTAGACATTGTAGTAAAGTACGTATATTCAAATAATTTTGGATCATATAATACATATTTAGAAAGTTAAAAGAAAAATAGTTGAGCCATTTTTGAATTTAAATGTAGTACTGGTGATTTAAACAGAAGGACATGTTCTTCATTCTGTTTAAATTTGTGAATCTTGAAATTAATCACTTGTGAATCAAGTAAGTTTTTGGAAGATACAGCATTATTTGCATATAATCCCTGTGTTTGAATGCATTTTTTTCCCTGCAGTGGTTACTGATACAATTTGATTCCTAAACTTATGCTTTTGCAAAACAATTTTATTTCCATATAAATGCAGATATTTACTGGTATCTTTGCTATTGGGAAATTGCTTGCATGAATGCTGGTTTAATTACGTGTGTGGGTTTCTGTAGTAATGCTTATGAAACAAGGTATGTTTCTTAAGCCTGGAAGTAAATCTACCTACCGGCTCCTGATAAAGAATTCTTTGATAATCAGTTCCACACGGAATTTGAAATTATGAATCTGTTATAATATTAAAATATATTGATAGAAAAATGATGTGTTACTTAAAGAAGCATTCATTGTCCTTCAGAATATTTTTTATATATAAAGGCTTTAAGCCTCTATTAGATACCTCAGCAGAAGTAGCTTGTTAACATGCCTGGTTAACAGAAAATGAATATGGACTGTTAAAGGATTTTAATTCTGGCGTAGGATTATTGAATGGGATGCCATGGCCTCATTAAAGGAGGTAGTAACATACTGATAGTGGTTCCTTTATCTCTTTTCTTACAGAATGATGTTAGAGTCAAATTTGAACATCGAGGTGAAAAAAGGTAAGAGGGGAACACAGGAAACAATCTTGATTTTTAATTATTTATAGAATTTTATTGTTTCAAATAAACTCTTCAAAGTGTTTCAGATATCTGAACTATCTGAGTTTCAATTTAATTTTGATGTGAACACAATTTTAGGAGAATGAAGCTGTTTAAAATGTGTGCTCTAAGTAGTATCTTACTGTAGCTATGTCCCATGGAATATCCTTCAGTTGTTTACACTTCAGATAGATGGTTTTAGCCTAGAACAATTACTTAGATCTTTAGCATAGATCTCAAATAGGAGTAGACCAGCAAATAATTTTTTTGCTGCATCATGTACTTAATAAATCTATGATAATATATTGTTGCTGTGATACCCAGAGGAAGAAGCCTAGATCTTAAAGCTCAATATTGGATTATACTTTGTAGGAGCCAATCTGAGAACTGTAATAGGAAAGTTTATTAGTAAATAACATCCTGGTCACGCTATTTGTCAATGGAAATGGTAAATTCCTTAAGTAAAGATTGCTTCAGAATTAAACCTGTGCTAGTTCTGGGCAATGCGATATGTAGTAGATCAGTGTGTGCCCGTGCTGGATATGACATGTGCTTGCTCTTGTCACAGGTAATAAAATAGCAGTAAATTTTGTAGGTATTAACATTTTTCACCTTATTTCCATCACTTTTTTGCACATTCCATGTAGCAGTGCCTTGGTAATGGTTGAGCGCTATAAGTAATTTGGAAGAAATAAGTCTCTGCAAAAGCTCTGAAAATTGAGGACCTAGAATTTTCTTGTGAAATAAGTGAGAGCACGAATTTAAAACAGAGAACTGCTTACTCACGGACAGTGCATTTTTGCAGTTTATCTTAATTTACTTTGACAGTGGACTAAGTTAATCAATTCAATATGAACACAAGTATAAAGTAAGTGTGTAGCAAGATACCTTTCCCAAGCTTTTATACTGGTGGGCCTAGTTCTGTTTTGGACTGGGGTACGGGGCAGTCCAGGCTCGTTGCTCAGCATGAGCTGCAATACTTTTGTTGCCTGAGCATGTAGATCTGAAGACAAAATAATAAATTTATGCAAGAAAAATAAATTGTGCAATGGCTTTCTCACTACTTTTTAAAAAGGGAAGTGGAAAAGAGAAGTGATTCCAGAGTTCATTTCAGCAGTGAATGTGACACTCTGTACCTAGAGTGTGCAGTGCAACGGGGAGAGTTCCAGGCTTGCTAGATTGTTAATTACAGTGAGAATTGGTGGGTTTTCTTTTAAAATTTTATTTTTCA
The DNA here is from genome assembly GCA_025769975.1 of Gallinago jamesoni. Lineage (NCBI taxonomy): Eukaryota > Metazoa > Chordata > Aves > Charadriiformes > Scolopacidae > Gallinago > Gallinago jamesoni. The sequence goes on along the minus strand of JAOQGH010000077.1, from coordinate 16,074,000 downwards.
AAATATTTTTTAGTTGGAAGTGGCCTGGCTTCTAGCCTCATTTCAGTGAGAAATATTGTTCCCTAAGCAGTGTACCACTGAAACACTAGTAAAAGGGACAGTTATCCTTTGCTTTTGGATTTCCAAAGAAATGGGGATTGTAGGAGTAATTCTTTTCCGATGCTTACACTTATCAGCCTGTGGTACTCCATTGTCTCGGCTTCTTGAAGCAGAAAATTTTCGCAGTTTCTAAGAATTTGCCTTCGCAATGGAGGCATGCAAAGGTTTAAGTTAAGAAAGAAGCCATATGCAAGCAAGTAAAATAGTCATAATGAGATCTAATTTTATGCATGATTATCCCTTATGCTTTTTTACTGCTCGTCTCTATTTATTTAATGACTCAAAATATGTGCTTTATTCACTGTTGCCTAGCCTCTTATGGTCTTTTGAGTAATAAATTTAATTCGAAGATTGTTCTTAAGTAATGAGTTGCCAAATTTTCAGATGTAATGGATAAAAGTTCCTTATAACTTAAATTGTGTTTCAGGATCCTGCAATTACCAAGGCCTGTTAAACTTGAAGATCTTGCAGCTAAAGCTAAAGTTGCTTTTGGACAGACTATGGATTTACATTACAGCAATAATGAGGTAATATTCTGTGTCTTCTAAATTCTCAGTGACTTGTACATTGATTATTTTATGGCTGAAATCTGCTTTTGTAATAAAATTGACTCTGTAACAAAACCTCAGATTTCTAATGTGTGCTCAAATATGCAAGGATTGTCTAAATTAGGACAGGCAGGAGATGCATGAAATGTTTTATGGTGAGAATCATATCTTAAAGAATTATGTCTCACACTTGATTGGGAATGGATAAATTGTCTTCTTGCTCTGCCACAGTCCTCTTGTGTGACATTGGAAAAGTCTTTACCTCTTTGAACTTTGTCACGTTTGTAAATTTGGAATAACATTTATCCTTTCTTGTACACTTTCTTTTCTTTAAGGATTAATCTCATTAGGTAATTGCTAGAATGCTGCATTTAGTTATGTTTAGTTTAGAGAACTAGGCTTGCTCTTCTTTAAGTGTCTGGATCACAAGGTTTCTTGGGAACAGTGGTAGTGCTGTCAAGCCTGATAGATATTACTTCCAGCTTTCCTTTAGAAGAAGAGATGGAATTATTAATAGGAAATATATTTACAGATGCAGGATCCATTCTTAGGAGTTACTTCTGGTTTTTGCCTTCAGTCAGCCAAGTGCATGGATGATTATTCATGTGCTTAGTTATGCAGAATGTCATTGCTGTATCTAATCTGCATCTTTACAGAAGAAAATGCCTGTAATTGCTGTTGGTTACTCTCAGCTTACCAGGCACTTCCACAAAACTCATCCTCAAAATGAAAAATTCCAACAGGAGGTTTTTGGAGATTAGAAAGGTCAGAAGAAATGTCCATTCATGATGCTTTAGCCTCAGCTCCTTCCTCTGATAGATTTAGATTTTTAGACATTTGAGCAGGTTTTCTTCTTGCCAACTTCTGCACTAGTTGGCAAATCATCCTGTCACCTTTCTGAAATGTGACGGTAATAACCTGTCAGTAGCATTAAAATGGCAACTTAAAACGAAGAGTATGCTCATTTGTTATCAAGACCTTCCTCTCTCGTTTCCATTTCTTTTTATATAAGAGTAGTGTATTTCAACTGATGTTGTATGTGGGCATCACTGACCATGACTGTTTACAAGTAGAATAGATTTTTAAAAATCTATATTGCATTGTTCTTTTGTTACAAGCAGAAGGTGTAATTTACACTCCTGAAACACAAACCCAATTATAACTGTTGTGGAACTCAGATCTCAAGTGCAATTTAATGGCATAACATTTTCTGTTCTAAAGATATGTTTATGCCAAGTTAATTCCAATTCATTAGATCCAAGTAAGATTCTAGTGAGGACTGGAATCCTAGGACTAGGTGATCCATGTGGATCACATCATACCTGATACACTTACTTAACAAATTCTGTTTTTCAATGGAGAAGTTCTGTTAGTGATGCAACTTCAAACAAATACAGGTGCGATATTGCACGATACAAAAATATGCTTTATGCTCTATAACATAGCACTTATTTTTATTTATCTGATATACTTGCATTAATTTAGGTGCTGGCAAATACAAGGACACTGTTATGCATGTTTCTCTGAAACTTGTAGGGTATTAAACTGTATATATGCAAAATGGTTGTTTCTGTATCGTAAAGACTTTTTCCACCAATGTTGTACCTATTGAAGTCATCTGAAGGAAGAGTTAAGGTTGAACTTCAGACATTTTGGTGCTAACTTGAGGCATCATTTAATAAATTTTATTTTCAAGCTGTTTGGAATGAAGGGAAAGATCGCATCAGTTATTTCTTTCTCTGCACTTGAATTCTTCGTTTCTTCCTTGTGTCCTGTTTAAGGCATTTTTTAAAAATTTTTTTTCTTCCCTTTTTGTAGCTTGTAATTCCATTAACCACACAGGATGACCTGGACAAAGCTATTGAACTGCTTGACCGTAGTGTTCATATGAAGAGTCTCAAGATATTGCTTGTAATACATGGAAATACACAGGTATGAGTTTACATGTTAAATGTCTCTTTCCTCATTTTTCATATTGAAGTATTATTTATATCTTTTCTTCAAGATGACATTTTTCCAGTTGAAAATATTACTGATTGCTTCTTCAGTTCACTTTAAGCATCTGTTAGCATTTTGTATTGACTCGTGTTTAACTTTTTCCTAGATCCCATTCCTCTGTCTTTGCCTTCCCTATAGTGGTAGCAAAACATTCCTTAACTGGACAATGATGTCATACAAATTTGAGAAGTGCACAGAATTTAAGTAACTGTAGTTGTTTGAAACTGCTCTTTAAGTATATGTTGGCGACACATCTTTGAGACAAGTTAAATGTTGTAGCAAACAGTAGCAGTGGACTATAGGCTAAATTCTGAGTTATTTTGGTATTATCTAATGCATTATGGCCATTATATTGATAGGATTTGTATACTAGTATATATTGAAAATTATTTTTAAATACTGAGCTGCTAAAATGGATGAATTTTGATATAAATTGGTGAACTTCTTTTCAACTGCTTGAAAAAAGGAATGTGCTGCACAAGGCCTATAAAGTTTGTGAAATATTTTCATTGTCAGAAGTATAAAGTAATAACTGCAGCTTGTAATATGTTTGCTTTTTCAGTCACCCAGTGTAAATAGTGTGGAACCCCTGCCCTCACTGGAAGATTTAGATAATACAGTGTTTGGTGTGACAGACAGAAAAAGGCGACTGTCTGTAATAGGTAAGCTATGTATTCCAATAGCTTTAGTTGTGAAAACTTTTATTTTGTAATATTCTCTTCATGAAGATCTTGCTCTCAACTGTTTCAATTTATTTTACTCATCAATGACTCTAACATGATTTTGCACCCAGGGAGCAGATTTTTGAATTTTAAGTCAAAGGTGGTTTAATTTTCTGTATTATATGTATTTAAGCCCCAAAAAATCACAGGTAAATAAATCTGTGTAGCGTTACTTGAGGTAACTAATGGGTATCCTAAAAAGTTGGAAGTTAGTTCTCTCCTTTATTTTCAGATACAGTTACTGAAAAGTCCATTTGCTTATGTGGCAATACATTTCCATGTTCAATTTAGGATTCCCGTATTTCTTTAATTTTAATGTGTCAACATTTGTTCACAATGCATATTTTGGTATTGATATAACCTTTTCCCTTATGCATGTTATAAAATTGGTGTGATATTAAATTCCAAATTTAGTTATGAAACTAGAGAGTTTAGTGAATAATTTTTCAGACAATTTAATTATTTTACTATGCTTTTATTATAAACAGAGCTATTCATGTTCTTGCAGACATAATATCATACAAATAAAAATGAAAATTCTTAGAGTTGAAAAGGATTAGTTGACATGGATGGAAGGATTTGGATTTTTATTTTGCTTCAAAAGGAGATGTTTACCCAAGTAGATGTGTAGGCAAATTTTATTTCTGTTCCTGTATGATGAAAATTGTTTTTAATGCAACTGAGGCAACCCTGCTCCAAATTTCTCAGAATTCCTGAATTACAGATTTTAAATGCCATACATAAGTCTCGTTTTGCATAGGCATGTGGGATTTTTCTAAAGCAAGAAGTGATCTAGGCAAGCTCAGCGCCTATGAAGTATTTGAACAAAGCCCCTGGATTCTGGGTTAGTGAAAAGAATCTGACTAGGCTGGTTTTTTTAATTTTTTTTTTTTTCTTTTAATAGGTTCTAATACCCGTGATAGGAGTTCCCCTCCCCCAGGATACATTCCAGATGAGCTGCATCAGGTGGCCCGAAATGGGTCCTTCACCAGTATCAATAGTGAGGGTGAATTCATTCCAGAAAGTATGGATCAGGTATGTGTGTGACTGATTAAAATTGAAGTTTTTGTTAGGTTGATTTATGAAAGAAGGATACGGAACTGTTAGAAAGAACAGCTAAAAAGAAGATGACAACTCTAGAACATGGTCTGTGCGAGAAGGTTAAAATAATTGTGGTTGCTTAGTCTTGTGGAACTAAACAAGTTCTACAAAAAAAACTTGTTTTTTCTCTGTAAGTCTCTTCAATTATTTAAATATGTTGCTACAGGGGGAAAGATAATATCCTTAATTTCCATGATAGCTGAGTGAGGTAGTGATAGATATAAATTACAGCAAGAGATGTCTACGTTAGAAAGCACAAACCCCTTTATTTTAATGAGAATAATATGTCAGCAAGACCAGTTCTACAACTTTCCCAGGTAATTAAAGGAGGTTTTAAAGAAGAGTTTGGATCTGTCAGAATTATTTGGACTCAGTTGATACTGTATTGGGGTAGAGGCAAGGGGGCAGTGATGGGCCCGGTATAAATAGACTCTGAAATACTTTCCACGGTCACATTTCTGTATGAGGTTCACAAATGTATGGTATTTTATTCTCCTTATTCACCTTGCATTATTGGTGTGGGATATCAGCACACTTAGCATGAATAAAAGTCCTGCTGTCTGACTATCAAGATTACCCTTAAAAACAGCAGAGAAGATGGAGGAATGTAATGGCTCACAGAATTGGCAATGGAGAAAGAGATATTTTAAGGAGGAAGGAAATAAATAATGCTGTATACCCGGATCACTTCGAGTTCTTGTTGACATTGGCACTGTATTCACAAATGGCAAGAGGCAATGGTTTTATGAGCTGACTAAATGAGAGACAGATGATAGAATAAAAATAGAGGCAAAGAGATTGTGCAATTTGTTGCACAATTTTAATGACTGAGCTGGGAATAGAGACTGAATCTCCTAATTTCCAGACCAGGGTGCTATTCATTATCACAGCCACGTGCTCAGATCCAGCCCAGGCCTGGGTTCATTCAGTGAAATGATTACTTTTGGCCTGGGCAAAGTCATTTTTGGTCACTGACTGGGCAGACAGGCACTTGATCTCTGAGGCCCAGCATGTCCTTTCCTTCCAGAGTATTTAAGAAACATCTAACCCGTCATGTACGCATCGTTGTGTAAGATGTCAGCAGGCTTTAAATACAGGAATTTTACTTTCAGAGAAAGGTTAGTTCAACCTAAGCAGCCTCAAGCACCACACTGGGGTCTTGGGAACTCACAACCTCTGTTTGCTCCCTTCCCCCTAAGTTGTTGCGTCACCTTGACGTGTTGACTGCGTGACATCTGTCAGAGCCTGCCCCACAAAGACAGGAGGGGAATTGGGAAGTGGAGGGCTTTGTTCTGCTCTCCTGTGGATCTGCCCGAGCACAGCAGACCCCACGCTTTCTCTACAGAAGAGCTCATGGCCTGGATAGAAGTGGCCTGTGCTCTGCCAGTCGGATCATACTGCATTAAGTTATAGAGGTAATTAGTATGGCAGCAGATGGGCTCTTTTCCCTCTCAGGACCCACTGTTCAGCATGAGAAAAGAGGAATATAACTGCTGAGCCTATGGTAAATGTTGTGCTCCCCAATGCAGAGTTTAAGTGAATTTAGTTTTCAGAGTGTAAACTCGCTTTCTGGACACTATTTCTTAAGAAATTCCTTGATCAGTGCTTGGCAAAATATGTGCTCAGGACCTTTGAGATGCGTCACAGACCATAAAAATCAGAATCTTTTGCTTTACTTACAGCAAAAAGACTGGTGTCCAATTCATAGAGAATAACAGAAGTTTTATAATATACTAAAAAAACTCCATTTTGGGAAGGAGTTCATTTTAAGAAAACAGATGAGCTTTCCACTCTGATTTTGAGAGGCAGGCTGGTAAAATTGTCACATTCAATAATTCAACATTTAGATTCTGTTTCCACTACTTCTGAAAAATAAATCTGTAAAAGATTGCAGATTGTTTGACTGCAAAAGAGCAGGGAGTGCTGTTTGCCTGTCATTAAACTTCGGACTTTTAAGGGTGGTAGCACGAGATAAACAAAATAAGTGTCAGCCAACAGAAATAGCTGGTAATCAAGAGGATGCTCTTGATTATCAATCTTTTTCTCCAGATTAGAATTTAAGAGGCAGAGAAAGTGTTGATGACTGTTTTCGTTACGTAACTGATCTGGCCTAGAAAGTCAGCTTTATGACTTCTTCAGACTGATACGTGGCAGATTTCACACAGCTCATGAGCATCAATTACTAGGTCGTCATGAGTGTTTCAGGAAAAATAAAATAGGTCTTTGGTGGTTTTGTAAACTCCAGTTTCACATGAAAATTTATTTTATTTGAAACAGGATTTTGGTTTGGATGAAAAGGGAGAGTGTTTATAAATCTTATGCTTTCTCCCACTTTCTCCTTCCATTTTCTGTTCACGTCTATTTAAAAATCTGCGTAAAAATCTTGCTTGGAGTCCTTACTAGAGATAAATGTTTAAAAGCTTTTTACAGTATTTGATTTCAGCTAGTTTCTGTGACTGCTTGTTGGCCAATGTTTGGCTGCTACAGTGATTATATAAATTGTATTCATTAAAATCTGTCATATTTGATTTTTTTTTTCCTTTGGTGATGACACCAAAATCCACATATTTATTTTTTTTTAAACTGTCTCAGCTTTTTATCCTTTAGAGGCCTTATTTTTGTTATTCTCTTAAGCTACTTTCATGCAGATATTGCTATAATATTAAGAGACAATGACATGTAAAGGAAGAATGTAGCAGTACAATTTCTTATGTACAATGCATAATAGAAATTAAATACCTTAACTGTATTCTAGTTAGATGTGAGAAAATGATGGAGTCCTTTTAGTATTGCAGAATGCAATGCAGGTTCAATTATGGCAGCTAACTTCTCCTCTAGTAATTAATATTTCTGGTTTGGTTTTATTTTTTTATTAGGTGTTTCCAAGCAGAATCTTTCAAGTATTTAAAAAACAACAAACAAAAAAAAATCCAAAAACTTGAACTTGTTGGTCTTTCTCTTTGTTATTTGTTAGATGCTGGATCCATTGTCTCTGAGCAGTCCTGAAAACTCTGGCTCGGGAAGCTGTCCCTCACTTGACAGCCCTTTAGATGGGTAAAAATTACTAACATTGATTATTTGTCTTTACTAGATTGTATAGTATGTCAGTTGTAACATATAATAACTCTCCAGCAACAGCTATTTCTGAACATCTTCCAGAAATTCCTTTGTAGGTTTATAAAACCTTATTGAAATGTAATTGCTTACTAATGCATGGAAAAACAAAGTAAACTTTTTTAATAATTTGCATTTGAAACACAAAAATTTAGACTTCAGATCCTACAAAAACAGACTGAAGTTTTTTTCCTAAATTTTGCCAGTCTTACACGTGTGAAGTATATTCCTTGGCAGCGAGCTGTCCCATCAAATTTCTTTGGTACTGCCATATGAAGCAAGCTTCTCTTTTCCAAAGTAGGGAGTACCCAATTCAAGAAAGAGGGTAGAATCATTAGAAGACTTCAACAGACAATCCCCTCCTTTTCTTTGTTATTACTCTCTGTTCCTCTCCCCTTTCTCCCATTACAAACATTTCCCATTACTTATTTTTCTTTGTTTAACCCTGTCCGTTAGCAAGAGGCAGTGTGCCCTGTGGTGGGTCTGGAGATCTGTTCTGATTGACCTGGTGGGAGATTCATGGGTTTTGGGAGGGTCACTGCCCTCAGCCACCGGGTAAATCAGAGCACACTCCCTTTTGGCATAAGGCTGTTAAGGCAAATAACCTCGGGTCTCATGTTTGAGACATTTGGTCTAACAAATCTTGGAGTTAAATTTCATAAGCAAGAAAACAATAGACACGAAAAGTATTTTGTGGTTGGACTGTGATTAGGTTATACACACAGATGGGCTAATGTAGCTGCATAGGATAGAAATTCTACCAAACTGCCAAATTTTTAGGTTTTTATGGGGTAGGGTTGAGTGGAAGAAGAGGAAACAAAGCAATCTTAATTTGACTCATAATTTTTCTTCAAAACTTCTTTGGCTTGTTTTTAAGTTTGTTTTCCTTTTTTTTTTTTTTTTCCCCATTCAAATATTTCCTACAAAGATGTAGGTTTTGTGTCTCCATTTAGCTTCTGTTACCCATTAGAGAAATTCTTACCAGAAAAAGGAGGACATTGTTTTGGTATGTTTATGGAAATATTCTGTAATCGGTTGCTCTGAGTGGCAATCCCATCCATTCCTTTTGGTGGCTGGGAGTTACAAACCAACTGTAGGTAAGAAACAACATGGTTCTATCAGAACCAAAAAATTCTTCATCATTCTATAACTCAATAAAATTACTCTCTTAATCCTATGACTTCCATGGAGAGAAGGGGAAACATTTTGAGACCTTAAAAGGTTCTGAATTTCTTTGGTTAAATTTCCTCAAGAGTTTTGTAGGCTGTGTAAGATACTTTGCCAGTCTATTAACTTTTGTGTTTAGCCATAAAGGTGTTAAACATAACAGTGTTCCTTTGTGGCTTTACTTGTGATAATTCATGTTTTTACTAATATCATTGCTCATTAATGGAGTCCGTTGCTTTCTTACTACATTAACCTCAATAAGTACGCTTTTCCATTATTACTGATCTTGAATTCTTATTGATAACTACTAGATTTGATTTTCAAAATTAGGTTCCACGTAACAGGTGCAGCAACTTGTATAGAAATAAATGTTCGTCAGTCATAAAGAATTGTGAGACAGATGAAATGGTTAAATACAAGATTGACAGCGGTTTTGAGATGCTGTATGTTTTTACACTTCCAGAGACAACTATCCCAGATCTCGGATGCCAAGAGCACAGAGCTATCCAGATAATCATCAGGAGTTCTCAGGTAGGCAAAATTGCTGGACATACTAGCAACGCTCCTTCTCTTGTAAATAATAGGGCTTAGGAGGGAAGTTCACATGAAGAGGTGTTGTATGACACAAAGTTAATGTGGTGGGAGAAAGCAAACCAACAAAATCCAGTCCAAATGCACAGTAAGAAATACAATGAAATATAAGGTCTTCCAAATGTTTTCTTCTAGATTATTGTGTGTAACACCATTGATAGTCTGTGTAGTATAACACATCTGCTTCTCTGAAAAAAAGTAGATGATGCGGTGGATAGGGGCACACAACAGTTCATTAAACTGGGCTCTAATGACCATCTAAGTTGGCACATAACCTTGGTTAATTTATTTAATGTGGGAGTGTTGTGGTTTAACTTCAGCACACAGCTGCTTACTCACTCCCCCACAGTGGGATGGGGAGAGAATCAGAATGGTGAAAATGAGAAAACTTGGGAGCTGAGCTAAAGACAGTTTAATAGGTAAAGCAAAAGCTGCACATGCAAGCAGAGCAAAGTAAGGAATTTGTTCAGTTCTTCCTGGCAACAGGCAGAGGTTTAGCCGCTTCAGGAAAGCAGGACTTCATCACACCTAATGATTACCTGGGAAGCCCAATGCTGTAACTCTGAACATCCTGCCTTCCTCCTCCTTTCTTTTAGCTTTTATTGCTGAGCGCAACCTCTTACGGTGTGGGATATCCCTGTGGTCAGTTGGGGTCAGCTGTCCCAACTTCTTGTGCATCCCTAGCCTACTTGCTGGTGGGGCAGTGTGAGAAACAATAAAAGTCTTGATGAAGTGTAAACAGTGTTCAGCAGTAACTAAAACATCCCTATGTTACCAACACTGGTTTGGTCACAAATCTAAAACAGCACCATAGGAGCTATTATGAAGAAAATTAACTCTATCCCAGCCAAAACCAGTACACGGAGCCTTCATTTTCTCCTATGTGAAATGAGGATCACTTTGAAGTGCTCATGACTTCTGTAATTGAAAGCAGTGCAAAGAGAAAGGATGAAGGAGAACTGTGTGCTGTGCCTATAAATTAATCATCACCACTAATGTTGTTTTCATACAATGCTCTGGCTTGAATTCAAATTGTTGTGCTTGGTTCAGGATACGAAGTGCTACGGGTAACATTGAAAGTGCTTTGAGGTCTCTTTTATGGTCATGCCTCATCACAGAATTTTGCTACTGAAGAATAAATAAGCTTCCAGTGAATCTGGGTTTTTTTGTGGGTTTTGTCTATGATATACTTTAAGGCTGCTTCTTATTTTGTTTATGAAGCTTTATCCAGATAACTGTATGATGGTGCGTTTTTAAGGATTCTAGAGTGCTTAATAGATTGCACCACTTCTAAACAAAAATAAAACTAACACTATGTCTAGGAAGCATTTAGGTGGCAGTGATAAATACCAAAAACATTGGAAATGTCAGAATTTAGTTTGCCTTTGGTAATCTTAATCTAGTTTAGTTGTGTTTGTTGATTACAATTACATTTCTGGTAAGACGATCTTGCAATATTTTTTCTCTTTTTTTCCTTTGGAATACTCTGGTACTTTAAAAATGGGATAGACAACAATCATTAATTCCGTATTCAATCTTTATTCTCATAATTTGATGTTTAACAAAACCAGAATGGTATATACAATCAGGAAAGACATCCATCTGGCCTAGTCTTTTCTCCTGCCCAAACCTGTAGAGCCCTGCTCCTGTAGAGGAGTGTGTAGATTCCTTCCTCACAATATATTCCGAGTCATGTATGGCTTAAAGGTTCTGCAAATGCAAAATGCTTTTCTGTGATTTGATGGATTATTTCTGTTCCTTCCACAAATTTTTCTAATCTGTATTTCAATTTATATGAACTTTTTCATTATCAACAGTATGTTGTGACAAGAAGTTGTGTAGCTTACTGTGTTTTATGAAGTATGCCCTTTGTGATTTATTTTTTTTAGTATTCTTTTTCATAGGCCTCTGCCTCCCTTTGAGCTGTTGCTTTTCTAGTGTATAGAGGCCTGTGTTCCTTACAGAGAAGCAATTTTGTATCTTTGATCATCTCTCTACTTCTAAATCTTTTCCAGTTTTACTAAATCCTTGGAAATGGAGTAGACAAAAATTTTGTTCGGTGTATCACAATGATTTATAGCATTTAATTTGCTTCTTAGCCAATACAGAGAGTTCAGCTGCTGCTTTATTAGAACTCTCTATCACAGTCCTTTACGGTAGCCTACACTGAATTTCATCTGCCATTTTAACATCCAGTCACGTAGACTCTTAATGGCTTTCTGTAATTCTTCTGTTGGCTTTATTTCTCCAAATGATTTTGTCACCTCACTATTCATTGTTCTGTCCAGAGAATTCATGCATAATTAAACTGCATGAGTTGTAGCTCAGATTCCCGTGGAACTGTTGACCATTTACTGTGATTTTACTTACTTTTCTTCTATCCAATTATTTATGCACGAGGGACTTTTCCCTTTATCTTAAGAATACTTTTCTCCTTTAATACTTTTTAAAAGAGGACCTATTGAATATGTTTTAGTAATTCAGGCTGTGTTGACTCATTTGCCAATTTCTCATATTTATGCATCTTTACATTTTATTTTTCTAATAGTTTCTGCCAATTTGCCTGGTGAACTGTAGTTTCCCAGAATTCCTCTAGAACCTGTTTTTAAAACTGGAGTAATCAGACATGGTGCAGTCCTCTGACATTCTTTTAACCAAGAGGTTACAAACCACTTGAGCTATTGAATTCTTGATCCTTCGGAATTTTTGTCTGATTGTCCTCTTAGTTCTTGTGATTTGTTAGATTTGTGGCTTTTCTCTATTGACTTTTTTTGCTCTGATGCCTCAACTTGAAGAATATCCGCTGATACGTTCCCCTATGTTTGAGTTTATAGTACTAAACTGATTAATTAAATATGCTTTTGTCACATTTTAAATTTTGAAATGTATATTTTTCTTTTCTAGTAGAGTATGATATCCCAATATTTGAGAAATTTGGAAAGGGGGGGACTTACCCCCGAAGATACCATATTTCATATCATCAACAAGACTACAATGATGGTAAGTGTGAATGCTGCAAGATTTCGGCTTTATCAATATATTTTTCTCTTTGTTAAAAAGTGAAGAAGAAAATTTAGATTGTGAAATGTTTATGAATTAAAATATTGAAGAAATTGAAAGCTTAAATTTTTTCCCCAAAAACTCAATTGCTAAATTTCTAATGATTGATAGAGCGGCTGAGCAGTCTTACCTCTGGTGTGGTTCTGGATTACAGAATTCATGACTCATGAGCACAGCTCTGAAATTGTTCTCTGTCTTTGTGACTGGCCACGCATGAGTCATCCAGTGCAATCTTTTAACCTTTCTGACCCTTTTCTATCCAAAGTAGGTATGTTACTTTGTAATTTTTTGTTTTGCTTAAAAAAAAAAAAAGCCCAAATACAGTGGGGTTCCTAAGAACAGTTTCTCAGATTAAAAGAGTAAGTAAAATTGAAAAGCAGTGATTTAAACTGAGAATTAACAATTAGCTGGTCAAGTAGATTCTTGGAATGCAAGACAGCACCTGCTGATGTGGCCACAAAACAGATTTGCACAGTAATAACATTTGATATAAATTAAACACGTTAAATTTCTAAAGGAAGGAAAGAGGAGCAGCTTGAAGCATTGTCTGACTTGAGGGTGTGTCAAGCACTGGTTGAGAAGTGTTAGGAAGAAACTCCTCCAAAGACCAGATGGCTTCGTTTGCACTATGGAATGAGCACAGCAATGATTCTGTTACAGAAATCACACAAATACCGAATTGAAGGATTGCAAAGCAGCTTCAGTTCCTTGCTTTAAGGCAAGATTAAAGAGGCAAAGATCTGTCACACGAAATTTTAAGTAAACTCTAAATTGACTTTAAGAGATACTCCTTTTCTTTACATAAGGAACTTCAAAAATGTTTTATATTACAACTTACGTTTCTTTGTCTTCTAAATCATTTTTCCTGCAAATGAAACTAGTACCTAATTACTCCATTTTAACACAGTGAAAAATTAGTCACTGTCCACATAAACCAGATTGTGTCTGATGTAGTGTTGTATCTCTTTAATTCTTTTCTTTCAAGCCTTAAGCCTTACCTCAGATATTTTTGCAAGTCTTGGGGTTTTTTGTGGGTTTTTTTCCTGGTCTCTTCTCCATTCCTATAGTGGCCAAAACTTTCTAGAGTAGCCTAGCCTAAGGCTTTTCCCATGGCCATTTTATGTGTAACATAAGGTATAACCACAGCTCAGTGTGTAGTAGTCTTGTTAATAGATTCCAGAATGACACTTATTTTCATAGGCACCGTGGTGATTGCTTTTCAGTCTGTGGTCTGTTATAGTTCCTACATCCTTTTCTACACAACTTTTAGCCAACCAGTTACTTACCCTTTGTGGTTTCTGCACTTGACTTCCCTTTAAGTATGTACATTTTACTTCCTTGCCGAATTTCATCTTTCTGATTTCTGAATCATCTCCAACTTAACAATATCATTGTGAATTTTGAGTTTTATCTTTAAATGGACTTCCAGCCACACTTGACTTGATGTCATCTGCAATATTTCAGTGTATTACGTTCCATCAGTTAAAATAGTGTATGGAAGTGGACTGAAGGTGAACTGCTGTGGGTGTCCACTTAAATTATCCTCCCCTTTGATGAGAAATCACTGATAACTGCTCTGAATCTGTCTTGGGCTTACTCTACATAGTAAGCTGTTGCACGCAACACTCCACTAGTTACCTTATGGGAACATCCTGATGAAATGGAGAATTTGAATTAGCTCCGTGTGGCAAACCAGTTATGGCTGGTTTATCACCTTATCTTCTCAGTGTTTTTTATAACTGCTTAATATTTTCTTTGTATGTCTTCCTTGGAATTTAAATTGGCCAGACTAATATATAGGGACATAGGGTTTATCATCAGCAAGTTCGCAGATGACACCAAGTTAAGCAGGACTGTTGATTCACATGAGGATAGGGACTTAAATAGATTGTATCATTGGGCCAACATTAATGATATGAGCTTCAACAAGGCCAAGTTCCAGGTCCTGCACTTGGATCACAATAACCCCACGCACCACTACAGGCTTGGGGAAGTGTGGCTGGAAAGCTGCCTGGCAGAAAAAGACCTGGGGGT
>JAOQGH010000077.1:16043986-16059466 GCA_025769975.1 Gallinago jamesoni | reverse complement strand
CCCTGTACTCAGCACTGGTGAGGCCACACCTCGAGTATTGTGTCCAGTTCTGGGCACCTCAATCCAAGAGAGACATCGAGGCGCTGGAGCGAGTGCAGAGGAGGGCAACGAAACTGGTGAAGGGCCTGGAGCGGCTGAAGGAGCTGGGGCTGTTTAATTTGAGGAAGAGGAGTCTGAGGGGAGACCTCATCACTCTCTACAACTACTTGAAAGGACGCTGTAGAGAGATTGGTGCTGGTCTTGCAGGTAATTAGTGACAGAACGAGAGGGAATGGCTTCAAGCTCCAACAGGGCAGGTTTAGACTGAACATTAAGAAAGAATTTTTCACAGAAAGAGTGGTTGGGCATTGGAATAGGCTGCCCAGGGAGGTGTTTGAGTCACCATCCCTGGACATGTTTAAGAGTCATTTAGATGTGATGTTGGGGAATATGGTGTAGAGGAGAAGTTTGGTTGGACTCAATGATCCCAAGGGTCTTTTCCAATTGGAACGATTCTATGATTCTATAAATCTGAGTCCACTTTTTCCAAGATATTTTATTTACCTCCTTCAGTCCCCTGGGATCTCCTTCTCCAGTGTAACACCTAATGAACTGGAGGCTCCTTCAGCTATTTCTATGAGTTCTGTAGGGTGAAACTTCATCAAGCTGTGCTGACATAAAAATGTTCTGTTTTATCTAAATATATTAACGTGATTTGTGTTAGTCATCTACTTGTAATTAAAATTTTTGAAGATCAGTGCCTCTTTTTTTTTTTAAGTCTAAGGCTGTAGGCATCTGAATTATGCATTTATTTATTTATTTTTAATATTTTTTGTGGTCTTCGTGTTGATTCCATGTGTAGGTCTTTCTCTGCATTCAGACGTTACTAGTTTACAGGACGAAGATGTCAGTCTAATAGTCTGTGATGAATATTTGTTTTCTTCTCTGTGGAAAATTAAACCAGTAAATTTCGTGATTGTTATATCATATCATACACTGTGGAAGATTTAAACTTCATTATGTGGAAGAAATTCTTTACAGTGAGGGTGGTGAGGCACTGGAACAGGTTGCCCAGGGAAGTCGTGGCAGCCCCATCCCTGGAAGTGTTCAAGGCCAGGCTGGACGGGGCTTTGAGCAACCTGCTCTGGTGGGAGGTGTCCCTGCCCAGGGCAGGGGGGCTGGAACTCAATGAATTTAAGGTCCCTTTCCAACCCAAATGATTCTATGATTCTATGAATTCATAAAGTATTTGCATACACACATTGCATGGCAGTATTTTTTGTAGTGTGACATAGTATTCTTTGTATGTCATTGAAGGTCGTAAAACGTTTCCAAGAGCCAGAAGGACTCAGGGGAACAGCTTCCGATCCCCAGTTAGTTTCAGTCCCACCGATCACTCGCTGAGCACCAGTAGTGGAAGCAGCGTCTTTACGCCAGAATATGAAGACAACCGAATGAGGAGGAGAGGAAGTGACATAGACAATCCTACCTTGTCAGTCATGGACATCAGCCCACCCAGTCGCTGTAAGTCCAGGCATTTTGTGAACTCCGCTTTAAAATTCTCTTACCTTTCTAGTATATCATGTGAAAACTAAGCGTGTCATCAAAATACATGCAACTGAATAATATGGATTTTGTGTCTCTAATAGGAAAAAGTCAAGACTGTATGCTCATCAGTTTTTTCATTGCTCACGGTGCCAATCTTCCTGTAGATTTTCACATGGAATTTGCATCTGTGGTTACAAAACACTGTAAAAATATTTTTGATGATTTGTTAGACTCTTAAGGAGGTCCTTAAGACCTACGCAGGTGCTTAGAGTTATGTGGGTTGTATTTAATATTTATTTTTGCAGATGTTGGTCAATTTTTCTGATAAACTGTAGATCTCAAGTAGTACTGTTTCATATGTGTGGTAGCACTTCAGGAGCAAATACACTTTGTGAGGATTTCAGTAGCTTCAATTTGAATTACGCCTCAATTTAAAAAGAAATGTTACTAAGGTTGTTTAACATGCTTTTTCTGTTTTTCAGATTAGCTCCTGCTAGTTGTTTTAATTATGTCTACCTCTACCTCAAATTATTTTGTGAATAAATTTATGTAGTTCACATTTTCCATTTTACAGGAAGTGTCATTGATCTTTGTAATTATATGGTGAGGTTTAGGACACAAAATCTCTGTTGTTGAAAAATGTAGTCTTTTAAAAAATTATTTTCTGTGTATTCCAGTTTTTCCTCAATCAGCTGAATAACAAGCTCATTTGAAAACCAAAACATACTTGTATTTTCAGCACCACGAGCTCCAACTAACTGGAGGCTTGGTAAACTGCTGGGTCAAGGTGCATTTGGCAGAGTATATCTGTGTTACGATGCTGATACTGGAAGAGAACTGGCTGTTAAACAAGTTCAGTTTGATCCCGATAGTCCAGAAACCAGCAAGGTAAGTGGTACCAAAGAGAGACTTTCTAAAGGGCTTCTGCTGAAGTGGTGTGTTCTAGATTAGACTGATGTTGCTTTATTTGACAAGGATGATGTTTTAAAACATGTGGGTTTATGTCCTT
The DNA here is from genome assembly GCA_025769975.1 of Gallinago jamesoni. NCBI lineage: Eukaryota > Metazoa > Chordata > Aves > Charadriiformes > Scolopacidae > Gallinago > Gallinago jamesoni. The sequence goes on along the minus strand of JAOQGH010000077.1, from coordinate 16,056,930 downwards.
GTTAGGAATGCTGTTTTGTTAGTACTTCAGAATTAGCTTGGATACCTAAATTTAATGCTACTTCCCATTTTTTAATTTTCAGATGTACCCTTATGCAGTGAACATACATAACTTAATTTGGTGCAGTTTCAGCCTCTAAAATTAAACAATCCATTATTAAGTGTGCTCTGAAATAGATAGTTATTTATACTTACAGGAGTTAGAACAAGTTCCACTTATAAACAGAAAATTCTATACTAATTTAAGTGTTCCTGAAAATAAATTCTCAAGGCTATTTTGTTTGTCTATGAAGACAGTTTGAGATTCTTATCTATCTTTATCTTTTTGGTGGATTTTATTTATTTTTTTAAAAATTTAGGCATCAGAGCTAGCTACTGTTATTCACTGTATTTCTCTCTGAAGAGCAAAAGTTAATCGTCAGTTTATTCTGTCTCTAAAATTGAATTTGTTCTTCTTTAAATACTGGACGCTTGAGGAGATAAACTATTTAAAACCAGCACCAATCTTCCAGTTGCTTTTTTCCAAAACCATACTTGCTGCTTTTTACAGGCTGGAAAAAGAATTATTACTTTTCCTGCAGTAGGACTGTGTTGTGCACTGTGGGGAGCAAGGCCAGGGAGAGCGTGGGTATAAGCGTGATTGCAGAATTGAGTGGCTCCCTGTTGCTGCTGCTGCTACTAGTCATGTAGGATCAAGGAAAAAAGCTGTAGATTTCTAGTGTAGTGGTTGTTGCTATTTCTTTAAATCATAACAGAACACCTGGTGTTGAAAATGTTCAATACAAAATGCTGCACTTTCGCCTGTAGCAATGGTTTTGTGACCTCACTTGCCATAGCATTTTCTAATGTGTTCCTCTCGGTGTCAAAAAAAATATCTGTTTTCCTTCTAAATTCAGGAGTGTGAGGGTATCAGTAATTGTCTGTAATGGAAAAAGTAAGTTTTGATGAAAGGTGAAATTTGGAATCCAGGCACGTCTGAATTCATGGGTTAATATTTTTCCAGCATCTTACTGTACAGTCCGTTTCAAAATATCTGACTTCCTGTTCGCAAAATTTTTAGTATTTCAGGTCACTCTAGAGCGCCATATGTTTTAATGGTTTTCTTTGTTGTATTCCATTATTATAATATTAAGTGGTCCTTAATGACGTATAGGCTGTCATCCTGGATAAGTTAAGAAGTAATGGTAATTGTTCCACTACAAGGATTTAAAGATTTTTTTTATTTTTCTTTTTTACCCAACTGGAGGCTTGTGACATGTTGCATAATCACTGGCTTCATACACATATGTCATATTGGCTGTTCTCCGAAACAAATGTAACTTCAAATAAGAGAAACCATGAAATAACAGCAAAAATCATCCCAAAGTCAATTTATAGAAAGGCCATGGTTTTATTTTACTTCCCTCAATTTAATGGGGATATTTTCTTGTATGAAAAAGCATCAACTTTACATAAGCTACAAGAGTATTGTGTTACTTAGTTTGCATAACCCTTGAGTATGTACATACTCTCCTGCTTTAAAAAAAATTCAAAACATTGTTATTACTACATTAAGCATGGTAAATCTTGTCTGGTTTTTTTTTTTTCCTTTTAGGAAGTAAATGCACTTGAATGTGAGATTCAGTTGCTGAAAAACCTGCTGCATGAAAGAATTGTTCAGTATTATGGCTTCTTGAGAGATCCTCCAGAAAGAACACTCTCTATTTTCATGGAATACATGCCTGGGGTAAGCGAGGCTTCATTTCTATACAACGTGACAAGCATCCAAGTAGACAGCTTTTGCAGAATTGTGCACAGATGTTAAAGACATGTCCAAGTTAAAAACAGCAGCCAAAGATGGCTACTGACAAGTGCTTACAGGAGCCTGTCTTCTCCATTGCTTATTTGGGTTTTCCGAATTACAGTGGTACATACCAAAGTTGTTTGCGTTTGGTTTTGACATAAGAAGTGCCTGGCAATGTCTTTGAAAAGACAATATTATCATTAAGAAATTCTTGAATCTTTCTGAATTCTAACATTTCTTTTTGCTGTGCTTCAGCTTGTGCTGTTGTGTAGTCACTGTCTCAACTGCTCAATTGCTTTGGGAAAACAGAAAATAGCTAAGATGGTTGTGAGACTAAGTGCAGAAAATCATCTTGGTGCCTGGTGGGGCACTTATGTACATGCCTCTGTTCCTGCCCTTTTGTTAAGAAATATTTTAAGGTCAGAAAACTGTAGATTTTCACTTTCTCACCAAGTGGGGTCAGCAGAGCTAAATAAAATATGCTTGTATAAAAACATAGGCTCTGTATTTCTGAATAGTTACAGTATTCTACTTTACTGTGAGATTCTAAAGAAAAGCTGTAGGAGGGGTTTTTTGGTGGTGGTCGCTTTTTGCTTTGTTTGTGGGTTTTCATTTGGTTTTGGTTTGGATGTTTTGTGTTTTTTTTTTTAATGTGAGTTCTGGGCTTTGTTTTGGGAGCCTTGTTGAATCTTTCGGAGATTTGGAGAACAGTGTCACAGAAGTAATTTTAGCAGCTTGTAATTCTGTGTGACAAAGCCTGGTCACACAGAAATAGTTACAAAACCATGCATTTTTCATTTAATCTCATTATAAGCCTTGCCTAACTTGTTTACCTCTTAATTTTTATGTAAAGTACCATCCTTCAGAATTTGGTGGGGTTTTTTGCCAATCTGTTGTTTTGCCCTGAGTATAAACTAACCAGGGTAAAAGGTGTGTGTTTTGTCCAACTTGAGTATCACCATTTAACCATCAAAAAAGTTGAGAGTGGTGGTTGAGTGAAAATACTACTGTTCTCTTTTTCTGGACGTCACACTGGAACTGTTCAGCTGCTTGGCAGTTTTAAAGTTAATCACTTAACTTTTCAGTATATGACTTCTCTGTCCAGTCTCTTTTTTGTCAAAGCTTGTATTTTTCCCTCACCGGAGGTAAAACGGTATCTGTGCTTTTAAGTTAATCTAGAAAAGTATTGCAATTTTAAATGTCTACATTTCGGGCATAAATTGCATTGAAATTCAATTGTATTATTAGCCCCCTCATGATTCTAGAAACCTTACAGTGTTTTATACTTGCTGTTTGCAATAGGGTTCCATCAAAGACCAACTGAAATCATATGGAGCACTCACAGAGAACGTGACTCGGAAATACACACGGCAGATTTTGGAAGGAGTTCACTATTTGCACAGTAATATGATTGTCCATCGAGATATTAAAGGTAATGATAGTTCTGTGCACGGTTCAGTGCTCTTTACTACAAATTCTTTTCTAGTCTCATGTGAAGCGGTAAAATGTAATTAAGTTGGCTTTCTGTCATTTATTTCTGTCACTGATGTAACTGGAGGGAGGAAAAATAAGCATCACGCTTCCGAAAATCTTTCCGTAGTCTCTGTCTGCAAAACAATCATGATAAATTTCTTTCTGATTTTATTTTAGGATTAGTAGGTTTGAATATATCAAAGGATGATGTCATTACAAATAGATGTGCAGAGGGAAGCATCATGACTCGAAAGTTTATTTTTACAGAGTTTTATTTCTATCGGTTTTATTTCTATCAATTACATAAAAAAATTACAGCACTTCCCTGGCAGAAGAAATGACTGGCAGAGGTGACTTGCCTGATCAAATGACTCGGAATTTTCTGTTTTACTGTCAGGAAACCTGAAGAAATGGACATATTTACTTTTTGCAGATAGAGAGAGGTGACTTGCAAATGCTGCATAAGCAAGTTACAAATATATAGGAAGATGATGATGTTCAGAACAGGTGTGTTGAACACAAGGCTGTTGTATTCCCTAAAACTTATACAATTTTCCTGCTGCTTTGTATCAATAGTGTTTTGTTCCAAAAAAATTGAGATATCATGGTCAATTTGTACGTGCTTATGCAGATAAATGTTTTGAACAAATCTAACACAGTTTCAGACTTTGCTTTAATACAATATAAAGACATTTCCAGTTGTGGAGAAGCTTCTTTCCCATTTCTTTTTATTTCCATTGTATGGCACATTCTTTATTTTGTCAGGAAGGTTTTACAGAGTGTCTGGGACTTCCCACAAAGGGCTTAGGATCCAAACCAGTGTGTTCAATTCATTGATTTCTGAACTCTGGAATAAAGTATAGGAATGAGCAGAGAAAGTAAGTTCCCTGGCTTAAAATACTAGACTGATCTTGCATTTTATCACTGAATCCAAACTTTTGTTACCGTTTTCTATCCCAAAATGTTAAGAGGCCTTTCATAAATTTAACGTTATGTTCCCTTCCTTCCAGGAGCAAATATTCTGCGTGACTCAGCAGGCAATGTGAAGCTCGGGGACTTTGGTGCCAGCAAACGACTGCAGACGATATGTCTCTCTGGAACAGGAATGAAGTCTGTCACAGGAACTCCCTACTGGATGAGTCCAGAAGTTATTAGTGGAGAAGGGTACGGCAGAAAAGCAGATATCTGGTATGTTAAAAAAAAAAAAACAACCCTCAACTTCTCTACTGAAAGGTGTTATGTCAGAATGGGCTTTTTTTCAACCGTGTGATGTTTTCTGAAGTTGGAGAGATTAATTCTGGGGTTTAAGCCAAAGAAGGTGGCAGGAGTGAGCACTGACAGTCGTGTTTGGAGAGTGTAACACTGAAATTGGGGAATCTTTCATGTGACAATTCCTCAGCCCATTGATTTAGCGATCATAAGAGTATCCTTTGAAACTGGCCTTATGTGAAGTTAGGAATACCAGACTCTTTGTAAATCCTGGAGAGGTACTGGGTGAAAGCAACACGGAAAGCTTTGAAGTGTCAGTTTAAGTCAATGTCCTGTAACGAAAATCTATCACTGAAATGCCTTTGATATAAGGCAGAAAATTAAATGCTGGTCCTAGAAAAGATGAACACATAAGAATGAATTAGCCAGATTTAAATGCGAGGTATAAAACAATAATTTGGTTTGTTGTTATTAAATATTTACGAATTAAGAGGGAAAGGTAAATTTCAAAAATGAATGTTTGTATTACGTTGTTTAATATGACGTAATCTAACATAGCTCCAGCCCAATGCACAGATGGTTTTAGTGACTGGACTTGTTTCACTGCAGGTGATCTGTGAGCACAGAATAATAGGGTAGGCAGCAGTAGATATGCAGGAGTAGTAACACTTTCTGTGTTTAAAAAGGAGCCATGTTACATCCTACCACTGGCGATACTTCTAATGCTGGGGAAATTGTTTTAGGTTACTTCAGATCACTTGGTAATTATTCTGCTATATATATTATATATATATATATAATTATTCTGCTTGAATAATAGAATAGCCTTATAGATTTCAGGCAGTTGACTTGTTCAACTTTGAAGTATTTGTTCCAAGGCGAATATATGGTTTTTGATGGAGAAAATCTTGTTTAAAACTAAGGAAAAAACTACTGGTTTGACTTACGTCAGTCAGTAAATCTTTATTGTGTAAAGAAGTGTGCCTCTGTCTAACCCTAAAACTTCTTGCAAGCATTTTGAAAAACCATAAAACTTCTTGAAAATTGGGAAATTTTTTTAGTCTGTCCATTTTATTGGAAGGCTTGTGGTTGGAAGAGGCTGATCTTGCAAGACTTACAGAACAAGGTTTTTCTGGCCATACGTATGCCCGTCTGCCTTCTTAAATCCTTTAAACATAAGCTTTATATATGTGTTTAGTATCTTAAAATTTTGTTTGGCGATCTAAGTATGTTTTTAGAGGAAGATGAGAGGAAGGGGCTACTGAGGTATGGTTTTAAATTTTTCAGCTGCTGTGTTACGTCTGCACATCATTCACCGATGATAACCTGTGCATTTCTAACGAGCTGGCAATAGCGCAGCGGACTCAGAGCATCCCTGGTGCTTTGCCTTCCCGTTAGGGCCTGACGAGCAAGAAAGCTTTCAAGGGCATCAACGTCCTGCCAGTGTCTGAAGAGCTGGGGTTTGGGGGCTCTGCAGTGCTCGGGGGCTGTGTCAATCCCGAGGGCTGAGTCACGGCGCGGCCATGACGCAGTCGGTATTGCCTGGATAAATACCTTATGAGCTCTTCGCTGAGGTTGTGGCTCTTGGCCCAGTGAAGTAATAAAGCGATGATGCAGGCAGTGATTTGTGTAGCTGGGAGCTAAAGCGTGGAGCTGTACGTGCAATCCTTTCAGCGTGTTTTCCGCTGGAGTTTCTCTGTAGAGTTAAGCAGACGCTGCTTATTTGGGTCGCTCTCTGCTATTTCTTGTTTTCCTGGAAGGGCTCGACTCGCTTGTAACCTGCTGTTTCACTTCTGCCTCTGTTTCAGGAGCGTAGGTTGTACAGTGGTAGAAATGCTCACTGAGAAGCCCCCCTGGGCAGAGTTCGAAGCAATGGCTGCCATCTTTAAAATTGCCACTCAGCCAACCAACCCCCAGCTACCACCTCATGTCTCCGACCATGCTCGGGATTTCTTGAAACGGATTTTTATCGAGGCCAAGCTGCGACCGTTTGCAGATGAACTGCTAAGACACACCTTTGCACACTATCACTAACAGCCTGCCTCAACTCAGCTTGCGTCTACTGCGTTTATTTTCTATTTGACTGCACTTTTATTTTTATTTTTTACAAAAAAAAAAGGAGGAAAAAAAAAAAAGACAAGAGAGAGAATATTCTCTTGAGTATTTGTTTCACTTAGATTGTAAACAATCTAAATTTTGTACCTAAAATGAGAATCTTCTCTCCCCCCGCTCCCACCAGGACTAGAATTTTTTGTTTCTATAATGTACTGATGTGGTTCATAGATAAAGCACTTTAGTACATATTTGTTCCTTATTTAAAGGGGAAAAAAGGAAAAAAAAGACAAATGCTTGGACAGTCAGGAACTGTGTGACTTTTTCTGACACCGCTGACTGACTCAGGGTGCAGGGAAAAATAGACATGCAGCTAAAGGACAAGAAGGTTACTTCTTTGTGATTCTGCTTTATATTGTAGGTACTTGCAGCAGAGAGTTCTAAGTTCTTATTATATATTAGGGTTTTAATCAGTTTCTGGATTTTACAGTTTAAGCTGGAACACGCAATTCTGAGAGTTAACGGTAAAGCTGGAAGAACTTGGAACTTTTTGTATAGCAGCACATCTACCCGGTACTTCTATGTGACCAAAAGAAAAAACAAAAAAAGAACTCAACACTGATGTACTAGTTAGAGGTTTTTGGTGTAGAGTTATTGTATTATCTTAATAGGAAAATAATTACAGGTAAACAGATTATGGACCCAGACTCCTAAGAGCTACTATACTGCAAGAGGAAAATGTCCATACTAGACAAGGGTCATCTGATGGATGTAAATAGTTAGGAGAACAACTCCTGCTGTATCTGCCAAAGAGAACCTCTATTGCACAAGCTTGGAGGAAGATGGTTATCTTAGATAAGGGGAAAAAAAAAAAGTGATGTTGAGAGTCAATTCTCCTCCACAATCCCGGGAATGGCTGGGGGGGAAGGGAAGCAACTAATTCCTGTGCAGTATACGAGTTACTTGATTCAGAATGAGCTATAAGAAATGCTTTCAAAGCTGTCGAGAGGCGCTAGGGTGGAATGTATGTCAACATCAAGTGCCTGAATAATATACAATTCTTCCCATTATGCACCCCAAAAAGATTGTTTTACTAACACAATTCAGTCATCTAGGATGTGTTGAAAATTCCTGAAATAAACATCTTCTAACACCAGGAATAAGTCACTGGGAAAGATAAGACTCCACTTATATTTTTAATAAGGTAACGATGATGAATCTGCGTAAACAAGGAGGCACAGCACAGAAGATTGTATAGAATAGACCAAAAGCGCAAAGACAGCCAGATATCAGATAACATGAGCGTGATTACTCCAGCCTGATAATCCAGATGATTGGTGTTTGTCAGATTTCCAACTGTCATAAAACGTCTATCAATCGCTTTTTCCATTTCTGAGAGAGCATAATAAAAGAACAAAAGTAAAACTCTGCAATACTGCTTCTCAGTTGAGAAGTCCAGGTACTGATCAGGTGTAGGGAATAACTGACTTTTCACAACAGAAAAGTCAAACTTTCATATTTTTGTAGAAGTACACGACATAAATAATTTAAAAGGGCATTTGGAAATAAACTATTGGACTACAGAACTGAAATAATGTATACTGGTTTGGACGATTCATTGCTTGCTTTTGTTGTTTTGGAAAGGCAGAGCGGGCTGGTACGGAGAACCTTGTCCGCTCTGACAAGGATGTTTTACATCTTTAGAGGACTATCAGAATTACGAAATGCATGGAGATAGAACAATAAGGGTACCCCTTCCCATGGCAATTCACTCGTGAGATGTCTGCATTTATTCCACTAACTTCCAAATTTTGTACAAGAGCATAAGCAGGAGCATGGATCTATCCTAATCACTTTACCTGTAGTGGGGCAAGGATGACTTTTTTGAGGCCATCTCTTCTGAGACTGAGAGCGGTGGCTTCTTCAGTTTATGTGAGTATTTTACCCAGCTTATAATTTGCTCAGTCAGGGTGCACAACTGTGCAAGGTTTTCTGAGCACGGGAAGAACTAGTCAGACCAGGGGAAGTTTGGAAGGCTGAAAGAAAAGTCAGCTTCTACTGACATATTTTTGTTGTTCTTTGTCACTGGAAAAAAGCTATGAAGGCAGCCTTTTAAGAAGAATTGGTACGTACTCTGCTATAAAGGACCTTTGCTTTATAAGCAAAATTTAGTGACAGCAGGGATGGGGGGTTTAATGTAAAGCCTAATAGTTTACTTAAGTAATTTAAAGATCATATAATTGAAATTATTGGTTTCAAACAGATCAAGAAGGTACTAAAACCAAGGTGAAAATGTATATAAGGATCAGTAGCGAACACTGATATCTGAAAAGGTAAGGAAATTTTATATTACCAAAAAAGGACATTAAAGGGAAAATGTAACCAGGTTTATCTGTAGCATTCCTAACACTTCAGTATAATATTCTAAAAAGAAACTGCACTCTCTGAAGCTTGAAAATTTTCAGAATCTAGTTTTCTTATAATGTGTCCTTTCTGGGAGACAGTGCTGGCTCATGTATATTGCAATAGCACTTCCTCATTGTGATTTTTAATTACTGAATAATCAAGTTTGCTGCTTTTGTGCCTTTTCTTAAAAAAAAAAAAAAAAATGGCATTCAGTCATGACAACGGTAAGCATTTTTGAGCCAGGATAAGAATTTGCAGAATGCATTTTCCTTAATTTCCTGGACATATCAGAAAGCTGCCAACGTAAAGACAGTGCTTTTTAAATGAAGATAACATTTGCCAGTTCAAGTGATTCTAGTAAAATTTTATTAATTTAACCAAGATTAGGCTCGAGCTGGTTAGTTGGTGTTTTTTCACCCTATGGAGAATTTGCCTACTGACTGTAAATTAGGTGCTTATTAGCTTAAATGTTTTGAGCTGGAAAGAATTGTGGCGCTAAATCAGGCTTTTACCAAAAGGTTAGTTAATATTTGTCCCCTATTGGGGTAATGCAGTAAAAGAAGCTGCAGTAAATAGCGCAGTACCTCTGTGTACAACATCTGTAAAACACTGGCACTCACAGCTGGAGGGATAAAGAACAAACCCCAGGTCTAGGACTTGAGAGGGCACATGGAATTGCAGGTGTAAAACTCCATCGGTTGCAGAGCCGAGATCCCCGCTGGCAGCTGCTCGTGTCTTACTAATGTATCTGACCAGCATTTCAGAACCGTGAGTCAGTGTTAATTGTTGAACCCAATTACTAGAAAACGCCAATACTGTTGCAGGGTTCTTTTGGTTTTCTGTAAATGCCCCGATGAAGCTCTGCTCTCAAAAAGTAAAGATTGAGGTTCACAGTGAGTCTGTGTATTTTCAAGACTTACCGCTAGTGGTTTTTATTACTTTGCAACATCCGTTGCACGTATTAAGTAACAAAAATTAAGCTGCTTCTGTCTTATGGTTTCGCTGGTGTAACTAACAGTCCCATGGGAGCATGACTGAAAGTTTCAGTTGTGTTAGAGCAAGTTGTTGGTTTTTAATCTGGGTGACAGAAATACCCATGCAAGGACTTAAAAAGGTATGGATCTAATCATCGCAAATCAAAATCTACGTAGATTTTTTTTTTCTTGACCATTTAAATATAGTCTTAATTTGCTTTGCAATTTGATTTGTAGCATCCTCTCAGTATGACAAAATGAAAAGTTGGGTTTTTTTAGCTAGTGCCTTATCTGTATGCCTTAATTTTATTTATATTTGAACACCGTGTTGAAATACGTCATACAATTCCATGTCGCCTGAGCAGTCATAGAGTATGGGGTTTTTTTTTTTCAGCGTCCAAACCAGAATTTGCCCAACTGCATTGAGTTATAACCTGCAGCAGGCGTTTAAATTCAGAATTTTAAAAAGTGATTTTTGGAGCACTTCCTGAGGGTTTCCTGTGCTCATACAGGTGTTGTATTTGTGGTTTGGAGATTGTACGCTGATGCACGTACTAGGAAAAGGACTTTTCTGCGCTCACAGAAAATAAAATTGACTGTTAGAGTTGAGCTGCAGGATGCTGGCCTCTGCCTCCCCCGTGGAGACGGCAGCAGAGTTCTTAACACCCTTGCAATGAGAGCTGGTAACCTTTATAAACACGGTACTGTATGAAGAGCTGTTTACTCCCAGTACAGAGGAAGGTGTGACGTGTCTGAGATTCCTCAGTGGAGCATCGTGCCCCTTCCGTTCTTTCCTGTGCCTTTTGGATAATCCTGACCCCGCCGTTGTCCTGACTGAGAGCCCCGTGGGTGCAGCGCGGCGCAGCAGCCCTTTCCTTTGGCAGCGCAGAGCGATGTCGAGCTGAGGCTTCAGAGACGTGAGCAAATTGGTCAGATCTACACTTATTTGTAACCGATTTCTTTCTTTTTCTTTTTTTTTTTTTTAAATCTTGAAAGTCTTCTTTAAGTCCCGCTTATAGAAAGGCATAATCTGTGTGCTTGAATGTAAGTCCCTACGGTGTTTCTGGAGAAGCAGAAGTATTGCTGCCAGTGTCGTTTTCTTCTTGCCTGGTAACTTTGCTGTCTTGTGTTCATGGCAAGTCTGCAGTGTGAAATCACATGCAATTACCAAAGCTTTTCTATCCCCATATACGTATAGCCAAAAGTGACGTTTCATGGATTAGTACTGTTACTTCTAGATGCATGTTTACCCATCAGTAAGCTATCGCTGACCGAGTACAGCAGGTTCTAGTGAAAAATGATAGGAACTGCCCATAGTTAAGAGATTTGGGTGTTGATAGTTGCTGTTTTGGTGTGCAAAATTCATGCCAGCATTAAAATGAAGAGTTTGCTTTTTAAAACTCTTTTTAACTTAATCTTACTGTTGTCATTCTAAAATCAATGCATAAGCTTGGAGAGTAAACCCGGTGGCTTTTATAGCCGGGTTTGAGCTTTGGGACATGAAAGGCACACCATTGAGGGCAAGTAGCTTTGTGACCAGATCGGCTCCGTGTCCCACAGTAGGAGCATTTCAAAGCTGCTGGGCATCGGTGACGTGACAGCCACGCGTCACCCGCAGTGACATGGGTGTCGAGGAGCCACGAAGGCACACCAAAGGGGGCAGGCAGAGTTGCTACCAAATCGTCGCTTCTGAATCGAAACCCTTGATCAGAAACGAGGGAGCAGCCCCTTTCTCTTTTCATTTCCCCCACTTGGCCTGCACGGTTTATTTTTATTCTTTCTACTGTGTGTAACTTAAATACTGTTAAATACTATCGGTGGTGGCCACCCATAGCTCCCACATAAGGTACTGGGGGTTCACGTACAGCTTTATATGGGGGCCCCATGGGTTGAACCCAGGGCAGTGCAGCTCCCCGCTGGCCGGAGCAGCCCCTGGGCTCTCCCTAGCAATGACACACAGGGACCTATTTGAGGGGCAGGTGGGATGGGGGGAAGGAAGTTTCTCACGTTTTGGAGCCACCGATGCTTCGGCTCGGTCTTAGTTTTCATAAACTTAACCTTAAAAAGGGAGAGGAACTGGATTAAAACACGTGGAAAAATTGTATCTCGTGATTCAGCCCTTACGCTGAGTCCCCCGATGGGGCCTGGAGCTCAGGGGCTTCCGTCCAGAGAGAAGGAAAAGGACACTCGCCCTCCGCAGTGGATATTCTTGGGAAATATTTCAGAGGGTTTTCATGTCTTTTGCCCCAAAACCAGGTGATCCTTTTCCCCTGCGGTTGTACAATGTGGATTTAAACCCGAGGATTGCATTTTCCTTTCGGATCAGGCGTTAGACGGCGAGCTCCCTAGTCTTTGTTTCTCATTAATGGCAGTAAAAATAAACCCACCGAGGTGGTGTCACCCCAAAATGGGAGCGGTTCAGGAAAGCATCGCGTCTGTCATCTCAGAGCTGGCAGGAGTCGTACCATGGAGCATCCCTGTAAATACGTGGAGGAGACTTAGGTGAATCGGAACGTAGGCTTTTAGTTTTCATGAAGCTATGAATAAAAATTTGTAAATTTACTCTTGATCTAATGTACATTTTTATGTAGCCATTAAATTCTCTATTTAATCTATCAGTTTCTCACTGTAAATGTTTTTACTCTCAGTTGAATGCTGGGCACAGTTTGTAATGTATGTACACAAAGGTGTTTTTTTCTATCAACGTTGACTTTTTTGCACATTTTTTGGAACTATTTAATTTGTACACTGATTTACTACTCTGACCAATTGTCGATGGGTGTGTGAGAATCACGTGCGTGTGCAATGTACTACTGTCTGGATGGGGGGGGGGGGGGAAGGGAAGGGTTCTATTACTTTTTGAGATGTTGCTACCAGTAACTGCACTGCTGTTGCTGCTTTACACGGAATATCTTCTGTATTTAAAAAAAAAAAAAAAAATTAAAAAAATTCGCCTGCGGTTATCTTGGTGGAGGAACTGGGGCGCTGAGCCTGGCTTCCCCCTTCCCCTCGCTCTAACAACCCCCCAAACTTCAAACCAAACCAAAC
>JAOQGH010000077.1:15978575-16043886 GCA_025769975.1 Gallinago jamesoni | reverse complement strand
CCAAACACACCCCCCCCTCCTCCTTGTAATTCTGTGTATGCCTTGAATGTGTGTGTGTATATAGATATATCTCTTATCTCCCAGTAATCTTATTCCACAATTTCATTTCTACATTTTTATGAACTTGTTTTTTAAGGGTACTATGTTTAGTTAGAATAATTAAATATATAAAAGCTTTGAGAGATGATTTACTAGATGAATATATTTTCAGCTGGCTGATGTTCAAAATATTTTTTTAATTTTTTGTTTTTAACCATTCGAAATGTATTTGTATTTCCAAAATCAGACACGAATTGTACTTAGAAATATATTAAAACACTCTGTAGGGACAACGGTGTCATTTCTCTTTTCAGAATCTCGCGCCTCACAACCGTGCAGAACGTCCTCTCTCGTGCCCCAATTTCCAATGGGCTTCTTTTACTATTATTTTTAATAATTTTTTTTTTTTTTCAAACCCTAATTTCTCTGCCGTTCCCCCTTCTCTTTCCCCGCTGTAACCGACGCCTCGCCCGCCTTCCTGCCCGCCCGCACCTTTCCCCGCGGCGGCGGCGGCCCTGGGAACAAAAAATCGACGGCTGCGCCCCTTTCCCGCCGCCTCCTCTCCCGCGCGCCGGAAGTGACGCGCCTGCCGGGCGCCGGCCTCCGTCTGTCGCGGCGGCCATGGGCAGGAAGGAGCGGGGTGAGCTGTGGCGGCGGCGGCCCGAGGCGGGCGGGGGGAGCCCGGCGGCGGGGAACGGGGCCTCGGGAAGAGCCGGGGGAAGGAAGGAGGAAGGGTGGGTTCCCTCCGGGATGCTGCGGGGCCGCCTTCTCCTCCTCCTCCTCACGGCTTGCGGCTTTGCTCCCAGAGAAAAAGAAGTCCAAGAAGCGCCATCACGATGAGGACGAGGAGGATGAAGATGAAGGGCCCGGCAAGGAGTCGCAGGAGGCCGTGCCCTCGGCGGCGGGGAAGCAGGTGGAGGACAGCGGCACCAAATTGGACGAGTATGGGGCCAAGGACTACCGGCACCAGATGCCCCTGAAGGCCGACCACCTCTCGCGGCCTCTCTGGGTGGTACGTGGGGTAGGGGGAGGCCCACAGGCCGCCCGTGGGGCCGGCAGCTCCCCTCGGCCGGGGTGGGCATGGAGGGTCGGGCGTCGGTGGGGACCCAGGCGCCTCCCGTGGAGTTGGTGGCTCCCCTCGGTCGGCACAGAGTAAAGGGCGCTGCGGGCCCGGGTGGGCAAGCCGGCTGCTCTGAGGGGGTCCCTAACGGATGGGGTTTGTAAGGGAAGCTGGAGGGGGACAGATTTGCAGGTTCCTTGCAGCCTCTTGGAAGGTCCCTGCTCCATCCCTTGGTAAAATGAGTGAGGAATTTCATTTTGTTTGAGGGAAACAGGGCTGGAAGCTTGTCTCTGCTCAAGCAGCTTGCTTAGCATTAAAAGAGGAAAAAAATATCGCAACATGTAAGTCTGGAAAAGCTTAATCAGCCTGGGCGTGGTCTATTCTTAATGCTATAGAAGGGACGCAGACAAATCAATGTCTGCAGCCCAGGCAAAATTTGTATGTGTCTGTGTCTAGTTTATTCTTTTTCTTGTAACTTCACTGTTAGGGCAATTTTTTTTGAAACCCTATGATGCGTTGCTACCTAAATAGCGGACTGTCTCTGTATCGTAACAGCTGCTTTGTAGGAAATCCCCAGTTCTGTTCAGCTAACGCCGTTGTTCCTTCAGCATTGCTTTGCTTTTTATTTCTGTAGGCTCCCGACGGCCATATTTTTCTGGAAGCCTTCTCCCCCGTTTACAAATACGCGCAGGATTTCTTGGTCGCCATTGCTGAGCCCGTGTGCAGACCGACCCACGTTCACGAGTACAAGCTGACGGCTTACTCCCTCTACGCGGCGGTTAGCGTTGGCTTACAAACCAGCGACATCACGGAGTATTTACAAAAACTGAGCAAGACTGGCGTCCCGGAGGGAATAATTCAGTTCATCAAGGTAAGACTATTCTGTGGGCATTGAAAATAGCTCTGCTGCCACTGGTGAAGTACTTTCCTGCTGACCTCTGCTTAATGGATTTATTTTTAATCATTCATTGGTTTTACCATCGTGTTCTATTCTGTCATAGTTTCAAGAGAACGGAGGCTTTATCTTACTTTTTTTGTCTTTTTCTATGTTATATGGTTGCACGCGTACTATTTTCACAGTATATCCTATGTGGAGTTTATACCTTTTTTTTAAAAAAAAAATGTTTGCCCAGGCATCTGTGTGCACACTTTGAGGCAGTAGAAATTCTCTGTGCGGAAAGTTTCCTCAGATTTCCTGTGGAAGAAGCCTATGAATGTGGGAAGCCATCTTGAATAGCTGGGCACTCTCAAACGTAGCCTGCCTTACCCTGCAAGGATGTTCTTGCAGTCTTGGAAGCAGATTAGAATTGGGTATAAAAACGTGAATATCTGTGGCTGGTCTCCTGCATGAGATGATGTGTGCATCTTTTGAAAATACCTTTCCAGGCCTGTCCCATAACCATAGCAACATTGCGAGTAAGTGTTTCGTGCTGCTGTGCCTCCCCACAAAGACCTACACTGCACTGCAGCGTTTGGTCCCAAATGCAGAATCACAGAACGATACAGGGTTGCAAGAAACCTCTGGAGATCATTTCGTCTAAACCCCTGCCAAAGCAAGTCCACCTAGAGCAGGTTGCACAGGAACATGTCCAAGCAGGTTCTGAATGTCACCAGTGACGGCGACTTCCCTGCCTCCCTGGGCAGGCTGTTCAGTGCTCTCTGCCCTACCCTCCAGCCTGTCCAGGAATTGCCCTTTTGTGTGTTCCTAATGACTGCTGTTGTTTGTTTGCAGCTGTGTACTCTCAGCTATGGGAAGGTGAAGCTGGTACTGAAACATAACAGGTAAGTGGCTTCTTCCTTGACTATGCTGGCAGAGAAAGTCCTCTGCATGGACAGCTCTGCATAAATGCGTGGTCTCAGTAGCTGTTGAGTTTTGCAGCTCCCAGCTGAGTCTAGCATCTGTCAACAAAAGGATCACTTTTTCAGTTGTTCAAAGTGTTTAATACATTGGTCAGTGAACTCAGGGGGGCTGTCCTGTGCTACTAGTGGCTCACATTGGACTTGCAACGTTTCCCTGAAGTTTTCAGGTGGTTGTTTCATTCATTTATTTCTAATTGACGTGAGCCAGGTGAGACAAGCTTTTCTCCAGTCTCCTGTATTCTGACTTCTAATCCGTTACTTGGGAAGGGTAAGCAAATCCATTGGCAAGAGGTGTGTGTTTGTTGCTGGGTTCAATCTGATTTGTTTTAAACCTAGAAGGTAGCGTTGGAAGGGACCTGTAGAGCTCAGCCAGGTTAGAGCTGACCATTTTTATCTAAACCTGTGATTCTCTGGTAGGGAGAAGGAAAGGAAGGAGACAGCAGAAACCTGAAACCCACGTCTGTACCTCTCCCGTGTCTTCTCTTTCTCCTTTTATTTTTTTTGCAAAGTTCTCTGTTGTCCAACAGCCGTAGATAAGCCCTGGGGCTATAATATAATGCTGTCCTTGTGCTGCTGCTTTTTTGAACCTGCTGTTTTGGGTAGAACTAATGCTAGTATTACTAACAGGTTTTTGTCCTCTTCCTAGGTGTTTCTGAGAAAAAGATTTCTCCTGTGCCACTTAAGACTTAAGTCTCTCTTGGCTCATATTTTAACTGTGGTTTCCAACCAGCATCATTATTGATGAATCTCCAGGGAGAGAAGCAATTTCAGGATGTGCTAATTTACATTTTTAGATGGTTTGTGTTTTGGATATTTTGGATTTGGGACTTTTTTGGTCCTGTGGGCAAGACTTTAAAACACCCCATCCAGTGTTTTCACAGACTCACCTCAATTCAGTCTCAAAAAAATTGACACGTCACAAATAAGCTCTCTTTAAGACTCGAGAATTTATCTGGGATAGTTATATCTTTAGGACAATTATATCTTTAAGATATATAAGTTAAATCTTTATATCTTTAACTATCCGGGATAGTTATATCTTTAAGTTATATCTGTGCCACTCTTGTGTAAGTTTTTCAGTTGATTAGTTCATTAAAATGTTTTGCTTTGTTCTTTAATTTTAGGTATTTTGTGGAAAGTACCCACCCAGATGTCATTCAGCAGCTTCTGCAAGACCCTGTAATCAAAGACTGTCGCCTGCGAAACGCGGAGGGTGAAGAAACAGAGCTCATTACAGAGACCTTCACAAGTAAATCCATGGTATGTTTGGGCACCTCTGAAAACTGTAGTAGGTTGGAGTGGTTGTTGTGTGTTTGTTGTATCAACAGGTGCTTTTGGGAGGGGAGCAGGCTGTGTCTCTAATGAAACCCTTGGTGAAAATTCCTGTCCGTCTATTTCAGATTTCCAAATCCAGTGAAGGTGGCCCTGGTCCATCAACATCACAGGGAGCAGATGCTCAGAATAAGCCGGATGTCCCAGCTGACTTGTATGAGTTTTATGAACAGATGGACAAAGATGAGGAGGAGGAGGAGGAGGAAACGCAGACAGTGTCTTTTGAAGTCAAGCAGGTATGAGTATTGTAGCTTTGGGGAATCTGCCCAGGACCTGCAAATACGCATGAGAACTGAAAGTACTGTGGCCCTTTGTTTGATAGGGGACATCACTGGATGTCATTAACATTTCTTTCCTCTTGCCCTCCACAATCTTAGGATCTTCCTCTCCAGTACAGAGGGCAGCAGACTGGGCACAGGCCAGAGAATGGCTTCAGAGACTAAGGGAGGTTCCTGTCCTGTGCAGCTTAGAGTTGCTTTGGGCAAGACAAGTGAGAATTCAGTGGAGGGTAAATCTGCTGTTGGGTTCAGAGTTGGTTTTTTTTACTTTTTAATGTGTGTGTGTGGTTCTGTTTTTGTTTAGTGATTCATGTTTGCAGGAGGAACTCTTAGTGGTTTTGATTTTGTATCTTGAGAAGGGGAGCTGGAGGTTGGAGTGCAATCATGGCTTGATCTTCAGAGAGCTTTTGTAAAATTTCTCAATTTGTTTCTGGACTCAGTGATTCTAACGATGTCTTACTGGGGAAAACAGATATATATTTTTTTTTAAAGATAAATTAGTATCTATTTTGTTTATTTAAAAACAAACCAATGACCTCTTGGTGATTGATTCAGCCTGTAATTGTGGTGGAATAAGCGCATTACCAGGGTACGAAGAATTTCCAGCTAACAGATGTGAAACTTGGGTAGGTCCTTCTGTGTAACACACAGAACCTTTTGTGTCTCTTATTGAGCTCTTTGTTGCAGGACTTCAGGATGTAGTTTAGTCACTGCCGGATAGAAACCACATCTGAGATTGTGTCATGTTCTTCCATCTGTCTAAATAAACCTCTCTAATATCAACTGTTATTTAAAATGGAGGGGGATGTGGTCGTGAATAAAGTTTTTGGAATAAACTCTAACTCTTACAGACCTCATAAGCATAAAAGATAAATATAACTTCACATGGTACTATATAATCTGGTTGGTTGTTAAAAAAAAAGAGGAAAGAATTAATGCGGACGTGGAGAACTTACCATTGTAGCTTTGTTTCCTCTTAAGGAGATGATTGAAGAACTTCAGAAGCGTTGTATCCATCTGGAGTACCCCTTGCTGGCAGAATACGATTTCAGAAACGATTCCGTGAATCCCGATATTAATATAGATCTGAAACCTACAGCTGTCCTCAGGCCCTATCAAGAGAAAAGCCTAAGGAAGATGTTTGGAAATGGGCGAGCCAGGTCTGGCGTTATTGTCTTGCCATGCGGTAAGGTTCTGGGGGTCGGGATGCAGAGTCCTGTTGGTTTTTAGCAAGTTAATTTTTGGTGAGGCTGTGGTGAGGGAGAGCCCGGTTGATGGAGCTGTCCCTGGAGCGACTGAAGAGCTCATCTGTGGTGGTAGCTTCAGGTTCCTGCTCGTGCTTTCACTGGTCCCCCTAGGTCAGCTCTGCTGGTCTTCCAGTGAAATGTAAAGCTGTTGGCATTGGAGTCATTTGTTCCTTGGTTGGGAACAGGGAGAGTGGGCAGAACTGGGAATACACATACAGCATAAAAGGGGGTGCAAAGAAGGAAAGTGCTTGTATGTACCAAGTTGTGGGCAGGGGAGCCTGAGAAAGAAGTGAGGAATGTGGAGACTGGGAAGCAGTGGAAAAGGCAGAGAAGAGGAGATTGTATGGCAGTGCCCTTGGGATTGGGGTGGCGGGGGCACATGGGAGATACAGTGAGGGCCTGAGAGTGTGTGTCAGGGATCACTGGGAAAAGGGTGAAGGAGGAATGGAAAGACTTAAGGATTTGCTGCATGTGGGAATGAAGATAGCTGAGGGGGCAGCGGGATGGATCACCTCTAGGGGAAGCTTGCTGTAGCCACCTGGAATTTAACATGCTTTTGAAGTTAAGAAAGTGTTAAAATGATTGCTTCTAATTGGCAAAGCCATTGTTTACAATTATTTTCTTGAGAAAATACAGTTATGTGTCCAGCAGACAATCCAGCTGGTTATTCAGAAGTGAATGCACCATTTATTTAAGACTATTGTAACGATGTAACAATGAAGAGCTTGCTCTTAGGTGATTTAATATCCTATCACATTTTACCTGCTTTCCTTTGCTCTTTTTTTTTTTTTTTTTTTTTCCTCCTCCTACTCGGTGATCTCCGAGAGGTGGCTAACGAACACCACTGTTCTCCCCCTGCAGGTGCTGGCAAGTCTCTAGTTGGCGTGACGGCTGCCTGCACCGTCCGCAAGCGGTGCCTGGTCCTCGGTAATTCGGCGGTGTCGGTAGAGCAGTGGAAAGCCCAGTTCAAGATGTGGTCCACCATCGACGACAGTCAGATATGTCGCTTCACTTCTGATGCCAAAGACAAGCCCATTGGCTGTTCCATTGCCATCAGCACCTACTCCATGTTGGGACACACCACAAAAAGATCCTGGGAAGCAGAGAGAGTCATGGAGTGGCTTAAAAGTCAAGAGTGGGGCCTTATGATACTTGATGAAGTACATACGATTCCTGGTAAGGAAATAGTGTGCAAAACTTTCATGTTACATAGACTGTTAATGTTAATTTGCTCTTTTAGAAGTGGTGGGTTTTTTGCTGTCTTTCTCATGATTAATATAGTGAGCAATCCCATGGCTTAGGATCTTGAGACAAGTAAACTGCCTTCTTACACTCCCCCCCTCCCCCCAATACTACAGAGTTTAGCTGACCATTAATTTTCTCAAACCCTTCAAATTAGGCACTGTGTTTTCTGTAATGGCAGTGTAAAATACAAGTGCCACCTTCTGTGTGGGTTGATAAAGTGCTCTTAAGCACTGAATTACCTTTATATACTTTTGAACAGGAGAGGAATTCATCTGCCTTCTTTGGAGATGTAGTGGCACTGCAGGCTACCTTTTAACATCTATTTCTACTCAATAAAATATGAGTAACCATAAGAGTAACCATAGTGATGACCGTCCAGAAATAGCTGTTGTATTTGAAATTACTGTGTAATTGAGATCCATACTTCTGGAAAGCAATAATGTAGTATTAAACTGTCTGTGGAATAATCCTGGCTAAAAATACCACCCAGGGTTCTGTTAGCTGCTCTACCTTGTTCCCATGATTTCATTTGAATATAATTTGCTGTCTACAGAAATGATGGGTTTCAGCAGTAGGCCTTGATTAACTGCCATTTTATCAAAGCAGCATATTGCTGGCACCGTTCTTTGGCTTTTGTTCTTTCTTGGTTTCATAAGAAGTAAGGTGTAGAATCTCCTCTCTGTCTTCACGTCCTGCAATCACAGGATCTCTAGCAATGCTCAAGAGGAGTAATTCTGCCAGATACTAGAATTCCTGAATGTGGCCGAGTCAGCCAAGAGTCTTTGTGTTAGAGTTCTTTTTATGAAATACTGTATGACCTAAAACAAGCCATATAACCTGTGAGTATATTAATTTTCTCCCGGGAAATGGAAAATAATGCAGACACCAGGCAGTTTACTGGGATTTTCAGACCACACTGAAGATGTAAACTAAAGCTGCACCCAGTGTGAAGTTTTGCCGTAACACAGATTTGTTAGGAGCGTATGTGAAATGGGGTAAAATGGTTTTTTAATTTGAGGTATTTGTCTTCTAAATCCATTCGGGAAAGTAAACAGAAAATTTGTCTTGCATTTCTTAGCAAAAATGTTCAGACGTGTGCTCACTATTGTACAAGCTCATTGTAAGCTGGGGCTGACTGCTACCCTGGTCAGAGAAGATGATAAAATTGTTGACCTGAACTTCCTGATTGGACCAAAGCTCTATGAAGCCAACTGGATGGAGCTGCAGAACAGTGGCTACATTGCTAAAGTCCAGTGTGCTGAGGTGATGCTCTGCTTTTTGGTACTACTAGTGTTTATTTAGTATGCTTATAACTTGCAGGTTTTTGTTTTGTTGTTGTGTGGGGTTTTTTTTTAAGAAAGATGTATAAAATTGCAAGTATTTAACTGGGAAAGAAAAATGCCTTTACAGTTTTTCATTTACTTTGTAGCTTAGGCTTGACTGCCACTGGTCAATATGAACATATGGCAAATGGGGAGTTGAAACTGGATGATCTTTAAGGTCCCTTCTGACTCTAACCATTCTGTGATTCTTCAGAGTGACTTCGGCACTCTCTCTTGGTGGGGATGCTGGTGCTTGATCAGCTGTCCCCAAGTCAGCATTTGGACAAGTGAGCAGTGGTTGCTGTAGTGAGGACCTGGCATTTGTGTTGTCTGACATGACTTTGTACTTGAAGCTCGGTTCTGTGTGGTAGCACAACATGGTGTCCTGATGAGCCTTACATCAGGTGGTGCAACAGAAATTGCTTTTTGGAGACTTCAACTGATAGACTGTAGTTTGAGGAAAATTCTTCTCTTAAAGCAAAAGATAGTAGAAAGTTTTTTTAAAAAAAAAAATAAATAAGAAAATACCTGCTTATTTCAAGCCTAAGTGCATGGGGGTGGAAATTTAAAACATAGGAATGGATCTTACTATTTTTTCCAAAATGAGGGTGTGACCTCTGTTCTTCCAACATTTCTGTTTCCAGAGAAAAACTTGGTAGAGGAGAAGCGGAAACCTTTCACACAGGCACATTAGAACCTTAAAGTAACCTTTCTGGGTCAGACTAAAGGTCTAACTTAATATATTGTCTCTGGTAATTGTCAAGAAAGATACTTAGAGAAGAGTATGAAAACAGGGCAAACATATCTGTTACTTCTCCTAATACTTTTCCAAGCCCTCAATCTTCTATGAGCTATACCTGGTTTCTCTGTAACCATCAGTGGGCTGCTTTTTCATTAATTTGTTCAGACTCCAATTGGATGGAAATGAAGTTTTAGCAGCTACAACTTGCTGTGGTGAAGTTTCTTGTGGATTTTCTAGGGCTTTTTTTTTCCTTTCTTCTTTGTTTATTTTTTTATTGTTTGTGGGTTTGTTTTTTGGCAGTGTTTGTTTTTTTCTTGTTGGATGTTTGGGTGTTTTTTTAAAACCTGTCTCTCTTGCTAGTTTCATGCAATTCTCCCTAGCTCTGGTGCTGGAATAAAAGATGCAGATACGGGTCAGCTGTTCTCCTGCAAACTTTGTGCAAACCGGAGGCTGTAGAAGGAAAAAACTCTACAACTATTTTTAAGTAATACATCGCAAATGAAGAGCATCTAGAAAATAACTAGTTTGAAGAGAGTGTAACCGTTCTGCAAATTTAAATTTGACTGTTCAGGCACTTTGGTTAATTCTGCCTTGGGAGCGTATTTTGTCTCAGTCCCTGAACTGCCCTTTAGACATTGAAAATTGAGGCACGGGCAACCTTTGTTCTGAATGGTGTGAAAACTCTGCAAGTTTATATTCTTTAAGCCAATGTTTTGAAATGACATTGGATAGGACTACCAAAAGCAAAGAATCGGAAAAAAAAAGCCATATTGATGGCTGATAAATGACAAGTCTAATACATGCACAACTGCATTGCATATTTGTCTGGATTTTGGTGACATGTTGTTGAGAAGTAGCATCTGTAATCGACTGGGCTTATTCCCCGCAGCGAGAAAGGTGGCTGGTTTGCTCCTTAGGTGCTGGTCTTTCCAGGTGGCAAGAGAGAGCAGTCTGACAAGGCAGGTCATGGTCATTGCAGGCACTAATCTTGCACTGCTCTAGAAGAGAACAAGCAGCACAGATAAAAAAGTGAAAAGAAGTTTAAAAAAAGAACAAGCCTGTTCTTTAATTATACGTTTGGAGTTTTGTAATTCCAAAATAATCCCTTTCCCGGCTGCCACGCTAAGTTTTTGGCTTGGAGTGTGCATCTTGCAAAACGTGAAAATAAAAAGATCATTGGGGTGAGAGGTAGATCTTATTCATTTCCAAATCCAGAAGAGAGTGCAAATACAAATCAGAATATATTCAGTTTGCTATGTAGCCAGAAGCATTGAGCAGTAGATAAATTATTTTACTATGATCTAATGTTCAGTATTCATAACTCATTCTGACCTTGAAATACTGTCTTCTGAATTTAAGAATATTAAATCTTTTATAGAGACAGCATACAATACCAATGGAGCCTATTCAATGCATAAATTTATTGTTACTGTACTCAAGGGACTTTGCAGTATTCTGTTAATTTGTACAGTGCAATGGATATGGGACAATAAACAATGTACAGCAGAATTAATGTCTTATAAATTATACGCATTATAGTTAATGTCATTGCACTGGCATAAACTTTTAAACTTTGTAATTTTTTCTATTTTCATGCTATAGTAGAAAAAACATCTCCGTAAGCCTAGATTGGTGCGATACTATGATGAGTATTTACATAATGAAATAGTTGCTTAGGGAAACTTACTGAAAACTTCTCATCAGCCCTAGTGTTTTGAAAGTTGTAGACTCAATAGCTGTTTAAAATAAAGAATCCTAGAATAGCTTGGGTTGGAAAGGACCCTTAAAGGTCATCTAGTCCAAACAGCCTGCAATGAGCAGGAATGTCTTCAACTACATCGGGTCGCTCAGAGCCCCGTCCAGCCTGACCTGGAGCATTTCCAGGGATGGGGCATCTTCCACCGATCTGGGCCACCTGGGTCAGTGTTTCACCACCCTCACTGTCAAAAATTTCTTCATTATATCTAGTCTAAATCTTTCTTCTTTTAGTTTAAAGCCATTACCCCTTGGCTTATTTCTACACTCCCTGATAAAGAGTGCTTCCCCACCTGTCCTGTAGGCCCCCTGCAGTAGAAGGGGCTATGTTCTCCAGGCTGAACACCCCCAGCTCTCTCAGCCTGTCCTCAGAGGAGAGCTGCTCTACCCCCCTGATCATTTTTCGGGCCCTCCTCTGGATGTGGTCCAACAGGTCTATGTCTTTCCTGTGCTGAGGGCTCCAGAAAGGTCATTCCTTTGTAGGTATATGAAAACAAACATTGGTAAATTTGTTCTGTAACGAAGACTAAATGTGTCTCTTAGCTTTCAGATGAAAATTAATTTTTATGGAAAAAGCTTTGACTGCTGTGACAGTGAGATTACACACATAGTTCATACTGTTAATTATTGTTCTGTAAAAAGTAGTAGCATTCAGTAAAATTATTAAGTATGAAACATAAAGGAACTATCTTCCAGTCTTGTTCCAAACCCACTGCCAACACGTTTTAGAAGGCCAGAATATTGATGAGGTTAAACAGAGCTTGGCAGTACTGGAGACTGCACCAACCAGTAGCTTTCATTCTGGTACAGAAATTACTGTGTTAAAGTCTGTGCTATACAGAAAGTTGTAACACGTTATCATCCCCCCGGTACCTTCTCAATTCCCACTGGAATACACTAAATAAATAACGGAGGGTTATTCTGTGTGTATGTTTTCTAATTGTAGGTTTGGTGCCCGATGTCACCTGAATTTTACAGAGAATACGTAGCCATCAAAACAAAGAAACGGATACTGCTGTACACCATGAACCCAAATAAATTCAGAGCCTGCCAGTTCCTGATTAAGTTTCACGAGCGACGGAATGATAAAATCATCGTATTTGCTGACAATGTGTTTGCCCTGAAGGAGTACGCAGTCAGGCTTGGGAAGTAAGTGTTCACAACCAACGGTGGCACTGTTGGTTTCCTCCTTCCTGGAAAATTGCCTCGTAATCTCGGAGCTTTCAGTAGTCTTTAGATATTTCAGGTAATACTTTGATTTAACTCCAGTCCTCCTAGGGAGGAAGGTATTTTCTTGGGTGGATTTTTTTTGGCACTGCAACATGATTTCAGTGTAGAACTCTTTGAAAAGAATCTGTTCGGCTTTTATCTCAGAGAAGTTTTCATCCAAAATTTCTGTGAAAGTCTGTTAGTATTTCTCCATCCATTTTACTATCCTAGAAAGCCAGTGGAAAAATGAGGGGCTTTTAAAAATATCACTAGAACTATTTCTTTAACAGATGGTAGCTTCCCCTATCTCCCTGAGAAACAGGTTTTCAAATATACACTCTCTGCATCTTTGAAGATCTTTTGGGACTAGAGTGTTCCTCCTCAGGTTGCCAAAAGGTCTTAATCTTTTCTAAACAACTTAAACTTTTTTGGGATCTGTGCTGTACCCGTGCACTGCCTAAAACTACCGTAAGAGTTTACTAAATGAAAGGATGTTGCTCCCATGAGTTCTTCAGCTACCTTAAATGACTCTAACGTGAGTGCAATTACTGAAGGTTGTGCAAATGGAGTTTAATCTGGGGTTAGCATCAGTGTGTTTGTAGGGCTTGGGGAGGGATGATCAGGGAGAGGCATAGAGCAATTATTGGGGAAAATAAGCAGAGAAGCTGGCCTCATCCCACATAACAACATAATAGCCCACATAACGTCGTGCTTGCTGGAAGCTTTGGGGCATTTTGGCTGTGTATGATATCGTGCCTAGAAATTTTAGCAGTGCTTCCTAGTAAAACCACTTTCCAAAATCCGTGGTTGGTTTTGACTGCAGTGTAACAGCCGTGTTGTGCGGGCTTGCTCTGACATCCAGTAGTAAGCAGAGCTAACGGTGCTGGCTGAATTCCAACACTCGTGGTCTCTTTCATCATTTTTTTTTTCATCTGTCTGGACAGAGATTAGCTGTAATGATGCCTCTGGAATGTCTCTAGCAGTGCTCGGTGCACCACAGAAAAATCCTTTAGGAAAGGCTATGCTGGGAAGGGGTGCTTGCTAGGTATAAGTGGGGTAGACGCTGCAGAACTGGGGCAGCAAAACCAGTTGAAGAAATATTAGGTGCTTGCTTTTCACGTTCTTGAGTGAATCCTCCGTTCCTCATACCACGTATGGAGTTCCAGGCTATATGGCTGTCAGTGTTAGAAAGAAGGAGGCTTGCAGTGCTGGATAAATGTGAGGGAGTCTTTGTTTTAACCAGAGAATTTTCTGTCATGGTCTGCTATGAGCGTGCTGAAACAAGGGGAGCTGTTGGGTTGGGTGGGGCAGGAATTAATGTGTGTAAGGAGGAGAGAGCAGCCAAAGGAGAACGGGGGCTGTGGCCAGGGCTGCCTGCCCCTGGGCTAGCCAGACCCCCCTGGGGTGGTTGGGGTCCTGGATGGAGGGAGGGATGGCCCTCGCCTGGCTGTCTCTGCTGGCTTCTCCTTTACCACCCTTTCCCTTGGTGCTGGCAGGGAAGTATTTTGACTATAATTTTGGGGGCTGCAGAGTTCATCCAGTGTCGCATAGTGGCAATTTTTTACCGGTGTTATTAATACATTTAAATCACTGCTCCTGAAGGACCGTGCCTCTCTGGTTGTGACAGTTATGTCCGTTGATGGGAGAGGGATCTATTTTTGTAAATTCCCCAAATGTCTTTTTGCGGCCAGGAAAGGCGGTCATTCTAGAAAAAAATATTCAAACCAGTCTAGAATTGGGTGTTGTAGATTCAGGAAAGTACTCAGATATGTGTTAATGAATCTTCGTCAAGTAAGATCCGGGAGGGGGATTGAAATGCAGGATTGATAGCCAGGAGTTCTAGGTTATTCTGTCCTTAATTAAAAAATGTGTTTTAACCCTTTCTTGTTGTGTTTAAGAGACAGAAGGCTAATGAATCCTTTAGTTTTAGTTTAAATTTTCCATTTAAGATTTGTTGGGGGTAAAAATTGTCAAAATTTAAATACTAAATGAAATTTCAACTAAGGTTTAAGAATATTACTGAATGCTACTAATTAAATAATAAAACTATTGTTTCAGAGTTGACTTATTTGCCACTTTCATTTTTCAGTTGTGTTTTTCTAAAAAACTGGTTAAATACATTAAACAGAAGAACTAGATTGCAGGTGAATAGGACTGTTTGGTAAAAGAAACACTAGAATAGATTGTGGTAAAGAAAGCAAGAGGAGCCAATGCACAGGAATTAGTTGATAAGAAAATAAAAACTTAGTACCGTGCACTGCATGTTTATGTTCAGCTACCACCCACGTATGTGCAATATTAAAAGTTAAATGAAACATCTGAGGTGAGTTCTTCGTGTTAGAAACAATCAATGGAAGTGCGAACAAAACAGAAATTGTAGAACTTGGTGATTCCTGTTATTTGGAGATGCTTGTTAATGAGCATTTGGAAAAGTAGTGCAACAGATGAAAAAGCAGTGGCCGTGCACTCCTGCGGGCTTGTTTTTTAGGTGGGCTTTGCCAGTTCTAGTTGGTTTTCTTTAATTCTGTATAGGCAGGGAAAAAACAGCCAGACTCTAGAGAGAATCTTGGAAAATTCATAGTAGCCCAAGTTACTCCTGAGGTCTGTGGGTGACCAAGAGTTTGTGTGAGCCTTCTGCATCGAGATCTTGAATGTTCCAGGTGATTCATCATCAAACATTATAAACCTTAGGTGAAATGCCACTGTGAGCTGCTCATGGCCATGAAACCTTGTTGTCATTTCAGTAGGTCCAGAAGGTATTAGGAGAGGCAAGAGGTTAGCTTCAAAGGCAAAAAAAGAATCCCAGAACAACAGCCAACTTGTGACACTCAGCATGTCATGGATAGAGAAGCCTGGATTTTCAAGGAAGCAAAGGTTGCAGCTGTCAATGTGCTAACTCAGTAGATTAGAGAGAAAAAAATCTTTTATTTTTACAGCTGCCTTCAGTCTTTCATGTAGGCTTAGCAAATGTATTCAGTCTGTTGATCTACAGCTTCATTGGAGCACGTTATTTCAAAACATTTCTTACTGTCAGAACCTATTTCTGGCAGACTGGGTTGCTGCAGGGGGTTCCACAAACAACTGGGTGGTTGCCATAAAGAGCCAAACAAGCTAGAAGTAAACTGTAAGCTGTGCCCAAGTCTGGTTTGTTTTAATATCAATTCAAACGTGTACTGCGCTCCCTGCCGTGGTATCGTAATACCTCATAAGAACTGATGGAAAAATCTTGAATTGATTTAATTTGCACGTGTTCTGTTCTTTTCAGACCCTATATATATGGTCCTACCGCACAAGGAGAAAGAATGCAAATTCTACAAAACTTCAAGCACAACCCAAAAATCAACACTATTTTCATTTCCAAGGTGAGGACATTGAGTGTGTCACTGTACCCATCTCCAGAATGAAGTTTATTTCAGAGTGAGTTGTACGTGCGTGTTGTGCGTTTGACATCTTTGTATCACAGCTGACAGAGGTGCACTTTGCATGTAGTCTTTGCGTAGTACGTATGGAAATAAGATGCTGCTCAGAGGCTGCTTCTCTCTTACAGGTAGGTGACACGTCCTTCGATCTGCCGGAAGCCAATGTTCTGATTCAGATATCATCCCATGGTGGGTCTCGAAGACAGGAGGCTCAAAGACTGGGACGAGTGCTGAGAGCCAAGAAAGGTAAATGAGGTAGTGATTGGGCTCTGGGCCTCGGATCATCGCATCATAGAACTGCAGTAGTGTAGTTGTGTTATCTACGTTTCCTTTTCCGTTTTTTCCTTTATTTATTAAGAACAAGAGTAGGAATTTCCATGCTGTGTACTTTGTTGATCAGTTAATGTCAGGTCTGGTGGAGCTAAACTTTGCAGATTGTTTTGGCGGAGAGACAACTGATTTAAACACCAGTTTTCAGTATCCAGCCCTTTTTTGTTCTTGGTTTGCAGTGTTCCAAATAGAACTAATCACTCGGTGTGTTTGTCTCCTAGGCATGGTGGCAGAGGAATACAATGCCTTTTTTTATTCTCTTGTATCCCAAGACACTCAGGAAATGGCATATTCAACGAAACGACAACGGTTTCTTGTAGATCAAGGTTATAGCTTCAAGGTAACTTGTCCCTTCTGTTCTACTTGTGGCCTAAGAATATCACTTTCATATTCTTTCATGCTAGTATTAGGTCAAATACTTGAAAATTCCAGTTGTGGAATGTGTTAATGAAGGTTCTGCTCGCACGCAAGAACTGTTCCAGTATTGTTT
Source organism: Gallinago jamesoni (assembly GCA_025769975.1). Taxonomy (NCBI): domain Eukaryota; kingdom Metazoa; phylum Chordata; class Aves; order Charadriiformes; family Scolopacidae; genus Gallinago; species Gallinago jamesoni. The sequence goes on along the minus strand of JAOQGH010000077.1, from coordinate 16,027,558 downwards.
TATCATCTGTATCACTGTGAGGGTCGATAGAAGTAGCTTAGTACAGCTTCTAGGAAGGTAAGTATTCTAACTTCAAAGCTGGGGACTGCTGGGGAGTGAAGCAGAACATTACTTGCATGGTTGGTTTGTGTTCGTGCTCTTCAGTTGTCCATCCTGTTATATGTTATCATACTGGTTGTGCACAAAGCCTTGTTGGTAGGTGTTCGTGTCGTAGTGGCCAGCAGCGATTCAGAAAGCTTCCAGAACATCACAAGTCACAAATAATTTCCAGAGAACTCCTGTCTCAGGCCAGTATTTCACTATGGGGAGGACATCTTTTTCCTCGTGGCTACCGACAACGTACAACGGGCAGGATTCTTCCATCCTACAGAATCATAAAGTTAGGTGTCTGAAGTGTCTAGCGCAATTCACTCCAAAACAAATACCTCTCTGGGATCCGTGTCCACACACTAATCTTGTGCAGCATTTCCACCGTGCTGTCCAAAGCCTGCGGTGGTACAGAAAACCAGTTGGGATGCAGACGTGTTGGTGCAGTGGCTCTGTGCTAGCAGAAGCTGTTCTGGCCAACGGAGGTCTTCACACCATGCTTATTTAGATTCCACCAACAGTTTGACCTTCCTCTTGTAATTTTCTCTGCATGGAATGAAGTGTATCACCAAAATCACTGGATTAAATACTAATTGATTGAGAAATGACAGAATTTACTACAGGAAAAGACTTACTGCAGAGTGTAAATCTTCTTACCTACAACTGAAACATACTCCCTCAAAATAGAGAACATTTTCAGTGTTGACAGAGCCATGACTTGAAAATTAGAAGTTTCCCCTAAAGTCCCTTTTGTAAAGGACTGAGTGCTGCCTCATTTCTCCAGACATACTTGGAAATCGATTACCCCTTGTACTTCAGTTTACTATGTATCTCTAATGTTGTTATCTTCCAAATACAAAATCTTATTCCACGAAAGCTCTTGTATTTTATAGATTTTTCTTTTAGTCCGTGGGCTGCTCCAGCAATCGGATTGTGAAAGGCAACAGAGTGTCACGATAGCTCTTGCTTTAGGAAGATTATTCCTTTACAAAACTGGGTTTTGCTGCTCATTAGAAGCCTTCCCAATAAGAGACATTGCTGAGAGGAGGAATAAAAGATAAGGCTCCTATGTCTGCCCGTAGGGAACAAGGCTTGTGGCATTGACAGTCACGCACAGATTGCGGGAGGTGCAAGGGCAAGCGTCTGCCACTGGATTATGGGACATCCCTGCGGGTAAAATCTTCCCAAACTGCAGCGATGCTTAAGTAAATGCTTGCTCTGTCATTGGTGGCCCATTAAAGAGAACTTTAAGGGGGTCCTTACGTGGAAACAGACATGTCACAGTTTATAGGTTAAAACCATGTTTTGCTTTGTAGTGAATGTGTTTTGACAAAATCGTAGCTCAGTACGAAGCTGCAGCTAATTACAGCAAATGCATCTGTGTGGCTATAGCCAAGAAGATTAGAAAAATCCCTTTACTTATATTTCAATGCCTTGGATTTTAGAACTAAGAAAGAAGTTAAAAGAGGGATTTTATTTTGCAAGGGAGACCTAGTCCTGGGAGCTTTGGTGTAATATGGAAAAAAAAGCAGTGCAAGTGGCAGCTGAGTATCTGGAGCTCACCAGTGCTGGAATGTTCTTTATTTTCAGGTTAGGAACAAAATGTTAGAATATCTATTTTCTTCTGTTTGCCAAACTTTAAGGCTTAGTCATAGCTGGCATCAAAGAATAATAGGGCTGGAAGAAACTTCCAAGAAACCATCTATTGTGTTTCTTCATTCCAAGCCAGGATCAACTATGTCTGTGTCATCCCCAGCAGATGTTTGCCTTCTTACTCTTCCAAATATGGAGACTCTACCTCATCTTTAGGTAATTTATTTCAGTGCTGATGTCCTCTCTTTCAGATTTTTTTGTTCCTAAATTATTAAAAATTCATTACTCCATTAAAAGGGTAACGGTTTTCACTTTTTTTCCTAGGACTTACTTTCTTCTCGCAAACTCTCAATAGCTACATTCTCTGCCTTTCATCAAAAAGAGAACTGGAATAATATTTTTACACTAACTCACATATTTTGTCTTTGGTTCTTAAATAGGAGCCTTGTCATCACAATTTACTGCTTGGGTTTTTTCTGTGTTAGCTAACCATAGTTTAGTTATTTACTGTATTGTGTTTTTATTTAGAGGCTGAATGTAGGATATATTACATTTTAAACCACTATATCAATTGGGGATAACTTCAAACTTGGCATCTGTTGAACAGTTTAAAATATGATGATGCACTGGGAATTCTTTCCTTTCTATGAATCATGTTAGCACTGTTTTGCAACCACAACTGGAAACAGGCTAATGAAATTTAAAACTGCTTTTCATGACTTTTTCTTTATTTTTGAGAAGATCAAAGCACACGCCCTTCTAAAGAAGCAAGGGGGACCATAGTGTTCTTTTAACCTTATAGTAGGACAGGTTGCTTTTCTGAATGGATTCTTAAAGCAAGGACATTTCTCAGAAAAACATTCATTTTCAAATTGAAACTTGCCATTGCTAACAGCCCACAACACGGATTTGTTCGTTCTAGTGTTTTTCAAAAACAGTACTTTGTGTCTAATGTGGATTTGGTTTACCTTAAGCTGTATTTCTGGTTTTTATCAGTCTTTGTGATCAGATCCAGCCCAGATTACTGTGGTCATTAGTTTCTGATTGCATTGACTCAAGAGAGAAGCTGAAAAAGGAAAATGAGGAGGGGAAACACTACATAATCAAGAGAAAAGGCTGAATTAGGTCTTTCTCAAAATCTCTTCCAAGTGGGAAACGTAGTGGGGAAAACTGAGATTCTTGTGTGAAAACGTATGTTTGCCAGACTGTGCTTAACTGCAGGAATATTTCTTTTGACATTTTCAAAATACTTCTAATTAAGAAAGGAAGATGCCTATTGTAGTGTTTTATAATGGAAACTGGAGAGCTTTCCAGTTCTTCAGAAGAGGTTTTTCAGCTACCGGGGTGCATGGCGCTACATTGCCAGTAGATGGCAAGTGGCCTGCATCCCCGGTTATCAAAGGAGTTACTAAGAGTTTCAGGGAGAACAACATTTTCTCGTGTCTGAGTATCCAGACGTTGGAACTGTCCTTTTGCTTTGTTGCAGGTTGCTGCACGGTCTCTCAACAACTGATTATACATCTCAATTTGTTAGGGATTGGGGTTTTTTTTCCATATACCTCAACACTTAATGCCAAAATTCTCAATATCTGGAAAGCTAGTGGATTATTTTTGTTAAATATAAAGGTCTAGTTCTTAAACTACAGAAATCTGGAGTCCACATCATAAAGCTAACCTTGCAGTAAGTTGAATATGCTTCTGAGCTGTATGTGCTTTCATCAGCTTCTTGGTCAAGCAGGTCTGGAGAGTGTTTGGCTGACATTCTCTGTCCAGAGCTTTGATTCTCTTTTCTCTTTTCCCCCAAAGGTTTTATTTTGCATTTCCAGCTAGAATATAACAAGTGATGTGTGCTTGTATATGTATATACACCACTTAGCAAGATTCTGTATGTATCTGTGCTACCCGTAGCGTTAAGCTCTTCAGACCATTAATAAAAGTTGAAGGCAGTTCCAACAGGATATGAAATCCAAAATCCTTGTCTTGGTTTTGAATAGTTACCACTGAGGAGGAAGAGCCCTCACCTTGTACTGTGCTCTGTTTCTTAGGTAATAACAAAGCTTGCAGGGATGGAAGAAGAAGAGCTTTCATTTTCAACCAAAGAAGAGCAGCAGCAGCTTCTCCAGAAAGTCCTGCAAGCAACTGACCTGGATGCTGAGGAGGAAGTAGTCGCTGGAGAATATGGTTCAAAGTCAGCTCAGGTAACGAAGAGTGCTTTGAAAAGGATGACCACAGATGCGACACAACTGGACCGTTGCATTTTAATTCTAAATGTGATGCCATCATCAATGCCCTCATATCTTTGTGAAATGTTGGAGGAGGTTTATTTTTTAAGCTGCATTAGCACTTCGCTATTTGAGTGATTCACTTGTCAGGCACTAGAGAAAAGCTGGGCATCGAATTCTTGTCCTTCTCCATCGTATTTGAGGGAGATGATGACAGACCTATTGGTACAGATTTTGAAGTAAATCTTCCAAGTCACAAGCAATGAAAATATTTTAAAATGTTTTTAAGATGCACACATGTTGGAGCACATACTCTTTTGTGGTGACGCTGTGCTCCTTGAATTATGCCCTGATTTCCTCGTGGCCAAAGGGCCAAAAAGCATAAGGGACTTTTGCTCATTTTCAAGAGAAATACTATTATTGTAGGTCGTAGTTTGACATTTTCAGAAACAGATATAAGAAAAATAAATAGCCTGAAACATTTATTGATACATGAGTTAAAATCGAGCCACAATGTAATAATTACTTGTTTAAGGTTAATTTTAACTAGGTGGCATTCTGCTGAAGTGCATTATGAACTCCTACTCTAAGGTATCTTTCCATGTTAAACATTGCATATGTTTGTACACTTACGGCGAGCGGCAGGCAGTGATTTTCTGTGTAGAAGTTCTTCTCAAGAAAAAAAAAACCTGGAAGGCTTTTTGGCATGAAGGTCACTAACTGAAGAGTACTGCCCAGGAGCTGGTGGGCACCAGTAGGTTAGAGTTGGTCTGTCCTAATCACACACTTGTCCCCTTACTTGCAGGTGTCACGTCGTACGGGCACCATGAGCTCTCTGTCGGGAGCAGATGACACGGTTTACATGGAATACCACTCCTCACGGAGCAAGGCTTCTGCGAACAAACACATCCATCCGCTATTTAAACGCTTCCGGAAATGATGGCCTTCATGTCTGCATTTTGTTAAAACTGTGCATCCACGTACCTGTTTCTATAACTAAAAATATGGAGTTGAAATTTCTGACGGGTCCTTATATAAAAAGACTTTTTTTATATGCATCTGTATAGCCACATATTTACTTAGCAATATATGTGCTCTCATGGATCAATGTGAAAGGAGAAAAGCAACTAAATGTTACCACTGGAGAGACAGTGTCCAGTGACTGGAGCCTGGTTATGCCTGTCTGGTTTTCAGGGTAATTAATAGAATATATTTTTATCAGCTGAAGACGCTTTTTCAGAAAAATTTCTGGAAAGGTTTTGTAAATTAAGTTTGTACTGACGTTTGAAATATTATTTATCTGATTATTGTGTCTGCTCAACAAAATACTGTTTTTTGAAAAGCTTAAAAAAAAATCAATCATTGAACTGAACAAATCCTGTTAGGAGCACTTCGTGTAATATTTTTAAACTGGGACCTAATTTATACTTACGACTTAACCTGTCCTAAAACTCTAATGGATTGTTTGGAAATATTTTGAAGTTAAAAGACAAGAAGAAAGAGGGAGACTGTCTCCAAAGTAAACTCAAGGAAAGCATTAGTAAATACAAATACATTCTGTGCTCCATTTTCCTTGTTTTTCTTGCTACTGTTGAGAAATTGCTGAAATAAAAGCTGTTTCCCTTGTCGTTTATATTCTATTTATTAATCATGCAATAAATCCATGGTAGCTGGTAAACAGTGCAATGTCACTACTGAAGTTGTGACTCAATCAAAAAGCGTTTTGATTTGTCATTAGGTGAGTTGGAAGCAGAGGCGTGAAGGAGAGATTCCCAAGTTTGGGGCCTTTTTCCACCACCTCTCTGGGCAGCCTGTTCCAGCGCTCTACCACTCTCACAGTAAAGAAGTTCCTCCTCACGTTTAGGTGGAACTTCTTATATTCCAGTTTGTGCCCATCTCCTCTTGTTCTGTCACTGGGCACCACTGAGAAAAGACCAGCCCCGTCCTCCTGACACCCTCCCTTTAAGTATTTGTGAGCCTTGATCAGAAAATGCTCCTGTATCCCTGCGGGAGCATGCCTGGACAGCACTGGCTGTTTCCCAGCGGCAGCAAAGATGCCATAGGGTTCATGGATCCAGTGGAGCTGCAAGCGACTGGTGACAGCTGGATGATTACTCAGAAGGGGTTTGTTTGCTGTAGGACTCCCGCTGAACCGGTGGCAAAACAACAGATTGGGATGGCAAAACCGTGTCTCAGGCCATGAGCGATAGCGGAGGCAGGTGAACTTTGGGGTAAGTATGCTGTTTCTTGGAAGTCTGAGGACAGAGGTGTGATTTTCTTGGGTGCAATTCAGGTTTCCTTGATGAAATAAAAGCTTTTACTCTGCTCCCTGGCTGCCTCCTTAGTTAGGATGAATTCCATGCTGAGGAAACTTCATCTTGAGGAAATGTCATTTTTTAACAGTTCTTTTCTTTGTATTTCTGATAGGCTACAACAGCGAAACTTGTTTTTCTGGGCTCCTCACCCTTGGTGGCAAACCAGCAAGTGCCTGTGAAGGGTTTAATGCTTGAAGGATATTGCTGTTATTCATTAAGATGGCCTTCTAGACTAAAAGGGCACGGTGACATTGGGGTGGCGATTTCAGCAGCATTACAGCTCAGCAAAGCATCAAACTACACCCAGTTTCTATATCTCTGGTTCCTTATGCCATATGGTTCTATATGACGGCCATCGTTTTTATTAGGGTCTTTTTTTTTCTGGTGTTTTTAAAAACTTGGGACTTGAAGGCAAGTAGTTCTCAGGATGACTTGATGTGGTCCTCAATAAGAAGCTCAGGGTAAGGATCTAACTGCTACAAAAAGTCTACAAGTAGGGGCTGAATTCTTCTGTTGTTGTTGCAGTGGGTCCGTGGGGTTTTTGTCAAGCTCTGAGCAGTAGGTGATGCAGAGTGGAGCTGGCGGGCTTGCTCCGATTTAAATACCTTCTTTTTGTACAATATTTGATTAAGATTTTAATTGTTGTCATCGGGTAGATGAAACCAAACACTGGGAGAAGCAGTTTTAATTTTCCTTTTAAACTAAAGCTGTTTCCATAGTAAATTACCTGTAAGCTCTGTTCTCACCTCATAGCCTGTTATGTTCAAATTCGTCCCCTTTTTGGGCATTTGGAAAGCGTTTAACATTCCAAAGAAGTAACTTCACAACTTGAAAAGACCTTTTCAGAAGATGGGTTTGAGGACAGTCAGAAAAGGCAAAAATCTTGACTAACTGTAGGCTTTTTCACTGAGGAGGTGTTTCAAACTACACTGAAACAATTTTTGCCTACATTTCTGACATTTCAACACTGTTTTTCAGCTTTTTTTCCTTCCAAATGTGCTGAAGAGCCTCTTTGTATAGTCCTAGCTGAAGGTGTTAATTGGGCAAAGTTAAATGCTTCCGACTGAATGTCTTTTACTCCCATAAATTATACTTGTAGATGCATTAAATAATTAAACAGCTACATAAAACATAGAGTATGTTTATACTGTGTATCATAAAATAATGTTCAAATAATTACAAGCCAGATAAAACCAAGACACTGAAAAAGAATAATTCTAAGAAAACAGAATTTCTGGTAAGACGGTAATGTAACCATTGACTCTGAATACCAATGTTATTAGGACACAAAGAAAGCTTCAACTGAACTTTGACAAAGTTCATGCAAAGAGGAGGGCAAGTTTAAATTGGATTTAGAAATAACTAAGTGAAGGTAACAAAGGACAATTAATATGACCCCAGTAGGGGGTCTAGACTGAGAGAACAGCGCGACTGCAGATTTGGAGACAAATTCTTATCCAAAAATACTACATAAATTATCAATAATCGAGTTTAGCTTATCCTGTGATCCCGTTACATACCAAACATTAACTAAAATTGAAGCACTTCTGCTGCGAGGAGGCATGTGTTCCAACTTGTTTGAAATAACAAAAGCCCAAACTCACTGGTTACATAAAACAATTTTTCAAACTCACCAGACCGACGGGTAAAGACAAACGTCATTGTTTAAATTTAAAGAACTGTGAGTGTGTTTGCAAGTCGTTGTTGAGACCTCTGATAAATATACGTGTGGGAAGATTGTAGAAGTAGGAGAAAATATTTATCTTCCAGGTCACTCAAATGTGTTTTGGTTGGCTGGAGCTGATGGCATAACTTCTCCCTTTTTTACAGTGTCGTGGGTTTACATGGATTGGAAGGAGGTTTTATATCATGGCTGCTACACTCACCATTATTCCTGAGAATTCTGTGGCGATACCACAGGCCTTCTGTTACCTGAAAGAAATCTAGGATCATATTTGGGAGGAAAATGGGAGCAGTCAATGCTGATCCCTCCACCAGTTCATGTTATGCCCTAAACCTTTTGCTGTGTAAGACCTTCTGCTGCTCTTTCAAATGTTTGTTGGTTTCTTTCCTTCACTCTCCCTTTCTTTTTCAAATCTACTCTAGGAAACTGTTATTTCAGCTTCACTTATCTCTGGTAGCATAAATTTTGGGGTTTACCCACAATGTTCATTATTTAATGTGCTGCAGTTTGCATGTTTGACCTCCAACTTGGATTCTAAGGATGTTAAGTTTGTCAGTGAAGCAGCAACCTTAGTGGCACATAGAAACATTAACAACTCTAATTTGAAAGTCAAGCAAACCCACATGATTATCATCTGGCACGAAAAAGAGAAGCAAATAGTTTAATTACACATTCCATGTTGTGGTAGCCCACATGTATTCATTCAAATTCATAAATATTCTCTTCCTGTATTTGGCTATTTAACCACTGTACAATTTGGCTATTGTTGTCTGGAGTATTCTTTTTCTATAGTTTACCTAGAAAAACAAACTTGAGTCTGCAAGGTTACTATAGTATTACTGATAATTATTGCATAGTCGTGTCGTAACAGTGTACAGCGCGCTCTGCATTTCTACTCCATCTAACAAACCGCCTAGAAATAAATATTACTTATAAATATTTTTGAACGTTGAAACAGGGTTATTTGATAACCTATTTTGTGACCCTTCTGTCACGTTATTCACTTATGACAAACTATAGTATGTCGGCCTTTTAAGCCCACTGGTCTTCAGAGCTACTGCTGCTCCACCACCTACGCTACATAAAAATTATGTCTCCATGGATGTCAATCCACTCAGGTCTCCTTTTGTACAAGGAAGGTGCTCTTTATGCAGACTTGCAGAGCAGTGTCCTTATTCCCCTTTGAATCCTACTTCTGTTAAATCCAAGAAATCTGGCAATTTTCATGATTAATGCATCACTACTTTGTGGTTTATTCATTCATTTTTTTATTTTTTATTTTTATAGTCAGATGGTGCCTCAAACCTACTCTGGAAATTCTTCAGGATGGGGTGATTTTGGTTTGTTTGCAAAATACTGATGGCACTTTCTAATAAAAATACAAGATGGTAAGTAGTAATAGAGATGTCTCATAGGTGCTCCCTGGTTTGGACTCTTTTCTCAAATGGCACATGGTGTCCAACATGTCTTGAAAAAGAAGACAGTAAGTATAACATCTCATATAAGTAAGCTATACACTTTGATGTTTTCCTGTAATTTTTGTTTTTCTTTTCTTTACAATAGTAAATATTTGCATATGAATAATGGGAGAAACTTTCTTAGACTTTCCATTGTTGAGCATCATCTTAAAAAATGAGGAAGTCTATCCAGACAGCAGAGAGCACATCAAACTCCTCAGGAGACTTAGCACAACGTATAGCTAGAACATTTTCCTGAAATGGCTTTACTATGATTGTATAAGCTGCACATATAAACGACAGCTGTGAATCACAGAATGTTTGACTAATATTAAAGATTAGCCAGGGATTGCCAGAAATGAGATCTGAAGGTCTGCAGTTGTTTTACAGGCCACACCAGGGGTGCTAGTAAATAGAGAACGTATAGAAACGTATACAGGTGGCCGTTAAGTTAGTGAACAAGGTAACTATTTAGAGAACAGTTGGTCAAGGTAGAAATTATGCAATGAAGAGTCCTCCAGGGACACTACAGATGCGAAGGAGCATAGCTGCCTTAGCTGCAATTAAAGACAAGACAGCTCTGCTCTCTAGTATTAAACTCATAATGCAGAGCTCTGTCCTGTATTGCTGCCTGACACGTTGTACACCAGTTCTGTGGTTTAGTGTGAATGGGTGATTCGTGCCTCCTTCAGCTCCCCATTTTACTGACATTGCATATTCTCTGAGTGTTTCCCTGTTTATTTTCAATGGGATCTGCGTTTCAGATCATTTTAGGGCGACCGAACAAACAAAAATCTAACAATAAGTGAATTGCCTAAAAAACTGAGTGAAAGTAGGGTTATAAAACACAGTTCCTGTGCTGGGACTACTGCCACCTCCAGAAATTCCTCAGGGGAAAACAGGTACTGTTCTGGTGAAGTACTTACAAGGCAAAACTTCTGAAACTCTTTTTCAAGTAACTTGGCTAGAAACGCTCTCTCCTACAATGATTTCTTGGAAAAGAGGTAACAGTGGGAAAAAAGCAAATGTCCAAATACAGAATTAACTGCAAAAATGTATAACCAGAGAAAGCTACTGCCAGTTGCAAAACTGTAGCCTTTGCAGCATAATGCAGCTGAGTTTATCTCACTAGCATATTAATAGATGCAGATGCTTAATGGTGTGTGATTTTTAAGTAATAAAACAAATACCTACCATACTGATAGCTGTGAGCAGCAGTTTTTAGGAAGGGTTCATACATTGCCTCCATGAATCTAGAAATTACAATATGAAAATAATTTTTAAAGCTGGAGAACTACTGCATAAATTTGAAAAACTATTCATTTTCAAATTATTAGTACTGAGACTAAGAATTTATTTTTTAAAATCTGATATAATCTTTGATATGTATAGTTTAGGGATTATATTGGTGTTCATTATAAAGTAAATTAATAATCTTTTTTTTCCATTTGTTGACTGAAAATCTAGGGACATGTGTTGTTCAGTAGCTTTAGATTTTTGTAGTTATTGTTCTTAGAATATGGCAAATATAATTTAGACAGTGCAGATAATTTAAATAGTTTGGATTGTTCTTTGCATGTTCTAGGACTTGTGTCCATCTTTCCTATCAAATAAACAAATGTTCTGTTTTTAAATCTTCCTGCAGACATCTCATAGCTCGTCTACTTTGCTCTGGGAGATACTTCTTGCTCTTGTCCCCCCTCTGTCCAAGAGACATGAAATTAGCCTTTTATTTACTTATGATAATAAACTTGTTCTGAATTTCATGCTCACCAGCTCGTTTTAATATTTTCCCCTTTAAGTATTTATTTTCGCTTTAAGAATTTATTCTCTGAGTAACTGTGTGTCTCAAAGCATCTTTAGATACATATTAAAGAAATTATGTAGCTACACCATGTAGGAGGAAAAGGGAAACTCCAAAGGTAGCCTACATCAGGATGTACCCAGATGTGACTAACAGATGTTTCTCAAACCTGTTCTTACAAAGGTCGGTAGCAGCAATTACATAACCTCCTGAGATACCTTGGCTATCTGAAATGGCTGATACAAAAAAAAATATGTAAGATAGCAAGGCTCCCTGAAGATCTGTCCAAGAAATCTCCACCTGCAAACTAAGCCCACTACCTTCTGTCTCCTCTCTCTGACATGCATCTATTTTTTAACAAAGTGTAACATATCTGTAGGCTCTTGTCATGCTCCTGGTAGTCATCTTTCCCATATGAAATAAATCTCTCAACCTCTTCCTTATATCATTTAAAAAACAAAAACCCTTCTATTTTTTTTCTGTTGCTGTTTCCGTTGCTGCTTTCAAGTATGATGAAGCCTATTTTAAAGACACTATTTTAGCTTAAACCAGTGTTTACAGATTTTTAAGACTGTTAACCACCTGCCATTTATTCCTGTAATATTTACTGCTGTATCTACAAAGACTGATGCACATATATAATTTCAGAGGTAGACTCATTTCAGTGGAGTCATCAGTGATAAAATTAAGCATGTACCGAATCTTAATTGGATTGCAGATTCAAAAACATAAATGTAGAAAAATAAACAGAAGGAAAATAAAGGCAAATAACTTTGAAGCTCACTAGACTTACTTTTCCAGAAGTGTATTCATGACTAAGTTCTGGAAATGTGGATCTTCCTTTAGACTCTCTTCTGTCCTCAAGTTTTACCTGGTCTTCTAATTCAGTTAAAACAAAGGCGGTCTCTTCCACCTAATTTCTGAAAGTAATCAATATTTTACAGATTATCACTAACACCTTTAGAATTACAAAGGAATAGGTATGAAGACAGCATAAACACTTTTGAAATGGTGCAAAACAAGCTGACATAGAGGTTGGAGCTCAAGTTCTCCATGTGTGATTATAAATCTGTGTAGCTAAATTGAGGAAGAACTGTGGTGGGAGACTCTGCAGTTACAGGGCATCGGTTATTTTCGACAAAAAGATGACACAAGCTGCCTATGGAGTATATCCTGTCCAAAAGATAAATCATTCTGTGAAACAAATAGCATCCCTGGATATTGTAATTTACAGGAACTGTTTCTAAGGTTACTGTGTAAAACCAATGCTATTTGTATGTGGATGTAGAAATGTTTTCCGTGTATGTTACAGGATGAATGGTACTAAGAGAACTTCTGACAGAAAATATAGTATTTTCTAACATACGGGAATGAATTAACACCACAGAAAAAAATAGTCCTAAACCCACCTTTTTAATGAAGGAGAAAGACGAGATAGTCCTTGTGTGTGAACCCTTTGCCAAACCAGTGGGGGAAAGAGGGGGAAAACTAAACTTTGGCTGCATGCTTAATGGGCAAATTTATCTGATTTGAATTATACAAAATAATAGGTTCGTTCTATTCAAGTCTCATCCCAGACCCACCCCCCTTTTCCAGCCCTGGGGGAGGGAGCGTTAAATAATGGTCTGTGTAAACTGATGCTCATGCAGTGAGAGTTTGGAGAAGTGCTGCTTGTACAAGTTAAAGCAGGCAGAGAAGAAAGAGCAACCCAATTAAAAAAAAAAATAATAATAAATAAACCAGAAAGCAGCTGCAGGAGCAAAGTGGACCTTCCTGAAATTAGAGAGAGAGATGTCTTTCTTCAGCAGGGTTTTGACGATGAAGTGCAAGCAGGGGCTTGAATCCGAGGGGACTTACTTTTACCAGGCGGTGTTTGCCAGCAGGTTCCACCGGCGGCCCCAGCTCTCCAGCCCCGGCTCCCTGGGGGTGCGGAACGACCCACCGCCGCCGCCGGCGGAGGACAAAGGCACGGGGGGGATGGTGGCAGCCCCGGGGGAGCTGCTGGAGCCCACCCGGGGCCGGCTCGGCCGGGTGAAGAGCCTGCAAGAAATGCCGGGACCCAACACCCTCTACAACCTCTACGAGTTCTTCTGGAAGGACGGCTTCGGCCGCATCCATGAAATCCAGGTAGGGCGTACTGGGGGGGTTTGCTGGCGGGGGTGTGTGTGTGGGGGTGTGGAGTCACCTCAGCCTTTGGCTTTTGCCTTCCCCTTCCCCTCACAAAACGCCGCTCACTCACCGGGTCACCGGCATCGCACCCAGACCCCGCCGTGCCGCCCGCCTCTAGAGAAGAGCTGGGGTTCGGAGGATCCCCCGCTCCCGGCTGGAGGCTTTTAAGAGGTTTTGGGGTTTTTTGTCTCGGTGAGGAGCCGAGGAGCGCGGGGCCGCCGAGCCCAGCCCAGCCCGGCCGGCAATCCCGTTCCCGCCTCCCCCCCCCCCCTCCTCCTCCGCCGGCGCTCCCCCTCCTCGCCCGTGTGCCTGTTTCGAACTTTTTAGCTAAGTGCCTTAGACTTTAAAAGAAAGGGGGAAAAAAAACAACCCCACAACAACCAAGCATCTTTTTGACCCGGGTTGTTTCACAGACTTATTTTTGGCGGGCAGAGCAGGGGAACGCGGGCTTTCCCCGCACGCCGCAGCGCAGCGCCCGCCCTGAGGTGAGGCCGCCGGGGCCGCCTCAGCCCCGCTGCGGGGACTCCCGCCGCTTCCCTGCCTTCAGCCCGGCCCGGGGCTCCTCCGTTGTGCCCAGAGACCATTTTGTCTCTCCAGCCCTCAGCTTCTACCCTGGCCTCCCCTTACATAAATATACTTCGCATATATAGGTCCCCTGAGGGGGCGGTAGATGCGCCTGGCCCCGCTGCCGTCAGCGCTGGCCGGCCCACGGCTGCCGCCGCCCCCCCACCCTCCCCTCAGCGGGAGGCGGGCGGTTTGAAACCTTCCCGGGGGTGGCCTAGTCGGGGAGGGGACACACACACACACACACAGAAGGGCTGCTCGCCCGCCGGCCCTGTCGCCCCCTCCCCCGGCGGCCACATCGGGCCCGGTGCGGCGCGGGGGCGGGGAGGCGGGAAGCGGGGCTTGATGGCGGCGGGGGAGGTGGGCGGCGGGGGAGGGGGGGAGAAGGAGGGAGAGAGGCTCCCGTCACCTGGAGTGCGCGGTGGGTAAAATAAATCTCCAGCCGGGTGGTGGTGGTGGTGGAAGGCGGGGATGTGTGTGTGGGGTGGGGGGTGGGAGAACCGGCCTCTGTGGTTCGGGGACCTCCGTCGCTGCGGTGGCCGCAGACCGCGGCCTGTCCCCGGCCTCCCTCGCACCCCGCCAGGGCGGGTGAAGCGCCGGTGGTCCCTGCCCGGGACAGCAGGGGCTGGGTGAAGAGGTATCCATCCTCTGTTCAGCGTTGGCATGGGCAGCTGTCTTACCGTGAGGCTGTCTCTATCCAGAGATGATTTTTTCTTTGTTTTGTTTTGGGTTTTTTTTGTTGGTGTGGGTTTTTTTTGGGTTTGCTTGGCCAAACATGTGGGTTTCATTCCTAAAAAGTCAACAGTGCATCTCCTGGGTCCCCTTCACCATGGAGTCCAAGTGATTCTACAGTGAGCATTTGTGTTAGGGGGAGTAAAGCACTGGTTTTCACCCTTTTCCCGCTGTGGATCCGTAACGCTTTCCATTGGCAGTACAGATATCTTGGGGAATACCTCAAATATGGCATTTATTACTTTGCTTTTCTTAGTGACCTTTCCCAGATCAGTAGGAAGAGATTCACAGCCAGCCTCGAGAAGTTTCACTGAAGTGCAAAAAGAAAAATTGAGGGAAGTAGAAACAGAAGGGAATCTAGGACAGAACTTTAAATGGTTTGAGGATCAAAACTTGAAAGTTAGGATTTACAAAGGGCCTTAAAAACACTAGGAAGAGGCAGGAAACACTAAAAAAAAAAAGAATCACATGTGTGGCTTTCCCATTTTTACCACTGAGATGTCTAAAAAGAAGTGTTAGGCTTCTCAGTCTATGCTGTGTTTGATGGCAGCCAGACAAGACTGATGATGATGAATTGCTCAACTTAATTGCTTACTAACCAAAGCACATGCAGATGAAGCTTTCTCATTGCTAGAGCTTTTTATTGCACCAGATTTCTTTTTTTTTCCTCTGCCTCTATGATGGTGCACAGAATTTGAGAGGCACTTACCATAGTATCATAACACCAAAAAAAATACTGCTATTGAATTCAAGCTTTCAGTGTCAAAACAGTGAAAACTATTCAAATATATAAAGGAATAATGGACAACTTATATAGTATATTCTTTTCACTCCCACTGGATGATAAGGAAATTTTCTTCTTTAATAAATGTTATTCCTGGGGAGGAGAGTGGGAGGAAAGATAAGGAGGAGTTGTAATATGATACTAAATTTTATTCTGTTTAGAGTCTCAAAAATTACTTTACAAATCATGAATGCGCTGCTTGCATACCTTCTGGTTGCAAATAGGCATTAACTGGATTAATAGCAGTCTGTTAAATTTAACAATACAGTGAACATCAGGAATGAATTATTCTGAAACCTTTTGGTAACCAGCACAGCTACTTAAACCATGTCCTTCGGCGCACACAAATATTCGTACCCTATATGCAGAAGGGGTGGGGAAGCCAAGCGCCTTTTCACAAAGGAGGTTCTGTTCTCAGTAACATGATTCCAGTTAGTCCTGGACAAAGCAGTAATGCCTACAGCAATTATGACAAAGGGAAAGTATTTTTAATTTGATGGGTTTAGATCTCTTTTGTCTCCTCAGTGCTATGCAAGTATAAAGAAAGGTGAAGGGGGAGGGTTTGGATGCTGGCAGTTTGAATTTATGATGTGTGAAAGAATGTCTGCTGTGAGAGGGGTATGTGAGACATGAAAGTGTAATATTTTTAAGGTTTGGAACAAGGGAAAGAAAACCTATGTTGTGATAGAAAATATGGAAGAGAAATTCTGGGCGTTTCTTTAAATATGAAGTTGATATACCGAATATTGTTCTGTTGAAAGCAAGAGATGTCAAAATACCTTGTCCTTGTCTGTTTCTGGTTTAAAACTAATATTTCATTTATTTGATTGGATTTGATTGACATTCTGTTTTGTGTTGAAGTTTATCCTCCCGTGTAAACCTCACCATCAGTGGGAAACACAAGCTGCTCCATAAATAGCAAAATTTGTTGAACCTGTTTTTCTGTGACTGGTGTCCTGTATCCCCCTCAGTCCACTGCCCTTTTCCTTGCAGCACTTATCTCCTAACTCACACTGTCCTCTAAAGACTGACGCTCTCAATTCTCTCCAAGTTCGATTTCAATATCCCTAAAATATCTCCAGAGCAAGAGATACTTTGGGTTTTGGGAGTGCTTGTTTGCACATTGGTCTGCACGTGGTGTTTGGTTAGCAGCAGACCAAGCAGGAACAGTAACAGTTAAGTTCCTACTGTAGCATTTCCCTCATCAGGGTGACTAATCTGAATCCAGATGTTGATTTTTGAAAATGGTATGAATATAATTGCAGGAGACCTTTAACTCTCTGTTAAACTTGACTGAAATTGGCCATTGTGTTCCAAAAGTAGTTGAGAGCTGACTGGCAGAGACCGCAGTTGCCCAACTCTTGTTTTATTTGGAAACCAGGCAAAAAGAGTTACATTTTTTATAAGCACTTGGTACATTATGCTGAAGAGTGTTTCATGTGTCTTAAACTTATTGTTGGCAATTGAACGATTCATCTCTGTAGTCAAGACTGATTAAAAAAAATATTTCTCATGAGTTAATTTTGGGTCAGTCTTAGACTTTTACTACTGTAGTTCTATTGAATTGATTTATAATAAACATGACTCTGCAAGCAGATGTTTTTGGATTAGATGCAGGTAACATGTCAAAGGTAAATTTTGGTCAAAGCTTTAGAATGTAAAGCTTTGTTAAATCTAAAGTCCTAATATCTCTTTTAACAACTCCTTTGCAGTTTTGGGGTTTTTTTCCCACTAAAATGATGATGTGCCTCTAGTCCAAGTGAATCTGTAGTAGTTGGGTGTTTCACTTCATGACTCTGTCAGAATGAAATCTGTTTGAAATAATCAGTAAGATTTCATGGGATGATGATAATGCAATCTTACTGCGAAACTTTCGGGTTTTTTTTTTTATACATATTTTAATGTTTTCCAATCCTCTTTCTTAATTGCCTGTTGCTTGTGTCCAGCTTGAATCATGCAACTTGTGGGTCAGCCACTAAATAAACTTCACTGCAGGAATAAGGCCTTAACATTTCCTTTCTTTTTCAGAATTGACATATGCCATTCTAAAATTCACTGCTGATGAAGCTATCCGAAAATGCAGTTTATCACTAGGCTGCTATGCTATCACTGTCCTTAGTTGGGTGTGAGAAACTTATAAGTAGTTTTTTTGTGAAGAATAAAATGGTAGACTAAGTCTTTATTCACAAAGGATATTAAAAGTAAATTATTATATCTTTGTATTATACTGTTATTTTCACCCCATTTACCTCTATGTTTTTCATTTTTTCCAGACATTCTTTCTAACCTGTTTGATCTGAAGAGATGTGTTTTTAAGTGCCCCAAGTCCTTTCATCTTCTCAGTATTTGGTTTCTCTCATGCTTTGTGCCTTAGAGCTTTGGGTCTTTGCAGTCAGGGGTCCTGAACGGTGTGACCTCTCTGTTTGCTTTCTGAATATTTCACAGTAATGCTTTCTCCTGACATTTCAATCCATTCCTAGACTGGAGGGCTGAGGGTCAAGTTCTAGATGTGATGGATTGATTCGCTGTATGACAAATTGTCAGTTTCCTTTTGTGTTATTTTTTCCTTAGTAATGCTCTGCTTCTGTTTCTCTTTGTTGGTGATATTGTAGCAAAAACACACTCAGGAATATGGAAAGATCTTCAAGTCTCACTTTGGTCCCCAGTTTGTTGTATCCATTGCAGATCGAGATATGGTTGCTCAAGTCCTCCGGGCAGAAGGCAGAGCACCACAAAGAGCTAACATGGAATCCTGGCAGGAATACAGAGACTTACGAGGGAGAGCCACAGGACTTATTTCTGCGTAAGCGTTGTTACTCTTTCATTTTCTTTGTTTTCTTGTAAAGGTTTAGTGATTTTATGAAGGACTGCACAGGTCATCTGGGAATTCAGCCTTTTCTGTCTGGGGAAACTTGGATGTCTAGTGGGGTGAAGAGGGTAGGAATTTATGGTAAATTGTCTGTTCTGATGTAAATTTTCAAAGGGATGGTAATGATATGTAGTTTGAAAGTAACCTATCTTGCATAAAAACACTCTTAGGGAATGCGTATCAGCTAGAGATGTCTGAGCTGACTTGCTTACCTGGAAGCAGTGTTGCAGAACAGGGCTTTCTAACTTGGGCACAGCCCTGCACAAATGGGGTTTTATTGCTTCAGCTCTAGACTGTTTCAACCAGTTGGCAGTGTGCAGTGTGGACTTGTTGGCTTAGGCTGGACTTAGCTTTATTGTTCACCGAAGTGCCCCCTCAGTAGATCAATGCAGAGAAGTCACTGTATGGTAAATTCCCTCTGTAGTGCATCCCAATGCAGATATTTTTGTACATGGCTGATTCTAGAAGTTATCTGTTTTTAAAGCTTGCATAAGCTGGCAGTGCATGTGGGTGTGGTTAATTGCCACTGGGAACTACTCACAGTCCCCACTGACATAGGATGTTTATTTAGAGGGAAACTAATTTCCTGAGTCATGGACAGTCTGTTTCTTTCATGGTGGCAAAAGGCATTATGTATTGCACTGTAGACTCACATTTTAAGCTGCAGTTTAGAGTCAAACTAATGAACGGTTCCTTCATATTTTGTGAAATGGTATCTTAAATCAAGAGATAGTCAGAAAATGTCTGTTAAAGAGAATAAATTCTTTTGCAGGCCAATAAGTTTCTGTACCTTGCAGCAGCATTGCTCCAGGTGAAAGAATTTGATGGGAAATACTTACATAGCAATTTACAATAAACAGGAAAGATAATTGCCTGTCTTCATAAGGAACTGAAAGATATCCCTGGAACCACTGTTCCCAAATACTCCACTCATAGGAAGCATGCAGATGCTACAATTCATTTTTTTCATCTTCATTTCAATACATAGCTCACCTGAAGGAGAATCTAGCTGTAAATTGTTTCTCTAGAGCTAGGTCTGCTATCCTATTACTTTGTAGGTTTAGAATTAGGGTAACTGGAGGTGATATATGAGAAATGGCATTTATGGTACTAGCTGAAATCATTGATTTGTCAGATCTGGATGCAATACTACTGGTAATCAGGCACCAATTCTAGATAAAAGCACTTTTGTAGACTATCCATTCAAATATTTATTTAAAGCAATTTTAATAAGCAAATTTTGAAAATTTCTTATGTTAGCTACTACAATAAATACTAATATAGAGACACTTGTCAAATTCAGAACACTGAGTGGACAAGTTCTGTCACTCAGACCAGAGATTGATTTACAGATGTACATACATATTGCAATATGGAAATTTAATGAGAATGTGCAATAAATACAGAATAAAAATGTAGGAGGATAATACCAAATATGGAATCCTAGAATTATAGAATCATCTAGGTTGGAAGGGACCTTTGAGATCATTAAGTCCAACCATTGACCTAACGCTGCCAAAACTACCACTGAACCATGTCCCTCAGCAGCATGTCTACCCCTTTTTTAAATACCTCCAGGGATGGTGACTCCACCACTTCCCTGGGCAACCTGTTCCAATGTTTAATAACGCTTTCTGTGAAGAAGTTTTTCCTAATATCCATCCAAAACCTCCCCTGGCGCAACTTGAGGCTGTTTTGTCTTGACCTAAAAAATGCTGTGGAAGATCTCATACTTTATCATCATTTTCGTTTCACCGCTTGCTCTCATTTGAAATGAAAAATCATTAATAGTTTCATTGTGGCGTTCCTACCCAGCAAATGACTGTAAAGGAGAATTATGTATAGACATTATTAATGTTTTCTTCTAGGGAGGGGGAACAATGGCTAAAAATGAGAAGTGTACTGAGGCAAAAAATTCTGAAACCCAAAGATGTGGCTGTTTACTCTGAAGGAGTCAATGAAGTTATCACAGACTTAATTAAAAGAATCTACACCCTCAGAAGTCAAGAGGACGATGGGGAAACAGTGACCAACGTTAACAACCTTTTCTTCAAGTATTCCATGGAAGGTAAGCCCAGGCTGTATAACATTTGTAAAGAAAATGGGTGTAAAACAGTATGCTTATGGTTAGGTGTTTTTGTCAAATAGCTAGCGCTCCGCTGGGATTATTCTGAAAAGGGAAGCTTGGTATTCTGCATTCAGGTCTTTTCCTACTCAGTGCAGTAGATATTTCAATAGAATTCCTTTGTAGAGTTCCAAAGAAATGTTACCTTGTATTAAGGGACAATTCCTGTGGAAATGTTGGTATACAGGTAAAACGCACGATCAAGGCTCTGAGCAGTTTCAGATTTCTAATTCATATTTCTAATTTCTTAATTTCTCAAGAATAAGGGTGTTGGCCTTCTAAGGCACGTTAATTTAACAACACGCTGGCTGAATTCCAGCAGGGGAATCACTGTGTGATATATCTGAATTCTGTTCATAGGTTAACACGGGAAAAGACACTGCTTTCCCCTGCATACACATACCAACTGGGGGATTGAAGTGCTCGCCACTGGCTCCTCTTAATGCGGGAACGCTAAATGAAACCCCAGCCTGAACTAGTACAGCATTTCCTGTGTTCTTAGAGAAATCTAATGGTGATTCATGCATTCCTTTGACTGCATACAACCTGATCTCCTTGTATGTAGTGCCTTTTATAAGCATTGGTGCTCTTTGCTGACAGGCACCTGAATACGTTGAGATTTGCAAGGACTTCCAAATTGCTCACCTATGAAAACACTGTCTCAAATGGCTGGCTGGCTGTTTGGTAAACTCACCTGAGTCTGTTCTACATTAATAATGTCTAAAAATGGCATTCAACTAAGAGTAACCAATTTTACGGAATTTTAAACCCTGAGCTTACAGATTCACTTTGACAAATAGGTTAGTGTAAATTCTTCAAATTCTTTTAGCTTTTCATTTAAAACTTGTGCCTGGCACGCACTTATTTTCTATATGAATTGCAATGTTAATTAACTTACACTGTCAACTGCTCAGGGAAACGACGTGTAAGATTCATTTTTAACAGACCATGTAGAGAGGAAAAGAATGCATAAGAAGTAGCAGTTGCTGAAAAAGGCACAGGAGAAATAAAAGGCACAGAAAAATATCTCCCTGAGGAAGAAAATTAAGGAAAGAAGAGTGAGTTGAAAATATCCAGATCTTAAAATTATTTTTGTTAATGAAGAAGAAATATGAAGCAAAGAAAGTTTCTTAGTATATATGTATTTGAGAATTTATGGAGAGTTCGATGGAGGGCAAGGTCACAGTTAAACATCATATCTATTGTGCCTGTTTTTAATAGGAGAAACAGACAGAAAAGAGACTAGAGTGTTACTAGACCAGTTACTCTAAATATCTAGTTAACAGTCTAGTATTTCTTGAAAAGATGTGGACAAACTATTAACAAATTTAAAGCACAAAATTTATTTTAAAATATTTGATTTGATGCAAGTGACTTTGAGAAATTATCCAAATGCCTTTCTAAATTACCTAATTGGCCCACTGGATGTTCGACAAATCATTAAATAAGATTGTTTTGATAATAAGGATGCTTTTTGTACAGTGCCTTGTGATATTTTCATAAATAAACTGGGTAATATCATCTAGATCTTGCAAGTTGAGAGGAAAAATTGGTAGAAACCTGTGCTCAGAAAATAATCATAACCAGTTTGCTGTCAAACAGAACATTTTGGCTAACTCCAGTAGGGCAGTTTCTGGCTGAGTTCTGTCTAATGTTTAATGATTTCAGTATGTTTATAAAAACTGAGCTGAGTGATTGTGGGGACACTAATGGATGAGTAAGAATTAACTTGATAAATGGAAGAAAGGATCCAGAGTAGAGAAGAATAATACTTTAATAAATACATATATATATATCAAATACTCTTCTTTGGAGAGTGTGGGTGGGTGTAAATGATATTTCTAGTAGGGATCACTGCAATACCACAGACAAAACATCTGAGGAAATTATAGCAAGTTAGGAACAAGAGACTTGTCAGTATTGTCACTTGTAACACCGCCACACACTTGCTGTCTTTCAGGGCCCCAGGGGACTATATGGTGAGCAGGGAAATCACTGTCTAGAGTGCAAGCTCTCTAGCCAGTTATGCACACTCATTGTGCATTTACTACCAGCCTATGAGGAGGAAAGGCATAGCCACTGCTAGAGACTCCTGCATTGTCACCCGTTATTGGAAATGCCTTTGGACTTGTATGTCCCTGTGTGTCCAGAGGCAGGCGTGGGGTTTGTGGTGGCAATGCAGAGCAAAGCAAAGCAACACACAGGAGGGCTGCTCTGCTTCTGGTGGAATTCCTGGCTCTCTTCTCACGCTGAGCACTATTGACATCGTAGCCACTGTCTCGCTACGTGTTTAGCTGGGTGGTTTTTACTGTGTTTTAATTTTCTATTTTGTCCGCTCCCAACTGCAGTAATACCTAAATATTTTTGGAAGGTAGTTCCGTTATGTTAGCATTATAATTCCTTAAAATTATTGATATGTATATATGTATGTGTATAGCAAATTCTTTGATTTCGTATGTGCAGGTGTGGCAACTATTCTGTATGAATGCCGGTTGGGCTGCCTGGAAAACAACGTCCCACAGCAGACTCTTGAATATATTGAGGCTCTGGAGTTGATGTTTAGTATGTTTAAGACCACTATGTATGCAGGTGCTATTCCCAAATGGCTTCGTCCACTTATTCCAAAACCCTGGAGAGAGTTCTGCAGATCCTGGGATGGACTCTTCAAATTTAGTAAGATTTAGTAGTAGAAAAGTTCAGCTGTATTTCTGCAGGTTCTGTGTGTGTTTGAACAGGACTTGCTGCATTTTTCTTGTAAAATTATAAGAAGACATTGTGGTAGAAGTAAGTTTCATAGTAAACTCAGACTGGCCAAAGAGCCATTTTTAAAAATACTCTACTGAAAAAAACAATAAATTATCAGTACACTTTAAATATTCCCCTATTTTATACTGCTGTTTCTTTATTTCTCTTCATCTGTTTGAGTGCCCAGTCCTCACTCCAGGTCCGAGATCTTTGCCAAGGCTTTATCTTAAGCCACTCACATTTTAATGAGGGTGGATTTGTTGACTTCAGCAAGTTTTCAGTCAGTCACTCTGACGAGTAATCACTACTGAAACTGACTTGAAAGTTAAAAAATGAGATGTCAGCAATTAATGAAACTCTTTGTGAAGTTTATATATACACATACAAGCATAGAAGTAGACACAGAAGTATGCTGCTGTACTATAATATGGGTGGGGTTTTTTGTGAATAAAGCATTCCAGGCTACTTTATCAATCAGCTTTCATGTAAGTAAGAAGAAGGACTTGTCTTTGCAATGTATTTTTTTTTAATATTCTGGAGTGTTTAAAAAATCTTGAACTCTTTTCCCCTCTCTAATGTTAGAAAGCTGCATGCATTTTAATATTTTTTTTTATTAGCACTATTTGTTGAAGTAGGTCTGTGTACATCTTCTTTAGAGTATATTATTTAGTTTCTTAACTATTAGTATGCTTAAGATGCTTAATTTTGAATATGTATGGATCTGTACCTACAGTAGGCATTAAGGAATCCATTTAATGCTGATACAGGTGTGTTTTCTGTGAAACACAAACTTTTTTAAACTGCCACTTTTAAATTATTGTCCATGATAAAGCAGTGCTGTTCCCTTTTGTGGGCTAAAAAAACCAGCAGACTTCAGCTTTATCCTAGCAGCAGATGAAAAACTATTCTTGAAGAATTCTTTTCCTTTGAAACTTGTTATGCTGTTTCTTTATTTAATGCCCTTGTGAAAAAGGAATTAAATGGTGAGAATCACTGTATGTGATACGTGTTTGTGTAGGTTTCATAAGGAAACATGTTGATTCTAGTTTGGGTTTTTTCTGTAAGCTCATTCTGCGAGGCATTTCTTTTCTGAGGAGTTTTCCTCTTTTTAAAACCCTAGTTTCACTAAAGGTGCTGTTTGTAGTCACTACAGTATAAGTGGGACTTAAATAAGCGGGTGAAATAGCTCAAAATGTCATTCGCTGGAATTTTTCAATTTTTATTATTACTCGATGCTCCTCATCTTTGTCTTCAGCGTGATTTAGTTCTGTGGCTTTAACCTTCTGGTTGCTGCAAACATGTTGTAGCAGCCGCTGTGTGCTCTGCAGGGTTCACCACTTCTTGCAGAGTCAGCAGAAAGCAAGCCAGGTGGGCGCAAAATCTTGACCTTGAGCTTCCTTTGCTCTCAGTCAGAAACTTTCCTTCCCTTGTTCTCAGCATTCTTATGCTGTGAGCTACCAAGGTTCCTGTCAGCTCTGTCTTTCCTTACCACGAGTACCCAAGGACCTCCACCACCACCCTATTAGCTTTTCCCTGAGAAAATACATGCAAACGTTCTGTCTTTTTATGGCTATGTAGTGTAGTGTAAAGGGAAATGTCAGTACTGAATGGAACTGGCAGAAAAATAAAAAAAGGAGGCTTAATAATTTTTTTTTGAATCCCAAAGGTCAAATCCATGTTGACAACAAATTGAAGGCTATTCAGTCTCAACTGGATCAAGGAGAAGAAGTGAATGGTGGGCTACTGACATACCTCCTAGTGAGTAAGGAGCTTACTTTGGAAGAGATCTATGCCAATATGACTGAGATGCTTCTGGCAGGAGTGGACACAGTAAGCTTGTTACCATTTTTCTTGTGCACAATTGTTTTTGTAAATCAGTACTAGTCACAGCTATCTTCAGGAGGGGTTATGTTGTTTATAAGGACCTCATTTCTGATACATTTATGTCAGTACATCTTTAAAATGATAGAAAATACTTACAGCACTGTGTAATCTCTCTACTGGAATGAAGTCAGTGTTGTTCTGTTCTAGCCCATCATTTGAGAGTCAGTTCCACACTTTATTAAGTGGATAAAATAGCAATTGTCTTTACATTCAGCTTGAATTTCCTACATTTTCTTTTCCTAGATTGAATATCAGGTTGGTATTTGTGCTTCTTTAGGTAGACCACAATGGAAAAGGCTGCTGACAGTTAGTGTGAAAAAACTGATCAATAAATTCAATGTAGAATTTGGTAAAGGATTTTTACATATGGCTAATTAAATCAGCTGGGACACACACTATGGATCAGATGCCTCGTTTGTGCTGATGTCCATTAGGAGGTGGGTGTTAGGCCAAGAGGAATGTAGATAAGGCATAAGTTTGCCGCCTGTGCTTATGCTGGGAACATACAGTCAGTCAGAGACAAAGCTGTGGTGCTGGGGCTCAGCATTTATGAGGCTGGCTTATGAGGTATGTTAGCACCCAGGGAAGCATTTAAAGTGGCCATCTTTCCTCATTCTTCTGATTTGTCATCTAGAGTATTTGAAGAAACGTTAAGGTCGTGTATGTTTCTTACTCTCTTTCCTCCCGTGTGAAGTCAGTGTAGCCTAGTACTGACAATCAGAAGAATAAGAAGAGATAAAAATGAGTTATTCTATATACAATGTGTATCGAGTTATTTAGAATATCAATGAACACTATCATTGTAAGCGAGGAATTTTTTAAAATAAATCTATATGGATTTGATAGAAAAAGTGCTATGTAAGACTGGGTTTAATAGTTTAATACAATGTTAAAATAAGTAAAAAAGTAAAGTAGGCTTGAAGTAAAAAAAAATGCTCTGGATAATTGAATTCAGACTTTTTTGATTTGAGTAATTTTGTAAGGTTTCTAGAAAAAACAAAAAAAAAACCCAACAGCAATATTTTTGAATTCCAAAATAAAGAGCATACGTAAAGCTTATTTATATGCTGAAGATTATTCCATTGGTTAAATATCCCATGGGCTTATATGAGTTTGGAAAGCTTTTTGATGTTTGGTTCGTAAGCAAAGCACAGTTATATATCCCATTCATTTTCTAATCTTTCAGACCCTTAATTTTCCATTTTTAGTGTGTGAGAGAGTTTTTGTTAAACTAAAAGGACAGTGTTCAAGTTCATGCCAACAAGAGTTTCTCTTTCCATTTGACTCAGCTCTCTCAGCTGGCAACAATCATTTTGTGAGAGGACGGTACTTCTGATTTCCTCATTTCCAAGTACAAGAGAGAAATTGAGGGAACCTTTTTTCCCCACTGCTGTCACTTCAGATCTCATTTTATCATGGAAAATTAAAGAGGTTTAGAGGATTATAAAAGCTTTCAACAAGATTGTAAGGCAGCTTTTGTCTACAAAGCATGTTGGCTGTCCCTGGAACAGCGCTAATTTTTAAGAGGTTATGAAGGAGCTGGGAACCTGGGACGAAATAGTGTTTGTCTCAGAGAAGTTCTGTGTGCAGCTGGCACAACTGCCAGCTCTGAGCTCTGAGAGTTACAGGGCAGGCTTGCATTTTAGCAGGGGACAGCCACTCAATATCACAATAAGAAAAAAAGAAAGGTTCTAAGAATGATACTTCTAGCATTATACCCCAGTTTGAAGACAAGATAGAAAATGTCATCATCATGATGAATTTGCATTCTAAATTAATCTGAAATGTAAGCTCAAAATAAGACATTTCTAGAAGTTGTTTTTTTACCTACACATTGTGTATAACCATAAACTTTGATGTGCCAATGAGTGAGAAGCTGAAAATAAAGCTGTTTTCTGCCTAGAAAGTGAAACTAGTTGTCTGTCTTTGTTATACAAGTTGAAAAAAAAAATTAAAAAGAATTCAACAAAACTAGGGTAGAGGTTACAATTTTTCTCTCTTAAATGCTGTACAGGAACAGAATGATGACGTTGTCATCTTCTCTGCCATACTTACTTGGGAACATTGAAAATGCATTTTTCAGAGTAAACTTTCTGCCTTGAGTGGTGGTTGTGAGGGAAACAGGCTCAAGTAAGGCCATTTGCTTAAACTCAATATCTTGGGTGCAGCTGATAGAGGAGGCAAAATGTCCTGAGTCTGTCTCAGGAGTATTGGAGTGGAATAGACCCTGAAATCCAGGAGTTTAATCTTAGCAGGGATGATATCAATTCTGCTGTGGGAATGCTATAAGAAGACCATCGTATGCTTAAAAGGGTTGCTGATGTTCTCAGTAGTATTCTGTTGTCTTATTTCCTTTGAAATGTTTTTGTAGGGAAGGATGAAATGCATACTGAAAACTAACAGTTAACAATCCATTGCTGTTTAGAGTCTTTATGTTTCAGTATAGTTTATGTACTTTTGTTTGCATTTGGTTTTTCTGTTGCTTTTTAACATTTCTGTTAAATAACTAAGAAAATATCAGCATGGGTTGTTTTGATGTGTGGGGGATGAAGGAGGGGATGGTGAAGTCTGACAACATTCTGTTGAGTCCAGATGCGAATCCTTGCCAGTCTGTTTTATAATTTTAAATGTGTAAAACACGTAGTTGAAAACTGTTTGTTTTTCTTGGCTTGACATGATTTTTAATCTAACCTTGTTGGACTGGATGATGATGGTTGTGGTTTCTTCCTTAGACTTCTTTTACTTTGTCCTGGGCAACATACTTGTTGGCAAAGCACCCTGAGGTTCAACAACGTGTTTATGAGGAGATAGTCAATAAGCTGGGGAAAGACCAAGTTCCTCTTGCTCATGATGTCCCAAAGTTGCCTTTGATTAGAGCTGTGCTGAAAGAAACCTTGAGGTATAAGTGGCAGACAACTGCAATCGTTAATTAAAAAAAAAATAGTTCTGTGTAATTCTAATGGATTTTGAGTTGATGCTAATGTTTGTATTTATGAAATACGATAGTTTATATAATGGTTAATGTTTTTAAGTATGGTAA
Source organism: Gallinago jamesoni (assembly GCA_025769975.1). Taxonomy (NCBI): domain Eukaryota; kingdom Metazoa; phylum Chordata; class Aves; order Charadriiformes; family Scolopacidae; genus Gallinago; species Gallinago jamesoni. Next base: position 15,999,484 of record JAOQGH010000077.1, on the reverse strand, counting down.
AAGTAGCATCACATATATAGGACGTGGCTGTTAAGGTGGTGTAATTGAAAGCTTCATTTTTGCCTTTAAAATATTAGTCTGTATGATGGACTGTAACAACCTCCTCCCCCCCACACACTACTGCAAAGTGGTACTTTGTAGTGCCACTACAATCATCTTAGGCTTCTTGACTTAAATTGAAGGCATGTGACACGTTTTTTTTTATGTGTTTATACCAAATGTTCATAGTGAGGTGAGGGAAGTAAGAGGATTTTAGAGAAGGCATCGACAAGGCTGTTTCAGCTCCCAGTAGCGCTAAAACATCTCCAGCTTGACCAACTGGTTGCATGTTTGTACATGTGTAAAGCAAATAAATACATAGACCGAATAGCTCAACCTAGTTACTAGTGAATAAATTTTCTCAGGTATTAATCATATTTTCACAGATGATTCAAAGTTTTTGAATCTCCAACATGTTCTGTACTTTTGAAAAATCTTTTTGCTGTGAATGCTTATTGCATTCATATTCCGTATTTGTGAATGCAAACTGGAATCTAAACTTTTAAAGTTGTATTCATTATTACTGTTGAACTTCTCATAAAAATTTTTCTCTAGGTTATATCCAGTATTACCAGGAAATGGAAGAGTGACCCAAAAAGACCTTATCGTTGGAGGATACTTGATACCTAAAGGGGTAGGTTCCATTGCAGTCCTCTGCAGAGAAGGCAGTTTAATTTTTGTGTATGAAATGTGATTTCTTACAATATCTGTACACATCATTGACTTCAAAAGTTTTCACCAAGCTAGAGCATTAAGAGGAAAGTATTTCAATAATACCCATTTATATTACAAAAAATTGATTTTATAATTGGCTTGTTGCTGTTGTATTTTTTTTTTATTTGGGTCCTCACCTACTAATCAAATTTATCATCATGACTTATTCTTAATATTATTGAGGGTGGAGTCTATTCATAACGCCTCTGTGCAATGTTATAATTTGATTTAAAAACATCCGTTATTCTTTCAGTTTTCAAATTCTTTAATTAGAAATTAAAGAATTAATTAGTCTATTAGTTCCCGTTGTAGAAAAAAGTTAATTTTTTAAAAAATTATGAATCTTTTCTTTATGCTATTCAAAGATCGCACAGAGATCATGGTAGAACTGTATGGCTCTATTTTAAATGACAGCAGTTCTGTGTTAGAACAATGTAGCTTTAAAACAGGATTTTTAGTTCTTAATATACTTATTTATATGTTATTCCACACACATACCTTCCCCAACCCCTTGCCATCCCCTGATTTATTTGGAAACATCATCACATTAATTATTGCTGGTTTTTTTAAAGAGGTGGGGTTTTTTTTTCCCTTCCCATTCTCTGTTTTTTCCTTCTCCCGTGTCCTGTATCTCTCCTTGTTTTCTCTCATACTATCTTTTTGAGACAATTTCCAATACTTGTGACTTTTGTTCCCCTCTCCTTCCCCACTGCATCTTCTCTAATATATTCAGCAATGTTTGAAACAATTTGAAGATTATTTCATTTTACCGGCTGAGAAAGGGATCTGATTTTCTAGGTATCCTTTTTTCTTCTAGAATTAGTCAAAGATCTGCAGTTTTTATCACCTTATATTGCAGTAATTACCGTAATTACAAATGCTTTTTTTATTTTATTACATGTATAGGAGTTAGCTAAATATAAATATCATTTATTTCCTCAGACGCAGCTGGCACTCTGTCATTATACTACATCATACAGTGAAGAAAATTTCTCAATGGCAAATGAGTTTCGACCTGAGCGCTGGCTGAGGAAAGGCAATTTGGACAGGGTAGACAATTTTGGTTCCATTCCCTTTGGTTACGGCATTCGAAGCTGTATAGGAAAACGAGTTGCAGAGCTGGAAATTCATCTTGCACTGATTCAGGTTAGAACTATGTGACAGCATTACAAGAAGGAAAATATATTGGTATGAATGATTCTATTCTCTGTATACCATTTCTGGATACCTTACAGCATACAACCCCTTTGTTTTGGAGTGTTGTCTAGTGTACTCATCCTGCAAAGGTTTAAAAAATTGAAAATAATCCTGCTTGAAATGTAGCATACTACACTATGGAAGAAAAATTCTTTACAGTACTAATGAAGTAAAATTAAAGGTAAGATTGTTCAGAAAATATATGGATTTAGTATGGAAGGTTTTATAAGCAAACTGGAAGTCTATCTTAATGTATATTAGAATGGTTACCTGCTCAGTTTCAGTTACAAAGAATTCAGTTCCTACAAAAATGTTAGAAAGTTTTCATATCCTCATTCTGATCACAGTGGCAAAATAGTAGACTTTTATAATGTTCTCTGGTTTTCTGTCCCTTCTTTTTCTTTCTTCTAACTTTATTATCATTTCAGAGGTACCTACAGTTATATGTGTAGTTTTATGTATATAGTTATACGAGTAGTTAGTACATATTGATATATGTTGTTTTCCATTGCTACATATTCTCTAATATAGAGAAAGCTTTCCCAACATCTGCTACATCTTTTGTCACTTACAAGACACCCTTTACCTCAAATACTGAGCTCAGACTGTGCAATCAAAGTGCAAAGATTTGGGAACTATTTATAGTTTCTTAACTATAAAAACATTTAGACCCATTATATGTATTCAAAGCAAGGCTTGATTGAATTTGCCTTAGAATTTCCTTAAGTAAACTCCTAGAGCAATCCCTGAACAATTAGCATGTGTCTTTCAGAACTGGGAGTGAGATAGCTCTTAGGGGGCTGGGTAAAACAACAGTACTTGCATCTTTTTGAAAAGGAGGATCAAGGAAGTAATAGAGAGCCTGCTTTTCTTTTCTGGAAAGAAACTAGAACAAATTAGTACACAACCTATTTACAAGCATCAAGGTGATATTTAAGTGATTTAAAAATAACCACACACAAAACGTGGAGCTGATCAAAGAGAAACTGTTTCAGAGCAGTCTGATTTCTTTCTTTGACTTGATCGCTTACCTAATGTGGTGGATATAGAATAAATTATGTATTCTGGCTTCAGGAAGTATTTTCACATGCCATATATATTGTTCTTATAATTAAATTAACTTTTTTTCCAGATGGTAGTACCTGTAATATACATGCACAGCTGTTTGGAAAAATGAAATAGCTGGAGGCAGTAGCTGTCAAATATTTGCTCTTGAACTGGGAAAGTGTTTAATTAAAATTCTATAAGAGTTTGTCCTGCATGTGATTTAGATTGGTATTTTCATTAACAGTGTAAATGATGGATTAGATGGATTAGATAATACTTTCAGAGTATGCATAGGATACCAAGCTAACATGAATTAAGTTAAAATCAGAGGATGTGAATATACAATTATGAAAAAATTGAGAAACATTCCTGAATCAACACGAAATTGTTCACTAAGGACAGCTGCAAGGTACTGCTCTTGAGAAGTGCTCTTGAGAAGAAATCAAATGCATAAACACCAATTGCTAACCAACTGGCTGGGTAATTAGTACTGTCGGAACAGACTGGAGGGTTACAGTAAAAAAATCAGTCAACAATGATGATGCTAATTCTGACAAGGCAGTGTAACTCTTGGGTATATTAAAAATATTAACAAGCACTTTGTATGTCAGAAAGAGGAGCTAAATGATTCAGTGTTACCAAACACTGCTGAGTCTTCAGCTAGACAGTGATACACAACTGACCCTGTGCACTGCATTCTAAGGCCAGTATAGTCAATTTGGAGGAAATTCAGAAAACAGAGAGAATAACAAGAATGAGAAGTGAGAAAAGAGAAGAATGAGATGAAAATTTGATCCAATATCTCACACTGAAAAGGTAGTTATATATAGTAAAGTAGTGCCTTGTTCAGAGGAAAAAGACAAGAGAAGATTACTTTGTTTATAGGAAAAAGTGTTAGAGATTTAATATTAGGAAAAGTTGAGGATGTTGCCTTATTTCCTTCTAAATTTGAAAAATAGCTGAGGTATTATATGTTCAGCTTAAAAATGGTTGAGATAAATCTCTTGAAGTTTGTTTTAGCCTGTGATTTCTGTGATTTGTTTGCAACTCATTCTCTCCATTTCATAAGTGTATGGAAATAGGGGTTTAATGTATAGAGAACCTATACTATATGTGAATGTAAACCTGTGTGATTGAATTATAGCCATTCTGTTCAGGGGAGGTTTTAATATTTGACTCCTTGAATTACGGTTGTTTCACTTGGTGCACTGGACAGTTCCTGTCTTGTGCTTGTTTTATTTTCTACTGCCCAGGAAGAGAGATGTGTGAGATGGGATTGGGAATCTTTTATTTCTTTGTTTTATAATTGCACATATTGATTTATATTAAAGGAAGTGAAATCAAAAACACATAGAGAAGGAAGGTCACGAAGTTTGAAAGAGACCTTAGTTTCTTTGATAGCTTAGACTGTTTAATCAAGCTGTGTGGAAATTCTTCAGAAAGGACTGTCTCTGTCCTCCCTCGATCAGAGGAGGAAGATTTTTAACTATAATCTTCACCATGTAATAACTATTCTTGTTTCCTGTGTGGAAATTGTAGCACTTAGACTCCATAGAATTGGCAACAGAAATTTTGTTTGTGACAGTCTGTTATGTTCTCTTTTCCAAAGTCTAATCTTCATCTGTAATTTTGCAGCTTTTCTAATACTTGTCCTGTTTATTTTCACAGTTGCTTCAGAACTTTGAGATCAAAATTTCTCCTAAAACTGAGCCAGTTTGTGCCAAAACCCATGGACTTTTGACTCCTGGAAACTCCATCAATGTGAGATTTTCTGATAGAAAGTGAGACTCAAATGTTTTGGAAATACGTGATTTTCATGGGAACAGACTTGCATCTTATGGATGTTTAATCATGCTTGTTCTCTGGTTTGTAGGTATTTGTCAAACTGATCCAGTATTATGTTCTGCCTTAGTTCTAGCAGTACATAAGAGAAATTACCTCTCCTATATTACTTAATTACACATATGAAAATATATATTGGAAAAATTCCTTCTTGCACTGGGAATCTCCTTTTACCTGGGAAGATTTCTAGTAACAACAACAACACATGCATTGCAAAAAAAAAAATTAAATTCAAACCTGTCAGTATCACTCAGTGGTTGTGTTACACTGCTTTGTCATTAAAGTCAACTACTCAGCGAGTCTATTTGAGAGCAAGAGGATTACTGTATAATATGTGAAAATTAGCTGCATTTATGAGTTTATGTTTTCCCGTGTCTTGTCCTCCAGTGTTTTTTATAGGTTTCCACATAGCAATGAAATGATGAAATCATTTTTCTCTTGCCTGTAAAAACATTTACTCTGTGTGTATTAAAAAATTAATGCAGTAATATGAAAAGTAAAGATAGAAAAAATGCAATTTATGTCATTTTGTTTAGACTTAAAATACAGAACAATTAAAAATGTATCCAAACATAATCCCCATAAAATGTTTCCATATAATTTTAAAAAAATTAAATTCTTAAAAATAGGAGTTTAAACATCACATTGTAGAGTTATGAACCCAGACATTGTCCTCATCACCAAAGCATAAGCTGAGTGGAATAGCACAAGCCACTTTCACTGTTCTAGTTAATATTATGCCAAAACCAAATGTAGATAATAAAAATGAAGTAGTTGATACATTTTTAGCATTTAATTAAAATACTACTATTAACTATCTTCACAGTTCTTCAACAGGAAGAACTGGAAACTTCCCATTACAACATGCTGAACCCATAGGCAGGTGCACAGTTGCCTTCAGTAGGATGGAATTGTGACTACTGAAGTATTTGGAGATTATTTAATTATCTAGTGTCTAATAAGAAGAGTGGACACCTGAAAGGGTGGACACCTGAAATTATTATTTTATTTGTCCTATGAGAACTAACAGAAAAGTCTCACTTGCATGATACTTCAGTCTTTGGATAACTTTAGTATCACCGCACTAACCTTACATTCTGATTTTTGAGAGAAACCTTATGCCTTGGGTCCATGCTATGCCTTGAACAATGCACAAACCTCCATACCTTAATATGAAGTTAACTGTGTAATTATGTATATTTAACTGTTTACGTGTCAGGCTCTGACTGTTGTTTGTGAGGTAGTTTACGTACTGACAATCGCGAACTTTTCAGACGTACGCGGAGTTAGAAAAAGTTGTGCTACTCTGTTTTTAAAATGACAACATTTTTCTTTGCTCATCCAGCTATCCACCTGTCAGCAAAGACAGGTTACAAATTAAATAACAGACTGTAGTTTTAATGGTGTACATGAAATTCCACGTAGCTTACTACTTCGGTCACATTGTTGCAGTATTTTAGTTACTTTCTGTAGTGCCTTTTTAAGGTCTTGACAAAAGAAAACCAAAAAAAAATCTCCTTTGTATGGATCTCCTATATAAAATAACACTAAACAAAATTGATCTGATCTGTGAGACTAAATGTTTACATGATGACTTTAAAATGTTAACCCTGCCTGTCTTTATTGAATTGGGGATGAAAGAGCCCAAGCCTTCAGTCCGAATTTGGGTTCTGTGTGGTGCCTTATTTTTGCATTGTCAATAGCATCAGCAGAAACACCAGCCATTGCCACACTGCAGTACATTTGGTACTTAGTATCAATCCTGAAGAAACGCATCACTGTAGAAGAAGAGGCATTTAAAAATGCTCTTTGAAGCATTTGAATCTTTTCATGAAAACAGAAAGCCTGTGATTTGTTTTAATAGAGCATCTATCCATGTAAGTTGTCTTTTATACATAATAAAATATTTATACTGAATTTAGAAGTCCTGGTTCTTATTTTAATTGTTATTTATAATTGTATTTTCCTTTAGTGTCTTAAAGTTTTTATCTTGTTGGATAGAACTGGAAGTTTCACTGCTACGTGGGAAATTACTAGTTCAGCGAAAAAAGATGGGATTCATGCAAGAATTTAAGGTGTGTAATGACCTAGCTGAGGAGACATAATATTATATTAAGAGTACTGTCCAGCTGGGTTTTGAATGTCCCCAGAGAAGGAGACTCCACCACCTCTCTGGGCAGCCTTTTCCAGTGCTCTACCACCCTCAACGTAAAGAAATTCCTTCTCTTGTTTAGATGGAACTTCCTGTGTTCAAATTTGTGCCTCTTTCCTCCTCTCCTGTCGCTGGGCACCACTGAAAAAAAGATTGGCCCCATCCTCTTGACATCTATCCTTTAAGTATTTATAGGTGTTGATCAGATTCCCCCTCAGACTTCTCCAGACTAAAAAGACCCAAGTCCCTCAGCCTTTCCTCATAAGAGAGATGTTCTAGGCCCCTAATCATCTTTGTAGCCCTTTGCTGTAAATGTATATCTATCTATGCACAAAAAAAGAAAAATATTTTATCCGCTGTGATTTATACACATATTCACATACCTTTTTGCTTTCAAAACATATTTACACAGAAAATAAGTAAATGTATACCCAGAGCTTGCAAATACTATTTATTCATGTTCATGCTGGATTAAAAAAAAAAAAAAAAAAAATCAGAACATGTAGATGTCATGTAGGTATTTTAAAAATAATTTAGTCTGAGAGTTTCCCCTATGGTTTCTAAAGTTTCTTCACAGAAACCACTGAAAATAATACTCTGATTTTGGTACCACTAGGTGGTGCTGCTTTTATAGTATTCCTTCATAAAAGTCCGTGATTATGTATCCATGTAAAAAAAAAATAATTAATATATAGCTAAAAGCAACGGCCTGACTATAGCTTCCTAAAGATACAGGAGTTTTGTTGTACTTGTTTGACAGGGACTTTTAGCCCTTACATGTGTAAATGTGCTCGGTTTGTGTTCATCTCTTGCATTCACTTGCTTCAAATGGGAATTTACGCGTAACAGGTCGTAGAGTGTGTCCAAAGTTTCCTGTAGACCTCTACAGAGACAATCCAGCCTTTGCAGTCCTGTATGCCTTCTGCTGAGATTTCTCCTTAACGGACTTTGTTAATCATTGAGCTTTGACACTCTACCTGTTATCATGCAAAATTCAAAATAAAGAGGGTTCCTACTCTGAAGAGATTACAGTCTAGGTGAGATAAGAGTAAAGAGCACAGGAAATAATTGAGTCGGATATTTGGGGTATTTCAGGCACCACTGTAAATTTCAGTCTTGCGTTGCAGTAAACAGTAGATCTGTTGACACAATTTAAAGGGTATTGTATACCAAACTTGGCAGTGTTTGAAACATACTGTTTGCTGTCAAATCTTTATCTAGTTGGGAAACAGTTAAATTGAAGCAGAGACTGAGTGAAGCAGCCAACTTTGCTCAGATGAAAGGAAGGCTGAAGTGAGAATTTGGAAGGAAGCATCAAGGGATAAGCAACTGCAAGAGAATATTTACTAGAGTTAAGTTTCAGGATAAGATCTGCTTTTACTATTTTATTGTTTCAAAACAGTCAAATGTAGAATTGGTGTCTCAACCAGATGCTGAAATGCATGACCAGATTGTTCGGATAACATTGTTTCTATATTTTTGAGAAAAATTTGGAAGTACGACTGAAACATTTTTCTTAAAGGCAAAAACTTGCCTGCGCTCCCTTGTGCAGGACATGAGCTATGAAATTGTCCAACTTTCCTCAACTTAACCATTATTTTTCAGGAAGCAAGTTGCTCAGGCAAATTTCTGGCTCAAGAAACCAGTAAGCAATAGTAGCTGTTTGGGACACATTTAAAGTAAGTTAAATTTCTTTGTCTGCAAATGCAGATAAGAATTTCCTTTCAGGTTGACACTCGTCAGCTGAACTGGAGAAAGTTTGAGGGGGCTCTTAGCTCACGACAAATACAAAATAATGTAAGTAACCTGCAATAAAGAATATTAAAGCAAAGTTGTATTGTTATGAGCCGGGAGTATTTATGTAGGCAATTACCAAACTGACCATGACACACATTATCTTAATGATTTATCAGAATATTCGCATTTATGGGGGATTTGTACAGTTTAAAGTACATGCTGGGATACAAACTGGAAAAGGTATAATAATGTGAGATAAAAAGATGCCATATGAAAGTATTTCATATAGCAGATACATTAAAAACCCCAAAACCATACAGAAGCAATTAACTGTTACAAGTGGTCTGAGAAATAGCAGCATGTGGTATCTTTCCCAATAGCAAATGTTGCTGTTCTTAAAATTCGGCCAACACGTGAATACCTTTTTTTTTTTTTAAGTGTTTATGGGAAATGTCAAAGAATTGTAGACAGAGAACATGACTAACGTGCTAAAGGAACTGTTGATGTAGAAACATATAATACATCAGCATTGACACATCCACAATTATGGAATCATAGAATGGTTAGAGTTGGAAGGGACCTTAAAGATCATTGAGTTCCAACCTCTCTGCCATGGGCAGGGACACCTCCCACTAGAGCATCAAAGCCCCATCCAGCCTGGCCTTGAACACTTCCAGGGATGGGGCAATCTAGTCTTAAAAAATCTGTTTATTTAGAGTGAAAGAAATTGTAACAGAAAATCTAAGGTGTGCAATTAAGTAAAAACCCCATAATATACATTAAAGATGCTAATCAATGATGGAAGAGAAATCTTTGACCTGGGTCTGAGGGAAACTGATAAGATGGGATGCTTAAGAACTTTTCCTCGAATGTTCTTGGGTAATATCATAAAATTTCAGCCATGTTTACATTAGCACCTTGGTTCCTTTTGGCACTTAGTTATCAGCTGTTTGTTTTTCTAACTGAATTAGTGCTTATCTTGGTTTACAATTGCAGGTGTAGACGAAGAGAAGATTAAAAAACATTTAGAGGAGTCTCTTACTCTCAGTAGCTCAGTTTGTGAAGGTCTCTGTCTCCTTTATGCAGATAGGATTAACCACTTGAATTTGCTTGAAGATTCCTTAATACTGCAGAGACAGCCTCATCCCAGATGGAAAAAGCAGCATTAATGCTAAATGATTAGAGAATCAAAAAGATATGTTGGGAATGAGTTACACATATCTGGAAGGGCATGGTTCAAAGTCTTTGTCTAAGATACCACTGAAAAGGTAATCAGTATTTCACTATCACATTTATAGATGCTTCTTTTATGCTACTGTCACAAATTCATAGATAATAAATGCATGATAACCATAACTCTATCAAACACCAGTTATTTTCAGATGAAGCTGAGTGAAATAACATATAATCCTTTTCAAACAGAATGTAAGTGCCAAGTTCATCCAAGAAATAATCACTTAATAGTTGCTAGTCAGCTTAGTTTTGCAATATAAATAGGTATCGGCACCAGAAAGTGTAGGCAGACATGTGTCTCACTTCTACATTGTAGTTTAAAGATGGTTACAAAAACATCCCAACTGTTGCAGGTTTCCAAGACACGGGTCTCAGCTAGGGAAGTGTTCTAATTCCCATCAGGTTGCAGGTTTTAATTCCTATCAGGTTCCTATCCATCACCTTCTCACCAGCTAAACCTCCAGAGAATGGCCACGTTTGTCCGTTCCCTGGCTCTGTGAGATTAAGATGAAAAAGGAAAGGTGTAATCCAGACGTGCTGCCCTACCAAAGCAAATGTCTCTGGTGTTTGTACCTTTGCAAGACTGTAGACTTTAGGCCCACAGCGAACAGTTCCAGTCCGTTGAATTCCACTTTCTGCATCTTCTGTTGCTGGGTCATCTTGATGGACAAGGCATTACTGGCGAATGTACAGTAGGCATTAAGGTTTTAATCTGCCGTGACACTGGGCCACCTTGGAATGCAAGAGTAGTACTTGTCATTACTGCAATTATGTTGATTTGGTATTATGTACATTTATAATTATTTTTTGATGTTGGCATTTCACCACCTAATACTATGGGAGAGGGAGAGAGCAAATGAAATTTATGTGATTATTTGGCTAGAAAAAAAAACACAAATAGCACTCTATCCTCATTCTACTGGCAGAGAAAATAGTGGTCTGTTAATGAGTTTCTGTCATGAGAAGCAACTCAGGTATAACTAAATTACAGAAAAATGTACGGTGGGGAATAATCTTGTTTCCCAGGTGATGGGTTACGTCAGGGTACTAAGGTATTTCCACTGTATTAGCTATATCTTAGTGGGGAAAAGTTTTCCTAGGCCACTTTGCTTCACTTTATGCACTTGAAGTACTACTCATAGGTGTTAGAAAAAAATTAGGAGAAAAGATTGTGTTGGTTTTTAGGTGTCTTTGAGATAATACAACAAGGTGAACCAGCCTCCAATTCTTTATTCATTATCAACACGTATTTGGCATCTAAAGTTTGGAAGTCTTGACGTTTTGGAAGTTGGACAATTTGACTGGCAGAGTGATGTTTATCCTCGGGACCAGGGAACAATGAGAATCTGTTATTTATTTCTCAGGGGTTTGTAAAGAAGGACTAAACCAAGGAAGCCTATTGTGTCGTGCTTTAATGTTTTTATGGAGAATTTTTTAGGAGGATGGCAAATCAAAAAGGGGCAAATCAAACTGCTAGCTAGAAGATATTTTCCTTGGTTGTTTTCTTTGATTCTGATTGATGTTTTTAGTGACTAATGGTTTTGTAACCAAGAGGCCAAGAGAAACAGATATCAAAGACAGCATGATTCAGTATATTCTTCTTGATAAGCTGGACATTCCTATGGGAACCTCTAATTGCAAGAGAATGGGTGACCAGTTCTTGTTATGTCCAAAGAACTGTGTCTACTCTTCCATATCAATAAGCAGGAGCCTGTAAATTATTATTTTTTTTTAAAAAAAGAGCATTGCTGATCTGATTAGCTTTATCAAAACATGTCTATGGCACAGTTCCATCCCATGTGGCATAAATACAAAAATTGTGTGTGGTTATATATATATCTCTTTTCTGATATTTATATAAGATGATGAAGACTTGTTTCCCGTGAGTTTTGTGAATGGGCTAATTAACTAAAAACCTCAAGGAAACATTGCATTAATGACAAGGTCAAACCTCCTTCTTCTCTGCCTCCTCCTAAAAAAAGCTTCCTGTATAGAATGGGAATATGTAATTTCAGAAGGAAAGGGTTGTGTGGTTTGTAGGATTATTGTACCCCTCTGAGGCTGTGAGCAGAGGTAGCACTGGTAGGATTTGCAGCTGGCTCGTACCTCTTTGTTGCTGTGTCTCAGTGCAGAGCATTGCTGGCATTCCTAAAGCTTTACCATCTAAGTCTTGGTAAACCTGGAGCATATCGGCGTGCTAGGAAGGCATATTATTCCTTTATAAAATCTGTGATCTCAGAAGATCTGTCAGCATATACACACCCAAAGGATGATGCTGTGCAAGATTATTCTTATCCAGGCAGCTCGCTTTGTCTCGCTGTGGTGGAGCTGACTGTTATTATGTAGACCAAAAATACTGTTCTCTTATAATAATTGCCTTTTGGGTTTCTGTTTGCTACCAGTTTCTGGAAGCTAAATATAAGTAGCTCCAGTATGCAGTGGCTTATTTTCTGTTTCTGTGTATGAAGTCTACTATTGCTCACAGTCGTGTGACAACAGTATTAGAGGTGTAAGTAAGCTAATGACCTCAGTGAAGCAGGAATAGATGAGGAACAGTCCCTTCCAAATTCCCAAAGCTAGAATACAGAAGAAGTAAATCCTTCGGATTTGAAAATAGCAGATCGTAACTGAGATTTTTTATTTTTTTTTTTAATAAGACATTCAAAGTTTCTAAAATCACAACACTGGTCTAAATGGTATCTGGGGGAAAAAAAAAAAAAAGTGTAAATGCAAAAGCCATACAGACAAAGTAGGAGAAATTAGATCAGTTTATGATTTTGCTTTTTTTTTTTTAAACAACAGACATTTTTGGATGTTTGTTTGAAATAAAATATTTGCAATAAGCAGTTTCTCTTTCATTCGTCTCTTAAAGGGAGTGGAATCTTAGCAGTAGGTGGAAATTTTAGCTTGTTTTTGGAGTTTCAGGTTCCCATTCCATGCAAGAATTTATTCGACATATTTTCTTTCAGGTTTCCTTGTTTCCTCAAAGGGAATGGAAACATCAAAGCCTTTCCTTCATGGAATGTGGAGTTCCTCTATTTGGGTATTTTTGGTTATTTTCAGTTTGTTATTTAGACCGAAATGTGTACGTGAGCATTGCAAGCCATGAAACTTCCTTTATAGGGACCAGTCTTTGGGAAGCTCAGCAAACTTCCAACTAGTCAAACTCTCTCCCTTTGGCTGAAGTGTTTGAGGCTCAAGCTTCTAACACAGGTGAGCTCACACGTTCCGCCCAGGGCTGTGCACAGGATGTTTGATCTGGTTTGATCAGAATTAGTTTAGCTGTTTAAATGAGGCCACTCTGGCACCGTGCACTGGTTTTGGACCAGATAGCTTAAGTTCTGTGAAACGTCTGCCTGGATGTGGAGGTGTGAGACCAACTCCTCATTTCATGTGCTGCTTCTTGACTTTCTTATCACTCTGCTGGTTTTTGTCAAGTTTTTGCCAAATATCAAACCAGGTGATGCTGATTGTGACCACATTCCCCTGTCACTCTTAGGCAGGAAAGAGATCCTCTCTCCTCCTAAACTGCCAGCACTGCACCCACGATAGCTATGGAAAGTCTGCATTTATGGATTTCATATAGTAAAGGGACTGGTGTCTCACATATGCAAGGGAAGGGGCTTTCTGCTCCTATTCATCGCGCCAGGAGCAGTGCGGGAAGGAGTAGGAGGTTCTCTGGTTGTTTTCCAAGCAGCATATTTTTGCAATATAGAAACTAAATTTATCTTTACCTCCATATGCACCAAAGAAGTATCACATCTCATGTCTTCCCTTAGCTTATGACTCAATGTCACTATCATCAAAGTATGCAGGGAAAGAAATGACCATGAATTACTTAAACTAAATGAAAAAATTGAAACAGTGGCTTAATTCTCCCTGCCCTTCTTTGGTTTTGAGTTTTTTGGATTCAGATTTTGAAGTTTTCTTCCTGTCTGGAAACCTATTCATGTGATTCCAAAAGGTGGGGTCTCGAGAGAACATCCTGTATTGCAAAATTTCTAGTAAAGTCATTGAGATGCTGCAACATTTCCAGACTTGTTCGTTGGCTTTCAGAATAAAGTAGTAGAAATAGCATGCAGTTCCATCACTTGTACAGTGACATGTTAAGAAAAAGTTTCACAATGTTTGGTTGGTTTATCTGGTAGAGTTGCCTTGTTTCAAAACAGAGTTTGAGAGACCAACCAGAAATTTAGCTTGACATTTATGTTTCTTCCTTCTAGCATGCTGATGACCCCGATATCTGTATACACAAGGCTCTGACTCGTTCAACCGTCGAGGAAGCTTAGTTTAAGACTCTGTAAATGCTTTCTGCTAAATTTGGCAGGGACTCTTCAATATGTCAGAGCATTGAATGACATGTAAAAATGTCACGTAGTCTGTGAAGAGAGATATATCAATTGTAACTGGATGACCCTCCGTTCTAAATCTCTGTAGTATTCCGTTGTCAATCATGGATCAAATATTTGTCTACGAATAAAAGAAAACTGGTAGTTTACTAGAATTGGAAACAGGTAAGTATCTGCAGCAATTGAGCACTGTATTTAGAATTTAGGTTAGAATTCAGGTTGGAATAACAAAGAGCTGTTCACATTAAAACCCATTTTGATGGGATTGTCTGCTCTTTCCTTTCAGAATGGCTTACGCTTCATTCCTTTCTACTAGAAATTAAACCTTCTGCATGTACCACATAGCAGTATCAAGAATGAAGCACATGGGTATTTTGAAAAATTCCTTAAAGTCCCCATAATATCCAGATGCATTGTTTTCCTGTATCAGGTTTTTTGACTAGAAATGCAAACTTTTGTGTTGATTTACCTTTAATAAAAACTAGTGACTCCCAGAACATCTCTTGTAAAAATGTACAGTTAACTTTGAAATTACTTATTTTAAATTATAATTACAAAATTATTATTCAATTCTTTTGAGGTCTTCACTGTTTTTCACTGAATCTTTATGAAAGCCTTTAACAGAGTTGATAACGCCAAGCTGGTAGAAATGGCCAAGTGGTTACAGGTAAGAATGATATTTTTGCATTTGTCTGTGTTATATTTTCTGGAGTTCAATCCTGGTCTAGAACTAGGAAAATGCTGTTATAAATGTCAATAAGTATTAATTAGAATAGGTTTTATAGTAATGGCATATTGAATACATGCAGAAAACTGCACTAGCCCAAACTGGAAAGTTACTGTCCTCATTTTCTGAAAAATCAAATCCCAAACACCAAAAGCAAAGAGCTGCATAATTTTGAAAACTGAGCAAATCTGAAGTGATAGTGAGCTCACAGTAAATGAAGGTGAGATAGCTCTCGTAAATAATGTGTAATAATAACCTGCTCCCTTGTTGACCGATGATAATGAAAAACAAAAAAAAAGTGTTTTATATGGGCCAAATCCCTTCTTTTCCTGCACGATGGGGCACACAAATTTTGGTAAGCTTCTTAGAGGTATATTTGTGCGAAGCTTACAGACCATTCCCATTCTTTATTCACTTCATTTATTAGCAAAGAGTAACTTACCTGTTACAAATTCGGGGCCTAAGATGGCTTTTTGGTGGCCAAAACCCCACAGGCAGAAAACAGAAAATAGCTACATGCAGCTGAATCAAGCATGTGGAAAAGAAATTTGGTCTGAATTTTGAAATTCAGTGAAAAATCTGCTAAAGTTTTGAGGTCCCAGTAAAATATATCATGAACACCACATAGTTATCAAGAATTCAAGCAAGGTTGCAATCAAGGGACAGTCTTCAGCGAGATATGAGACAAAGTTTTAATGTAATTTTATTTCCTGCCTGTCCCCCTTTCTGAGCGAGTAGAGTGTCCCTGAACTAGACTGACAAAACCATCAGCATTGGAGCACTCCCTGTGCTATGATATTAGGTACTTTTTGTGTGTTTGGGACATAGTCACATCTAGTGTTCCTCATAACGAGATTGTGAAGAGATTCCACAGAAGTTGTGAGTTTGAGAGAGAGAACACCTTCTGGACACTATTTCTAAACCAAAGTTGTTTCGTCTTGCTTTTGTTTTAAGGGACAGAATAGACAACGAACAAGGTTTTACCTATTGTTTTTGTGGCAGAAACTTCCTAATCCTCCCCAGCACCCTTCTGTAGGAGAACAAAGGGAGAGTTTGCATGAGAATGCAGTCAGCCAGGAAGGAATGCTAAGGCAAACTAGATAATGGTGAAGCTGATGTCTGGATTACTCTTGATAACGTTACCAGGTTAAAACGAGAGACAGAGGTCGCCTTTGCCACCGGTTCCTGAATGTTGTCCCAGAAGAATGCACCATCTGCCAGGGAAAGGAAAAAGGGAGCAGGCTGTTTGAGGCAAGCAGGGTCAGAACTCCATTAGATATTGCTACATAATACATTTTGTGTAATTGGTTGTTTTCAAGGTGTTGGATTTACAGTCTCAAATGAATCCTTCAACTGACATCACTAAAGCAAGGGAGTGGTGCTGGCAATTAGTGAGGCTGAGTGACTTGCTGTATTAATTCTGGAGTTAGAGCCGGAACAAGACTGTGGATCCGAACAACCAGAGGCTTGTGGGTTGTTTAAAACGGGAACCTCAACTTTGAATACAAACAAGAAATCATAACTTAAATAGACCATCTTGCATTCTATGAGTACTTGGGGAGAAGGGCTTTAGAGTTCTTGGAATAATCTATTGAAAATAGTATTATTTAGTATGAATATAAACATTTTAAAAATTCAATAATGAATATTTAGATTTACCATAAACATCTTTAATCAGCTGAGGTCTATTAAATATTTTAAATACCCCAGTAATTATAAAGTTAAAATTCAATAATGAATATTTAGATTTACCATAAACATCTTTAATCAGCTGAGGTCTATTAAATATTTTAAACACCCCAGTAATTATAAACTTAAAATCAGAACCCTTTGCTGAAAAGAAACAAAAATCAATTTTTCTGAGTTTTAATCTCTGTAACTGGAACAGAGAATATACACTTCTAGTTCCATGAATGGTAGAACCACTGCTATTGTAATTTTAAAGTTATTTTATTTAAATGAATTGGATTATACATGAAAGATTTTGCCCCCAGTAGCAGGGAAGCAGATACACATTGATTATCACAGCTTGTAGCTCTAAACACACCAGCTACAATTAAAAGTTCCCAGTCAGAAAAAAATATGTTAATGGACACATTGCTGAAATTACTCCTTAAAAAATAAAATTTTATACCAATTTAAATTAGGAATAACGAAGAAAACATCCTGTTCCCAGATGGACAAACTTGGCAAAACAGGAATAATAATCAAAAAAAAAAAAAAGAGATGTAACAACAATTTGTGCAATGGATGGAATAAATTGTATCTAAACTACCAAGTAATAGATTCCAACACAGCAAGCACTTAAGCATGTGCTTAATTGTAAACAGGTGAGCAGTTCATCTCTCTTTAATGAGACAGCTGAGAAGTGAAATGCAGTTATAGGGCTGAGACCTAACATAGGCAGTATCGACTAGAGTATTAATCTGGTAAGAAAGCAGTGAAAAAGCAATGGTAGGTATGTACCTGCTAAATGTGTGTGTTTGTGCTGTTGCATTTCACAGATTTGCTGCTTCCCTATGAACTAAGTGAATCATGCTGTCACCAGGGAGATGGACTACAGGTGGGTTTCGTAACCCACCTGCCTCTCTTAACTTTGGCTATTTAAGCGATTCATCTAATCTCCTTCTGTAGCTAAGGGGGAAAGGAGATGTTTCTAGAAGCTATTTTACCTTTTATCATCCTTTGGAGGTACTGATTTATCTCTTTTGACTATAAAAGGAGCCTAGGTGACTCAGCTTAAATGAAGCTAGATATGTTTAGCTGGTTACAGTGAAATGAAGTGTCCTAGGGTCTAGTGTTAGAATAAATGGGACAACTACACACATATTGAACCTAATGAATCTCATTGTGGGAAATGGATCTAAGAAGCAAGTTATATTTCTATTTACTCCAGTTGTGCAGAAATCTGTCGTTACTGGCTTCTGAAAGGTTAGACAGCAATGACACAAAGCATTAATGAATACAAGCATTAAGTTGCCAGCCTGTATGTTTATTACTATGTGCAGACCTGTTGACATAGGAAATTATTTATAAGATTGTAAAAAAAACCCCACAAACCTGTAAGCTTGAGATCAGACAAACGGTGAATAGGTGTGAGACTCAAACCTCTCCTCTCCACAAAGCAGCAGCCTTCAGTATACATCAACTGGCTAAAGGGGCTTATATGTTCATTCAAATGCATAGCCACTCATCGTATGTGGTGTTTACTGGGTCATGCCTTTTGTGACATACCTGGAGCCCCACAAATGATTTACAGCTTTGGGGCTGATCCAATCAAGCACAGAAATAACTGGGAAATGACTCATGCTGAGAGGTGGATGCCTGCTGTTAATCCCAGCTGTTAAAATGTACACGGTTTGTCATCATTTTTCATTGTGGTGAACGTGTGTGTCTGGTCACTTTTGTTTCACAATTGTCTGATGTTTGCCATGGACTCTCTTTTCAGCTCATGTGCCACAGTCATTTGCTTTTCCCTTGAAAGGACGTAATCAGAAAAAAATCCCTTCGAAACCAGTTTCACTGCAGAAAAGACCTAAGCAGGAGAAGCAAATATATGAGGTAGGATGGAGAGGAATGTGTTCTGACCCTGAAACATCTGCTCTTTTAAATGTGATGTTACAAATGTTTAACCACATGTGTATCTTTCACTCATAAAAACTCAGCTAAGGAGGAGGAGATGAGGAGTAAGCGACAAAGAAAATGGGATATTAATTATGTTTCCAGATCATACTGAGCAGTGGGATGGTGAAAAATATAGATGATACTGGACAAGAAATGTAATACCTAGTAAAGCTGAAATTATGGGACAAATAGGCAGTTCTGTATCTACAGAAAAACACACAGAAATGTGAATACTAAATGTAAAGCCAGAAAGGAATTGAATAAAATTGCAGTTTGCAATACAGTGTGTGCATCACAGCTGTGCACACACTGGAGTCTGAATGTGAATTATATCACTGCACTTTTCTCATATACAACTGAAGCACATGCCTAAATATTTTATTAAATAGGAATAGTATGTCTAGTAACATAATTGAAGTATAACGTGGATTTAGACCAGTTTCTGAATGAGGGCTTTTGTCATTTAAAAAAAAAAGCCATTGTCGTAACAGGCAGGAAATGCAGAGGCACAATCTCATGGAGCCTCACAAAGAGGTATTGACAGGATCTCTGCCCACAGTTTCTAAGGGCTCTGGCAAGACAATTGTTTTTATTCCAAGTTCTGAATGAACAGAAGTAGTTCTGAAGCAGAAATGGGAAACAATAAATGAAATAGAAGAAAAAAAACCAAAAACAACTGGCCTAGCTCTCTCAAGTAATCAACATTCTTCTTTTGCTTTAGATCGTGACAGTGAGTGCTACGCTACCCCCTGTGTGTGTGAAACTGGAGATAAGAGTCTTCACCTGGCAAAATAAAGACTGTGTGAAAGCGTCTTGGAACACAGGTAGGTTTTGCACCATCTCTTAATTAAAATAGGTGTAAGAGATGGCAAGCCTCCACCTTCAACCAAGGCAAATACACATTCCTTAAATATCTAAATTGCCTGCAGAGCATTGGTTGATGCTGTACTGGGTGCTGTGTGCACAGAGCAGATGTAAGCTCCCCAAAAGAAGGGGAGGAGTGTGCAGAAGCAGGCTGGGCAGGAAGCTTTTCCCCCACCTGCCCGAGCCCCAGTGTGTGGAACTGACGGAAGCTTTGGGGCTCAGTGTTAGGATATGAATAACAGCACTGAGGTGGCTTCCTGTATTCCAGGAAGCAGAACTTTGTCCTGTCTTGTAAAGGAGTAGAAGTTCACGAAAGGTATTTACTCAGTAGGTCTAGCAAAGCAGGACTGAAGCCCTCTTGGTCTGGAAGTGGTGGGCCAACTGCTGTGTTACACCCTCAGGAGGTCCAGGCTCACTGAAAGGGGGCAAGGGCAGGCAAGGAGCAGGGTGCATATTTGGGCCAGGAGTGAAAACGCTGAAAAGCACTTGATTTATAACTAAAAAAAAATAACACCATACAGACTAAGGTAGCAGGAATTCAGGGGAAGTTTGGTCTATAAAGCGCTCTGTGCAGTCATGGTTGTTTTTTTTCTGGTCAAGGCTCTGTCACTGCAATGTCTTCTGCAGTGGAGACACACAAAGCTCCTCGCTCCACTGAAACCATCACTCCCTAACTGGGACAGCCATCACGTGCCCAAAACCATGTAAAAAGCTGCTACCACGGCACATTCAAAGTTCTGTACAAACATTCCCTATTTAGCCACCCAGATATTCCTGTGAGACAAGCTGGTCAATCGATTACTCCAGTTCTCCAAGAGACAGGGCAGAGATGAAGGCAGTTACCTGGGTCCCATGATAGGTTGGTGCATTAAAGGATGAAATCTGACATTTCAGCTTGCTTTTTAAAATCAAGGGTTTAATTCATTTAGAGGTACCCTCCCACCAGGAATGTAAATTCCTCACTTTGTAAAGATCCGGGAATAATTTGAAAAGCCCCCTTTGGTGTGTAAATTTTTGGAGTACCGACAACCTGTGACAGCAACGAGTGGTACAAACATCCTTAAAAAAAGTAAGAATGATATTTTGCTGCAGGATGAAAGGCAGCAGCAGCCGCCTCGCCCTGTGTAAGACGAATCACGGCACTCTAATTGCGATTACTAATGAAGACTAACGAAGCATCCCTAAGGAAGGGTCCTCATTCAGCTCTTTTTAAGTCTTAGTGACTTCCTGAGGAGCACAGCTCCTTTCCACCAGGCATCTCTCCATCCCACCTCCCTCCTTGTGATGCTTCCCAGCTTTTCCCCACCCTGCCTGACCCCTCTGGGCCGGGCTGCGCGCGCGGGGGACAAAAGGTCTACCCGCCACCCCTGGACAGCGCCCAAGT
>JAOQGH010000077.1:15953506-15978480 GCA_025769975.1 Gallinago jamesoni | reverse complement strand
CACCCCCCCACCTTCCCACCAACCGCCTCCCCCCCCCCCCACCGCCCGACGCGCGGCCCCTTTAAGGCGGCTCGGGAGTTGCGCTGTCCCTTTAAAAGGCGGCAGGGAGGCGGTGGCCACCGTGGCTATCTCCTGCCCGCTGGGTTTTACACCCCCCCAACCCCCCCCCTTTCTCCCCATCTCCCCCCCCCCTCGCAACATACAACCTTCCCCCCCGCCTCCCCTCCTTTCCTGCCGGCCCGGCTGTTCGCAGCCGCCCGTTAAAAAGAGAAGGCAAGATGGCCGAGCTGGGCAGCAAAGGGGTCACCGCCGGGAAGATCGCTAGTAACGTCCAGAAGAAGCTGACCCGAGCGCAGGAGAAGGTAAAAGGGACAAGGGGACAAAGTTGGGGGGGGTGGGGGGTGCGCTGTCGCCGTCATCATCGCCTCCCCGGGATGCTGGGGGGGGTGATACCGGGGATGACACCCCTTCCCAAAGCAGAGATGTGTCTGGCGGTGGGAAGGGGACAAGGGGAAGGGGGGGACGGTCCCCTTACCCGGGATATGGGGGGGACGGTGCCAGGGTACCGGGGATGACAGCCCTTCCCAAGGCAGAGATGTGTCTGGGGGTGATGGTGGCGGTGGTGGCGGCGGTAGCTCCCTTCTCTGCCTGCGGATTTAGGGCCCCTTCGCATCCCGGGAATGCGAAATTCCGCTGCCGGGAGCTGTTTAGGGTTTTTTCCACCCGCCCGCCCGCCCGCTCGGGATGAGCAGGAACACGGCATGGGATTCAGCTGGGAGAGGGGAAGGAGGGAGGGAGGGAGGAGAGAGGGCGCCGCAGGTTTTGTTTGGGGAGTGTAGGTGCTTGTTTCAGCGGGAGGAGCCCGTCTCTCCCCGCCGCTCGGGTTGTGCTCGATGCGGTGTTTGCGGTAGCGCCGCATCCCTCACCGCAGAGACGGTGAGGGGAAAAAAGGGAGATGGGAACCGGCTTCCTTATCTCCCAGCAGCGCAGTTGGATAGTCGCTGCTGGCCTTTCTGACCTTGAGCCCCAGATCGTGGAATGGTGGTGAGGCAAAAACCCGTCCTGGCTTTGAAGACCGTGGCGATGCCTTGCAGAGGGAGGGCTGGCTCTTGAATCCCGGGAGCCCTTTGGCGGCTCTCCACCCGCCCCTGTAACCAGCCAAAGGTGCCAGGAATATGCCACGGATACTTTTCCCGTTCGTCTCTCCGGCATGCTGCAGCTGATGCCAGATGCCTGCTCAGTGTAGGGATTATCGGGCGTTTCACGCGGGGACATCGATCAGCTGCTTTTATCTCAGGCACGCTCATCTTAGTTCTCAGTGATTTGCTGCGGGATGACATTGACTGAATAAGGACTGGTGCGTCTTCGAGAGAGGGAGGGAGGGCGATCTGCCCACTGCTGCCCCTCTTCCCTGGCAGTTATCTTTAGCAGAGGTTTAATCTAGGAGGTTTGGGATTGGATGCAGTGCTGGCCTGAGCCTTGTACCAACCGCGTCACAAAATGCCGCTGGGTCAGAATGGCAACCCAAACCTGTTAGGCCTAACGCTGCACATGCTGCTTCCACTGGTTTAAGCTCATTTACTGGGACTAGAGGCTTGCTTTGAACTTGCTTGGCTGCTTGAGGAAAAATAGCAGATCCAGTATGGAACTGGCTGCAGCAACAGGGTCCTGGCTTCACTCCGTTCATGAGAGTGAGCATGGCCACATCTGTGGTTTTTTCCCCCCCATTCAGGTTCCAGGAGGGCACAGGGCAGGGAATGTGTCTCCTGGTATCTGCTCTACCCTGAACTTATCGTAGATGCTAAATTCATTCTGTGTTAGCCACCAGATGGCAACCGTATTAATAGTTAATATTAAGGTAGGTGGTAAAGGCTGAGCTCCTGGTCTGCCCATGAGGTTATTGTGTTTACCAGTGCAGCTGGGAGCCAAGTGTGGGCTGACAGGCCCTTCCCCAACTTCTTATCTGAACACACATGGGTTCTTTTCCTAGGGAGAGAGTTTTCCACAAATTCCTCTCAACTGGTGATCCAGTTCGCATCTGTACTTATTCCCCGATGGTGGTTGGGGATGTGGGAACAACAACAATTGAGAGTTTAGCTGTGTGTTGCAGGTAATTTGCAACATCTCAAATCAGTTGTTTGTCTGTTTACACAGAAAAAAAGCACAGCTCCGTTTCCCTCTAAGCAGAAAACAAAACCCAAAGCACCTGCTTAACAAGTTTACACAAATTCTAGGCCCTTCAGCTGTTGTTATCCTAAAAGGAGATGAAACAAATTTGCTCTCTGGACTCTCAAAAAAGAAAAAAATGGCATTGCTTGCTTCATTGGCTGACAGGTCTCTTCATGCTGCTACAGCTTCACCTCCAGCAGTCCCTCTTCTGTGGAGTGTTAGGTGTTTTACCCTTGTCTCTAAGGGACAGATTTTTTTCCCTGAGACCAGTGTGCGAATGTGAACTTTGAGCTGGTGAGGAAAGATAGAGCTGAATACGAAGTGAAGAGGAAGGCAGCAGTGGTTATGGCCCTATACTGGTGTTAGTCTTGTGGTATTTTGTCTTAAATTGTGTTACGTGATACTATGTGTAGCAGGAAGGGTAAAACCACATGCCTGAAGATAAGGACCAGGTGTTTAAAAAAATTATTAAAGAAAAAAAAAGTAAGCAGAAGTGTGGTATATCTGGGTACACAACAGACCAAGCACTCAAAAATGTATTAGATTTTGGTGAAGGGATGCTGAGTCGTGTTGAACTTTCCTTTTTGAGCCAAGTAGAATTTGAGGCTTAAACAAGCTGACAGTGTTCCTTTTACGTATCCTCTTTTGATTTGAATCTAGGGTAAAAATTCTTCCCTTCAGAATGGTATCTCTCTCCCAACTTGACCCCTGAGGCTTTTACTTCAGCAATTTCCTTCATGGTGAATTTAAGCCTTGTGTTAAGCAAAGAATGATGTCTTTTTGTTCAACGCAGAATTCGCACTGAAACACTGTACACATCCTTTTTTCCCCTTCTGAGATGGCTATTATGTAAAGTATGTAAGATATTCCTTCAGAAGTACTGTTTGTTTGGAGCCTTTCAGCAAAACTATTGGCTATTTTTGGAAGGCACTTACTTGATTCCACGGGAAACAATGGGGCAGAATGGTTGACTGTGCTGTTTACAAATGGGGTGTGCACCCTTTTAACCTCTCTCTCTACTCAAAGGTAGCCTGGAGTACAATACTTGGCAATAATTTGCCCATTGTCTACTGAAATATATCAAATAAGTTGATGCCTCTGCCTAGAGGAACCTACCTAGCAGAGAGGACCCACGCAACTGTTCCTAACTCATATGTCATCCTTTGCAACGAACAAGTAGATTTAGGCTGGAAGTGGTACTTTTTTCATCCTGTAGTCAGCTGAAGGATTTTCAGACCAAGACATTGAGATCTGAACTTTTAATAATTCTAAACTTCTTAAAATTGAGTAAAATTGTAATGCTTCTAATGTTGTGGTGTCTTGGAGAGACCCTAGTGTTTGCAAGCTCTTTTAAACTTTGCCAGTAAGGATTCGAAGGTTTTTTTTTTTTTTCTATGTCTGTGATCTCTGTTAAATTTTATGTTTCTGCTGTGTGGTCAATTTTTATTGTACACTTCTGAATTTAAAAAAAAAAAAAATCTCCCCGATTTCTACTGCTCTTATTTTGCTCAAAGACTGTCCTGTTTCTGGATATGTCAGTCTGCACATGCACAAACGTCTCTGCTTTGGGCAAATTAAAACAGTGTCTCAGCAACTTGATGCAGTCCTGGCGTGAGGGTAACTCCTCTGCGAGGGTCCAGGAGGGGGCTGAGTTTAGGGAGCAAGTAGATTGTGGTTTTGATGCTTGACTGGCAGTGAGGGTCCCTGGCACAGGATCAAGCTGTTTGCTTTCCTCCAGCAGGTTAGGCAGAGGTTCGGGGTAGAAAGAGGGTATTGGCTGCCTGAGTGCCAGCTGAGGATTTAAATTACATAGAGATTAATAGGCATGTCTGAGGAGATGAATTGTGAAGTTGACATTGGAAAGAGAGGTTTTTCTTCAGGAGCTTTTTTGTGCGGAGAGTAGAAAGGGAGGAACCTATTTTTTCCCTGTCTGGACTTCAACGGAGCATGAGAAGTTCCTGCCCTATGGGGGTGGTGGTCTCTTGCTCTCTTTTCATTACAATGCTGGGCAAAATTAGGAGTCTGTGTACTGTGACGTGAACAGGCTCTCATATTTTTTTCATGTTTTTTCTCAGAGGTACCAACAAACCATAGAGGAAAGCTTTGTTCAAGGACCTGTCAAAGTTCAGACTCCTTTGCATTAGAGGGCATCATTCTGGTCATAGACTCTGCCACTGACTTGCTGTGTTGCCATAAGATGTCACTTCTGCTTTCTGTTCTTGGCTTACTTTGTTTATCTCACCAATGTTTACCCACATCTACGTCTGCAAAGTTTCTCTGAGTTTCTCTGTTCTCCTCTGGCTGCACGGTCTGAGGAGGCTGGGCTGTATTCCTGGGCTCACAGGGCCAGCGTGACCATACTTGTTGGTAGCCAGGCTTGCTGATGCTCATTCCTGGCCTGCTACAGTACAAAAAAAGATTTATATCCAGCCTGTAAACCGAAGGCTTGGCTAAAGAATTTGCAGCCCAACAAGGAGAAATAACCAAGGACGCTGACCCTAAAAAGGAAGTTGAAGGACTGCTTTTGGCAGGCCATTCTGATCTGAAGTCCCAATGCTTTTTCAAATTAATTTGCCTCATGTAATGATTGTAGCAGCACAGGCTGTGTCCAGAAAGGATCTTTTCCTTTCCCAGAACATAAGGCTTTGTTTCTTTAGACCTTGTAATCCCTTACTGGACATGAGGAGGCTGTGATTTGGGGGGAACAGGGTTTGCAGAAGGCATGGCTTGCATTTTGTGTTTGCCCTGATAAGACTTTTTTTTCCCCTCGATAAGACATGTTCCAATAGGTGGAGCATGGCAGGTGAGTACACCTGGAAGGAAATCTCAGCCCTGTCGAAGCGAATGAGAGTCTATACCAACAAGCAGCACCCAAGAACCTTAAATCAAATTTAAACACAGCTGTCTTCAGGATTCATCTAAAGATGAGGAGGGAGGCTTTATATAAAAAATGGTGGATGCAGAAAGCTCTCTTATTGAGAAGAAAGTATCACATCTACCTGCTTAGGAGGAAAGTTCCTTATTGTTTTTTGTTTGGGATCCTTCTGTATCTTCAAAACTTCTATGGTTTTTGCTTGGCTTTGCCACCCGACTGTCCTACCCTATGCAATTTGCCTTGTGCCAGTGAAATACAAACTGCCTGAAGAGCTATACAAGTTGTTCTCTTGCTGATCTAGCATGAAAC
This sequence comes from Gallinago jamesoni, assembly GCA_025769975.1. Classification (NCBI taxonomy): domain Eukaryota; kingdom Metazoa; phylum Chordata; class Aves; order Charadriiformes; family Scolopacidae; genus Gallinago; species Gallinago jamesoni. The sequence goes on along the minus strand of JAOQGH010000077.1, from coordinate 15,973,127 downwards.
TTCCTTTTTTTTCCTTTTTTTTCTCTTGGAGAACTCCCTAGAAGACAGGGAAAGGGCTTCTTACTTTATTTCTGTTAGCTTGCTTTCTCAAGAAGGTGGCGGGTAGAGTCTCAAAGGTACTTTGTGCCTAAAGGTTGCTGGAAAACAGGCACTGGATAGAGGAGGGAGATGTGAGTTAATGTCCCCAACGTTCAGACAGATGATTCCAGTATGAGCTCAGACTGTATTACTGGGTATCAGATAATCTGCGTGGGGCAGGGAGGAGGCGAAATGGGAAACCAGGCTCCACATGTTTCCTTGCCCATGGAAAGGTTTGATTGGCATGGCACTTACAGTGCCCCGCTGAAGGTGCCCCTCCGTCTGGGTGTTGGCGACAGGTTTCTTTGGAGAAGCAGAATCTCACAGCTGGATGATTTTCCTGATTGGAAAATGCCCAGATCTGTTCCTGGTCACTGCATCTTCCCTGTAATTTTGAGTCTTACAGCCAGTCCCCTTCAGTGCAGTTCTTGTGAGATCAGGTCCATAAAGTAGGATCTGTAAGATCTCTTTTTGCTGAAGGCTTTTGGTGAGGCCTGAAGCAGGATAGAGTTAGCATCACAGAGCTCATGTCTCGGGGCAAGGATGCCATCGAACCTGTCTGTCCTCTCCATCATGCATGCTGATTGTTAAGCAAGGTTTTTTGTTTCCAGGCACAAATGTGTTCTTTGCAACATCACAAACGCTCTTGGCATGTGACTAGCAAATGACATGGTCTAGTCAAGCCCCTCGGGAAAGCTGTCTGCAGCCTGAGGTGTTCAGGGTCTGCCCAGACTGGAGTCTTTGGGAATAATGCGAGTTTTCCTTTGTTCCTGAGTCTTGGGACAAAAAGCTCTGGTTTTAGAAATTTTGGAGTGACGAGAGGGTGTCTCAGGTTGACAGGTATTAGAGTGGCTATTTTTGGCCACTGCTGTGATGGTGACCAGATACCTGAGCTGCCCAGTGTGTGAGTTCTGCAACTTTGCAAGGCTCGTCTTACAGTCCTGGCTGTCTACCTACCTGTCCGTGCGGGGATCAGGCTCTCTTCCCAGAACTCCTGTAATGGCAGCTTGACATTAGCATGAAGACAGGCTCCATTTGCCCGAGCAGAGCAGACTTAGAGCCCTGTTTTTTCTTCAACTTGCCACAGCTCAGCGTGCAGGGCTCCTGACGTGGGCTGGCAAAGCCAGGGTCTGCAGCCCAGCTGCCTCTGCTCTGGGAGAAGGCTCTATTAATGTTGACCCAGGAGACTCTGCATTCTCCACCTCGGAGCAATGAGACAGGAACAAATACGAAATATGAGTAAAGGTTCCTCTGAGAGCTGCTGGCAGGTGGAATAGAGCATCAAGATCCATTTTGACGTCAGCCTGTGTTTTAGCCTTCTCTTGAGGGACTGTGTATTTGTGGGTTTTTTTCCCAACACCTGCAATATTGAATGCATAGGTGCCAGCAAACCTCTACCACTGCTGAGCTAAAAGGGGGCATCTCTCACAGGAAACTGCTGGAAGAGAAAAGAAAGTAATTACATCCATTGTCTTGCTAGTTAAAATCAGTTTTAAATAAGGTATTAGCTGGCTATTGAATACTGTCAGAAGAGGAGCGAGGAACCCCTGCAGAATCACCCGAACTGTTGGCAGTGGTGCAAGGGTGAATAAATTTAGCAGGTGTTTTTTCAGCAGGTGTGTGCGAGTGAGTGATGGACCTCAAACGGTTCAGGTTTCCCTTGGTACATCTCCTGGCTTTGCCGAGCCTCCGAAGCTTCTTGATCTTCACAAAGCTGGCAAGTACTGCAGGGAAGGTCCCGTCCCTTGTTCCTAGAGAAAAATTGGAAATAGCTAATTATTAGCAGAAAATAGGATTAATGAATCCTTTTGTTTGTTTGTTTTAGGTTACACTTCTGTTATGCCAGCTTGCTTACATAAGTTTTTCCCTTTAGATTTGTAGTTCTGTGGTCTGAAGGAACAGCCCCAGTCAATAGTAATAGAAATTGTCCAACCTGAATAGATTGGACAGTTGTTTAATCCTCCTTGCATTCTGGAAGGGTTTGGACACTGGTTATATTTTGAGGAAGACTTGGAAGCCAGAAGTTGGGGCATTACACAGACCTAGTCAAAGGTCTCACAGAATCACCATGAAGCAGCTTGATGAATTGAGGAATACGTGCCGTGTTTGCTCAGACTTCTGCAAATACATATGTATAACACAGATTTTTCTACTACTTACAGCCCTGCCGGAGTAAACTTTGCTTAGAACTGTGGCTGGCAGGTTAAAGTTTTTGAAAGTCAGCATTTCCCGAGTAGCGCAGTTAGGAGAGTCATAAAAGCCAGACAGTGTTGCCTTTCTTTTTGTCACTTTCTTTAGAAGAAAGGAGAAGTCTGGGTTGCAGTTTCTTCTTAATATAGGCTGCCAGACAGCCTGGGAAGCGCAAGCTTTACCGGTAAGGAGGAAAGAAGAATTTAACCACAGCTAATCCCTGCGTGAAAACCACCAGTGGCATTTAATCTCTGGATGATACAACCATGTATCAAAGTCTGAAGTGCTGTCCTCTCTGAAAGGATTTGACATGCAGATTCAGAAAGCTGGTAACCTGTTCTGAAATGTTTGATTTTTTTTGCTATTTTTTCACCGATCACGTTTGGCTTGTGTATTTCGAGTAGGTTTAGAACTTTTTGTTAAACTTGCATTAAGAGCCAGTCTAGTTTCTCAGTTCTTTTCAGAGTTACCTTTTCAGGAGGGAGATTAGAGGCTGATACAGCTGAAGTACGAACATTTTTCACTGGGCAATTGCTAACACTCTGCTTTGAAACTGTGTTTGACAAAATTGCAATGCTCATTTGCCAGCAGGGACGGAAAGGGAACTTCAATCAAACAGAAACTACGGTGTTTGAAAACACAACAGAAAGTGTTTACATTTATTTTTATTTTTTTTACTTCGTGCTACTTGGCTTGATTGCATATTTTATCAGGCCAGAAACAATAATGCATGACACTACCTTCAAACTCAGCTCTGAGTTGGTTATTTACAGAGTAAATAAGCAATTATCTCCCATTGGATTTATTTGAAATGGTGCCAGTGAGACATGAACGTACAGCAAATAGGTATAAAGACTGACTTTTGAAGAAAATGTAGATCTCTGCATCTTTTTCCTTAACAGAAATGCTGGTCCTTTAGCTCTCTAGTACTGTCGTGGATAACGTTACCCATTCATGGAAGTTATAGTAAGTCTTTGGATCCTACCAGCTCCAGGACTCTTGAGTGCAGAAAGACCAACTTTATTTCCATTCCTGCTTCCTCAGCCATTGGGGGGAGGAGGGGGAAGGGTAAAAACCTGAGGGGGAAAAATAGTCTATTTTAAAAGTGCAAGGAATTCCTTTCCTGGAATTTGAATGCTCAGCTCATTAATTTTGAATTTTCGGGCAGCTGAGTGGTGTCTTGGGGAGATACTTTCCTCCCCTTCCATCTGGGGGTGGAACATGACCTGTGTTCTGTTCCAAATGTTGATTCTGACACAAGAGACCAAAAAGAAGGCTGAATTATTGTGGCAGGGGACAGCCACCTCTTTTAAAGGTTTCTTTGAAAATGTATTTTGGAAAAATGCTGGTGAGAGGGATGACTTATGTTCTATGAGAGAAACTGTGCTGAAAAGCTTAAATTCATTCAGATTGAGAAATATAATGGGGTTTTGCATTGAAACACTCCTTAAGATATAGATTCCTCAGTGGAAGAGTTAAATGACTCTTCTTCTGTGTATTGAACCGACTTCTACAGAAGGAGAATACAAGAGATTTTTATCTCTTCAGTCTGTTTAGACCATTGCAAAAAGCCAAGCCTAGCTGTGTGTTAATAAACTTGAGCCATTGAAAGAATGTACTCGCTCTGATAATGTTTCCCTCATCATGCATACAGACAGTATGATTATTTGTTGCTATCTGCAGCATGGTTATATTATGTATTACCAAAAAAGGCCATTCCCTATCCTGGAACAATTCCAATGTAAATATTGGACAGTCTCAGACAATTAAGACACTTCTGATTTGTTTCAGTAAAAATCCGTATTCCAAAAGACTTAAGTTTTCAGATATTTTGCAGAGGTTTGGTAAGGATGTTTTTTGAACATCAACATTTTAATGGAAATAAATAAGCTGAAGAAATTGGAAAAAGAGGTTGGCTTTCTCTGGAGAGGGAAGAGCACCTGCATGTGTCGAGCTGGGAGGGGAGGGTTCAGAGCTGGTGGTGGGATGTCAGAGAAAGTCAGAGGGGTGACAAGATCTGTTGATCTTTAGTGATATGCTACATCAGATTGCTCGTGGTCTGGGACTTATCTGTGAGTGGGTAGTTACTAGACTAGAACTTTTTGCCAAGCTGAAGGCTTTTGCTCTCTTTGACCCTTGGTGAACATAAATAATTCAGGGATGAAGTGTGCATTATCAGGGCTGGATGTCCTTATGATGAGGCTGTGGGTACAGTAGGCTGGAAGAGCTGTGTTTCCATGCTGGATGAAAGTGATTGACTTAGAGCTAGGGTGAATTTTAACTGGAATGTCTTCTAAGCTGTCAGTCCTAAGTCTCCAGCCTTTAATTTTTGAGGAGGTTCTTTGGGGAGTGTATGGTGCTGCTTTTTCTCTCCAAGGACAGTATGGCCCAGATTCTCAGCAAGTACTCTGGCAAAGAAGCTTGTTGGCTCACACCCATTCACAGCAGGAGAATTTGGCCCGTTAAGCCCAGTTCTCAAATTTGCTGTTACTCTTCCTTCAGCTCTTGTGGAGTAGAGGCAACCCTCTCAGGGGCAAAAAAGAGCTCTAAAGCTGCTTGGGAAGAACCAATAAGAACTGATCATCTGTGTTGCTCCATATGTTCCCACTTTGATGGGACAAGCCACACTCTGTAACCCAAGCTGGCCATGGAGGGCATAAGGTTCATAAACCTTTCCCCCGTGTCTGGTCCCTTGTGGCTTGACTTGAGGAGTCCCAACAGCTGCTCCAAATGTCCGTGTCTTTCTCTTCGCCCCATCAGGTGTGTTACATGTTCCACATTGGTCCTGCATTTGAGAAACTCCCATCCTTGTTCACCAAGGTGGTCGTGAACCCATACAGGAGCTTTCCTAGCCTCTTACGGTCTCTGCATGCAGCCTGTCCTTTCTGGAGTCCCTCTCACATCGTTCTGCCTTATAAGAGCTCCTCTGCCCCTCTCCCTCCTAGCACACACCTGCTCCTTTATCTCTTTCTCCAGCTCAGCCATGACCCCAAATGCCTTTTGTGTTTTTTTTCCTGATTTGGTTGCTTCATTTTGCATTAGGGCCTGCATAAAAATAAAAATACTTCTTGCAAATGTATCAGTGTTTAAAATGAGTGTTGCAGGGGAGGAGGTGGAGGACTTGAGAAGGGGATTTGTGCAAACAGCACTATTTATGCTATCGGTTCCTCTTACTAGTGTTACTGTTGGCTATAGATAGTGTTTAATTAAGCTATGTTAAATGCCTAGCCAAGTACTGGACATGGATGTTGCTGAAGTCCTGTTGCCTGGAATGTCACGTTGATGCCAGCAGAATTAAGTGATGCCATTTGGCCTTATTAACTGCAGAGCTGCGATGTAGCTTCTGCCCAGCTCCACAGTTGTGCCTGGTTTTTTTTTGGTCGCTGTTGTGGTATGTTTTTAAGGCTGAGTAGGGTGGAAATTTACCTGCTTCCTTGGAGACCGTTTGACATTTCCTACTGCTTTGTTTTCAGGGTGTTGATAGATGGATATTCTCCACAGTCTGGTTTGCTGAAAAGCAGGGACTGTGAGGAATTCAGTGGTTTTACCTGCCTGCTTTGAATAAGAACAAACCACATGGGAATAATAATTTGCCCAGAACGCTATGAATTAAACATACAACTGCATATGGCCAAGATGGTTGGGTGACACAAGCACCACCAACAGCTGTGTGTTCAGCGCTCGCTCTCTCGGGCAGCTATGCGATAGTGATAGACATGTGCAGCTCGTGTGCCCCAGGTTCTACAAACCAAGGCTGAATGGACAAGAACCTAAAGGAGACTGTGTATCTTCTGGTGAAGCTGTGAGTTTTCAGCACTTGTGGTATCAGGCCATCTGCTTACGTTGTCAAGGTTTAAAGCATTCAAAATCTCAAAACTCTGGCTTAAGCTCTTACGATTCTTAATCTCCCACACTTCTTGAGGTAGATGTCTGCCTCTGGGCTTGTTGTGGTGGAAAAAGTCACCACTTCTGAATGGTTATCTTACTGCCCTGTTTCCTGCCCTACGCACCTGCTGCTGGAGGTGCATCCGCTGGCCTCTAGATAAAATCTTGTCTTTGTCAGACCAATGGTTTGTACTGACCCAGTCGCTTTGACTGGGGCAGCGGTTTCATGTCGCTCTTAAACGACATCTGCCACTGAGACATGTCGTGTCCAGCTGCTTCTTTTCTCCTCCTTTCTGCATGCTGCTGCCCCATGACCTTCTCTCCGATGGTGCTGCTTTATCCGTTCTTCTTTCAAGCCTGTCCTCACAAATGGGTGCATTTGATAATAAGTTCTGGATGGGGGGACTAGAGGGGCATCGACAAGCACAGGGAGAGGGGGAAGACCAGCAATTCAGGGTGTTCAAGAGAGGGTCTGCCCCAAGATAAAGGTAGGGTGGAAATAAGCCCAAGTTTGACCTGACGCAAGAATGGCTGAAACAATAGGAGCATGGGGCAATGGGGTGGTGGCTGGGCTGGGGCTGTGGTCTTTTTGCCAGTTCAGCATGACTTAGACCCAGAGCTGACACCTGACTTCTGAATTTTACGTTCTCTTTCCTTTATATTCTGATTCTTTGAAACTCCCGACTGAAAGATAGAAAACAGAGGAGGAAAAAATTGAAAGTGAAGTCTAAAGGGCATTTGCTAGGGTTTGTTTTTGTTCTCAGAAGCTTGGGTGGTGAAAAAGCAGGACATTTCCATGTTCTTAAATATCAATAGGGAGCTGAAGAGTAAAGGGTAGGAAAGGGAGGTATCCATGCTTTCATGTTAACTGTTAAAACCTATCAAGCGAAGGAAAAGATAGATAAAGAAAAAACAACTTTATTTCCTAATAAACATTCACAAAGCAAGGCAAGCTCATGAATTTACAGAAGGGGAAAAAAAAATCCACTTAATAACACAGTGGGTTAGACCTGGAGGGAAGATGATGCTGGATTCAGTCAAATGTTTAGGGGTGGGAACACAGATACGTGTAAGGAAGAAAAAAAGCAAGAAATAATTCTTGATTCAGTTTCCTGTATACTTCTGGTTACAGCTGAGAACCAACCCTTGAATTTATGCCAAGGTACAAGCTTAGTGCCTGGGTTGTACCTATCGTAGAGGGTCGGCATGATGCAAAATTGCCTGAAGAAAGGAGAGGGAGGTGTAGGTGGAACATAACCGAACCAGTTCATGCAGCAGGAGCCTTTGGAAGGAACCTGGGTGTGAAGGTGCTCGGAGGTCCTAGGGGTAGACAGACACTGAACTGCATGCAAGTGTGTGAGCGTAGCGTAGAGACTGCAGAGACCAAACTACCATGTCATGTCAGGGAGAAGAGAAGATTGCTTTTCTCTACCGTCCGTCACAGCACCACGCCTGCCTTAGTGGGACTTAATTTGGACTTGAACATTGCTAGAAGCTAAACTGCAGAAGTGGGAGTGGGAGGGAGAAGGAAACTAAAAATATTGAAAACAGTCAAGGGCTAAATCTTCAGATAACAAATCCTGGAATGTCAGGGTTTGGGTCAGTGCTGTATGGACATTGGGAGCCCCAACCAGTTCACCGGCTCAAGACTCGTACCTCTGTGGGAGAGGAGAGGGTTGGTTTGAGCCTGTGGCTAAGAGCACCTTTCTGCTTAACTGAGCTGCCATGTGAAAAGGTGATGAGAGAGAATACTTGCAAAACATGGATTTTTTTTGTGTGTTTTTTATAAACATGCTGTAGAATTGCCATGAGGAAAATAGGTCTTGCATCCCGGAGTTGTACTGTGTATTTTCCTAAACTGCCAGCATGGCTCTTTTCTTGTGGAAAGCAGCCCTTCTATAAGCTGGTATTAGAAATATAGAAGGTATGTTAATTTTCTTTTGCAACAACACATGCAGATTCTTAAGCCAGATCTTCACTTCTACTCATATTTCATTGATCAAACAATTAATATTCACCTTTTTCCATGGCTGGCACTCTTTTCATCCCTACTCCCCCCCCCCGCCCCGTGGTGTTGGGCCAGTCTTCCACTTGTACTGGTCTTTTTGTTGTGTGAGAGAAGTTTTGAAGAGGGTTCGTGCTACGTCTTGGTCATTTCTGAAAGTCACTTGAGGGATTTTTATATGTATTTAAGTAACCACAACCTTTATGTTAGTGCCCTGCCTTAACAAGCAAGGTTTTCCTATCACCCCCATTTCATTTTATTTTGGTTTCTTTATAATGTAAGGGGCAGCAAAAATCAATTGCTTCTATTAAATGAAAAAAAACACAACATTTGTTTTCACCCTTGATTGCCCAGCTCCTGACTTAATTAATGGCAAATCTGGGAGCTGGGGCTAGCAGGCGTGGGTGAACCCCCCCCTCCCAGCCCGTTCATGCGCATGGTAAGCTGACTGTGACTTGCTGCACGTAAAGGGGAATGAGGCTAGGGCTGCACAGATTAATGAAATCTGGGTGGTTCTGGGACAAATGAGAAAGCAAAATGATGCTGCAGTTCCTTGCCACTCTAATTTAATTTCGTGGTATTTGATGGGTGCTGACAGCAGCTTTCCTTTTCTGCTGGTTCATGCTGGGTCTGTAGTTTCTCCTGCAATAGGTGGCAAAGACTTTTTTTTCTCAGTTCCTGCTCAAAGGTGAGTGCTACCAGGGAGCAGAGAACGTTCAGAAAAGCAGTCTGTTGTCATGGCAAAGAGTCTGAGTGGCTTCTCCTTCATTATCTGGAGATATTGACTTTGACCACTGCAGTACAGTATGGGTACCAATGACCTGAACAACTTAGCAGGGAAGGAGGAGAAAATGATAACCGCTAGCACTTCTCAAAATGATTTTCTTCCATACGGGGATAAATGATTAATCCAAAGCCACTCTTAAATCAGGTGAGAAGATGCCCAAGATGGTTGGGGGAGGGAACACTTCAGTTCAGGACTGCAGTAAGTTCCTCTTCAGCCAGGTGTCCCTTGTTGTGCCAGGAAACTCAGCACAAGTGCCCTTTCTGCAGTGCTCGCGTCCTGTTTTGGGGAGCTGACTCCATAAATGGACTATTTGGAGGCTCTGGAGCGTAATATTCCCAATTACATTACCTGCGGGGTCACTGTGCCCTCTAAGGCAGCTGGCAGCCAGAGAGTGGCTTTGTCCTGTCGTAGTTATATGCTTAAAGAGCATTACTCTGATTATCCAGGAGGGTGGATTAATTGGCGATGATGGATAATTGGAGGAAGGGAGAGGTGAATTTGAGTTGGCAGACTTGTTATGCAGAACAGTGCAGTCTGCTTGTGGAAAAAGTCAACCAACAAAACTGCTCTGGGGGAAATGTTCTGCCTTGGAAGAGCTTGAGGAGGCAGGTAGCAACGGGCTTGCATGGGAAGTTGGGTCATTAACATTGTCACTAGTAGAGTTGTGGTTGTGTTTGAGGTACTCAGTAAAGTCTTCTGGAATAAAATGCGGAGGAAAAAAACTGTCCCTCGAGATCTTGGCAGCTCAATTTAGCTCTAAAACCTCTGTGTTCTCTAGTTTCAGCCCTCTCCCATGGTGTAAGAGGAGCAGAGCCCTACCTGATGGGATCATAAATGGGAGTCAGTTAGATGTTGCACAGTGGGAAGGGTTGGTGAGGAGTTGCCCATCTCCGTGGTGGACAGAGGAGGCTGTGTGGCAGAAGGGAATGAAGGAATGACCTGGCCATCAGGAAGCCTTTTGGTGTCCAGTGGCTGACTGAGAACAGCAGTGTGTTGGGAGTTGTACAAGCTGTTTGAGGAAGGGAGTGGAAACTTTCTCCTGGTGACAGGAGAAGATCTGATTGTGTAGAAGCAACAAGTGTCTTTTAGGCAGCTGAATAGGATCCTGAACAGGGTAATGAAGAATGGGAGAGACCAAGGGCTGCAGTGGGGCTTCCAGGGGAAGGAGGAAATGAGACTTTCTCAGGGAAAGTGACACTAGTGCCAGTCCTTACCTTAAAAAGTCTTACTTTAGAAGGACAGAACAGAAAGGGATTGCCAAAGAAATCCCTAGGGAGTGATGGTCTGCTTTGTCTTTCTGGAGTATCTGTTTGTAGGGACCGAATCCTGCCCTTGAACAGGCTCTTAACACCACTACTGACCTTGGCGGGGGCTGCATGTGCAGTGCTAACCCTCTCTGTCCTCAAAGCCCTGGAGACACATGTGCCCCCTGGTCTAGTGAAGTAACAGTAACGCAAGTTGATTTCCTGGGTGAGTTTAAGTTTCACCATCATGAATGGGGCTGTGAATGAAAACCAGGATGGGGAAGTGGCGTGGCAGGCCTTGGAAATAGACCTCTTCTTGAGAGCCTGCAGTACCTGCCTGCCAACCTCTACTGATAGGCAGTGGGAGGCAAAGGGACAGCTGATGGCTCTGTTGAAGAATGCAGCACATTCTTCAAGCTTGGGGGATGGCACAGCTCCGAAACCAGTCATGCTGTAGATGTGGAAGGGTATAAAAAGCTTTGATGGATATTTTTAGCCAGAATGAGTAGGGGCAAGGGCTGAAAGGGACAGAGAAAATTAACTATTCCTGTGTTTCAGTCTTCCAGTTCTGAGGAACCAGGTGTCCTCGTCGAGGGATGACTTATTCATTGTTTCATAGAATGGAGAACAAAAAGCAAAGCATATTTTTGCTCATTGGATGAAACAAGTGCTTGTTCTTAGAGGTGAATTTGTCATGCTTGAAACGTGCTGCCTTCAGAGCTTCCTTCTCTGTTCCTCCTTGAGTGGATCATGAGTGGATCTGTGGCACGTGTCTTGTTAATGTAAACCTCACCTCCTTTGCGCATTGTAGAACCAGACTTGACTAATGTTCCTATTTCTTTAAATTTAAAAACAAACAAAAGAAAAAGCTGGAGTGAGTGAACCCTGTTCAGGCAGAGTGTATTGTTCAGTTGCTCTGGTTTGTTATTGTAGGGTTGCTTATCAGAGCTGCCCTGTGAGTATTTACCGAAGCCCTTCCTGTTCTTTTCCTGTTCTGCCCCCCCCCCCCGCCCCAAGATCTTTTCTGTGGTGAAGCAGCTGGGGAAGACACGTGAAGGGGAAAAAGGGTTTGAGAGATGTGGAGACTCTTGATGATAAAGACTAAAAGATTGAAAAGAGTGTGTATGGTAATAAAACAAATTATTCTTTTTTTCCCCCCCCCCCCCCCGCCACCTTCAGTAACTCTGACTGCAGTTAACCCTCTGAATATTTCCCACAGTGGTAATGTGGACACTTCTACTAATGCCATGCACATGTACTAACCTGGATAGATTTTTTTTTTTAAAAAATTATTATTATTTTTTTTAGTGTGTTATCCCGAAGCTGTGGCCAGGATAAGCAGGGATGTTAACAAGTGGCTGGAAACATGAGGCAGATGTATGAAAACGGAATCTGTTTTTTGTGGTGACAAGCTGAGAGATGAAAAGTCATGTATAATGCTTTCTGCTGCCTTTGCTGTCTGGCTGTACTGCTTCCTTACTGAAATTCCTTGATCTGCTTTCTGTTTGTTGGGATCATTCTCTCCAGTGTTTCTTCTAGCTGTCAGTCAGGGATGGCTTGGAGTGATTTTTGCCATTTGTGTAAAGAAGAAAAAATGTGCAAGTCAGGATATCCTCTCCTGAAGTCAGCTGTGGCTGCTCTTGCAGGGGGAAGAAAGGAGGAGGAGATGATGTGAAATCAGTCAGTTCCCTTGTCCTTGTGCTTTGTGCATGAGGCATGCTGGGCTGATGAAACTCATTTCCTTGGGCTTCAGAACTAGGTCTAGCTAGTAACACATGAATGGCAAAAGGTGAGAGGTTTGGAGAAACTGCTGTGTATTTACCTGTATTAGTGTATCCTGGGACTCATATCTGTGCATCCTGGATTCTTCCATCCTGTCTGTCTCAAGCAGTAAATCTCACTTTGTCTGAAAATTACCAAATGAGAATGTTCTTTTCAATCCTTTAGACTGTCTCACTGCACAGTTGGTGTCCTTGCTTTTCTCAGGCACGTAGGGTCTTCTCCTTCTGACTCAGCCTAGGCAAAGCTGACTGAAGGTTGCAAAAGTAAAGAGGTTTTTCATCCTGCCTTCACCATCACCCAGTTCTTGAAACCTAGAAGGCTGGAAGAGAGCCAGGAGCACAATGAACATTTTTGTCTCCTCCAGCAGTAGGTGGCCTTGCCTATGTGTCAGAAATCTTATCTCACAAGTGTGTACTGATAACACAATGGTCTTAGCAACGGTAAGGAACAATGTTCAGGAGTTGTGAAATAATGCATTTGATTTTTATCATGCTCCCTCAGGGGCTATGTAGCCCCACTAGGATAGAAAGAAAAGGTAATGATATGGAAAGGCGTCATGATTGGTACAAACCCAAACACAGCATCTGTGATAAAGGCAATTTTTCAGTGCAGCTTTTCCTGCTTTTGAGGGGAACTGTGACAATTTCTCGATTCCTTGTGTAATAAAGGTTAATGTTGAGTACTGACCTACATGTAATTTAGGGTGGCTTCTACCACTGTGGCAGATTCCTTGTATAGCCACGGGCAAGTTATTTGTTCTCTAGAGGTCTCATTCTGAGATCTGCAAATGATAAAGAGGAAGTGATTCTGTGTTGTGATGGAAAAAAAATATCTTTGAATACATGCAACAAGCCTGCTTTCCTCCTGACAGTGCTGTTATCATGCAGAAAGGACTGTCCTGCTTTCTGTAGCAGAAATTTATTAGGCTTATGTTTTCTGTGGTGGTGAAGATTGGCAGAGACAGGCTACCTGGTTTCAGCAAGTGTTTGACATCTTTTTTGATGTCCTTGCTCTGGAGTCTGAGATGAGAAAGAAAGTGTTTTGTTTTGTGCGTGCAGGGCACTGGGGCAGTACCAGTGCTTTTGGGTGATGCCCTTGGGTTGGTTTGACACAGAAGAAGGTTCTGTGTTTGTTTCGGAGGAAGGTGTCCTAGTGTTTCGTGCACATGGAAGAATAGCTGCAGGTGGATGCTTATGCTTCACAAGATATTGGTAATCAGCTCTGATGCATGCTTTTCTCTCCTTTCATTTGCTTAGCAAAGAACCTAACTTCTCATAGCATCAGCTGCACATCAGTAAAGTTCCTCCTTCCAATCACACCCTCCTTTCAATCCCCCACAATAGTCTCCGGCCATCACTGCGTCTGGCAGAAAGCCAAGTGCTTAACAGCCTGGATGCCCTCATCAGGCAGCTACCAAGAAGTAGGGCTTTCCCCACGGAGATCCAGGAGAAGCCTTAGGAGCCCAGCCGTGTTGCTGTGCTCGCAGCTCCTTTATGTTGGTGGGAAAAGTGCCCCAGCTTTGACTATATTTTCCTGCTCTTGGAAAAACTTAGGCTGTCACATACAACAGCTCTGTCTTTGGATTTTCTCTCCTCTAATTCTAAACCATCCAAAACACAGGCAACCCTTCCTCTTCCAAGCTAAGACCTCTTTCTCAGGATCCACGTTGTTCCACAGCAATATCTATTTGGTTGTTGTTCTAGATCCTTCTTTCTGTAATTTTTCTTTCTCTTCCCATCATCTTTAACCTTTGCCTGTGGCAGCTGATCAGTCAGACCAGAACCCAAATGAAACTGGCTCTTTGATCTCGGCCTGCATTTAATAATAGGGCTGTGGTTGTTACTGGGGAAAGAACGCATCAAGGTGCATTGGCTCTTCTCTTATCCAAAAGCTTAATTAGAGATTTGGGCAATATACACTAGTTTGTGCTCTGGAGTGGTTTGATGGAATTAAGGGACCGAGGATATAAAGGAGTCCTGCTCAGTAATACCTGTTACTCCTGGTACTTATTATACCTAATGAAAGGCAGCTGGTAGATATGACACAGAGGTAATGACAACTGTGAAACCTCTGGATTCTTAGTTTTGCCTTCCAGTAAGTTATCCTGCTTGCCTGGGAGCATTTGATACATTCTGGTACACAGTTTGACCAGTTTTGGCTACCCCAGAGCTGGATGTTGTTTCTGTGGAGTGGCTAGATGGAAGCTGGGCACACAGAAGTGCTTTGGAGTTTTGCCATTACAGATTTATCTCCATAATTTTGGATCATACTGTATGTGGCTTTGAAGCTCCCATTCTCATTTTTTTTTTTTCCTAAACACTCGAATCTCAGTAAAACCTTGAAGCATTATATAAAATGTTTGCAAAACCTGAGGTTTGGAAATGACTCTTGGTGAGAGAAGCCAAAGTTTTCAGTAAATAAACTGGTTCCTGAAACACTTTGAATTTGAATGAGTTTGAAAATGTAGCTGACTTATCTGCATCTCCTTTGTATAATGAAGAGTTTAAAAAAAAATAAACTGAAATGCCAAGACCAGAATTTACCAGCTTATCTTGAAATAGAAAAAGGCTTGGCTGTGATTCTCCCTCTTTAGAAATGGGAGTGAATTTTTAGTTCAGATGAAATACAAATTTGGCAAGTGATGTTTTCTGGGGACTTTGCAGATAGAAACGATACACGGTTCCGTTCAAACCCACCACTGAATCTTTAGCCAAAGATCCACCCTCACAGTTGGTGTGACAGTGAAAACAATGGCCCAATACTTCGTAAGAGGGCATAAGTAGGCACTGTTGCTAAGAAAATAATTCCCACCCCTTATGAGCCAGGCTGTGACATCAGAAACTACTGGTTACTTTTAACCCCATCTCTATTGCTATTTCAAACTGTGGTTCATTTCTTAATCCTGGGCAGCATATGACTACTCAAATTCTTTGGTTAGCCCAAGAGGAGACAGTGATGTAGAGGCAGGAAAGAGAGTGGGAAATTAGACTTTTTCAGTGGCCTTGTTAGGAAAGCTTTAAGTATTCGTGAAACTGTGGCCTCTCCAAAGACTCCTCTGTGCTTTGAGGAATTCTCCAGTCTAAGGCAAACTTTCTTTTCGTTCCCCCGAGCAAGATAGTTCTGTTCTGGAAATGAGGGTAGAGGAGATGCTCTATCCATCTGTGCTGGAGAATGCACTTCAAAGGGAAGTCCTATTGTTTCTTGCAGGAGATGAATTAGAGCAGAGCTTTCAGCCTGGAAACTGTGACCACTGGATCTCTCACCTGGAAGCGATTAGGTGGCAGTACTTCTGAATGCTCTGTATATAGAAGGTGTCTACAGAAGATGGCTTCCACATCCCCTAGCCGGTGCCTGAAGGTTTTTAGGATGGTACCCTTATTAAGCGCCCAGGTCCCTTCGATGTGCAGCCCCGCTCAGTGCAAGTCACAAGTCGACAGAAGGTACGAGCAGCCCAGCCTATTCTTCCCTGCCCCATCCTGTTTCCCAGCGCTGCTGGAATCAATCCTTGCTGATTCTGGCACGGCCGGGCTACGAGCCACAGGGGACAAAGGCTCCTTTTGTCGGGAGCCGCAGCCAGGCGCGTGGACGTGCTTCTCGCCACTTGCCTCTTCCCGGGGTATCCCACGGTGATTTCGCTGACTTCTGGGATGCATGTCCCTCAGCTCGGCGTGGCCACGCTGGCCATGGAGTGTTTCCCACTGTTGTATTCTGAGAGACAGGAGAGAAAAGGCACGAGTAAAGTGGCAGTTGAGGTTTGCACAAGAGGAAGCTAAATATTGAGTGAACGTGACCCTTTATAGCCAGGTCCGGATAACAAACAGTGAATCAATAGGGACAAACAGACTTTGTTCCTTGTTCCCTTTTATCTTCACCCTTAGAGATATTTCATGCAGTTAAATCTCAGTTGCATGGATCTTGGGTTTTAGGTTTGGGGTTTTTTTGTGTGGTTTGTGGTTTTTTTTTTTCCCCTAAAACTTGTCTTTTTTTCATTTAATACTTCTGAAGCTCTGCAGGCTGCCCATCAGTAATGCAGTGGTTTCTGGGGGAGAGGAGTTGGAGGAGCAGGTTGGGACTGAAGGCATCAGCTGGGGAATGTCCACCTGGTACAAGAAGGTCTCCTCCCTTTTCAGGTTTCTGTTCCCCTTGGTGGGAGCACTCCAGTTCCTGTCTTTGCTTGGTTATGGTTGCAGAACTGTTTAAGGAGGGGGAAGTGAAACCTGTGGCAGGATAAGATCTAGCAGCGAGGTTTTATTCTGTGTCCATCACTGGTGGGGAGGGACATTGCGGAGCGTGTCTCTTGCCAATGAGATCTCAAAATCTTACATTTAATCTTTTAAACACCGTCTCCCGTGCCCAGCAGGTATCTGCAGCATCACCCAGTGTGGTGGGGAACTGGGCAGCTGCAGCAGCTGTTGATGGCAGCCTCAATGCCTACATCTCTTTACCGCAGGTGATAGGAGAAGTATTTAGGTGATGGCACTTGTCTGATGGGAACGAAGGCACGGAGTGGTGTGCACGTGCCACGTGTGTTTTCCTGAGCTGTTAGTATGGATAGCAGCAGCCGTGGAACACTTGCTGGTAGCTCTCATACTTCGTCTTTATTAAAATCACGCCAAGCCAAAATTAGTATGTAGGAGCTGCCCAGGAGGCTGATGTGAGGGTGCCGGAGAGACATCTGTGTGGGTGAGCACGCGTCACGCTGACGCCCTCTCGACCGAGGAGGGAGGTTTCACCTGCTCGCAGCAGTTTGTTGCAGTCCCAACACGTGTGTTGCTGAAGGGGAAGGTTGGTGGCTGGGTTAGGAGCCTTACTGGATGTGCACCGTGGGATGGTGCCATGTTTGGACAGCTGTAGTGGCAGACCTGGCGTAGCTCTGCGTTTGGGGATCAAGAAAGGGATGTTACTCAATTCCCCTGACTTCTTCCTGGGAATTACAGAAAACAGAGGAACCTTTATAAGGTTTTTGGAAAGCAAACTCCTCATCGCTATGGTTCCTTTGGGTTTTTTTTATCCCACTCGTTCCAGGTTTAAGTTTTTATTCATAATTGGCGTAGACTGTCTTGGTTTAGTTTAATGAGGTGCTTGTTCTTTAGTCAGACACACCAGGTACTGCCTCCTGCTGAAGGGTTTACACCCGACAGACTGTGAGTTGTGTCCAAGGTGAAGTTTTTTTTGCCCTATTCCCTTAGCTGGGTGGTCTGCGAATGTGTCAGTGGGGTTGAAGGAGGCTCCCTTAAAACCATGCTGAAGAACATACCTCATGAAAAAAGTCTCATCCACGCTCTAGATGAACTAGAGCAGGGCTTCCAACCTTTTATTGAATCATGGGGCTTTAATTTGCTTTTCCAGGAGTCTAGCATTCTCTGTAAATACCAAATATACAGCTTGCTTTCTATTGTTTTTCTTCATGGGCCTTGAAGTCTGCAGACCACATGCTGAAAATCATGCAACATTCCCTTATGTTTGTTACCAGAACTGTAATTTCAACCCAGTATCTTCTGGCCTTGACGTCTGTTTAACTCCCTGTGCTGTTTACACTTTGACATCCTAAGCAAATAGTAACATGTCGGCAGGCGCCTGTAGTCCTTCCACATGTGCTTGAGTTCTCCTCAGCCTGCTTCTCTGAGCAAAGAGTTTCCAACTGCCCTCTTCTGAAAGGAAATTTAATTCTGTGTGCCTCTACTTGAGCCCTCCTCCTCCCAGCCTGGATCTTGAAAGCAGCTTCGGTGCACAAAACAGTTCTTCCAATTCATGTAGGTTGGCTGGTAGATACAAGCTTTTCCTTTCCTCTGCTCCTCTCCCACCTACTTTTTTTCCAGGTGGTCTGTCACCTTGTCTCTCTGGAAGCAGTAGCTTACCTCCCTTTGGTTAATGTTACAGGAAATTCTTTGAATGTTATCAGGCTGGAAGCAGCATCAGCAGCACTTGGTGGCTTCTGTAGCACATACAGGGTCTCAAAGACAGGTAGCTTCTCTTTCTGCTGCTGCTTCCACTGCCTTCCCTCTCCCCAAGATATTTTTCTTCTCACTTCCCTTAAATTCTTCCCTCCTCGTTCAGCTAAAAAGGAATCAGAGAACAGTGGAAATGTCAGCTTTGCTGTCCTCTCCTTGGCAGGAGATCTTGGGATATAGAGCTGGGCATGGCTGTAACTCTTGGCAGCAGTAGGTTTTCAGAGTAGCCTTATCCCTGGACAAAGGTGCCTCAGAGGTGCTATCCTGATAGAGCCATGGGTGCTGAGCTGGCCAGGGATCAGAGTGAAGGCAGACACGGAGCAGGATATGGAAGTGGCCTGTGTCAGCCCTGAGGATGATGCGTGGGGCAAGAGCTCTGTTCTTGGCCTCCTTCACAAACTGTGACTTGGTATGGCCTCCTTGGGCCAGGAATAAAGCTCATGGTGCTGTGTGTCACTCAAGTGAACTTGTTTTTCTTTGCTTGACAAATTTCTATGTAGAGGAAAATTCTGGAGAGTCTGTATCCTCATGGGAAAATGTTTTTAGGGGTCTGCAAGCTGAAAAAGGTTGAAACACCATCTCACAAACCTAGCATGTGCTCACTAGCAGAGTGAGCTCAGACCCTTATTTGGTTCCTAATGTAGTCTCCTGCATCTGGAATCTTTTTGGCCCAGTCCCACAGTGATCAGCACCTGATGTAGCAGATTTGTTTGTGGAGATGGTCTCCAACCTCAGTGGGGTTTTCTCTCCACTCTGGAGGTGTTAGAAGAATGCTGAGAGTGTACTTTTCATGTGTCCTATGTATTCTTGGAGGTGCTTGCTTTATTAAAACCTAGTGACCCCCATCCAGGCTGTGTAGAACCACTAGAAGCACAGTATGTTGGTGAGAGCTGCTTCTTCTGCCTTACTTCATGAGTTCAGTCACTACCCTTCTCCTTAGGATCTGAACTCTGCCCTGCAGGGTTAATTCTCTGGGAATTTAGTTTTCTGTGTAGGTGAATAAAACCATAAATCACTCTAGTCGTTGAAATCTTAGTTTCGTTCTTTTGATGGTCCTGCCTCTTCCCTGACTTCAGCACCAGCAAGAATAAGAACGGAATGGGGAACCACCAGGGTAAGGGGGACTGTGCCAAAAACCAGTCAGTCTCAAGTTAACAATGGAGCAAATCCACTGCAAGGGACTTGGCAACTGGAAGAGGTCCCTGCTGTATTTCAGGTGTGGGACAAGGGAAGACAAACTGACTTGCACGTAATAATCTGGAATAATAAATACTTAAAATGTTGACTTTACTATAAAGATTCAAAGATATTACTCTCTGTTCCAGAGGCAGAAGCTTTTCAAAAGGCTTCTTAAGAGGCTGATTGTTGTGCATGATTGTCTGGAGACAGTTAATGTTTAAATGAGGCTGGTTTTAAAATAGATAACTTGCCCTGTTAGTTGTAGCAAAGCATTTAAACACATCCTGCTGGGTAGCACAAAAGCTTGTCTGTTCCTTCCTTGCGATTTGGATTTCGTGTTAAACTTCATGATGATGGCCACGCAGCAGAGCCAGCTGCAGGGAGTGCTGGCACTTCAAGCACTCTGCTGGTGAACCTACCTCAAGGTCACAGCTCCGGGCTTTTGTCACCTTGGTGGAGAACTGACTGCTTTTGCAGTGCTGAAGATGAGCTGGTTTTAGGGCTCAGCCTGGCTGGTTAG
>JAOQGH010000077.1:15914492-15952414 GCA_025769975.1 Gallinago jamesoni | reverse complement strand
CCCAGGGAGGTCGTGGAGTCCCCTTCTTTGGAGATTTTCAAGACCCTCCTGGATGCAGTCCTGAGTAACATGCTCTAGCTCTGGGCAATCCTTCTTCAGCAAGGGAGCTGGACTAGATGATCTCTATGGTCCCTTCCAACTCTAAAAAAAAAATTCCGTGAAATTCAGTGAAATTCTTAAGTAGATTTAATGCTTGAATCGTTCTTGGTCATCCCGTGTAGTGCCAAGTGTCTATTGCATGTCAGTTTTACTATGTTGGAATATGAAATGAAATGTAAGAGGCTGTGAATGCTTTTAGACACGGGGAGGGCTTCCCTGGTTCTGTGCTTGAGTTTTGGGTGATTTGTCTGTGTCCTGGGCAGTGCTGCTGTGTACGAAGCGTGCTGGTACACCAGCTCTCAGGTGGTCTGAGAAGTTGGCTCATCTGCAGTGAGACAGCTTTGTAGCAGCCAATGGGCCAGTTGTAGAGTGTTCTGTCTGGCACAGCAAATCATGAAGGTTTGTGGGCACGAAAATGGTGTTGTTTCCTGAAATACAGAGCAGAGAGGGTTTAGAGCCTATATAACCTCAGAGAGTTGGATAGAAGCACTCAGATCTACCTTGAACCTCTTGTGTATACATATGCCAAATTAAAACCTATGTGACTTAAGCTAGGTAAGGGGGAATTTCAAGGCACTGGTGCTTGGAATTGGGAAGGCAATCTGGAAAAAAGTGTGTGAAATACTGAAATCCTAGGATCAAAGACAGATTTAGTCACTGGAGATAGATACCTTTCTGGTGGTGCCCTTGCTCTATGTTGAGTAATAGAGAGGACTTCACACAGCAGTGCAGATGGTGGTGGATGTAACCAAGGGAGGGCAACATTGAATGAGCATGATATCCACCAAACAGCAGTGATACGGTTAAAGAGTCCTGCTGTGATCCAGAGAGGAGCTTGAGTTTTACCTGGATTTGCTCTGGCTCCCTCCTGGTAATCCTTTGCAAACAAGCTCTTGGGCATGAGGAGACAAAAGCAACTAGATGCATTTCTGGCCTTCCTCTTCCCGTGAAGGCTGCTGGCTGTTGAAACAAGCATGCTTTAACCACAAAAGGTCAGCAAGGCCTCTAGGCTCTGGACAGACATCTGATTTTATTGTTAGCCTGTGTAACAAGATTAGCAGCAAATGACTCACAGAACAAGTCAGGTGGTCTTTAATCTGCTTGTAACTAGGTTGGTACGAAGACATTTTCATTATCGCGACAGAATGTGGCTGAAAACTTTGACAAAATCAGGTCTTCAGTGAGAAGTGTTTTCTGTAGGAACTCTTAACTTTAATTGAAACCAAACATTGAAGTGGTGCGGTTTCAAACAAAAAGCTGAAAGTTCCCACGGGGAACCCATGAAAAGGGTTTTGTCGTCAAATTTTTTGGTAGAAGGGAAAGTGATGCTTTCTCCTTAGCTCTGTGATGATCCCAGAGGTGGCCTTATGGCCTGAACTTCTGGACTGAGTGGGCAATGGACATCACAGATGAAGCTAAAAGTTATGCTGGATTTTCTTCTAGAAAGCAAATTCCTTTCTGACTCTACCGACGTGCCTTCACTCATGTACTTACTGGTTGCAAGCTGTTCATGATTACTCCAGCATGAGGACTTAATGTTCATCGTGTTATTAAGTAGGTGAATCTCCATAATAAGTGAAATCTGTGCTAAATAAAAGTGTGTGTTACAATGCAGACATTCTTCTTCCTCTTCACTGCCTCTGTGATTGTGGTTGGCCTTTATGCTACAAATAAGGAGGGCATGTCAGAGTCTGTTCCTGTTGTAGGAGCAGGGTAGGATTCAGACTAGAATACCTTTATTTTCTCTCAATTTCAAGATTCCTGTAAATAACACAACTGACATAGTCAAAGGAATAAAATCAGAGCCACCCTACAAGCACTAGTTTATATGTTATCTTGAAAATGTTCTGGAGTTTTCCCTGTGTTGAAGTGAAGCTAATCCCATTTTTTTTAATGGGAAACATTAACCTATGTAAATACCAGGTAGCTTTATCTTATCAGGTAGTATGATGGGATGGGAAAGGAATTGTATTTTAAAAGTGGAGATCCTGGCTTGTTAATGAAAATGTGACTGGAATTGTTAATTTCTGGCAAGGTTATCTTACCTTGTTTCTAACTTTACATTTCTCCTCTCGTGTTTATTATCTGGCCGTGATAAGTGTGTAGTTCTGTTTTATAATAGCTTAAGAGGTTTAAAAAGTACTTTTAATTTGCATGAATACTGCAGCAGGGAACAGAGAAGTCCAGACTCTGCTCCCTGAATTTCCAAGAGGCCCCTTGGACCACTTCTGCACATGTGCTAAGGGTGAAATCAGCCGTGCAGGAAGGATGAGAACCATGTGCTTAACTTTTTTTTTGCAGGAGCTGGGACCACTTATAATGGTGGCACTACTTCTGTGCACCAGATGTGTCATAAATGTGCGTGAGGATGGTAAACAGAAGATCATAGAAGGTCAAGAGAGAGTGTCTGGGTGACAGTGACATCGCTTGAGCACGTGGGTGTCTTAACAGCCTTTATGATTCTGGCAGATACTTGTATCAGCCTTGTATGATGACACAGAAGGATCAAGGAATGGCTGTACTATAGACAGCGGGTGCTTTTTAGGGATGATCTTCAAATATGGGATAAACAGAAAGGTGATTAATGGGGTGGGCAAGGAGTGCTCGGACACTGGTGGATGTAATTCCAGTGATACGTGATGCCTAGAGAACAGAGTGTGGGACATGCTCCTCTCCTTTAGCTACTGCCCAACTTTGCTCCATGCAGAAAGCCAAGTCCACATCTGCTTTTCAGTCACCCAATTTTTTTTTTCTTTTGGGGAATATTTCTGCTCTGTCTGCCTTAAAAGGTGTATTGAAAAATTTAAACTCCATAGAGTATAACTTCTCTGCTCCCTTTCACATCTGAGATGCAAAGGAAAGTGCGTTGGCTGGCTTTTGTCTGCAAGCACTGTCACAGACCTGGAGTGATTCAGCCAGAGGCAGTGGGGTCTGCTTACAAATCACTGGGAATCCATTCCCCAAAGAATCTTTTATCCTCAGAGAGCCCTTCTGAAGGATGGGAGACTGCGGGCAGAAGGCTGCCTCCCTCCCGCTGCCCGATAGGTTGTGGGGATGGGGTGGTGAAAATGCACTGGTGATGCAGGCGAGTTGAATGCATTGCTTCATATCTAAAACATCTTTTGTTTTCCATGAGTGATGATGATGAGATGCCTGCTTACAGTTTCAAGCTTTTCCGAGCGGTGGTGTGTGGAGCAGGGCCTTGGGGGAGCTGCAGGTCGCTGACAGTCCCCTTGGTTATTAATGGCCACAGCAAGGGCTCCCAGGTTCTGAGAATAGACTCCACATTTGCTTTAGAGGAGACAGCTGACAATGGTGTTTGATACAGCAATATGTGTCTGCCTGACTTTTGACTGACAGTGACACAAACTGGGTCTCCACCCAGCCGTGGCTTGAACCTGGTGACATTTACAGCAGAGCTAACTTCTCCAGTCTAAGTTTAGATGGTGATTTTTGTGTTTGTCTACATGCGTGTTCTTGATAAGACAAAAAAGCAGGAGAGGGCTTCCACAAATAAAAGTGGAACAGGGTTTTCAAACTATGGCTGAATATGAGAGAGGGAGGCCTTCACCTTGCATAGACTTTCATGGTTTGGTTGCTGTGGATCCTCGCTCAAGATATCCGAGTCCTGGAGGGTTGTTAACTGCTTTGGCACTTTTGGTTTGCTCTCATGAAATATGTGGTCAATATTCATAACTATGGGTCTGCCTGTTTGACAGGGTGGTTTTGGGGTTTTTTTGAGCAAGCTGCACTTGGAATTGGCTGGTAGCCCCAGCTGTGCACAGCGGGTGACATGTATTGTGGGTGTGTGTCCACAAGCCACCTGGAAATAGCATGGGATCTTAGGTGACTGCTGAGACTTCATTTCTCGCCACGTATCCATGTTACTCTTTCAAAAGCTTCTCCTGTTAAAAGAAACCAAACCCTTGCAATAGCAAAATCCTCTTCCCTCCCATAGCAGACAAGCCCAGGAGAGCAGAGCTGGCAGCACGTTTCTCAGCCCTGCCCTGAAGGATGAGCAGGGTTGGGGGGAGCCTGTCTCTGCCCCCTTCGATCCTCAAGCGAGTAGTGCTGCAGCACAGTGTGAGTCGGAGAGCGGGTCCCTGTCCCGTTGATGGCTGACCAAGAGGTGTCCTGGGCTTGTGCACTGCTTCAGGCTGTTAAATGGGGGTTGAGCAGGAACAGCTTTTGGTCACTATCACGTAGAAGCCTATTTCAGATGAATGACCTAGAGGGGAATGGTTTTGTCTCCCATTACAGACCCTTGGTAAGCCTTCATTCTTTAAGGAATGTGGCTCTTTTTTCTGATACTGTCTTCTCCAAAGCCTGGTCTGACAACAGGTCATATAACCCAAATAGAAATAACTGCCTTTTAGACTTGGCCATGAGGGCTAGACACTCTGTATCCTCCTCTAGATGCATGAAGAATTTGCACCTCTGTTCCCCTGGCATTAGAATGAAAAATGGACTATGAAAGGTGTTGGAATCCAACCCTTCATGAACATCGTGGACAACGTCCTGGCCACGTGTTTCTGGAGAGTTTTTCTGTGACTTCAGACAGTGCCAGCAGAGTTGCTTAGAGAGGTCTGATGGCAAGTAGTCTCCAGAGAGGCTGTCTGTGCAAACCAGATAAACCCATCTCAGAACAACACTAGTGTTTAGGAAAGTGGTTACAACCATCTGTTACAGGGAAGGAAAACTCCTGGTTTTAACTCTTTTTTTTTTTTTTTTCTCTAAAATGAAGGCACAAATATGTACGATCAGGGCAGCAGTCCATATGTCTTTGTATCTACCTTAACCTCGCTTCTGAGTTCCTTGTCAGGAGCAAATGGCTACCTGTGACTGGTGGGAAAAGATTTGCTGGAAAGAGTTTCTTTTACAAATCCTTTGTCTCTCTGTTCCCACTTCCCTCACTCCCTGCTCTTAAAAGTTTGCAAAACTACACTTAGATAAGCAGTGCTAGCAGTGTATTTGCCAAGTGAGCTGCACCTTTTGTCTGCAGGAGACTTGGGGATTCTCAGTTCCATGTCCTTTGCAACCCTTCTGCTCTTTGCTAAGCCAAACACGTGGCCCGGATTCATCCTCGTTAGTGTGATAATTCACTGGTACTGTGGCAGTCCTGAAGGGTAGAACCCCAGGTTGGGATCCTGCTGTATTCAAACAAATGTGGAACGAGAAAGGCCTCTTGCCTTCAGGTTGCATGGAGTGGGTGATGATGCACAGCAGACCAAGCTTGAGGCTTCACTGGTGCTGTGGGTGCCTGCATTTGGGATTTTCAGGGGCACGGTCTGCAGGTGCAGGTGAGAGGGAGGAGTCGGTCCATCAGCACTCCCTCCTGTGAAAGAAAAGTGCAGAACTCTGCTGATCTGGTGAATTTCATTATTTCAGTAGCTAATTATGGGATACTAGCAAAATCCCTAGGTGTGATAGCTGTAGAGATGCGAGTGGTAGATTGGTCCTGCCTTTCTTGGAGGAAGATGAAATGGAAAACTTTAACCCTAACACTAGAGTTGGGGTTTTTTGAAGCCATGTACCTCCCTAATGCTCTCCTTGAGATCTTCTTGCAGCAATGTTAAACAATCACCCCTGTGTTGTTTCAGGGCCCTGTTTCTAATGTTGATGAACGTATGGTTCATAGCAGGAATAAAAGCAGTCTGAAGCAGACCTAGGAATAAAAGCAGCCTGAAGCTCCTCTAAAAGCAGTCTCTTTTAGCAGACCTCTCTCCAACTGATTTACAGTGAAAAAATTTCCTCAGAATGCCTTTTCCTTCCCCTTTGGGAGTAACAGTTCAAAATGTCCACTTGTTTGTAATATATTCAGCATCTGTCGACATCTCTCCAGCCTGCAGCTGAGTCGAGAGCCTTCTTGTCCAAGGCTGACAACTGAGCTCTGAGACTGTTGTCAAAAATAAAAGCTGCTGAGCTTGAGTCAGATCTGGTTATCTGAGAACTGAAAACTGGGTGAAGGGCAGAAGCGACGGAGTTGATGATTAGGAGCACTTAATGTTTTGCCTTGTCTGGGAGATCGTGATGTGTAGGTTTGAGAAAAGTAGTTTTTCCTGCTTATCCTTTCTTGAATTGCTGCGTCCTGTATGCAGTCTAAGGACTTAGAGCAGCAGCACTAAGCTTGCTAGCACAGGAAGGAGCCTTCCCTCTCCTGCTCCCCCTGTCTTTTAAAAAAAAAAAAAAAAAAAAGGAAGAGAAAAAGAAAAGCACCCTGAAGTACCTCTCCCACTCTCTGGCTTCATACCTGGCCAAGCTCACAGATACAGATGCTCATGAAACCCCGTTGTCCCATAGAAGTGTGACAGAGCTTCAGCACAGCACCCTTTCTGCACTGTGATGGTGTTGTCAGCTAAGCTGGGCGTTCTGGAGTGGCCTTTACATCTTCTGCCACGTAAGAAAAAGACACTTCAGAAATCTTTGCAGCACCTGGTAGAGGTCATAGTCGTGCTCAGCTGGGAAGAGGGGGCAGCTGAACTCCTCGTGTCATCACCTGCTATGGGATCACATATATGACTGGTGACATGGGGATACCATCCCTCTTCACACTGCCAGTAAATCTGTGCCTGATGGAGGCAGGATAACGAAGTGTGGAAGGGCCCTGTTCTCCACAAATTGTGCTATCAAGCAATGTATGTATCATTTTAGTCAGGTGCCCTTGTGCCCTTCACCTTTGATTTGTGCTTTTGGGAGAAGAGACTGTGGTGTTCTGGATGTGACCATTGGAGTGACAGGAACATTTGGTGCCGTGCCAGGCCAGCCAGGTTGTCCTGGCTCAGTTTTTCCACGGTTCCTTCTAAAGATCTCTAAGTTCAGTGTCCATCTTGCCGGTAGCTAATTGCGCAAACCCACCTGATGTGAATTTGATTGCAGCAGTTGTTGGAAGGAGAGGGCTTGTGCTTGGCAACCTGTTGTTAAGCTCTGAAGAAAATCTAGGGACCGGTTGTATGACTTAAAAAAAACCTGCTGATTTGTTCAGAAATGTCTTTTCACTGTTGGCCACTGAGAAGGGCCTATCATAAAAGAAGGTTTCTACATTGCCAGTTTTAACAGTCCTTGCAAGCATATTTTGGACTTTACCAAAAAGGACAGCTAATAAAAAATACTGGATGTACTACTGTTAGGGGAGCAATTAAATTTATTACTTTTTTTTTTAAATATTACTTTATGTCACACTTTGGGTGGAACATTGTGCTTGTGGTGTAGCTATTAAATATAGCCCAGTGATATCGGGAAGATCTGAGTTTGGGGATTTTGGTTTTGTATTGGTTTTCTGTTTGTCTGTTGTGTTTTTTTTCCTCTTTAAAACTCAGCTGGATCCATTCAAAAGTGCTATGAACAAATTTAAGGGGTTTGTGGGTTTTTTTTTCCTGCTTAAATTGCTATCTGGAGTAAAAGCAAGTGAGTGCATATCATGCTTGCCTCTTTAAGGGAGTGCACATAGAGCTTGCCTCTTTCTTCAAAGACCTTGTTACTTATAGGGCATTTTACCAAAGCTGATGCCACAAAAAAAAAAAAAAAAAAGACTGAGCCCCTGGGCTTTGTGTACATTTGATTGTCATCTTTCTCTATTCCCTTAATTAGTCTGTATGAGGCTGGAATTAACACAGATTAGCTGCATGGTACTTTCTGTGCCTTTCGGTTTCAGATTTGCAGAACAAGTCCCACTGCTGTTTTGTGGAAAGCCAAGAATCAACCTATCAAGCTTGCTGAGATTTAGATCTTGCTGAGATTTAGATATTGTAGCCCAGTTACATGGGAAGTAGTGGTTATCCTTTGCAATATGGTGAACTTTTTTTTTAAAGCATCTCTCTACTGGCTGGGTATCTGTACTGCACTCATTAAACATGCTGGATGCCAGCATGCTGTGAATCCTGTATGAGAAGTACAGAATAAACCATCTCTTAGTTCAGGTTCCTGATGATATCCTGGGAATTTAGAGACAAGTACTGAAAGGAAGAAGACTATATCAGTAAATGACCTTTCTGCATCAAAGGAAAAAAATACCCCTAAATTACCAAACGCTACACTGCCCTTGAAACCCATGTTTATTGGAATAAAGGCAAATTTCAGAAGTATCTGTGCATTATGTATGTTCTCACAGATCAGATGTTTCTAATACGTAACACAAAACTGTTCATAAAGTATGAGCAGGAAGCTGCAGGGGTGGCCACTGGAGGCAGGATGGGTAGGTGGTAGGTTTAATGTTGGTTTCCTGCCTCCTTATCCAGTAGCACTGGATGTGAGGTTCTTTTATGGTCAAAGATGAGGGCATAAAAAGGACTGTCTTATAGTAGCTTGAGAGATACTCCTGGAAGCATGAATTTTTTGGATAAAGGTGAGATAGAAGTTGTTGAGTTGTTGCTCTTAGAGTGTTCCAGGCAGTGTGGTAGATGAAAGAAGCAAGGGAGTACTCAACCCTATGCCTAGCAGAGAAGAGGATCATTGAAATCAGTCAGCAGACAGCTGTATTGGAACCACCCTAATTCCTGATGAGAACTCAGGAATTGAGAATGGGTAGTTGCTAAAATATGAATTGCAGCCATGTCTTGTTTGCAATTTTTAAGTGCACAAGCCTTGGACAGTTGATTCCCAGTGCTCAGAGCTGTAGGCACCTGTGGGCTGCCAGGCTTTCCGTGAGCAGCAGCCTGGAGTTACATGCAAAGAAAGGGGAAAAAAAAAAAAGTTAAGACATTTAGAAACTGGAGATTTTTGGCTTATAGTGCATTTTTAACTTACTGTTTTTAATATATGACTGCTTGTTTCTAGATCATGAGGATTTGCCAGATCCTGTCTTCTTTTTGGAGGATTTTTCTTTCTGAAATCTGTAAACTGGCTGGATAAAATAAGTCACACGCTTTGGTCATGAAGTTTGAATTATTCTTTGTATATAATGTGCTGGAATATTTTGGCTTTGCCTTCCAGAACAGTTTGTATAACCTTTCATGGGTTCTTCAGAGTGTTAATAGATGCTGAGAAGCCTTCTTCAATGCAGCTGAGGGTGTCTGTGGACAGACTACATTCATATGATTGTGTGTGTGAACTACTACAGGTCTCTAGACTGTTTCTTCTGCAGCATCTTCTGTTAGCATCACCTCCAGTGCTTCAGATTGGTTAGGCCCCTAAGGTCTTGGTGAGTTGTACAGAAATACACAAGAATTGTGTACATGAATGCTGTATAGATGAACATATGTGCGCTTACAAAACTTGAGGAACGTGGGCACCCAACCCTTGTCCATAGGGGTTTCTGCCTTAAGATAGGGAAGGGGAGAGTGTCTACACACAGACCTGCAGCTCCCATCTTCGGTGTTTGGAGCGGTTACACTTTACTGTCTAAACAATGTGACTTGAGCTTGCAAAAAGCATTTCACTTGTCCTGTAGTAGTCAACATGTGGAAAGGCTACACAGGCAAAATGTCATAGTTTTTGGTGGTGGAGAAGAAATCTCCAACCTGGATAAATATCCAAGAACGGGGTTTCTGGAATTATTCCCCTGACTTGAGGGAGCAGGAAGTAGAATGAGGTTGGCAAAATTGCTCTCTCCATCCTCTGGAGTCCTCATACTTGACCTCTCTGAATAAGGAAATTTCAACTCTTGAAGGAAGGTGCTCTGCTGAGAAGGTGGTGGTCCTCAACAGTCTCCTTCCTTTAGGAGGGAGGGATTTTGCAAAGACGTTTGTGCCAGCCAGGTATGGAGCTTTTAGCCTGTCCTGTTGTGCTTCTCCTTCCTACTTTCTTCCTTTAGTTTACTTGTTGACAATGTTAGCAGATCCTGGTATTGAAGGCTTCCCAGAGCGATTGGCGTTAAGGCAGGGAAATGTCAAAGCCCAGTTTAGAAAAGTGATTTGCTCACAAGGTGGAAATTGAAAGCAAAGTGCTTACTACCTCCCTCAGAAAGAACTGAGTGCTCTCAGTAGGGTGGGAATGGACCAGCGGAGACACTGCTGAAGGCTCTACTCCAGAAGCAACGAGGCTTTTTATGCTGATCCTCAGAGATGTTGGTCTTGCTGAGACAGGGAGTGGGGTCAGCAGATATCATTGCAGATGCTGAGAGCAGTAGAAACAGAAGAAGAGGTAACCTGGGTGATGAAAATCCTCCTGGCTGTTTTCCTAGTGCAGGGGTTCTGGCCCCATGTCCAGGAAGGCTCTTTATCTTGGGCACAGGACTCTTCCCGTGGGCATAGCAATTTTGATTTGCAAAGCAAGACAGCAGTTCTCCTAGCACAGCATGGGAGCCATCTTCTTTAGCTCCAGGTGCAGGAACAGGCTGAGATCTGCTAGACTCATAGTGTGGGAGGAATGAGAGTCTCTGGTCCTGGGGCACACGTCACAATTTTGCTACCCCCGTGTTGTGCCACAGCGCCCTTCCTTATCTTTATGCAGTGGTGTGACCCCAGGAGACTGAGCGGTCCATATGCAGAGCTAAAGTACCCAGAGTCTTCTCCTTCCCCTTGCTGGCTGTCCCAGGGCTGAATAAGTCTCAGGGTTAGGCCCGATTCTTCTCATTGTATTTACCTCTAGTCTTAGGACACTTAATGTCGTACTACGTATAATGATGTACTGTTTGATCATCAGCATATGAGTGATGTGAACCCCTTGTTTGACAGCCTGTAAGTCCCCCAGAGGGAGACAAGCACAGGAGGAAGCATCTTAGGAGTGAAAGATTTCACAAGATGACTCCAATTAGTCTTCATAGTGAATATTGTGAAGTAATACAAGTCCCGAATGCAAATGTGAAAGTGATAACCTCCCTGTAGAAGTATTGATTAACGTGTTTCTACATGTTTTGGTGATGTTTCAGCGTGGCAGCTAGCTGAGTATTTGCACCCATTTATGGTGGATACTAGCTACCTTGCCCCATAGGGAGAAACAGCACAGAAACTTTGATTTGTTTGAGGTCTCGGGTGAAGCACGTGGTGCATTTGGGAATAGCTTCTTCCCACAGGGCTATTGCTTGAGGCTTGTACCCTGCAGTTGCTTCAAGCAGGGCTTCTGAGTTTGGAACAGGGATGGCAATTGCTATAGAAGAATCTGCTGCAGTCAAACAATCTTCTTTTTATGCTGCATAGAAAAAGAGGAGTCTTCAGTAGTGTTATTCAAAGGAAAATGCACAAATAAAGCAGTCATTCTTAGACAAGCGTGGTGCAACACACAGCTTCAAAAGTGGGACAGGTCCTTTGTGTACCCCTTTGTTGGGTCTTAGTCACTACTTATGACTCAGCCTTAAGGATAAGCTGACCATCATTCCAAGCCACCAGATTTGAAGAATGTCCTGCACCTGCTGTGCTTATTTCTATATCTTGTCTTATACCTGGCGTGACCAGAAACAGGGATATATTGTTAAGATGCAAACTTCAATCTGGTGAAACTTATTGCTGTAAAGTCCCTCTGAGCCCATTATGGGAACGCAGGTTTCTCCAGGAAATAACTCAGAATCAGAAAGGGAGCTCCTGGATTTTTTTCCCCTATTGGCTACAGAGTGAGGGGGAAAGACAAACCTTGTAAGGCAACCCAGCATGACCACAGTGAGTCCCACTGAAATGGAGAGGTGTGTCCTGGAGGTACAGGTCACAGTGAGTCTGCTCTTTGGTAGCTGTCAGAGGCAGATATTAGAGTTGAGCCTTCAAGGCAATGTAGCGTGACTATTGCTCCTACAGAAATTGTGTAATATAGTGCCATTTAGAGAAGGTGGAAATGACACACCTTTGACAGCCTATACATGCCATTATTATCTAGTCATGCTTGAATGTAAGTTACATTTCCAACTGCGATATGGAGGGAGGAGTGAGGTATTTTTGCAGAGTATATTTGTTCAGAGACAAAGTGATTGACCTTCTGTTGCTTTCATCTTCAGGATTTGGGAAGACTAGCTTTGGAAAGGTCTTACAAACACAATATCCCCTATGTAGTATGGAATCCAGCTTAAATCACAGTTGAGATGCTTGTCTAACTTAAAAAAAATCCTTTCATTAGCAAAGGATCTCCATGCAATCTATTCTATTGATTTACATACTTTACCATTAGCATATTTTTGGGGGATATTCTGAGACTTCCCCACTGCAGTGTGACCAGAAATCATATTTTTACTTGTTTCGGTTTTTCCCCCCCTAGTCAATTTGGGTTTTAGAATATGGCTAAGCATGCAAACTCTCATTAGCAGGGCAACTGTGAAAATGCAACTCAATGTGTCTTGAGCCGAGCATTCAAAAATGGTCATTTTCTCTCTCTGTACCTCTTTCCCTTTTGCCAGCTGGGGATGCCAGGGATAAATTTGGTGACCCTGTGACATACTGAACAAACACTCCTCTTTCTAACTGGATGGATGTGACATTGGACATGCATTTTTCAGGTCATTCAGGAAGTCTCTAACAAAATACCGTATTGAACCCTGATTTCCTGACTCTTGCCCAGTGATTGAGGCAACGTCTTGTCTTTGCAGGATCTATTGAACCTTGTTAGCAAGTAAGAAGCAAACAAGAACCTCTCTGTCTGCGCCAAGTGTGACATTGCCCTTTCCCATCTTCCAGTGATCCGAAGGTCTTGCTGATTGCTTAGCCACGGGAATAATTTTCTCAATTTAAAATGGAGCGTTAATATGTTTGGAGTTTCTTCCTCTCCACCCCCATTCTCCTTTGTCCCATTGTTTCAAAGAAAGACTTAATTGTGCCAGGCTTGCATGAAGAAAGCCAGGCTGTCCCCAAAACCAGCCTAGAGGCAGGCGTGGAGGGCAGGAGGACGTGCCCTGCTCCCGGGAAGAACTGGAGAGGGAGCAGGACTCCCACTGGCACTCTTGCTTTTCTCCCCGAGTCCGAGTGGAAAAACCAAACTATTCCATGAGCACAAATCTACCTTGTTGAGCAAGTCACGTTTCATTTGGGCATAGAAGAAACCAGGCTTAAAAAAGCTTATGAAACTTCCTTTGTACCTCATTAAGTTGTGTGGCTTTGTGCTTTCCATCTGACTTGGACCCTATTTTCTTATCCCCCTCTTCCAAGCGTAATGACTTCCATGGAATAACAGGCAGCAGCCTGAGATCAAAGATTTGTTTGTTCGGTTGCTAGCTGACCCATTGGCACATGCCAATTTGTTGCAATTCAAAATTAGTCACAGTATTTACTGGCTCTGTGCCCAGTTGGAGATGATGCACTGGAGTTGGCAAATACAGCAAAAGCCCGAGATCGCGCTTATGAGGGGAGATCAGGAGATGGAGGGTTTATCAGGCCAGTATCAGTGAGATGTAATCACAGCCCCTCCTTTGATACAGTGGGGATTAAGATGTAGACCTGCCAGGTTCTAGTTCTCTGGCTGCGGGCTTAATGACGCCTCCTCCATCAGGGCAGGACCACACTAAATTCAGATGTTTCAAATGCAGATTTAGCTCTGTTAGGGATCGACAGGTTGCGATTATTTTTGCCTTCTTACTCATCACCTGCTCTCTCTAAACTGGTCTTTGGCCTGGGTGATCTATGTGCCATGAAAAGTAAAGTTTTATTAGGTTTCTAACTCACAGAATAGGCCTACGTGGGGTTTGCTGAGAATGTTTGCATTTTCAGGGCTTTTGTTGTGGCATTGGCGTTTCAGGAGAGAGTGAAGGAGGGTGCTGAGTGAGAACTGTGGGTGCATTAAGCAGCTGCCATAGATTTCTCTATTAGAAAGCATATACCTGAATCTGTTGCAGTTGTTTTTTAGAGCAATTTAGTTGCATTTCAGTTGGTCTGATACTGCTTCTTGGTGCTAGCTGCTGCTGCACTGCTGGCAAGTGGTCATCTTCAGCACTGATTCGTGTTTGTCAGTGTTTGGTGGTCACAGGGCTGATCTCCAGATCTCGTTTCCTTCATGCCCAGAGCTCAAAGCACAGACCATGAGGGACCTTGTGCTAAGCAGTGGCAGGGTTTGCCCTTCAGGAATGCTTCCTCCTGTACGTCTGGAAAAAAGAGGGTAAACTGCAGCCACGTAAGATGCTTCCTTTTGAGTGCCCCAAAGCTGTGGTATTTCGGCAATGCACAGTCATCCTGGGAAACTCAGCCTTTGAGAAGAACTCGCAGCTCTGATTTCCCTAAGCAAACTTTCCATTTTTCTGGGGAAAGTTGCTGTTTGTAAACAGGCTATTTCATGCCTTTACTTCTCTGACCAGCGCTAGCAGAATGCCAGATGCCTGATACAGAGGGTTTCCAGATTTCTCTTGCTTCTTCTGGTTATCTCACTTCTCAAAGTGTAGCAGTTCAAAGTTTCCTGCAAATAGTTCTGCCTGCAACAGCAGATTACAAATACATCCAGGATGTGAGAGGAATGTGATCGTTCACTTATTTGTTAATAGCATCTTACCTCTTTAAAAGCACTTTAAAGGTCTCTCCTTGTTTCTTGTTGCTTTTATTCAAATCCAGGAAAAAATGAGGCTCCGTGGGTGGAATCTGGCTCTGTTTGGAGGTGCTACAGGAGCTGGTCAGGTGCCTGTGGTCCTAATCTATGAGAAATAGCAGAGCACCTGCTGATCTAACTGATTGTTGGAAGAGACCTGTTTTCTGAGCAACACTGGGAAATGGTGCCTGAGGCCAAAGATACTGTCTGGGATGACATCCCCATGCTGTCATAGTGAATCCGTAGTGAGCCACAATGGGAAATCACAGCAACACTGGGAGCTCCCTCTGAAATCCATCCATCCCATGAGGTGTTTTGTGNNNATTCATACAAAGTATTCCCTCCTACACTACAGCGTGTGCTATCTTGAAAAGGTCCCTGTCTTTATGCAGGGCCAGGACTTCTTGGGTCAAGGGCAGATCAAGGAGCCTAGCCACGGTTGCTTCTTAATCTTCTAAATGCCAGATCTGTGCCTGCTGCCCGGTGTGGTTTGCTCCAGCCAGCAGCTGACGGGTCACACCATCTCTGATCCCCCCCGAGAACTGGGAGCTGCAGCAGGGTCCTGACTTCTGCCCTGGTAAATCTGCTCCATGAATAGCTATCCAAGAGCCTGAAGTTTCCATCCGAACTTTTATCTGGCTTTGCAGTGAGCTGGTGGATTAAAGTCTGTTGCAGGGGAAGGGAGGGAGCAGCCGTGGCTCACCCCGAATAGCCTGACCCACGACGGCACGTACCAGCCTGGGGAGGGGACTTGTCCCGTGAGCTCACCGGTTATTAGCAGAGAGCACAGACATGCCTGCCATCAGCGGCACGCCCAGGGCCATCTGCTCCATCTCTGGGTGGTTTAGGGGGGCCCAGAGGGATTTGTTACTGCAGCTTGATGGGCGAGCTGGGAGCAGGCTTGAGGGCCAGCCTTGTGGAGCCATGGTTTTATGCTGCTCAAATCCCTTAGGGTTTGACCTCTGGGCTGTGGGCATGGGGGAGATCTGTTTCAGAGGGAGAGTGGTATGAGGAGGTAACTCCTGGGCTGTTGTCTCTCTGCTGTGTCATAGCAAGTACCAAAGGGATCAGAGGGGGCTGTATGGCGGGGACGCCTACAGGGCACAAATCTTCATCCACCAGATGGGGGGGGATAGTGCAGGAAGTAAGAGCAGGTTTCTTTGGTGTGTCCAGGGGCTCACTTCTCACAGCCTCTCTCTTGTAACTGGTTTTGTTTTCCTTGCCTTGTTCTTCTGCTGGCATCCCTGAGTCCTCTGTTGCACCTACCTCATGTCACACTGGGGAAAAATGTTTCTTCTGACTCCTTCCCCCTTCACTCAGAGCTGCTCCTCAGCTGAGGAGCAGTTTTTTCCTTGCAGCTAGGATGTGAGTTAGGACTCTTTCCAGCACCCAGCATTTTGCAGGGCTTGTGCAGAGCACCTTAGCGCAGCGGAACAAGACCTTCCCAGACCAGCCAGATCTCACAGAATCACATCTCCAGCCTCAGCGTGCCCCGAGGAGCAGTGGAACTGCAGGTTACCTTCTTGGACATGTGGGAAGCAGGCGTGCAGCCACTGCAGTGAACACTCTGTGGCTGCTGTTCAGCGTTTTACACCAGGAAGCACTGGGGCTGTTCTAAACCTCTGACCCCTGCCAACATACTCCAGATTCCTCCCAGTTAAACTGTCTCCTTCACTCCCCTCCAGGCCTGAAGGCGTTGCATCTCCTGACTAGCCAGACAGATGCGTTGCCCCATAAAAAGCTCCTTTATATCCCCAACAATTACATCGATCTGCACAATGCAAACTTCATTCTGCTTTGGAATTTGCAGCTTGTGTACTTTATCGTTACTAGTGATGGGTGCTACTGGTGTGATGGCTCTTTGAAGATGGTGGGAAATCCATGGTCCATAGATCTGGTAGCTTAGGGGAGTTCAGCTGAACACAGGGCCATCGAGCAGCACCTGTTCTGGAAGTGGTTCACCATACTACCTGATGAGAAAGATGGGGCCATACCGAATTCTTCTCTCCAGCTGGCATGGCAGAGAAATATGTCGCCTCTGAAGCAGCATTGCTGTGGCATGCGCTCCCCTTTGCTGGAACAGATGAAGAAGCATCAGTGGCTGGTGGACAGGACTCTGCCTGTCCAACCAATGTTGCTGCTTCTGCTCTCCAATGTGCTCTTCTGTGCCAAGAGTTTGAGAGAAAGAAGGGAACATTTGTGCTATGTCCTGCTGCACAGACAGGTTTATCAAGCGTGTTAGATGCTTGTAGCTGCAGTGTTTTCTGCTGTTGCTTTAGCTATAGAAAGTTCTGCTTCTAATTCAGGAGGTTTTCAGTTCAGCCCTTGGTCACAAAGAGGGCAGTCTTCATCTATGTGTGTCCTTTCCCCCACCTTTGTGGACACTTGAATACCTCAGTGATTCCTGGAGGTGAAGAGGCTGTTGAACAGAGGGGGAACGAAAAAGAGTGATTCCCTCCTAGACATTAAATCCCAGTCTAAAGAAAGGGACTTAGGAGCCGGGTGTTGAATGCACTGATTTATCATGGCTAGCACTACAGTCAGTCATGGCGGTCAGGGGTGACCTGAAAATATGCATGTTTGTATGGGGGACAGGGGAACTGAGATCAGCCAAATATGCATAACACAAATGTCCTCCACCGTGGCTGTGTAGAAAAGATGAGAGTGGGCCAGTAGGCACATTGGCAATTTGACTAAACGATCATAGTAAGTCACTTCCAATGGAAAATATTCTATTCTACATCCTGGTGCATGGACCTTCTCAATGCCATTTTGGCGATCAAACCATTTTGGGGATGAAAGTCCAATTCCTGCCCTGCAGGAAAAAAAGTCCTCTTTACATTCTCTGAGAAGATCTGCAGGCAGCAAAAGGGGTTGGAGGAAGCTTGTTTGGGTGGTTTTTATGGCTGACTGGCAGCTCCTCGGGCAGCTGCTCTGGAGACACTTAATAGTGGCCTTCCTGTAGACCTGATGGCAGTAACATCTTTTTGGCTTTTACATCTTCACCCTGTTCTCAAGAGGGGCTGAACATGATGGCTGAACGTAAAGGACTGTTGTGCTCAGCAGAACAAGAGAGACTTCAGTGCTTTCTGCCTCTTGGGCAGTCATGCTCTTGCCAGCCAGGGCTCCCTTAAATTTCGAGGTGTTCCCTCAGCACCCTTTCTAGCCAGCCTACAGCTCTCCAGAACCTTGTCCTGTGACTGAGGGCTGGGTGAGCTTTTCCCCATTTTTACTGGTCCTGTGAGACAAGGCTTTGCTTTTCTTGCTCTCTTTTTTTTTTTTTTTTTTTTGGTATGGTCAAAATTTGTTAATTTTTTTTCAATTAACAATGATGCTGTAATTCAGCTTAACCAGCTGGGGTTTCCATCCTTGTCTCCCTGCTGCTGGAGTTGCTTGGGGTGTGACAAATACCACCTGCCCTCCACCATAGCTCCAGTTTGCCCAGCCTTCTTGTGATGGACTTGTTCCTCTCCAGAAAATGAAACGCTTTGTTCAAAGCCTGGAAACGATCCACTCCACTGCATGGAGAGGTCATTGAGAGGAGAAGGGTGATAAGGGAAGTAGTGTGATAAGGATTTTTATTTTATTTTTTTCCAGGCTGTGGGGCGCTGTGCTGTGCAGGGAGGTGGCAAGAAGAGCAGCACTGGCTGCTGACACTCTCAGACGTGGCACTTAGACTGAGAGTGTCATGTAGATTCGTAGTGCAAGGTCCCCAGTTGCTCTCAAATAGCCAGCTCCTGCCAAGCGTGTGCATAGTGAGAAAAGGTGGAAAGAAGGTGAGACTTCCACTGCTGCAGCTACCTTCTGTCTCTGAGGAGGTCTCTGCATGGCTCCCCTTTTTTGAGGACAGTCCAGCTGTTCAGGGAGCAAAAAACCCCCCCCTGTCTGGACCAGAGACTAGCTTGAAATCAGGACAAGTGTGGTCACACAACACAAGGCATATTAGGGATGTGGTTTGTTTCTTGCTAGTCCAGGAGATAAACAACTGGGTTGCTATTGCCTTGTCTGAAAAAGCATTAGATCAGTGAAGGACGAACCCCAGTCATCCTCTTCTGTCCAGCAGAGTAAAAGAGGTCTGAGTTCATCCTGATTTGTCTGTAAGTCTTTTTTTTTTTTTTTTTTCAAACTATGACAGCGTGGAGAAATATTCCAGAAATTCTGCAAGCAAGAATAAAAGAGACTGTTTAACATTCCTTCTTTCAGCATCATGAGCGAGAACTTGAAACTGCTTCTTTATCTCTGCTTTCCTGTGCCTGTGTTTGAAGTCTCCTTTCTCTCTCTTCTCTTTCGGCAGGTCCTTCAGAAGCTTGGGAAGGCAGATGAAACAAAAGATGAACAGTTTGAACAGTGCGTGCAGAACTTCAACAAACAGCTGGTAAGATGATTGGCGATATGTAATTACATCCTGGTTTTCAGTATTAGCTGCCACTCATCTGCTGCAATGTGCAATTAAAAGCCCATTAAATTAAATGTTGCCATAGGCTTATTAAAGTGACCCACAACTTGTAGCTGTTCACTTATGGGAAATTACACTAGGTCGTCTAGTGTCCCTGTCATGGAGTCAGTGAGAATGTATGCTGAAAAATAATACTTATTCTAGACCCAAGTTTAGGAAAAGATAGCTCAACCATAACACCTCCGTCAGGTAGCTGTTGCTTTGTAATGTGATTTTTTTCTGCTGGGCTGGGAGCAGAGGTATAACAGCAACATTGTGTCTCTGAAAGATGGCTAGGGTGGGAGACAGATTAGAAATCAAAAGTGAAATGAAACAAGGCAGTTTCCGTTTTTTAAGTGCAGCAGAGAGAAAAACAGACATAGAAAGCAAAAGATGAAAAGGGAACATCCTTCCATGGCTAAGATATAAATCTGACTCCCTCCCCAACCTTGCACAATCACTGTGTTCAGGCCTGACTCATTATTCATTTGCATGTCTGCTTCATCCCGGTATTTTAGTGCACAAAAATATTTTAACAACGTAGCAACTTCTTCCCACCCTCCTACTTAAACAGCAGTATGTTTATATCTTGAACTGGGTGTGGGTTTGGGTTTTTTTTTTGTGGATTTTTTTTGTTCGTTAGTTTGGGTTTTTTATTGTTTTGTTTTGGGTTGGGTGGTTGGTTTGGTTTTTTTGTTGTTTGTATCTAGAGCTTTCAGCCACCTAGAGAAGGGAAAAACATCAGTTACCCCAAGGGATTTGCACCCTGGCGCTTGGCGATGGGGGAAGTGTTGCTTCTGTCTGATGGCAGGAACCGCGTGCCGCGCCAAAGCCCAGGTGGTGTTGGAGCATCTGACCTATCTTTTTAGCCCTTTTGTGCCCTGGCATCTTTAGGACTTTTTTTTTTTCTGGAGCTGTTACTGGCAGCTGCATCGTGTCTGTTAAGACTCAGCAGATGCGGTTCTGTGTCACAAAACCAGCTGAGAAGGGATTTGCCACAGCTGAATATAATGGGAATCTTTCAGTCTGACTCTGACTCCTGTCTAACTGGAGCTGACTGCAGATTCCTGGAGACTGTTGCTGATTCTTTTGCAAGTGATAGTAGCTGTTTGTCCAGAAGTTCATGCAACATGTGTATAATATGTCCACCAATGATGTTCTCTTGTACACAGAGGAATACAGTTTAGCTTCTTTCTAATAACATGACATTATTAGTCACCAGATGTGACTTTTCTATATCATTTTTAAGTATCAGCAATGAGGAAATAGCTTTTTTTTTTTTTTTTTTTTTTTTTTTAATGAGTAATGAAAAACTCAAATCTAAACTTCTTTATCTGGCTGCCTGGTTCCAGTGGGGTGCCGAGACGCCCGTACCCCTTGCGGGGGCTGAATTTCTTTTCCCATCTTGCAGGGGTGGGCCATGAACCCAATTATCTGAATAGTTTATCAAAGGAGCTGGAGGCTGCTCTGCATTTGCTGCTTGGGGGTCTGTCGGTTTTGCCTTTGCCCTCAGTTTCCCCATTACTAAAATAAATGCAAACACTGCCGGCTTTACAGTGAGAACCTTAAATGGGAGTTAGCTGGATTGCTAGGATATCTGGGGCTGAGGACTTATGATGCCAAGCACACTGGGAGGAAAAAAAGCTTCAGCTATAGCTGCATATATACGTATTTGTTTTTATATGCACGATTGTGTGTAGTATAGCTACGTGTGAGATTTCTAAGGCCGTTCCTTACAAAGTCTGCTCCAATGGGAAATGTAAGTCTGGAAAAAAGCTGCTGTTTTGCTGCAGGCTGGTGTCAGAGCAGCTCTTGTGTGGAACTGGCTGGGGGGTGACCAGGTAGTGGCCTTGTTTGCTGCGCTGATTATTGGCTCCTCTGACTCGAATGACTGTGTTCGGCCACTTTGACACACGTTGTCACGTTTGGGCTCTCAAGGAATGGGGAGCAGGTCTAAAAATCACTTATTCATTTTCAACCAAAGCATCATAGGATTCTCTCAAATGGCGGCTGAGTGGGCACACGGGAGAGCATTGCACTTCCTGGCTCTGGCCATTCCGGCTCGTAGAAGAGGACCACTTGGAGACCTTTAAATGGCAGGAGCTTTTTAGCTCAGACCAGAGGGGTTTGCTGTGTGACAAATGAGCTGGGCATCACCACGCTTCTGCGGGGCTCAGCTGTCTCTTGAAGACTTGACAAGCAGCACAGCTGGCCTCCCTATAACTCCCTCATGATAGATTATCTTTGGCAATTAACCTCCCCAAAAAGTTCATTCAAAGGCTCCCCCCTCCTTCCTTTTCCCAGTAGCACTCGTGTTCAGGCACCAGCGCAAGGATCTGTCCTGGCAATAGTCCTTGCGAGACCTGGGAGCAAGAGGCCTGCTGCAAAGGTGGAACACAGCCCCTGCCTGAGGCGTGCTGGGCTTTGGCTTCTCTTCCCCCGCGTTGGAAACGCTCACTGGAGAGGCAGAGAGTGGCAGGCAGCGTGGACTTAATCTTTGCTCTTGCAGCATACGTCTAGCTGTGGGCCATTGCAGTCCCTAGCTCAGAGAGAGACTTTCTTTCCAGCCTTTCGTGCCCAGCAGTTCCCATTCCAACCCGATGCAGCAAAACAAGTTTAACAGCTTGCCTGGTACCCCAGGGTGGGAGCTTCTCATCAGTTGTTCATGCTTTGTGTCTTAACAGCTCTGAAGTTTTGCTGAGTGGGAACTTACCTGGAGCTGTTATTTCAGTGCTTCCCCTGCCTTCCTTTATAATTCCACAGTCTGCCATTCCAGCCCTATATTAATTTTACCTGGAACAG
This sequence comes from Gallinago jamesoni, assembly GCA_025769975.1. Taxonomy (NCBI): domain Eukaryota; kingdom Metazoa; phylum Chordata; class Aves; order Charadriiformes; family Scolopacidae; genus Gallinago; species Gallinago jamesoni. Next base: position 15,930,717 of record JAOQGH010000077.1, on the reverse strand, counting down.
CACATCACCTGCTCCTCTCAGGTGCAGAACATCCCTCTTGATAATAAAAATCCTTCCCATTGGAACTGCAAAACCAGGGAGGTTATCTTAAGAAGGAGTCGCAGTCAAATATTAGGATGAAAGAATTTCTTTTGAAGACTGGGGAAAAAGGAGTTTTAGGAAACCTGTCTGCTACTGAGAAACTGCTCTGTGGAAAATCACATACTTAGCTAGGGCTTGGTGAAAGAGGTTTCAAATAACAACCCCCAAACAAAACAAGAAAGCACAGAAAGGTACCAAACAACTCATGTTTTTCTTTCACAGAGCTATGATAGGTGGTTTATTAGGTCTTTGGAGAGAGAGTTCTTCCAGCCTCCTGAGCATAGCACTTCTATTTTTAAATATACATATTCATGTACATACTGTCCTTCGTATTATACCTGGTTGTGATATAGGCTCACAGGATTGAATTACACTGTGGTTGCAAGTAGGGCAATGTCTGCTCAAACAAGACAACACTTGTATCTTTGAGTAGAACAACTTATTGTGGTCACTTCTACATCAAGACAAAGTGTTATTGTACCTGTGTGAAGGTTTTAAGTCAGTTTGTTGGTGCAGGCATGAGAAATGAATATGGGGTTCAGAATCGGCACTTATCTTCCATTTTTGTCCTAGTTTTACTTTTGTTCTGTGAAGTTTTGTTGCTCTGATATATGTATACACTATTTCTTCTTTATTTATGTTCTTGTAATTTAAAAATTACTCTGCTTTTAGATTTTTTTGAACATCTTTAGATTAAACCCTACCTCTGTAACTTCCCTCTGCACACTCTTAAACTCTTCAATAACTGGGAATTGGATTAATTTTTCACATTCCAGTTTAACTCTTTCCTACTGTTTTTACTACTTTGAGTTTAGGAGGCATCTCTTAAATGTGCAGTCCAGGGTGTCTAAAGCTTCTGTTCTATACAGTGCTTGACAGTGTCTAACTGCATTGGGAGAGGTGTTTATCCAGAAATAGTGGGGGTACTCGACAGCTCTCTATAGCCTGCTTGAAGAAAACAGGTGCTTCACACACAGAAAGTAGTTGCCAAAGTTTCTTGGGAAAACACTAATGCTTAAAATAATAAAAAGAAACCCTTGTAGGAAGTAAGGGAGCTGCTACACTGGTGGTGAAGAAATAAAGCAATGGAAATGCCAAAGATGGACTTGGATGGGAACCTCAGGTACCCAGGGGATTCATGGCAAAACTCTGAACGTGAGCTTTGAAAGTCTTTCTGCCTGCAAATCTTGCAGGCGGTAAAGTCTGTTCACTTTCCCTGTCAGGCTAGATACTTTTAAGATGCTTAGGTAACCCCAGAGTTGTGGAGATCAGCTGGAACTCTGACTTTAAACGTCGGGAAGAGGTGATGAAGAAAGACCACTCCGTTTTCAGGATGCAGCGCTGCAGACTGGCCGGCTGCACATCACAGCAGGGATGAGCGGTGTGAAGGATGCCTGGAGAACACAGGCCAGTTGTGTATTGCTGCAATGGCATGCTCCTGTATTCAGGCCCTGACTTGAAAGTTTCTCAGGCGTTCTATCTAAAAATCTTGATTTGATGTTTAATTGTGATGGCGGTATACCTCCCAGAGGATTATTTTGTCCCTGTGACTTTGAGACTGGTTATTGACCCTTGAAGAGTTCATGAGTCTGGGTTCTGTCACGTGCTGCCGTGGCAGGACTTGGGTAAGTCTGGGCACAATTTTAGAGGTGGTTTCTGATTTTAAATGCTATAATTTTGAGAGTTACAGTTCTAGACATTGCAGTGCCCAAGCGTGTGGTGGGCAAGGTCTGCAGAGCACCTTACCTGCTGATTACTTCCTGATAACCTCAGTGTTGAATGTTCAAATTTGGTCATTCTTAAAAATGATATAACTGCAGGATGGTAATGTATCCATCTGAGGGACTTCACATGATGGTTTCTTCTGTGCAGTTTCCTCTTGTGTTCTGACATCTCATGTTGCCGGTTTCAGTCTGTGATTTCCAGCATGGACCAATTCTAGGCAGATGGCACTGCTTTCATCTAACACTTTCTTCCTCCCTGTCTGGGCACAAACAAACACATAGTACAGCTTGATTGAACTGGTGCTTGTCAGCTCAGCCTCCCTGATGGTCCTCATGTGCTTTTTGATTATGCTGGTACCTCTTCTCTGGTGGTTTTATGATTGTACTGCTAGGAAAGCATCACCTGCCCAAGTTTCCACATTCACCTTAAGTCAGCAAAAAGGTACATTTGTTTACTCTGTGTTTTAAGAACTCCTAGGACTTTTGCAGCAGATGTGATCATTATTCCTTTCCTCTTGTGCTCTCTTTGGGTCCATTCCAAATGCTTCTCCAGAGCAGGAGTCTGACTGTCCTTTATTAAAGTGGCCGGCTCTTTCCCGTCCCTCGTTTCCTTGTTGATGGTAGTAAGAGAAAAGAACAAATGTGAACTCATCCAGAACTTTTGAGGCAAGGAAAACAAATTGGGCCATAGTGTTAGGAGCAGATGGATTTCTCTACAAATCACTATGCTAGTGCTGCCACTTCAACAGCTGGGCAGTTCTAGCCTCTGCTTAGAGAACGCAGCTGCACTGAGAGCACAAAGGATAACAGCGTGAGCTCAGTTGAGGCAAGAGGTGCCTGAGTGGTGGTGGGGGCTGATTGGAGACATCTGCCTTTGAAGCTTGTAGCTCTGAGGCAGCTGTCAGAGATGTCCTGTGAGCTCCCCGTCTCTGGAGTTGTCTTCAGCTGTCAAAATCCATTATCCTGGGGGCCCCCCGGTGGGATACAAAGTGGGAGGAATGGCAGCAGGCTGTGAGAGAGGTGTGAGGTGTAGTTGGTTGCTTTCCTGCATTCTTGTGTTCACAGCTATGTTGGGGGATAGTGGAGATCCAGTGAGATCCCACAGGGTAAGAGAAACCCTTTTATAACAGAGAGCTTTTTCTCAAACTTTTTTCTCTAGTTCTTGCATACTCCAGAAGTTGTCTCCACAGGTCTCCTCAATGGTTGCTCCTTCTCTTGCTTTGACATGCTCTGTGGTGTTGATCAACTTCCCAAGCCTTGCTTTTCTCTTCGTTTCTTTTCGTGCAATGTGGCTGTCTGGATTTGGGAGTATTTTTCTCTCTGCTTTGCACCACTGTCAGTGACACATGCGAAGGCAGAGTGGAGCTGGGCCTCACTATTCTTATTCTAGTGCAGGAGAAGAGTTGTATGGGGAGTGCATGTATGTCAGTGTGTCTGAGCCAACTTTGCTGTAAAAATCTCCACGACCCTTTCTGATCTGGTTTCTTCTACTATATTGACCCATGTCATCTGAAGACTCAAACTGGCCAAACAGCCCAGCTCCTGGTTTTAATGCTTTGTTTCCCAGCCTGTGCTGGCAGGCCACCTCCACAGTGAAGCTAAAGAAAAAGATGATTAATCCTGTATCTGCAGGTCCTGCCACACAGTACAGTTTAAACAGGAGGTTTGGGCAGGTCAGAGGTCCCTTGTACCCACTTTGCACCGGGGTTTTAGTTTGCAGTATGGCAGGAAAAACTGGTACAAGATAAATCTGTTGTATCTGTCTTCTATCCCCTATAAATTCCCTCCAGTCACATTTGCTGCATAGACCCACTGGTCCTTGTCTTACAAACTACTTGTTGCCCTTAGGACCTTCGCTAGTTGCTGGTATAAAATCAAAATACCAAAGCTGGCTCTGCTGGGAAGAGCAAATCACAGCATTACCCACATCAAGTTACTTGGTACCTTGGTGGTATTGTTGGTCAAATATGCCTGCAGGTCACCATCTGAAGGCTTACCAAGCCAGAGGGCTGTAGTCTTCCCGTTAACATTTGGTTTGTGTGGCCATGGGGCTGGCATGGAGCCCATCTGCAAGACCATTTTTCTTTATTTAGAAATACTTGATTACTCTTTCTTGCATTCTTTTTACATGGGAAAATAATTGATTGTCTTCTCCTTACATTCACAGTCTGAGGGCACAAGGCTGCAGAAGGACCTCCGAACTTACTTAGCTTCTGTAAAAGGTAAGGTCTGCATAAGCAGAAAATGGTTTCCTCTCTAGCACTTACCTATGCAATGAAGTTTCCACAGCCATCGTCTTCCTGGTGTTTCCTCAGGTGTGAGTTGTATGCTCTAGGCAATTCTGCTTCAGCAGGGGAGTTGGACTAGGTGATCTCTACCAGTCCCTTCCAACTCTAATAATTCAGTGAAATTCAGTGAAATAAGGTCAGCCTTGTCTGGGTGGGGGATCTTTCAGAATCCTTCAGGACCAGTGGGATGGAATGGGGTTATGCTTCAATGCCAAGCAGATGGTGCTGTCTTAGCAGACAGATTCTCATATCTTCTGCTGGGGGAGGATGAACACAAAGAGTTTGATGCAACTGCATCTTTGGTTCCTTTTTCCCTCTGGTTACCTTCCATCTCTGTGTTATCAAGGGTGAGACATTCTGTAAGGAAGAGCTTAGCATTTGTTATAACCCACCCAACACCACCTGTATCCTCATTCCTCAGGATGAGGGTTAAACTGTGAGGAACATGCTATTTCCCTCTTTCTGAAGCAGTTCCCTCTTCTTTCCTAGCTATGCACGAGGCCTCCAAGAAGCTGACAGAGTGTTTGCAGGAAGTTTACGAGCCGGATTGGCCTGGGAGAGATGACACAAATAAAATAGCAGAGGTAAGACTGTCCAGGATGCGGACTTGGTTTGTCAGTGGAGATAAGCTTTGGAAGCCGTATCTGTGTGGCACATTTCTTCAGCCATTTGACTTTGCAGAAGACTTAGAGATAGAAACTCAGCATTGGGAAGAAGGGAAAGCTGAAGGGCTGCAGCTTGTATGTTTGTTTGTGTGGGCACTGTCCCCAGATGTGTGAATGCTGCACAGAGCCATATGCTGATGCACACATACAATTTGTTTCCCCAACAGTGGCTAAACAGGGGCATAAGATTCCAGAAGAGAGACAATAGGACCAACTGGATGTATTGCTTATGCCCCATTCAAGAGAAAGGGGAAGCTAAATCTGTCGCCAAAGCATGGTCAGAGCAGCCGTTGTGTAGCTGCAACAGCTTCCCACTCACAGCGGTACCACCAGCTGCCATATTTTAATTGCCACCTTGTTTGGCTGAGCCATGTGTCACCCCAACCTGCTGCTGTTCTCATCCCTTGGTGAGGTGATGCCTGTCCAGCTTGGCCAGGTATTTTCTGTGGAGCTTAGGGCACAGCCTGTCACTTGACAGCTTGAATCCCCCTTGGCGTGTGTGTGTGGTGGGTCCAGATGGGGGCAGGTGCCCTCTCTTCTCTTGCTCAGCTGTTCCACTGAGCGGCAGCTGTGACAATTCAGCTCCATGGATCCATCTGCCATGAGGCTGCAGGACTGGGCTTGTTGCAGCTGTCTGTGGTGTTGGAGCAGTGGGGAAGGAATAGAGAAGAAAGCAGGAGAAGGACTCTTCTCTTCCCCTGCTTCCCGCTGCGGAAAAATCTCACCTGAAATAACATCTGCATCTTGCCCAGGAAATACTGACTTCAAAGCAGATAAATCAAACAAAACCTGAACGTTTCCAGGTCAATTCTTGGATTAACATGGAAACTTTTCATTAGGAAGTGCTACTGCAGTAAATAATGGAGTTGTAGTTCAGCTGATCTGGCTTTATGTTCTTTGTTGGCCTTGTTTCTCCCTAAGCCACTGCGATGCCTCCTGGGAGACCATCCCATCAGAGAACTTGAGCCAGAGTGGTCAAAGGGAGCATGAGTCCTGAGAAGTAACTGTAGTTACTCTGAGGCTCTAAAGAAATATTTCCAGTCCTCCACCTCCCCCTTTAATGCCTTTGCTTATATTTTTCTCTTTCAGGAAGAGAGAGGCAGAAGAAAAGTGAAGGAGGCAGAATAAAAGTGCTATTTCTGCCAAAAAAAAAAATTCCCACACAAACTGGGCATTTTTCTTGACTATTTTAGCCAAAACCCTTTGTTCAAGAGGAAAAATGGGAGGGGGGGCGGGGAATTTCCACCTAATCCAAGGTGTTGATGGGAAGTTACTGTGTCTAAGATAAGATCAAGGATAAAGCATGCACAGGTTTGGGTGCAAGCCTTGGGTGTGACCTCCATTGGGCTTTGGAGGCAGGTGGTGTGAGGGCTGAAGTCTGGTAGAATAGTTTTCTGTTACTGTTATCCTCCATAAAGCTGTGTATAAATGAAAAGCAGAAGATAATGCCCAGTGGTGTCAGGTGTCCCATGTTTGTGGCTGCTGGGAGAAGATAAAGCCAGCCTGATATTCATCTTCCATTCCGTTGTACGGACTTGAACTAGCACTGGTAGGGAAAAGAGAGGCCTTCAAAGGAAGGTTCATGAAGGGTGCTATGTCCTTGGAGAGGTCACCTGAGTTAGCAGCATCAGGCTCAATTCCTACATTTCTAGCATGATCTGTGTTTTCAGTGAACTTCTCTGCTCCTTAGTTTTTTCCAGAGATATGACTATTTCTTAAGCTCTCTGGTGGACTGAAATAGTTGACTGTAGCACTCATGGACACAATAGAAATGCAAAGCTCTGAGTTCTTAATAGTTAGCTTGTTACTTTTGTTTTTCAGAACAATGATCTGCTCTGGACAGACTTCCATCAGAAGCTGGTGGATCAGGCACTTCTGACCATGGATACGTACCTTGGCCAATTTCCAGATATTAAAGTAAGATTCTCTTTAAGTCTTTTTATCTAGAAAGTCACAGCAGATGAAACCTCATAAGAATAAATTTCTCGCATCCTCATCATCTTTAGAAATACGTGTGTGCTGTGCTGCTGTGAGCTCTCCTTTTAGAGCGGCCAAAATCTTTGCAGCTCTGGGTCATGTGAAAATGTTATATTTTCTCTATGGACTCAAAATGAGAGTGAAGAATCTGGACACTGAAGAGAAAACATAAGCGTGAAACAAGAGGATCCATGAAATTTCCTGTTATATCATAATGCAGTACAGCAGTGTCAGCAATATCTCACAAGCTCTCGGTCTCTTCTCAATCCTCTGGTTTTTTTAAATTCCTTGTAAGTAGAAAGCATTGAGGAAGTAGCGAGTGGCAAATGTGCTCTATAGGTAGAGGCTGGTATGGAAGGCAGATTTCTGTGTGTTCCCTGTGTAACCAGCTTTTTGCAGAGAAGGAGGAGATCATGTCTGAGGACCTGGCTTTGAATGGTGTCCTCTCCCTTCCCCCACAGTTATCTCCCCTCTGTTCCTTTCAGAAGGTTATGCAGGAAATGTCTTCACCATATGGAAGCGCTAGTAATGATATCACCATATGGGAAATATCAGCTTGGCTTCTTCCCAGCAAAAACAACCTTTTCCCCACCACATGTCTCTTAAAACGTTTGTCAATATTTGTTGTTTCAGGAGGATAGTGCTGTATCAAAGGGGGGTAGGTCACAGGCTTGTGGAATGAACCCTGAACAGCAGTGCCCTCGCCTCCTGTGGCTCCTTGGTTTTGCTTCATTTTTCCAGCCTCTTCTGTCCCTGGAAGTCCGAAATGGGGCAGGGCAAAGAGGCTTGCTGTTGCACTGAGCCCCCATGGGTCCTTTCTTTGAGCCACTAAGGTGTTTGTTACCCATGTCCCTTTCTCAGTCTTCAAGTGATGCTCTAGAATATGGGAAGTTTAAAGCAATTTTATGCACAGTTCAAGTAATGCTTTAGAGAGCGCTACTCATCTCTGCTTCCCTTCCTAAAATAAGTGAGAATTTGGCTTTCTGTTGCTTCCTACAATAAGATATGGATATGTTTCAAATAGTTGGCTATTTCTTTAAAATGGATTTTCAATGGTATGAATTTAAAAGGGTCAATAGGTTGTTACTGGTAGTTCAGCTGAATGTATCATTCTCCTTACGCCAGAGCAGCAAGAAATGCTCAAATCAAGTGTGGTTTCTTCGACCAGTAGAAACTCTTATAAGTGCTGTTGTTTGAAGGCTACTACAGTTGTACGAAAGCATAATTTGGCTTAACATAATGAATTAGAACTCTTGAGCGCGGTAGGCAAAAAAACACAACCCAGTCTTATGTAATTTACAGAATATTTCAGTTGGTTTTGGTTGGGGGTGTTAAAAGTTTTCTGTTTTGTGTTTTCCACAAAAGAAAATTTTCTGCTTTCCCTGGAACTCTGGCATTATTACCATAAATGATTTATGGAGAGAAGATAATTTTAATTTAGTTATGTCAAGGCCTGGTTTTTGTTAATGACCCAGTGATTCAAATATGTGATGAATTAGATCATGCATGCATTATTTTTTGTTAAATTCTAGCATATTCTGAAATCATCATTTGAGGGGCTGGAAGAAGTCCCTTGAATTTTTTGGACTTCCATCAGGATCCACAGCAGGAATGTAAAAACACAACATTCCTGTAGTGAGGAATTTTTCTAAGTTAAAGAGAATAATTTTTAGGTGTTGGGTGGGGGGATGTACGGACAAAGCCTCTTTGTCTTCTTTAACTTGTAAAATGGGAATGCAAAAAGCACTTTATCCTTTCTTTGCAGGTCAGTATCTATAACTTTTTGAAGTAGGACTCTTGCATAATCTATAATATTTCTGACTGAGTTTTTTGGTTGAGATTGCAGAGCACACAGTAAAAGCACAGGTTTCTGTGGTAAGCCCAGAGAAGATAAGCCATAACCCAAGTTTTGAATAGCTCTGGAATTGGCAGTTTGCTGTCTTGCACCGAAACTGGTGCCCGTTTTCTACTAGGTTTAAAATGAAATATTGGTAGAGTCAACAGTATGAATATTGGTATTCAACAGTCAACCAAGGAAGCTACCCTGCAGCCTTCCAGGACTGGGATAAATCCCATGACTGCCATCACAGGCGATTGCAGGATCAGAGGTTACTCCAGGAGAACTTGCAGTATATCCATACCTCACAGCATTTCCCTGGACTGTAGTAGAAATGTGAGGGTGGGGTTAGAAGATTGAGGGTTGCAAAAAAAGGGCCCAGTGACCTTGAGAGATGGGTCACCTTGAATCAAACTCCCTGGCGGGGTGGCAGAGAGACTGAGAAGTGGCTGTTTGCCACATCACAGGGGTAGGGCAAAACTCCAGCCATCTCTACCAATCTGAACTGGAGGAAAAATCCTACCTTTTAAATCCATGATCTGTCCACATGCTTTGTGGTGTGTGTGTTTAAGATGCATTAACTTGCATCTCAGATGGTCCTACTGCTAGAAGCCCCCTCTGACACCCTGTCTCCATGCCCAGCTGGTAGTGTGATGTAAGAGAAGTGTCTTCTAGTGAACCTCGACTGAGAGGTGGCTCAGCTTCTTTGTGATTCCTCTCCTGGAGTGAGTTGGGTGCTCTGAAGTCAGTTTGGGTGTGCGTGTGGCTGAGATCCTGCAGATCTGCCGTGACTCACGCAGAGCTACACCAGCATTTGCTGAAAGTGCAGAGGAGCACGTGTGGGAGACGTGCAAACTGGTCCCAGCTGGTCTGGCAGAAAGATCAGCCCTGAGTGTGGTTTTTGCAGTTCATCTGCTGAGGGAGAGGAGGCCACGTCTCCCTGCCAAGTGCAGTGGAGGGAGGGGTTTTGCTTTTGCAAGTAAATCCCAATGCTGATGCTTCATCTTGCACTTTCAATTTCCCTGGGAGCTGTGGTTAATTAGAAACCTCCTGGCTCCTTGGCTGTGGGTGTTCACTGCAGTTCTCCAGCCTGTCTCTAGACTGCTGATCGCTGACAATGGACCGGGCTCTCCAAGTTGAGGTGGTGCTATGGTCAGGCTGGGAAGACCTGTGCTCCAACCCAGAGAGTCTGGGCTGTTTGTTGAGAGAGACAGAGAAGGCAAGGGTCTAAGGATGGTTCTTAATGAAGTGGGCCTGAGCCTTGCTGAGGTGAATCTATGCAGGGGGAGAGAGATGCCCTCAGATGAAAAGGCATAATGGAAGATAAGGCCACAGGCCTGACTCTGTCTTGCCATTAGTGACACAGTGCTGCAGGTTTCCCCTCACGCTTCTCTTCCTTAATAGCTAGTTACAATGGACCACTGCCTGTGGCTGCAGTCACTTCTGTCTCCACCTCCTGTTGCAGGGTCCAAAGTGCTGGCCTAGGTGTATCCTGAGCACGTGGATGAGTGCTTTTGCTGTTCTGGGAACATAAATGCCTTCTTTTGTTGAACTTAATCTTTTGAGCTTCCACATTAACCAACTAGCTCACAGCCCTAGTTTGAGTCTGGCTGCAGCCCTCAGGAGGCCCTGATGATGCTGAGGCAGTGTCCTTAGGATGCAGACACATGGGGAGGCTTAGGAAGCATTGGAACTACAGTTCTGAAAACATTAATGTCATCCAGAGGTGGGGCTTGTTGTTGGTTGCATCGCTTTGCTTTCCCTGACTGGGTCTGCTCTCCTCCTGAGAAGCTTCCTCTAGAATGGTGGGCAGCCATGTGTGGAATATCCAGTGAGTGTCCTCGTGTGGGCAGAGCATAGGATGCTCTGAAGCTGGGTGGAGAGAGGGTTTCCTCCCTCTCAAGGAAGGAGGCTTTTTGGGGTTTTGACTGCTGTGGAAGATTGTCACAGTTGTTTTTTTCCATCTTTCTTAGTCTCGTATAGCGAAGAGAGGAAGGAAACTTGTGGATTATGACAGTGCCAGACACCATTTTGAAGCTCTGCAGACCGCGAAGAAGAAGGATGAAACCAAAATCGCAAAGGTAAAGCAAACAGAAGAATGGGCAGCCATCCTTTCCTTTCATGAGGCCTGCGTTTGCCTGCTGAGCAGTTTAAGTGCACCTCTACCTTTTCATTGGGTATGTTTTTGTTCAGAGAGGTGTTGTGAGCTGGTGAAGTTTAGTCCTAGAAAACAGAATGGTCTCTGTTGTATTGGCTCAGGTTCATCATCATCAGTGGTGAGGCCAAGGCCTAGGTGTGCATTGCCTCAGATGCTGCAGGACCAGTAACCTCTTTCAGGAAAGCCCGTGTGCCTTTGGGGGAAGCAAAGCCTTCTAGTGCCAGTTTGTCTGCTTTTTGGGGCTCTGTCTTCCCATCTTATAGCAGTGGTAAGAGTAAGTGTTTGAATGTTGCTTGAGGTTGGTTGTGTTTGTGAAGTCCTCTGATGTTCTAAGATGGAGACCTTTAGGAGTGTGAGTTACAAGTTCATTGGTGGAAATGCACTCGATGCACACTTGGCGACTCTGTTCTGTTGTCTGTTGATCACAATTACTGGACAATAAATAAGGCTGAAAGCAGGAAAACAAGAGTTTTTCTCTTGTCGGTGTGTGGTTTCTTTCCTGCCTGTGAACAGCTTGATCTAGGGTTAACCCCAGAGCATGCCCAATATGCAAATGCAGATATTTTTTTTAAATTAAAATAAATGTCATTAAAATTTAGATTTTCTTTTAAACGTAGCTGAAGAAAGGTGGTAGTGCTAACCTTGTTCTAGAGGAGATGTGTGGTTTGACTATAAGCTGTGGGTTACTTCTTTACGCTGAGTGGGTTTCAACCCACTCCAAGTGCTCCACTTCACAGGACAGGTCTCGACACAACAGAATAATCCAGGGCTGGACAGACATCTTTAATTCTATCAAATGTGGGCCATGACTCTTCAGGCTAGAAGCAGTGCAGGGTAGGAAGAGCCTGGATCTTTTAACCAGGCTGAGAAGAGTTGTCATCCTTTGCTTAGAGTTATTTCTGTTAGGGGGGAATAAAAGATGCATCTCTTCCCCTAGCAAAGATCCATGTTTAATGGCCAACTGATGATACTTTTATTTTTAAGCTGCAAGTCATCAGTCATCTGTTCACCCAGTGCATGCACTGTGATTAACCTTGACAGCGAAGGGGAGAGAGATTGATGGCTGAGGTGTCATTGCATCATTTGTGTGGCAAAGCAAGTCTTGGTTCTGTATGCAAGGCATGAGGCCCAGCTGGTTGTGTCTTCTGTTCAGAGCTGTGTTTGGGGGCAAGAGCAGAATTTCCCTGGGGCCTGGTGTTATTGTTGGTGTGTGCCTGTGGGATCTTTGCTGCAGTGGAAATAGGTTTTGTGGGAATTCATCTCCTTGGGTTGGTACCTGGTGATCTGCACAAAGGAGACTGGCTTGCTTTGTCACTGCTGCACTCGCTCGTGTTGCCCCAAAAGCTCACGTAAGACATTAAGAACAAGGGATTGTTTGTTGTTCTTTTGCTAAAGTATGAAGAACAGCGCAGTTTGAAGAGTGAATTGTTAAGATTTAGAGAGTTGATGCTCTGTTCCTGATTCAGCAAGTGTCCCTCAGTATTTAATTAGACTCTTCTCATTAGCCAAAATGTTCCCTGGTTCAGATCTTTCCACGCTCTGTGCTATAGGCCATAAGTTCATGCATGAGATACATGACACATCTCACTGTCCTGATCCTGTAAAGATGGGAGCAGTGAGTCCCCAAAAGATATGTATGTCCTTCCCAAATGGGGGGTTTCAGAGCTCAGCCTGTGCTCCCAAATGTGCAGTGTCACAGCTCTGTGGGGCTGTGGGCAGGAACCAGGGCTCAGCGGGCACTAGGCTGATGGCAGAAGTTCACCTCTTCCTGTAACTGTGATTTTTGCTCGTGTGACCTTTGAAGTGGGGTTGTTCTGGTCTAAGGTACTTTGGAATATGATGACAGGTCCCTAGGAAAGAGAAATCTTCTGTATGACACAGCATACGAATGGGAGCTGACTTGATTGATGTTTCATGGTATAGTAACACAAACAGCAATGCAAATACTTTTGGGAGCTATATGGTGTCTTTTTTTTTTTTTTTCTTCTCCAATACATGGATGGTCTTTTCTTACCCAGGACTCCTGCCACTTATTGCTAAACTCACAACCTGCCATTAAAATAAAGCACGGTGGACTTTCAGCCGATGCATGCAAATAATTACGATGGTTAATTAATCCTGACCTCTCTTTAAGGAGCTCACACTTTACAGCCGTGACTCGGAGTAGGGTTGTCTGTGTGCGAGGTCACTAACAACTTTATCTGTTGCTCTTTGCAGCTGCCTGGCTGGTCTGCAGTATCCCAGCCCACACTGGAGCATTAATTACTGCTAAACTTGGCATGCTTCAAAGGATTCATAACTGATGGGTCCCAGGATGTTTGTTTTTTTTCTCTCGCCTTGGTGATACTGGTTTGACTCAGCCTCTAAATACACTCTCTGTTGTGATTTTTGACTTTTTTTTTTTTTTTTTAATCCTCAAAGGTATATGTTTGTGTCTCTCTTGTTCTCTGTTTATCTTTTTTTTTTTCTCTTTTCACTCAACCATGCTCCCTTCCCCCCAGCCTGTTTCACTGCTTGAGAAAGCTGCGCCTCAGTGGTGTCAAGGGAAGCTACAAGCTCACCTCGTTGCGCAAACTAATCTGCTCCGAAATCAGGTGACTGCTGATCTACCTGGCTCTAACCCTGCATGCGCTATTTTGGGCTCTAGACTGTACCGTGCAACTAATCTCTAGGCAACGTTCACTCTAGTCCCCTCTGATCAGTGTGTCCCTTGATATTCCTGAGCCACGGTGGGCACGTGGAAGCTGCTGTGACCCATGAACGAATCTGTGCCTGCCCTATTGATTTCTAATCAGGGGGGTTGGTGTTGGACTGTTGTTTTTCTCCCACTACAATGAAACGAGGATGAAGAAAGGCTGTGGAGTAACACCAAGGCAGAGGGTAATGAAGTGTAGTTCCTCCAATTAGTCCTTTCTTTTTCCTCTAAGAGAAGCAGTGAATTCTTATTGTTGCTGTTTAACAGAAAAAAACAACCAAAACCCACAAAAAAAAACCAAGAAAAAAAAAAAAGAAGAGAAAGAAGAAAGCATTAGAAAAACTGGCTTCTGCATTTCTGCTGTTGAGTAAAGCCAGAAAAAAACATATTGTTTCAAAAGCAATTTCTGTGTCTGCTGAGATAAGTTGCAACATTCTCCTGGGGTAAAATCTAGTTTTCTGAAATGGGCACTGTTCTGGCTCCTGTGGTCTACATGAGGTGTTTCCAGGTGTCCAGAGGTTCAGTCTGCATAGAAGAAGAGGTGAGCCCAGAGCAGGGAACCTGCACCCTGTGTAATATATTTGAACAGTTCCAGGTTGAGGTCATGGTTGCGTCATGTGGCAGAGCTCGGCTGAACATTTAGGTTATGGCATCTTGAGGGACATAAAAGCAGCTCAAAGAAGCTGCAGGGACTAAGAATTAAAATCCTACTTGCAAAGGAGAAGTGTGGCTTCCTGATGAAATCTCCCTTGGTGTTTACCTTGGAGCTCCTTAAGGGATACAGAGGGAGCTGACAGAAAACAGTCAGTGGGAGGAAAATGCTTTCCATGGGCAAGGGATAGTAAATCATTATCCAGCCTGGGAGAGCGCCAGGTACCTGCTTACAACTTCCTGGTGAGCTCATCTCTTCTCATTCAAATGCTCCTATGTCTTTACATTCCTTGTCAGCGAATGAATTGCAGTTTAGAAAGGCAAAATCACCTTATAAAGCCCCTGGGTTTTTCACAGTCAGTTTATGAGTGCGGATGGGGGAAAAGACCAGGTTACCACACCAGTAAAACCTGGGGAAAGAAAGAACAGCTGTTAGCAGCCCTGCTTACGATGCCTGGCCAAAGGAGGGAGTATGTTCTCCTCCTTGATTGAAGGGAGAAGGACATTTGGCAGGCTGCTGGAGGCTTTTCCTGGCCCCCCCCCCCCCAGTGCTGGGAAGGACCTGTGTGGTGGTGGTTCTGGACTGGTCTGTTTGGCTGGTGGACTGGAAAGCAGATAGGGGAAGTTTCTCAAGCTGCAAATAAATAAATTGGCTCTTGGGCATTTTTTCCTCTTCTCAGACTGGCTGGGCTGACTGGGAGTGATGCCACCGCCCACAGAGTGCCTCCAGAAGCAGTACCTCCCTGTGCTCCCCCTCCATTGCGCTCCGGTCTTAGAGAGACCACTAAGAGACAATAGATAACTTCACCGTAGTGGGAGACTTTGCCCTAAAGCAGGTGACAAAGGGCTATGTAATCTTTCCACCCCTTGTGTTGTGGGGGTGTTAACCTCCTGCGAAGTGACATTAATATTTTCAGTCACTCAGGTATTTGATATTTTTGAATCAAGTCAAGTCCGCCTTTTAAGTTTTTAATCTTCTGTTCTCTAACTAAATAATACTATTGCCAACCTTATTTTTTCATTTTTACTTGTGTGAGTCTTTTGTTGTTGTTTTTTTTAATTTAATTTTTTTTTTTGACTGGGGAGTAACAAAAAAAACCCCCTCAATAAAGAAGATGAGTTTGTATTCTGAACCTCTAGGTTTTCTAGCTTTTTTTCATAAACACAAGCAGGCAGGGGAAAAAAAAAAGGCTTCAGTTTTTTATATTTGCATGACTTTAAGGCTGAAGGTGTTATTGACAACGCTAAATCTCATTAAGCTCTTGATAAAAGCGGGAAGGCTGATGACACTGCATTTACTGAAGAGCTTCAGAATGTTAAGCCTAAAAAAAGTCATTCCCCTTACCAGCAGCTGTGTTGCTGTCTCTTCTTGCTTGATAATTTTACAACCTCTAAAGAAAAATAGGGTCAGGAAGACCTATTATTTCTACTGTCAAACCAAGTCCCTCCCTCCAGTGTGCTGGCTTTTGAGGCCTTTAGCAGATATTAACAAAAACAATACAGTTTTCTGTGAAGCCTCCTGGGGGGTTTGCTATTGCGTGCTCTCAGTTATGAATTTCTGCAAAAGGGAACAAAAGGGAAAATGGCTTAGAACAGCAAATTCTTGCCTTTTTGCTAAGCTCCCCTGAAATGCTGAATACAGAATAAAAGGCAACAACATTCTTGGTGCTGCAGTGATAACAGAACGATGTCTTTGAAGGAGAAAGCCAGCAAGTTGAGTCCTGGGCCATGCTGCCCTCCCAGGAGGCAAGTCTAGCTGGGACTGGTGGGGGCTTGGTCCTGGGGTGAGCCACCCAGCTGTCCTCCTTTCTGACATCATATTTCATGGACCTGGGCATTACATCCTTCTGCCTGATTTCTCCACTGGGTTGGCAATGATGACAGCTAAAAGAGAAAGTGAGCAGATAGGGTAGCCATGGGCTCTGCCCCCGAAACCTATGTCTTTCCTCCTTTCCCCACTGGACTGTATGAGCTGGCTTTTCTTCTAGTAGGATGCGTGACCTGCATCCTTCTGCTTTGACGAGAAGCACTCAGGCCTGTCTGGTGTCAGGACCTCTGCTTCCAAGCAAAATAAATCCCACTGGTGAGGAGATTCCTGGATCAAAGGAGTGAAGAATTATTTCAGTGCTATAACTGGGACTCAGAGCAC
>JAOQGH010000077.1:15864640-15914392 GCA_025769975.1 Gallinago jamesoni | reverse complement strand
AAATCCCACTGGTGAGGAGATTCCTGGATCAAAGGAGTGAAGAATTATTTCAGTGCTATAACTGGGACTCAGAGCACGTGGATGGATCCCTGATTCCTGCAGCTACTCTAGAGTGAACGTTGCCTGTCGCTGATTCCGCCTTTGCCTTGCGATGTCACAATATTCACACATTGCTTTCTAGGTTTGACCTTCTGAACAGGTAAACAAAAGAGGGGAAAAAACTGTTATTAATATACACTGTATCTGAAAAACTAATAGCATTTAATAGTGCCTCATCTCCCAGCTGTCCAATCCTCCTGGGTTGATTCTGGTTCCAGGCTAGTTTGGAAATTGGAATAAGATAAAACCAAAGGATGGACTGGGTTATTTTTTTCCCTCCCTTTTAAAATGGTTACATTAGAAACATTCATTCATAGAGGGATTTTAAAGCAGAATGACTCTTTGTGATCATCGTCTCTGATCCAGCATAAACTGTGTGTCTGTTTAAATGGGCTTTTTGTTTATTTTGTGTAAACTCTTGAAATGTTGGGTTTTTCAGTGAGTGTAGCAGTGAAATACAGGGATTTCTGGATGGAAGCATCCTGGCCCCTTTTCCCCCTGCCTGTTCCTCACAAGGTCTGCCTAACTTTTTAATACCTCCCAGTTGTGTCTTTTTCTGGGGGAGACTTTCTCTTCTGATCGTCAGTACAAAGTTCTAGCTTTGCCTTTGACAGCAATGAGTGACTCCCTTAAAGGTGGAGCTAGCTGGAAAGAAGGATCTTCTGTGGCTTGCTCATAAGTCAGGAGAGAAATGTAGTATGAGTATGAGGATCCTGCACAATACTGTGAGGAACAAGACTCCGAACTGCAAAACATTTTTATGTCCCTTTTTCCATCATTCCCATCCCCTTCAATTTGTAAAGGGGTAGGAATCTGGCTGCAGGCTCATAGAGAAGTCCAGTTCCCCAGTGGTTTGTGGACTCTTGGCAGAGCCCTGTGGTGGTGTGACATTCCTGCTGCTGTCACATATATGTAGGCACTTGTGCTGACCTTCCTTAAGATGTGTCATCAAGTTGCTCATGCAGGGATTTGCCATCCTGCATCCCTCTGCACAGAGTTGTTGGAGAGCACTGTTCTGTTTGCACACTACAGAATAGAAATGTTTTAATTAGCAAGCTTTGAGTTTTAAGTGAGGGCACTGGAAAGAGGAATAGGTCACCTGGGACAAATATGGGAAGGGGAGTATGCTTGTTTCTGGTGTCTGCTGTCAGCAAGAGAAACCAGGATCTTCCTTTTTGTCACTGAAATCCGACAAGATTCATGCATCAGCGTTGGGGTCTGACAGTGTCTAGGTCCAACGAACAGATCAAATTTAAACTCTGAACTGGGAGAAAGAGGTCCTGTACAAAGCATATTTCCTTTGGTGTTGGTGGCCAACAGCCATCCAGGGTTTGCTCTTGTTTTAGATCCTCACCAGTAAGAGTATGTGAGACTGCTGAAAGCGAGACCTGCTGCTCCAGCACTCTAGCATGGCCTCCCACCGGCACAACTCATGCTTTGCATACCCTTCCTTGCTTCTCCAGTCAGCTTTGTGAGAGCTGTATCAGCCAAAGATGCAGACCTCCTCCCTTCCTCAGAAGAGATGGGGCTTTGGCGTGGCCGTACCTGAGCAGAGAGAGTTCCCACGAGGGCAGACTCTTCTTCAATGCGATTTGGGATGGATTTCAACTCTTTCAAAGACCTGGCAAGAGGCAGGGGGGCATTGTTATCTTCATCATTATCCAAGCTGGAGGCTGAACTGCCTGATCAGCTCCATTCAGTTTTTGAAGCTGGAAAAAATTTATACGACTTAAACCACTGAGTATCCAAACAGGGAAATCCATTGAGAGAAATCCTGTCAGTAATACATGGAAGCTGAAGGGGCATCAGGTCACTTGTGATGCAACCCTCGTTCCTGGGAGACTCATTTGGGATGGGGATTACCCCATGCCAGAATTTTGTCTGGTCTCCCAAGGAAATCAAGAACCACAGTTGTCCCAGCCCTGCAGGGTACTTCTTTGTGCTGGAGCTGACAATCTCCCTTCTCTGTTATTAAGGCTGAAGAAGAGTTAGTAAAGGCTCAGAAGGTGTTTGAAGAGATGAATGTTGATCTACAGGAGGAGCTGCCTTCACTATGGAATAGGTGAGTGCTGGAAGTTTTCCCAAGGGCTGGTTGGAAGGAGATGGAGACTCAAGGTCTTTTATCACCGTTCTCTTTTGCTTGGGCTGAGTGTCTGCACTTGTTTTCAGGTTTATCTTGGAGAGTCTGTTTCCTCCAAGGATTCCTCTTAGCCAGGTTCACCCTGGCCTTTCTGTGCTTTGCTTCATGATCCTCATGAAAAATGCAGTTTTACCACAAAAAGAAACTGTGTTTCTGTGCTTTGTTTTGTCTGCTTGATCCCTTTGCCCCACCAACTTTGCCCAACTTTCCTGGCCAGTGGCCCAGCTTCTGCTGTGGACAGCAGACAGAGCAGGCTGGGTCGCTAAGATTTTTGGGTGTGGAGCTGGCTGGCTGGAAGGAACATCTGCAGCTGAGTGGGTACGTCAGCTCACTGGTTAAGGAAAGATGACATTTTAGAGGGGTTTTATACAGTCACTGGGGTTGGAGAGAGCCCAAGAGGTGATGCCTCGATCACTGTGTCTCACCATGCAAGCGTATGAGCACCTAGTGAAGCATCAGGTTAAACACAAGGGTGAGGATGAGAGGACAGGTTGCTCTGCTTTGGATGCTACTTTCAGGTTTGGGCAGTTGGGTGAATAAAGGCAGGGGAAGGAACCTCGTATGGCTGCCTTCTCTTGCCCCTAAATGTGCTCCTGGCTATGTGACACAGGATCCAGTGAGGATCTAGTGGTTATAGCTGTCCTGTTGTGCTATGCTTAACAAAATATAGTCTGGGCATTGGAAAATGGGCTGAATGAATAGGAAGACCGATTTGAGGGATTTTTCATACCAATGATTATGATGATAAAAAGTGGGGATTAAAAAAAAATAACCGACAGCTTGGAGGATGAACTGGAGAGCAGCAGAAGCTGATGTATGTGGAAAGCACAGTGGAAAGCAGGCCAAGTCCTTCTAGGAGTTCCCCAGTTTCTGATTTTTAAATGCAGTGATCACACCTGGGTTGGCAATGCTGGTCTGTGGGGGCTGGAGAGAGTGGGTGGGAAAGTGGAGTGCTGGTGTCTGCCCTCGCTCCCTTTTCCTTCCAGCCTGGGCCGGGGCTTTTGCTCACTGCCGTGTGCAGGCCTGGCTGAGGAAGGAGCTGGGAGGGGATGCGGGTGTCTGGGTGGTTCCATGTGCAGAACAGTGATGCTGCTGGCCTTGGAGAGCATCTCCCTCCTGCTGTTGCTCCTCCAGCGGGATGCTGGTACAGGAGGAAGGAGGCAGCGGCAGCTACTGGGATTTTAAGGTGCCATGGGTTGTTCACAGGCTCCTGTTACCCAGCTCATCCTTTGGCTTCCCTGTCGCTCTCTGTTCAACTTTTTTTTTTTTCTGCTTTTCTTCTTTCTTTCTCCCTTCCCCCCCCTGCCCTGCCCTTCCCTATCCCTTTAGCCGGCACAAATTCAGATCCTATTCTACCTTGGACATGTTTGCCCCATACCTGGCCTTTGCTCCATCAACCCCCTCCTGCTTCTTTGCTGCCCTTCTCTTCCAGCCTTTACCAGACCTGACAGAGTTGAGTTTGAATGGGAATGGTGGGTGGGAGGTGGCAGAAGGGACAGAATTGAAAATTTTTGAGGAGGGCATTGTGTCCATTAAGTTCTTGTGTCTCATTTTTCATTTGGCAGTCGTGTTGGTTTCTATGTCAACACATTCCAGAGTATAGCAGGCCTAGAAGAGAACTTCCATAAAGAAATGAGCAAGGTAAGCCAACTAACAGCTTATCCTACTAATACACCCTCTCCTCACTAGTATGATTAAAAACTCCACAACAAAACAAAACCCTTAAAAAGTGGCTGCAGAAAACAGAGCGTTTGCCTTATGTCAGAGGAAAATGTTAACCCTTAGTTTTTTTTCTGAGCCACTTAGGAGAAAGACTAAGATGGTAATGTAAAAGGATGGAGCACAGGGAAGAGACCACGGGGCCTTGCAGTAGTGTGTCACTTGGCAGGGCCAAGGGAAGGGAAGCCACTTTCAGGCCTATCTCTTCCTGCCTTTGTTAGTTTGTCTACATTATGGGTCTGTAACCTGTAATCTAGGCAGTCCCAGGCTGGTATCTATTTGCCTCCTCTGCTGTCTGGCAGCAAGTTGCTGTGAACCCTCATCACCCTAGCCGTGGGGATGAAAACAGCAGGAAATCTGCCAATCTGCAAGTTGGCTGAAGACTGAGACCTGCCTTGTTCCTGTCCCTCAAGAAGGCACTTCTCAGCAGTACCTCTCTGCTTTGGCTACTTTCCTGCCCTGTGACCCAAAAGAAGGCCTATAAGTGCTTAGCATGGCCCTTGCATGGGCTACCAGTTGGCTCTGAGCTGTAAATCACAGCAGTAAGTAGTGTTGCAATCTGGGTGGTGGCACCCCGCAGACGCCTCTGGAGCAGTCAGTGGGAAAGCCCCCCCATTGCCACTTTCATTTACAAGTATGTTCTTGTTCTTTCACTTAAAAGCTAGAGGAGCATTGAATTCCATAGGCCTGTGCACTGCTCTGAGGGCTTGCACGCCCTCTGTAAACATTGCACTAATCTCGATGAGCAACCGAGAGCCCAGCTGGAAAACTCTTGTATTCCCTCCCCTCCCCAATGTCATCCTGACAACAAGGCAGCCTCTAAGCAACCAGCAACGTTCCAGTCCTTCAATTCCCAGCAGTCAGGGGCCCTCTGCCTTGGCGTAATGCATCAATTTTGAGCCCTGCTGACATTTCATGGGGAACCTTTCCAATTAATAGCTTGGTCCTCTCCACTGAGGGATGAACTGATTAAGAATAGGGAAGATTGTTATAATTACCAGTTTGTTGCTGTTAGCTTACATTCAGCAAAACACAGGAAAAATGCTTGTGAGACAGGAATTCTCTCGTATCATGTCTTGGGTTTTCCTTTCCTGGAGAGTTTTGTATGAGAGCAGGCTTTTGCTTTGTTCCATGAGAACCATCTGTTTCTTATTACGGCTATAGCATCCAATTAACTGCTGGTGTTGCCGACACGATGCTTCCAACGTTGATTGCGTTGGCTCCCTCCTCCTACCAATGATAAATCTGGCATCTCGTCTTGTTTATGAATCGACTGTTTCAGAGGAGTGTCTGGAGTGAATATTGCAGCCTTTGGTGCCGGGGAGAGTTTAACCCCTAATATTACATTTCTGCAAAGATATCCAGGACCTGCCCAAAGCTAGATGGCCCAGGGGGGCCTGTGAAGTCAAGGCTTGTTGCTGACTGGAAGTCCAGCTGCCTTTGGCTCCACAGTTGAAATGGTCATATCCCAAGCTTTATAAGCAGGTCTGAGGAACAGCGTTGGCTACAAATCCAGAGTGAAGCTTCAGTTCTAACATATAGAACAACAACAAACCAACCAACCAACAAACAAAACAAACAAAACAACAAACAAAGGTTCTAACAAACCCTCTGCCTGCTTCTGCAATGGTACCTGGAAGCACACCGGTGGGGGCGGGTGATAAAGAAGCAAAGAGGATGATGTGTAGGGGAGACAGAGAATTCCATGGCTCACCAGCAGCTCTTCACCAGTTTGAGTGTTGGAGCATTTCATACCCCATGTAAGAGTGGAAACAGATGTAGGGCTGTCTTCTCTTGGGATAGCTGAATATGTGCATGTGTCTGGGCACAAGCCTGTTTTTGGTCAGCCTGTGCAGGCCAGCCCAGACTCTCTTCTGGCATTTGGGGCTTCTCTCTTATTCTTTTTCTTTCTTTTGTTTTCGTATTTTGCAGTTGAACCAAAACCTCCATGATGTCCTGCTGGGTCTCGACAAGCAGTACTCGGGCAATGCCTTCCCAGTTAAAGCACAGCCCAGGTCAGTAACTGTGGGGGCAGTGTTTGTCCCTCAGCAGGGAAGGAGGGTCAGGGACGTCCCTACCAGCGTTGTTGAAACCTCCATGTTGTCAGCTGGGGAGGGATTTGACTACCTGTATATAGCCAGCCAGTGCCCTCCTGGGACTCCCTAGAGCACGTCCAAGATTGCACTCGGGGCTGGGTGACACAATGCAACACCCCTTACCTTTCTACAACAGCATCTGGAGGCCTAAACATTCCCTAGGTGCTGATATTTAAGCAACTGACTCTCAGCTCTGCTTTTTTAAAGTCAAATTCCGTGCATTGACACGTGATACTGAGCTGCTCTTCCTTCTGTGTCCAGTTGCCTGGCACCTCTCCTGTTCTTTCCTTAAAAGCTTCCACCGTGTGCTTACACCTTGTAAAGTTGAGCACCAAGAGCCTGTTTGTTTCTCCTCCAAACTTGGAACTACCTGTTCCCCAAAGTCTGATGCCCCTCCTGTGTACCCAAGCTGAGGTGTGTGTTTCCTCTGGGTGTGTTGTGGAGGTGGTTGCAGCCTCGCTAACGGGAGGCCTTCTGATGTCAGAGCACTTCCAATCTGCACATATGCAAAGGGTGGGTGTCCTCCAGGCCCTTAGTTTTCTTCCCTCAGCTGGGTCCAGTCCTGTATGGTTTTAAGTGCAAGTCTGCACATTCTCTAGCCCTGAGAGGGGAGGGAGAGGTTGGGCTCTGGATGGGGCTGGTTGGCTCCCGTCCACGTGCGTTAGTGATGAGACAGTGTCGGGCTCTGGCTTCCAGCTGCTGCTAATCCCACGTGCTGGGTGAGCAGCAGCAGCACAGCCCAAGCCCTCGATTTGGTGTAAGAATCACAGGGAGGTCAGATCACGATGGAGGGAGGAGGTGAAGTCAGCGTGAGGTAAGGGCAAGCTGTGGTCTGAGCGCATGGGTTCAGAAGGGCTAGATCAGCTGTTGAGACCTCTGTGCTCCCTCGTCTCTCCTCCCAGTTTAACCTCCTGTTGCAGTTGTGCGTAGACAACTTGCGTGTCTTGTTCCAGCAACGTGCGTGGTGTTTGCCAGCTCTAAAGAAGGAGGATGTTTGAGTTGAATTTGGCCCTGAATTTTGGATTCCCGGCACCAAATTTCCAAGATGCTAGTAGAAATGCTTCTTGTGAAAATAGTATCTTCTTCCCAAGTTAGCATGTGGTGTCTGATCATCACAACCCAACAAGACTGAAGCCTTATGAGGAGGCCACGGTGCCCATCCTCTTACTGCTGGGTGCTATGTTGTCTCTGATAGCAGTGTCCTCCAGGGTCCTTGGAAGAGGATGAGATAACAGGACAGATGATGGCTGTAGCCATTGCTTTGTGCAGCTCCTTCCTCCAACTTCCTTTCTTCCTCCAGGAAGTGACTGTAGGCTGTAGTTAGAGCCTGGCCCAGACTTGTTCATTGGTGTTTTGACATTGGAGTTTCTAGCCTGGAAGAGCTTCAAATCAATAAATTACCTGTCCTCGTGATTCCCACCCCCACAAACTGCTAGCTCCATCTGGGGCTGTAATGGGTATCTCAGCTGCATATATTCTGTGCTCTTCGGCTGGATACGAGACCATGTGGCCCTAAAACCCCAAAAGGATCACACACAGAGAGGTCCCTGGGTGAGCAGCGATCTGAGTGCTGCTGCTTCATCGCTTAACTCCCTGCATCTCAGCTGAGATGCCAGACTTGCCCTAGAGCGACTCCCTCCTGAGCACAGTGGAGCCAGGCGTTGTAGGAGGATGTAGAAAAGGTTTTCCAGGGCAGTAAATATGTTTTGCAGCGACCAGGAAATGCTGTGAGGCACTTCTGTCTCTCCTGCACATCTGGCCCCTCATCGTGGCTGGAGCGAGAGTGTGCTGGAGGAAATGGCCCTCACCAGTCTGACTGCTCCTTGTGGTCTGCAGATGGAGCAGATGCTTCCCGAACCCTTCTCTACTGGGAAGGGGATTGGAGATGGATACAATGGCAGGAAACGAATGAGGAGGTGTGAGAAAAGAGAGGCAATTATCTGTGCACATCGTTCTGACATTCATGCAAGGCCTTACAGAAGTGTTGCTGTGGCTGGTGCATCTGGTGCTGGCCGTGTAACACGGTAGCACGAAGCAGCTGATGTGTTTCTGGGAGCCTCAGACATATGTTTGGGATTTGTTTCTGAAGGAGTTTTGAACATTCAGGGCTCAGATGCCTAGAAGATCTATGAGATGTATAGTGTTATCCTAGTGTGAGTCGACAAACTGGAAAAAGGCCTAGTAGGAAAGCTGCTGATTGCATTCCATGTTTAGGACTGCGCACAGATCCCATAAGTAAAGGAGAATAGGGAACTTGTTTCTTGTGTACCATTATTTACAGGGGGGAGCAAGGAGCTGTGAATACCTGTGAAAAAAGGACATTTACAGTTCTCTGCTGGTCTATACAGTTTCCTTTTTAATCTTCTCCCTGTGTGCCCTGGCCCCATATGCCAAAGAGAAGGGAAAATCCTAGTTTGCTCACACATACATAGATCTCAGGCACAAAAAGCTCTCTAAACCAGGCCAGAGCTTTCTAGGAAGTGTGTGTACGTGTTTCTGTGTGTGTGTGTGAGAGAGAGGAGACCTTGCCATCTTGATTACAGTGAGTTTTGTGGCATGGAGTGACTGGGTGCTCGGAAGCATAACTTTTCCTCCCTGGTTTGACTGTGCCCTCCTGTAACGGAAACGATTTTGCGTGCCATCCTCAACAGAAAGAAAACTAAACTGTTCGCCAGGCTGAGGAAAAAGATGAGCAGGTACCGGTACGGAGAGCAGCATTTGGATACGTGTTTGGTTTAGTTCCTAAAACCGGAGAGGCTGTTGCTGGACTCTAACAGCCTGGCACGTGTTAACCCTGCGATGGGAGAGGGGTCCTTTGCATGATACGATGTGTTCGTGGCCTGCTGGGTCCTGCTGAGATCTCTCTGTGTCTCGATAATCCCATTAACTGCTCGTGTGCTTGGTTTGAATCCTTGCTTCTTTTCCTCTCTAAGAAGGCAGTGTGAAAGCTCAGGCATTGTCTGTTCAGTTGGTTTTGTGTGACTAAAAGCGTGGTGCTGGGTTTTCCATGGGCAATATGGACCATTTTGGTGATTAACAGCTTTACCTAGTTTTACCTAGTGGGGCTTGCCCTATTGAACAGGTCTGAAATGCTGCATTCTTATTCCCTGCCTGGCCTGGGAGGAACACAAGGCAGGTCTTTCACACTCAGAAGTCCTGTCCTAGCTACTTGTTGCAGGTGGGAGTATGATGAGATGGGAGAAGGACACTTCCAGCTTTGCTCCTTACTTGCTCTGTTCTTGAGGATCCTCACTGTCTTGCTCCATCCATTTAAAATTTTGGCTAGGGCTAAAGGAAGAGAAAGCCTGTTGTCTTGTATAAAGACTAATGTCAGCATTTTGTCTTTCAAGACAGCGATGGTGTTGAATCGCTGCAATGCCTAGAGTTACCATAGCAAAGATCAAGGACTCGAACAAGATCATGCACTAGAGCAAAGAGGGAATTGCTGCATAATTGCCTGGAAACTTCCTCCAATTTTTGTTTTTCTTAGTCTTTGTGTTGATACTCCCTGCATGGGGTCCTTATAGGAGGAAAAAAATAAATTATAATTTTCAAGATGTGGTCCTGCCAGCAATAAAAGCAAGTGCTGGTGGATTGGGACCCTTGCTTTTCTGATGCTGCCTTCCCACTGACTAGGGCAAGTCACACAACCCTGCTCTTTGCTATGTGTCCTTTATGAAGTGGGAGGTTGGAGGGTGGAGAACGGTAATTTCACAGGGAAACTGCTGGGCAAATCTTGATTTTTTTTTTTTTGTATCCTTGAATGAAAAGTAGTGAAGGAATATCTTGTATTGTTACTATTCTGAATTCTTCTACTGTAGGAAAAGGAGGCTTCACGGGAGCATTTCTCTGTATGTCTGTCTCTGGTCCTTGGTTGGACCTGTACCAGGTGTTGTAGCTGCACCAGGCAGGACATCTAACATTTCCAGTCACTGAGAACAGATAGATGCTACAGCAGAGGGAGAACTAGTAAATCTCATCTCAATGAGCTTTAGCCATGACGTCCTTCTCCTATGCCCTGATAAAGTCCCAGCAGTTAAAATGCCTGAACTGGGCTGTGCTGGGGCTGAACTGGCTGTCAGAGCAGCTGCTGGGGTCAGAGAGAAATGTGCAACCCCTGGTGCAGGAAAGGAGGGTCTAGAACTCAGTCACCCTTTAATATGCAGCAAGATTGTACATTTGTGCCACAGTATCTTTGGGTATATGTACTTTGGGTACTTTTTCCTCCTTTCTCCCACCCCCTCTTTTTTTTTTTTTTTTTTTTTTTAAATAATGCTCCAGCCTGATTTGGTGCTAAAAAATAAATTACTTTTGGCTAAAAGACCCTGTCTGAGCTTTAGCTGAGATGCCAACGTTTTTTTTTCTTTTTAACTTGAGAACTTGGCAGGAGGTGACTGCTCTGTTTTTATGATATTGGAAAGTAGGTTTCATCCTCTGACTTAGGATAGTTACAAGCACATGGTAACCCCATCTGCAGATGTTACTCTGTTCTTCCGAACAGCTGAGGCAGCCCCATTAGGGGTCTGGGAGTCTAGCAGCGCTAAAAGAGGCTGAGGGGGGTTTTGGCTTTCCCTTCAGCTGTAGTAATTGCATTAGACCCTGTTCCCAGCTCTCTATTTGCAGAAGAAAGTTGACACCCCCTTCCCTTCCCCTGCCTGATATTCCTGGATTTGGCATCACTTCCCAATTGCTCATGGGAAGGAAAAAAAAAAAAAGAGAGCAATGACCTTGTTGTTTTGATATACTTTTACTGTGGTACTCAGGTTTGCTCACTGGGGACAGTCCCCACGCTCTTGCTTTTCCCCATGTTTCCTGGAGCAAGCGGTCAGACTGGAGACAGGACTTTGATCTGTGTGGGCAGTGTGTGTTCCCCAGGGACCCGTGAAGGACAGAGGATCCTGGTGACTAGTTTGCTGGATGCTGGTCGCACTGCCTAAATGCGTGCAAAGCAACAAGTGCAGGAATGAAGGTGCTGGTTCAGGGGGCTGGAAAAGTCTCAGCTGAAATTAGCACTGCCATTTTCCTAGGGAGATCAGCCAACACATCAAACAAGCTGTAAATAGTAGTGACTTATGAAGGCTTTAGCATGGGGCCCTCTCAGCCCTTGTAGGATGAGGGGAGGAAACTGGGCTGCCTGTCATGTGAGAGCTTTTTACCAATATATCTCCAAATTAAGTCACTTCCAGGTACCAGAAATAAGGCACTAAGAAGCTATTTCATGGCCCTTAGAAAATAAGCCTGAACTCCTTTCTAACTGGGAGAAATGGCCTCTTCAGGTCCCTAGAAGGAAAAGTCTAGCTTTGTGTTGGTAGGCCACCTGATAGTCAGTGGTCCCAATATTCCCAGTATAGTCTGGGCATTTGAGGAGTCCTGGCAGTGTAGCTGTGTCCCATCTTCTCCAAAGTGCTTTCAACTCTAGGGAAGGTAACTTGTATTTTTTTCCCCAACTCTAGCATCAGAGGTCGTTTTTTGGGTAATTTCCTACTGTTCCCTGGTGACTCCAATTTAGAGCAGGACTTCCTTACCTTCACCGTTCAACCATTACTTCTTTAATCTGTAGCACAAACTTGCCAATTTTGCAGAATCCTTCACAGAATCCAGTCCACTGCATTGAAGTGATTTTTGGGGACCTCTGAGGAAGACATATCCAGTCAAACCGAAGAGCTGTAGGCATTGACATACATGTTCTTTAGTCCCTTCTCTTCCCTCTTTCATCTTCCTTTCCCTCTTTTTCCCTTGGCGTGTGTGGCCCTGGTTGAGAGCTGCTGGCAGAGAATGTCATTGGGTTTGTTGCATCATGTTGGTGTGCTGCTGGCATCAGTGTCATCAGAAACATCTGACCTGCATGTGGACCTGAGAACAAGTGCTTTGTGAGGAAATGTGTGTGAGGGGTGTGGATATGGAGAGAAAAATGCGGGGGGGAGGTGGAGGGAGATGGTGGGGTGAGGGAGGGAATGGGTGAGGGCGAAGTGAATAAAGAGGGAACGGGTTGGGGAGCTTGAAAGCTGGAATGTTGAGCAGGGGGAGATGCTTGCTTGGAAGGGGAGGTTTGTTGACGTGCCTTGCTGCCCATCCCTCTTCTTGCTGTCCATTCTTTGTGAGTGTTTAGGAATGAGGCCATTATGCATGTTAGCCAATGACCACGACACCTCCAGCATCCAAGTGTGAGTAGATGTACTAGTCTGGAGCTCTGGGCTCTCTTTGCACAGAGCAAAGAAATAATGGACTTGATGTCCCTGCAGAGTCAGGTCTGCATTGCTCTTGTCTTGGCTCTAGGCCAGGATTTATTGTCTCAAGTTGTAGGAAAGGATCTGTTCCTTTCAGCCTCTTCCCAAGGCGCTTAACTTGATAAGAACTTTATAAGTGGAGGCAAATACCACTCCCTGTAGATGAGGTTGCACAGCCCTTTTGCAATATTCTGTAATATTCTGTTTTCAATTGTCTATAGTTTTGCCCAACTCTTATCACTTCTGCTAAAATATCCCCTACCAGTGTCTGTGCTTCTGCATGACTTGAGATAAATTGATTAGTTGCTTTTTGGGGAGCTGAAATTCAGCCAAGATGATTCAGCTGTTCCTGAGAATTAGGCTGGGAAAATGTTTTTACCTTTATCCCTGTTGAAATTCTCCAATAACCAACTTTTCACTAAATCTCTCATGATTCTGTATTTTGAAGCACAGACCTGACACTTGGCCAGGGTATGCCCTTAGGGAAAGGCGTTTGCCTTCGAAAAATTTGTCCAAATCTGGCCAAGTTATGAACCAAGAAATGCCATTGGCGTATGCTCCTTGTATTAAATTCCCTGAAGAAACCCTCTTGACTGTGTGTCAGAAACAGTCCTGGAATACAGACCAACTGGGAAGGCAAGGGCTGAAGGGGTTCATTACAAACAAGGCAGGGGAGACTTTCCATAATAGAGAAATCTTTATTAGTAGCCAGGATGTCACTGTTTCTTTGCTGTCTGGAATGATCTGTGAAAACTCTGGCTACTTTGTCCCTCTGCCAGCTTACCCAGTGTGTACCATGTAGAGGAGTGTGATATTCTATGATTACAGCCTTAGTTCAGGTGTTGTGAATCTATTAGTCATAACCCACCCAGGTGTCAGTACACCACCACGCAGAAAAATTCTTATCTCTAGAATTTAAAACTAAATGAGCTGCAAAGAGCTCCTTCCCCCATATGCTTCCCCAGTATTAAAAAATTGTGACTTAATGTCAGGCACTTATGTTAGGATTTAGCAGAACTAAGGATGCCTGGTTGGTTGTTTTTTTTGGTTTTGTTTTTCTGTGTTGGAGGGAAAGTATATTTAGAGAGTAGCCTGCTGCACAGTAATGCTGCTGCAGTGTGTTGGACTGCAAGTGACTCAGCAAAGATGCTTCTCAGAAGTTTGTAGAGGCTTCAAATGTCTTCATCGTGCGTCTGGGCAGTGAAACAGAGATAATGGAGGCCACTGATCTGTGCTGGTTAGCACAACTCCTCCTAGGCCTGGCTCAGACCTCTCTTCTCTCTTTCTCTCTTTCCCTCTCTCTCCCTTTCTCTCTCCCCTTCCTTCAGTGACAGCACCCCAGCGAAAGCAAATAAAAGCCCCTCGCCTCCACCAGATGGATCTCCCATCACCAGCCCTGAGACCAAGACTGTCAACCATGAGCTGGAACCGTCCACTTTGGAAGCGCCTGGGGCAAGCATCCCAAAGTCACCATCTCAGGTAGCGTCCCCATGACATTGACCATGTCTCTCCAGTATTACTGCTGATGGCACAAGCTCTGTGAGTCAAAGACATCCATCAGTTGCTTTTTTTGGACCTCTTCCTACTACTGAGCACAGAGAATACGATATGACAGCTGTTCTCCTTCACTGGTTCCTGAGAATGCAAGTTGTTTGTTGATCATCTCTGTATCATATAGGGAAGAACTAAGCTGTCTCTGAATGCCTCTACAGGGGGAAGGTCAGTAATACATTTTACTGTCCTGTAGAATGGCCAAGAAGATCCAGGGAGGATGGAGTTTTAGCTAGGTGAGGAAGTTTGTTCTTTACATATGAATTAACCTGTGGAATTCAGTGGTCCAGTTTCTTCCCAAGAACTTCCATAACTGAGGAAGGTTCAAATAAAGAAGTTTGATACTGATAAGGAGAACATCTGTACTTTGCATTACGATATACTTTAATCTGAAGATAAAATATTGTGCTAAAAATAAAGGCATTATATTATTTTGCTATGGAGAAATTAGGTGGCTACCAGGAAGAAGACTGTTATATGGAGTCTGATACCTTTCATGTAGCCTTGCTTAGTCCTTTCCTTACACAAGACGCCCAATGAATGACATTATTACAATAGCAGATGTAGCTCTGGCTACTCAGTGTATCTTATGATATGTTTTATTTTAGGAAAATAAAACATTTACTTTCTTTTCCCATCCCTGTATTTCAGTGGGAGAGAAGCTTAGTAGGGAAAAATAGTAACTATGCCAAGTTTATATCTGGTGCCAATCCTTGCGTTTCAGTAAGTGGGACATGAGTGAGGAATCTTCCAGGAAGATTTAAAGCTGAGAGAGGTTCTGGCTAAATTGGTAAGAGAAAACCTCTCGCTTCTAAAAAGAGGCGGATGCAACTCAGAACTTCCTTGCTGCTGTCATACGTAGCAGTGTGATTCCAAATCCAGCCCTGTGGGGTAGGCTGTCTCCTGTTTCTGGACAGCCTCTCATAGTATTTTCCCCTCCACTGCATTTTTGATTTTCAAGGTAACTTAGGCACACAAAGGGCATGTTTGTGCATTGGCAAAAGGGTCTTTTCCAGCCCTGTGAGGCATGTGCATGCCTGGCAGTGTATTTTGAGGACTTCTCCAGGGTCTCTGCACTGCTCAGTGTTGCACAGCCTAGAGGGGCTTTGCCACCTCCCTAGGACCTGGAAGGAGGGTACGTGTATGAGGGAGAGAGGAGAGTGCATATATATCCAGAGTTGCCTTCCTCTTTTTTTTCAGAAATTGTCGTAACTTGGTTGAAACTTAGAATGAGATATTGTACAGATTTATGAAGCTGTTCGCTGCAGACTCCACTCACCCTGCCTGTGGACTTGTCTTGCTGAGTTTTGGCTTCTTCCCTTTCCTTGAAATAGCACACGTAAACCTTGTTTTTGTCAGGCTGCAAGTGCTTGCTCATTCACTTGCTGCCTTCCTGCCCACAGGAATGGGGCTGGAGGCACCCCTTGTCCAGCAAGGAGAATGTTCCAGGGCAGCTCTGCCTGGAACCTCAGATGGGCCACCAGCAAGACTGGAATGGTTTTTGCAGCTAATGCTGCCACCGCCTGGCAGCTCTTTCCCAATCTATATTTAATTCATTTATTAGGCTTCATTACATTGAAGAACGAGAGCTCCACTCCATAGTCGTGCTAGGTGCTAAGGGATGGAGCCCAGCTCCAGAGGGAGGGTTTCATACCCAGAGCCAAGCTCAGTGTCTGCATGGAGAAAGCCCAGGAACTGAGGTCATGTCACCTTGCCAGCCCACTGGAAAACACAAGTGTCTGCTCTCTCAACAGTGCTCGACTTTAGTGCTGAAAGCTTCACAGTTGTCATTGCTTTTGACCTATGGGTAAGTGATTTGTTCAAGGGTCCTTCTAGGGAGGCTGAGGGCCTCGTCCTCTGGGGGAGGATGGAGCAAAAAGCAACAAGCAAGTACAGTTCTCTGACCTCTTTGTGTCTGAGGCCAACTGATGCAAACAATAAACAAAGGCTGTGGAAAGAAAGACAGCAAACCAGGAGAGACCAGAAAAATACTAACTAAATTTTGGACTGTTCCCTAAGCCAAAAAAACCCAAAAAACTCTTACTGTCCTGTAATTCTCAAAAATAGCTTATTTCTTTCTTTTGGAAGAACTGACTGCTTTCAGCGCTCTGCACTGAGCAATATGATGATGATACAGGACTTCAGAGGTCTGTGAAACTTCAAAGGTCGGACTTTTGCTCTCGGTTACACCACTGAAGCACTGTAATGCCACTTCTCAAACTGGTGCAACTGTGATGAATTTAGCCAGATAAAGCTCTGTGGGATCCAAGTCAGCAGAAATATTTTAGAGGATTTCTTTTATTCCAGGCAGCAAAGTTGTTTGTACTTGATGAATTTCCAGGTATAAACCAACATCAGTGCACAATCCAGCTGTCTTTGAGATGCAGTTTTAGACTGCAGTTGGAGGTAATGCTGGACACAGTGGAAGTGGTAGTCTCCAAGGCATTAATGCATTGGAGGGGAGACTATTTTAGAGAAGTAAATAGCAGAAGAGTCAGAATCTTTTTGACTTCAGAGTTTGTAATTGGAGCCTCCTGTTTCTGCAGATGGTGGCTCTGTTCCGAGAATAGCGTTTCTCTGAAATTTCTGGTCCCTTCTTGCAACTGATAATCAGGAGATTTTCAGGAAGGAATTGTACTCGGGGAACGTGGACACAGCACCTTCTGCAAACAGTGAAAAGTTGGAAATGGACACACTACTTTCGTTATGTCCCTATGCCAACTATTCAGTGCAAAAATTGTCCTTATATACTCACACTCCTTAAAGTAGTTTAACGCCATAGAAAACTGGGCATATCCTTAGCAATCTGGGTGCCTGTTGTCAGGTAACCTGCCTACAATGAGAAGATTGAGTGGTCAAGTAACTGTAAAACATCACTGTAAATAGACAGCATTGTCATTGCTGAGCATTGCTGTGGTGCTGGCAACTTGTATGGCTGCTCTGTTCCAGCACAGCATCAGCTCCTCAAAGTCTGATTTGATCTAGAAAAGGATGTGGATGGGTTGACCTCGAGAGGGCCTACCATGGCTTCCCACGAGGTTGTGGTTGCAGTGTCAAGCTGAGCCTTTAGAATGACGGTGGGTATTAGGATGGGTTAGAGTAACAGGGTCAGACATTGCTCTGTGTTCTCTGGGATCTCCATTTGGGGAACATGACTTCATTAGTACCAATGCTCATTGGTGAAACTGAGAGCAGAGTTGGGCCCACAGCAGTCATGGCTTCTAGGGAGTCTGAGTTGTGCTTACCTAAAGCTGAGAAGTGGTGAGATGCCTTCAAGAGCTCTATCAGACCTTTCTTACAGTACACTGATAACTAGTGCACCAGGGAACCAGCTGGGCAGGTCAGAGTCTGTTCTCATGGTCACCTACCCATAATAGGACAAATGGAGTGTGATGTCCCATTCCCTTAGGTATGGTAAGTACAGCAAAGGGAGGCAGTGTTGGCCTGGTCTATTGAATCGTGTTCTCAGTAATTGATCTGCTCCCTTCCCGGTGGTTCTTTTGAAGGTTGCACATGCCTTAATTATGTATGCATGTCCTGTCAATGCATATTAATTGTGTTACGCTTCTCCTCTGCAGAGGGAAACTTGCCAACGGCTGAAGTGTAACTAATGATGCCAAACCTTCTCTGGAGGCGTGTGGTTGTTTTTTTGTTTTGTTTTAATTGAGCCCTTTACCCTCCCTCCCTCTCTCTTCAGATGGAATTGATTGGACCCTGCTATATGCCTGTGGTTGTGATGTCCCTCACCTTCAGTTTTTGTGGCTAACCTGGTTCCTGTCTCTGGTTTTTTTGGGTGTCGCCGTCTGTGCTGTGGCCGTGTGCTCACTTGCATGCAGTTGAGGAAAGGGCCTCCGGTGCCTCCGCCTCCAAAAGTCACCCCCTCCAAGGAGATCAAGCAGGAGAACATCATCAGTCTGTTTGATGACAATTTTGTCCCTGAGATAAGTGTGACAACCCCTTCGCAGGTTAGCTGCTATGCCCTGCATTATATTTGTCTGCCTCTGAACTTTTCCTTTTGACCTTTCTTCTCTTTGGAGGTGTCAAGCCATGAAACCTGGTCGGGTTAAGGAGGAAGGAAAGGTCAGGGCTGGATCTTGGATGGCAAAGGGGTAGTTAGGAGGCCATCTTAGAGGGAAGGGTGGCTAGAAGGCAGCTTTGATCAACCCTTTGAGAGCTTTGATTCGTAGAACAGGAGAAATGCAACTGGTGAAGATGCCAGAAAGTAATCACTGCTTTAGTTAAGCAGCAATGTTCATGGATTATGGCCCCCCTCATGTCCCATGGTATGCTCTTTCCAGACCCACTCATCCTGGGTGTGGATGAAGCACATGTTTTCTGCTATTGTACATCCTCCAGTGCTGACACTGACATCTGTTCCTGGAGAAGGCAGTATCATGCTCTCTATGCCTTCACACATGGCATTTGTGATGACGTTTAAAGCCCGCGCTTGCACAGGAAAGGCCAACAGAAATTGCCTGAAGTTCTCATCACAGAGAATGGGTGCCTCCAGGTCAGATGGGCAGGACCGTGCCTGCTGTCAGCTCAGGACTGCTGACACAGCCTGTCATTCCTCACCAGTCAGCAGCTCCCATCAGAATATTTCGTTCTTGCCATGTGGCACCTTTTGAAATTATGAAAATGGAAAAACATCTTCAAATTATGTATTTTCCTCTTCACTTGCCTTTTGAGTTACCTCACTGCAAGCGAAGTTGCCCAGGTGAGGAATTCTGTGTGGAATCTAGGAGAATGGCAGTCCTTATGTGTATAGAAGCCTGACCAGATTTCTGGCTGTATCATGAGACACCTACATCTACTTTTTTATATATATAAAGTATATATTTTTTTTTCTTCCCCCTAAATGCTTGTTAAAGCACGAGTAATGTCTCTATCAGTGCTCATCTGTGACTCATTCCCTAACTTTTCCTTGCATCATGGTGCTCCGTTGCCTCTGGTTTGCCACCTTCCACCCAGCTGCTGAGTAGCAGAGGTGAAGTGGGGAGGGAAGGAAGCCCATGTCAGGTTTTGCATTGCAATAGATAAAGCTTGCAGAGCAGAGAGAGAATTTTCCAGCAGCATTGGAAGGCGGGGACCACAGGCAGCCGAGCAACCTTCTATCATTCTCTGTGCTTCCTTCCCCTGTATCATAATGGACAGATCTGTCTGCCCCATGGTTTGTATCATGTGGCCCTTAGCCAGACATACACCTGATCAGTGTCCTGACCCAGGATGGAATCTGCTGTGACATTCAATCAGATAGGAGTTCTGGGGGAGGC
Organism: Gallinago jamesoni; assembly: GCA_025769975.1. Classification (NCBI taxonomy): domain Eukaryota; kingdom Metazoa; phylum Chordata; class Aves; order Charadriiformes; family Scolopacidae; genus Gallinago; species Gallinago jamesoni. The sequence goes on along the minus strand of JAOQGH010000077.1, from coordinate 15,895,287 downwards.
CTCTGGTTGCCAGAAGAATCTTCATTGAAGCACCAAAGCCACTAGCATTCAGCATATCACCCAGGCCCATTCCTGTCAGATGTCTTAGCTCCAGTGAGCTGTTCTGTGGGAGATCTGGGTGAATGTAAAGGGTAATAGCCCTTGTGTCTAAGTCTTAAATGGCAGGTTATTTGGTTATTCCATGGTTATATGGTTATTCCATGACTGAAGCCTTTGGTGTCTCACCACCAAACAAATCTAAAAACTGGGATTTGAGCCTCTCTGATGCCCTGGATATGCTGCAGGAGCATACTAGAATGCAAGTTGATTTTAGCATACTGGTCAGGGTTTATTATTGTGAAATGGGAGAGCTTGGTTTCTTGTGCTCATGCCTGTTGATCTCAAAAAGAGATGTTCATAACTAAGAGAAAAATGTTAGAGAATTAAGAGTAAGAGAAAGTTAGAAGAGGTGAAGATTATGGTGGTGTGGGTTGTGTTCATGTGACTTTCTTTTAAATGGGGTCTCTTGCTACTTTCTAGGAGTTTTATTCCATGGTGGGACTATGATACACCTGTGGAGACCAACCTGCCAGACTTGTTGGAAAGGTAGCTTAAGCAGTAGGGCCAGCAAGCTTGGGAGGTCACTGGAAATGGAGGCAAATATCCTTGGACTTTCCTGGAGAGAGCAGCTTCCTCTGAAGCTGAGTAGAAAGGAGTGTCTTGCAGTGGTTAGATTAAATCTAAAACCAGAAGTGATAGTTGAGTTTGGAATACGAATGGCTTATGTCCTTTGTAGTGACTATTTTATTAATGGTAATCAGTGAAGGTACCATCAGTGTCTTTAGCTAGGGCATTCATCAGTCCAAGGGAGTTACTCTGCTGACTTTGAAGAGAGTAGCAAAGCCTTTCAAATTTGTGCTTTGTTAGAAGGCTCATGTGGGTGTGTTTCTCAGATGTCCTGATGAAAAGCATTGGAAACAGCATTTTTTTGGATTGAGAAGTGATTCAAATCCCTCAGGTAGGGTGAGATGCCATATTCTGTGTTTCTGTCTCAGGAGGAAGGGGGAATTAAGAGCTTTGGGAGTTAGCTCCGAGGTCCCATGGACTTGCCTTTCAGAAGTCTGAGTGGTCTTCTGCCTGGATCCATGTTCTTGAGATCAATTCTATGGATGGTGGCTCTTCCATATGTGGCTGACAAAGTCTGTTCTGGGCCTTCAGTACGAAAGCAGCTGGATGAGCTATGGGGAATAGAAGGGCTCCTCTTCTGTTTATATCTGAGTCAACAATGGCAGTGATCCTTTTGACAACAGCAGATCAGATGCTTACACCATATCAACACATTTGGCAGCAAGCAGTCAGGAGTCACATCAGGTGTTTGCATTCCCACCACATCTTTTGCGCTTGCAGCCTTGGCTCCTGGATAGCACATCCCCTCCCTGTGTTGTGCGTGTCTGTGTGTGTCTAATGCTCGTCCTGCTTTTCTTCCTCACTGCTGCCAAGTTTGATGCCCCTGGGCCCTTCCAGGAGGGAGCCAGCCTGTTGGATCTGGATTTTGATCCCATTAAACCAGATGCCACTGTGGGGAAGACCCCCACGCCCGCCTCCCAGGTTGGTTCATGTCACCGTTCCTTCTCCCTTTCATACCTGACTCGTTGCCAAGTGTGGTGTGACCTCCACCACATGAATGATAACGTGGACCTGAACTGTGGGTGGCTCAGACCTGTGCCTTGCAGATGGGTACCTCGGTCTTCTCTGCTGGTTGTGTTAAGCCCAGTGGGAATCAGGTGGATGTTGGCCAGGCAGCAGTCTGGCTCTGGGTTTGTGGGATGCTTGTGCTTTGCTCTGGTGATCTACTGATCGACAACTCATTTAGCTTAATGTATGTCCCTCCCTAGATTAGCATCCTCTGTATGCTATAAGCATTTAAACTGTTGCTCTGTGGATAGGAATTCAGCCTCTGTTCTGTGCTCCTGCTATAAATTGCTCTCAAAGGGATTTTTAATAAGCAGACTCTTTGATAATCTGCAGTTACTTAAGGTGAATAAAGCTGTAGGTGTCTATCTACAGGCCTGCATGACAGATTTTGGTAGCGATAAGACCTCTCTTATTAGAGAGATCAAATATTAAGCATTCGATTCTTCTAAAGTAAAATACTGTATCTGCAAAATACTAGTTATTATCATAGTTTGATACACACCAGTATAGCAAGCTACCACTTTCTGAAACTTTAAGAGGGCAGATTGGCATTTTGTGTCTACTTGCCTGACAGAACAAGCTACATGCCAGGATAAGCTGTTTTGGTTTGTTTTTTTTTTTTTTTAATTTATTTACTGAAATATAGTTTGTTTTTTTCCTGAATCACCGTTTATAGCCTGGATAATTGAGTATACTGGCATAGGAAACGAGTATAAAGTTGGCTTAAAATGGAACTACTTGTTACCCTTCCAGCAAGAAACAAATATTACCCAGTGGGTTTTTCAAAACTGTTCAGCAATAGCAAGTTCAGTGTTCCAGTGTATTTCTTATTAGCTTCAGAAGTCATTAAAAGAATCTGAAATCAATACTTTCTATTGTTAACCACAGTACAAAGCCTAGCAAAAACCACCTACTTCTCAAAGCAGTCAAATTTATTTCCTCTAGGGTGGGCACTAAAGAAGAGTAGTTAAGATATTTCACTACTGGTCTGGCAACACCAGTTGAAGTGTTGTTCTGAAATCACGCTAACTCTACTGGGTGTGTGTATAGGGGAGCACGTTTAACTCTAATGGACCACAAAATCCTGTTTGTTTTTTTTTTTTTTCTGGCTGTGTTGTCTGCCACTGATAACAGAATGTGGCTTAGCTGTCTCCCTTCAGGCCAGAGGTAGTAAAAAAACCCCTTATTCAAATGCCTTGGTACTTAAATTTGAATATGCAACGGGGAGGGGTATATAGATGCAGGTACTAAAAAATGTGTGTTAAAAACATGCAGAGATAAGTGCTGTTGAATGTTTACGTCTGCGTCAGTCTGATCAGCATCTGTAATGTTTGTACTCACTGAAATAATCACGTATAAACATGTTTTATTTTTGTTGCTCTTTGACATGCTTAGTCTTTACCTTGGGATTTATGGGAGGTAAGAACTTCATATGGCTTTCACCTCTCCTCACGTACTGCGCATGTGCCAGTGCCATCTCTGTGTGCATACCTGTCTCCTCTTCCTCGCTGCTTTTTCTTCCTGCACACCCCAACTCAAAGTTGCTCCATGTGCTGCTGAACCCACTTTTGCACCTTCTCTGAAGCCCCAAGGGCAGCCATGTGTTTGCAAGCCAGGTTTGGTGCTCCGAAACTTATGTCTCCGCCAGCACACAGTCCCATTGCCTTTCCCTGCTAACTCACTCATCTTTTCCTTGGCATGTGCTGTGATGTTCTCCTTGAATTTCATCCCACTGTGGCATCATCCTCACCCGCCCCAAAATTTCTTAAACTCTGTACATCCTGTTGGTCTTGTGTGCAATGCAGAAATGTCTCAGCTGCCCCTCATTCTTACTGCCTGTGCCATTGGATATTTGTACGTATTTGGGATTATCTGTGGTGTCTGCTATTTGTTGACCATCGTAGCCAGAAAGGCTGATGTGAAATAGCTCAGCCTGTGTCTACACTGAAAGTTAAGAGCACGCCCAAGACTTAGCTGCCATCTGCCTCAACCTCAGCTTTGGAGCTTGCTGACAAGGAAGACCCTACACATGCTCTGCATCTGAACCAAAGTCAGACCTTCATTTGTGCCCTCTAGCTGTATTGGGCCTGGGCAGGTCTCAGATTGCTGCAGATTAGCCTATTGGGAGATACTTCAAGCACAACTTCTTCTGAGCCCCTCTGGACAAACAGCCGGTGGTGGGGACAGAAAACGCTTGGTCTGGGCACTCAAGCCTGCTGCTTGAGCTGGCTCTATCCCACGGTGTAGATGGAAACTCATGCCCTGGGCTGATACTGGGGAATCGAGTCCTGCCAACCTTTCCATTCTCAAGGCCTAGATCACCACCTAGAGTCAGAGCTTGGGAGGACATGACTTAACTCTTGCTGAGGGCCTGGCCCAAGGACTCACTGGCCAGTGTTCTTCACATGAGCTTGGGTCATATCAAGAAAGATGTTTCCTTTGTGTGTTTTATCACCCATCAGTGTTTAACATCTGTCATTCCCCTCTATGTGCATTGTCAGTCTGTCTTAGGAAGAAAGAAAAGAAATCTGTCTTCTTGCAAGGAAAGATCTCGTGCCTTTCGAGGCATCCAGGGGCATCCAGGCACCCCTGCTGGGATGGGCTGAGGTGTGACTGTATCTGATTGAGTTGTGCCTACTGTCTGGGATGTAAAAAGTGTTTTGGGCCATTTCTTCCATCCTGGAAACTGATTTTACCCAAAGGACAACGTAATCAACTGGGGAATGCTACTAGACAGGATGTTCTCACCATGCCAGCTCTCACCTTGGCATACCATAGGCAGTTGAAGAGCAGAGCTCCCTTCATATAACTGGGTATAATCCTCTTCTTGCTCTTCAAGCCTTCTGCAGTTTTTTTGCTATAATGATATTCTTAGCTGTTATGAGAGGAATCTTGTTGCATGCCATGAGGTTAACAACCGCATAGAAAGTTGGATGCAGGAGAACTTGCTTAGTTTTGCAGACTAGGAAACTTGTATTTGGGTTGTATGATGCCACTGTTGGAACAACCAAAGCTTTCAAACCTGGCAACAGCAGTGAGCAATTCTCCTTCTTCTCCCTATAGTATCTTTCCATGAGTGTAAATGTTTTTATAGGCCTTGGGATGCCCACAGGTGCAACAAATAGAAAAATAAGTAGCTGACATGAAAATGCCCTTTGAAATCCAGGGGATTAATTTAGATTCAGTTTCTCTGGTTATTAAATACTGCTTTTGCAAATTAGCTGCTTTTAAAAAAGGAGCTCATGTTGAGCTTATCCACATAAAAACCATACTTGTCCAGGTAGAGTTGGATGGACATCTGTCCCAGTTCCAGCTTCACTGAGTCCAAATAAAAAGGAACCTGGGAGTGAATGAAATTTACCAGGAGAAGCCTTTGTAGGGTTTCATACATGTACATTTACTGTGGCACCACCAAAGCTGCCGTGGGAATGCTCTGCAGGATGGGAACAGCTCTGCTGTTTGTAACATCCTCTGGCAATATAGACCTGTGGACATGGCAGTGGGGAGGCATGAGGAAGGAGGTGATGGGAGAAGAAAAAGTGTTAAATGGCACTATTGGAGCAGCGGAAGGTAAAGTAATGGCTTTTTGTGGATATATTTCTTTATTATTGCTGCTGTTATTAAAAAAAACACCTACTTGGAGCATTGTGCCAGTGCATGGCTAGGAGACGGGTGTGGAGTTAAGAGTTAACCGTGGTCATTGCTTTACACTGGGCTTTTGTAGAGTTGGGGTGATGAGAATTGCAACATTAAGAAATCTGCACGACGCCTTGTCGTGACCATGGTTGTGTTCAGGGGCACATATGTTTGCCCAGTGTTTGAGGCATGCTGGAGCGCATTTATTCCCGTGTGTTAAAAACGGGAAATCTCTGCACAACCATCTCTGTTGTGCTAGTACGGAGTGGGAATCCGGTCAGATTCGGCAAAGAGAGGTGTGTGCTCTCTGGTATGGAGAACAAACGGATACGGGCGGACCATGAAGACACTTGGGATGCAAATTAGACCCCTGAGATTCTTGTTGGGAGTCTTCCCGGGGGCTGCCTGGCCAGTCTCCCCAAGGGCTATTGATGCTACCAGATCCAGCTTAGTTCCTGCACTGCTGCAGCTTCTGGGAGCAGCAAATGGATAGCTTTAATGTGGTGATAAAACACAGTTAGAGGAGTGGACTTCAGGCAAGGGAGAATAAAAACTTGAACCACTGTAAGTGTATCAGAGGTGTTTGGCCGGTCTTTTACTGCGCACAGAAACCCCTGTCCCTGGGCTTCCTCAAACGGTGTCTGCATCTCCCTGGTGGGGGCAGCTTTGGTGTGTTAAAAACTCCCCTCTCCTCACCAACAGAAATTTCACTGAATTCACTGGTGCGCACACACCACGCGGAATATTCATAGCAAATTCTCACTAATGGAATATTCACAACAGAATCCAAACCCATGAGCCTGTGGACATATCCACAGTCAAATTGGGTGAAAGTTAGCAGTTTTCAGTTCAGTTTGCTTTGGCACTACTGTCATGTAGATGCTGCATGCAGACTAAGGTCTGTATCTGGACACATTATTGCCATACTGGGAGCATGCAAAGGTTTAAATTTTCCTTGCTTGTTGATCCTTGGAAGTAACCTATAGAGAGATCCTTGTCCCTCGGTATGCAAGCAGACGTATTTCCATACGAGTGGGCAATCTATATGAAATAATAGATACTGTGCATATGTGAAGTAGGTCTGCAATTTAGATCGTGGAAAAAAAAAGAGGCGCAAAGGATTTTTCTTATTTCATTCATTTCCTCTGGAGTATTGCCTGCTGCGCGGCTGGAGTGAGGGAATGCAGGTTCACTGGGTGGCAGAGAAAGAGGGAGACGAGAAACCCCGTGAGATCCTGCGGTTTCTCACCCCTTTGTCAGCAGATGGGAGCAGTCAAACAGCAGAGAGCACTTGGACACACTGAGCCCCACTTTTCTGCACACACGTGTGGCTGCAATCAGTGCCACTACCCACCCGGCTGGCTTTTGTATTGCAGCCTGCAGAAGCAGCCCACGGAGGAGCTGAAGCAGCTGGATCAGAAGCAGCAGCTGGAGCTGAAGCCTCTAAAACCGAAGCCGATTCAGGATCGGTAAGCACTTTGAGTGACAGCAGGGCCTTCTCTCCATCACATCCCTTTGTTTTCCAGCAGACGTGGGAGGCTGGGCTGGGAAAAGATGTGTGGCTGCTTGGAATAACACATCCCTGCCACCCCAGCAGTTACAGTGCTCTTATTCAGAGGCCAGTCTTAGCCATTGCATTTTCTTTGTGTAATGCTTGGAGAGAAGATCTGCTGGAAGAGCCACAAAAAGAACTGTCCCTCTACGCAGGTTGTGAAACCAGCCCACAGCCCATGCTGTGCTGAGCTTGTTTTGTTTGCTGGGTTCTTCCTTGCCCATCATTTCCTTTACCTATCCTGTTCTCTGGGCTCTGCCTCTGTCCCCTGAATATCCAGGGTTCCTCTTTTTTTTCCTGATAACTGCCATATTTTTAGGGTGGCATCTCACAGCCTCTGGTTCCTATAGGCTGTTATATTAGAGTTGTCTGTGTCATGAAGGCTCTGTAGGAATGTCATTGTGACCACAGGGAATGGGAAATGCTGAGCATCATGGTCCCAGAAAAACTCTAAATCCTCTCTACTCTTCTGTAGCCTCTAAATCCTCTCTGCCTCTTCTGTCCTTTGGGGTGTTTTTGCCACTGACCAGTGTGCTGGGAAAACCCGCTGAAGCCGTGGATAGGGTTGGGATGTGGATTCTCTAGGGTGGCCTTGGAGCTGCAATTTTTGGATTCTCTTTTCTGAATGTCGTTTTTTTTTTTTTTTTTTTTTACCTTCCCAGGCTGCTGCTGCCTACCAGAGCTCTCTGCCCGCTGTCGTTGTGGAAACTTTCCCTGCTACTGTCAATGGCACTGTGGAGGGAGGCGCTTCGTCTGAAAGAGCTGACATGCCCCCAGGATTTCTGTTCAAGGTGAGTGCCTGGTGGTTGTGCACTGAGTTTCTGGTGATTTTTTTTTTTTTTATATATATTTTTTATTTTTTTCCTATAATGAACTACTTTTGCTCAGCATGGCCAGGGGCTATGCCTCATTGAAAGGCAGAAAGGAATTTGAAGGAAAGATACACCCTCCTGTCCAGCAGCCCAGCTTCATGCAGTTCCAGATTCTTCAAAGAACTATATAAGAGCCTTGGTGTCTAAACGTCTGGCTGTGCTGTATAACAAAATCTCTTCTACTCTCTGCTGCAGTTACTTCTGTCCCTGGAGGTGTGGTAGTGTCAGTCACAGACTCTGGGTGTTCCATAAAAAGCTGTGCTCCAAACTGGAAAAGTTAAACTTTGATGCAAGTAGCGAAAGAATAGGGGTTGGAAACACCAGTAGGGTCTGAGGACTTCATGTTTGGGGAAATGAGAAAGCCAGGATGAACAGAGCAAAACATAAGATTAGACAGCAAAGTATGGTGGATTTCCTGAATATGTCAAAGATCACTTGCAACTTGTTTTGAAGGTGTGTGGGAAGAAGTGATTCTGGATGAATGTAGGCCACAAATTTAACGTGCAAAATGGAATACAGTAACAAGACAGCACAGATGCATCATGTCCTGAAAGTGAGAAATGATAGTCTCCTTTTTTGTTTCTTTAACCTGCTTTAGTAATGCTTTTCTTCTGCTTTAGTCATGTTCATGCATAATTTTTTTTTCTTTTTCTGGGAGATCTACCAAAAGCAGAATGAAAAAACCCTGAAGAACAATAGGAGGCTCATCACATTTTGATAGGTTACGTGCAGCACTGTAGTGCTTGAAGTGGAGAGATGTGGTATGAAGTAGAAAAGCTGTATTGCAGATATTGATAGGAATTAGGCTGAATACCAAAGAGAAAACACAGCAGGATACAATCACTTGAAGATCCAAACTTGAGACTCTTCTCTACGTTTCCTCTCCCTGCTTGCTTGGGCAGAGATGGGAGATTATCATCTCTAATATTTTTGCAGTCCAGCTGCAAAAAAAAAAAAAAAAAACCAAAAGAAAATACAGGGCACCATTTGAGTGAATACAGGCTTTCTACCTTGTGAGGTTTTTAGGCCCATAAGGTGGGAATTCAACCCTCTTAAAGGAGGACAGGGAGGAGGTGCTGGTGCGTAACAAGTTGAATGAGACTCACCAGGATGCCCTTGTGGGAAAGGGGAGCTCCATGCTGGGCTGCATGAAGAAGCACGTAGCCATTAGGTGAAGAGAAGTGTTTATCCCTGTAGATGGGGTGTTTGTGAGCCAAGCTCGCCCTGCCTTGAGCAGCAAGTTAAATCAGATGGCCTCCAAAGGTGCCTTCCAACCCGAATCATTCAGTGAATCAATGAAGTGGAAAGCCTTGTCACCCGTTACGGAGCTGGGTGAGAGAAGGCTGGCCTCACCCAAGCTCTCCTCTCCTCTCTCCACAGGTCCAGGCCATGCATGATTACACGGCCACCGACAGTGATGAGCTGCAACTGAAGGCTGGGGATGTGGTGCTTGTGATTCCATTTGAGAACCCTGAGGAGCAGGTGAGTGGGGAAGACAGGGTGAGCCTGGGAGGATCCAAGGGGATTTCCAGAGCTGCTTCTTCCTCCACTAACAGTTGGCTGGCTGGGTGCAGAGCCATCAGTTTGTGGCTGGGAGCTGGCAGGAGAGCTTGAGGTTGGCTTCCTGCAACAGAGGAGGACTCTGCTTTTTATTGGAAAGTAGACACAATATCCTGCATAAAGCATGTGAACTAGTCCTGGCTTCCTATCGCTATCAGGGCGTTTGAGCCAGTGCAGAGCCTAGACTTTGCCTCCTTACTGCTCCTGGACTTGATGCACGTTCCCTGGGACCACTGCGGTGCAGACTGTGGCGCTGGCGGGAGTGACCCACAGCTTATGATGTTTTCTCCACTTTTGAGAAGTTCTGGAGCTCTGAGAAAGCAGCTTGCCATGGATCATGTCTTGCACTTCAGCGTAGCAATACCTGTTTCCAAAAGACGGTGTTTGGTCAGGAGATGGCAGCAGAACCAAAGGCTGGAGCAGGTTGCTTAGCCCCAGAGAACAGCTTTGCTGTCCGTCTCCCACCTGAATTTAATTGGCAATATTTTTCTTTAATCTGAGCTATTTCTGGAAGCTTTGAGTAAATCCTCCTTCTCTTGCTGTGCTTGAGGGCTTCCAGCTGATACAGTCTGCAGCAGTTTTACTACCTTGGCTGAGGGAAGTGGTGATTTTATAAAATTCATACTCATGTCTCCAGGTTTTTGTTAGGAAAAGGAAGGGAATTCTTCAAATTGATTCAGTAGTCGCCAGCTCTTTGGGTTTGGCAAAGCCCGGAGAAGATCTGAATTCCACAAGGAGTGAAAGGAAGGTGACGTAGTTCACTGGTCCCAGAAGGTGTGGATCATTTTTGTGGCTCAGCTGTTGGCTTTGTGAATTATGGCAGCAGATCTTGCTTCTGCTTGTGAAATGGGAGCTATAATGTGCCGGCAGTTCCCACAGGGCTAGGGGTATGGGGAAGAGGCAGCGATTCCTTCCGGAGACAACACTGAGTGGGACTGCTCTGCACAGCCATATTGGAACGTTTCTTTCTCAGAAAGCTTTCTGGATAGGGAATGAGTGGCAGCTCCCCTCGTTTCTGCGGTAGGAGGTGGCATTTTCGGAGCAGAGTTTTTCAATGCCCTCTGTTTGCACTCTAGCTGGATGTGGGTGCAACAGCCACGAACTCGAGACTCTCCAGGCTGCAGAGGGTGAGCTCTGAGTGTTGCTAACAGGGTGCTGGAGCTGCACTGAAGCCCTCTAACTCTCCTACAGCGTATCCTGTGCTACAGCTCATTTCCCCAACCCCGACCCCGTGCAGCCAGGAACTGTTAACGTGTGCATGGACTGTGCACGTGAGCGGGGGAAGCTCAGGCTAACAGGCTGTGATCCGTGTCCCCATCTCCTAGCTTAGGTCTCCGTTTGTGGGTACATCAGCCAGGCCTGGATTCATTTCTCTTGACAGGAGAAGGGGTTGAGGGCGGCGGCACTTCAAAGCTGGCACTTCAAGTGACGGGGTTCAAAACGGGCAAGGGTTGATCCGGATGCTAGATCTGTGTGTAATCCCTCCAGCTGAGGAGACCCTTGGTGGCAGGATGCTGTGGGAGTGATGCATGCTGTGCAAATGGATGAGCTTTTTGTGCTTGCCGTGCTGTGAGCTGGAAGCTGCCTTCCAAACACTTGCGCCCAGCATCTTCCGCCTAGTCCTTTGTCTTCCTGATTTATGGCATGTCAGTCCTTCCTCAGCCCCCGCAGCTGGCTGCTGCAGATGGGCTCCCGTCTCGTGCCATTCCCGTGACGTCTCCTGAATGCTCACATCTAAGGTAGATGTGCAGAAAGCAGGACAAGAGGGCAGAGCCTGCAAAATGGCAGTGGAAGGCAATACGTGCCCCGCGGATCGCCCCTGGTGAGGGCTGCATCGCTCCTGCACTGTGCAGGTATCTTTTTAAAGAACAAGTTTCAAAGGAGGCATTGCTTGGCCTTGGGTAAATTCCCCGGGTGACTCCAGAAAGGAGTCCAGGGAAGGAGAAGTAGGAGCTGCACACATGGCATGCCCCGAGTGCTTCTGCTCTGGCAAGTCGTGTAGCTGGATATGATGACATATCCCTAAATGAGCCTGATGCGTTCTTGCTCATCCAGAGTGGTGGATGCAGAGCAAGCAGATTTGGAGGTGGTGGTCCTCTGTGCAGTTCTGATGCCTCATGCAGCAGCCTTAACCCATGGGCTGCTCCCCTGCAAATTTGCATGTTGAAGGGGTGTTTCCATGGTGGCAGCTCCAAGGCATGCAGTGGACAGTGTAGTTGCACATTCAAGCTGCAAGAATTGCAGCTTTCCCATCTTGAATATCTTGTCTCCCTCATGCTCAGTTGGACCACAAACCTTGGTGCTGGGCACCCTGCAGAGAGCAAGGAGAGGGTAGGAAATCTGGTTCTTGTCCTGAGCAGGTTCAACCAGGCAGGACTCCATTTGCATCCCTGTTTTATACATCTATACATCTATAGGTTTGGTGGCTATGGAGGACCCTTGTGAATCTTGAATCTTACACCACGTGTAGCACAGGTTGGGAAGTTTTATCAACCACATCTTGCATCAAGCCTAAACGGCTTGTTGGATTTTGGGAAGATGAGTTGAGCTCCTCAGCTCCCAGTTCTCTAGATGAAATTTTCAGCACAGCAAGCAAGACTCATTTTGCCTGTGTCATCTCTCTAAAATGCTAATCAACCAGGTGCTGTGACCAGAGCAGAGCATGAGCACCTCCAAGGAATGACTCCTCCGTTCCTTTCCAAAGACCCGTGCCCAAGATGAATAGGTGAATTACACTGTGGAGGTGCCCATCTCTGTTCTGACTATGGAGAACGCTAGACACTTCATGTTTAGATAGTGAAAGGTGAGGTAGGTGGTTCCTGCACTGTAGCTCTAGAGGTCTTCTTTGGCAAAATTTGTCCTGCTTCAATGGGTGTTAATTATGACATGCTTCTATTACACTTGCTAATTCTTAAGAATTTCACTGCCTCTAGACACTGGGTCAGATAGGAGTTTTGGTGGGATGTTGCCTTTCCCTGTTAAAAATGGAATGAAAACCTTTTTTCTTTTCCTCCATCCTCTTCCTGGATTGTCTCCAAGCCAACTACAAGCATGGCTTTGATATGCCTTGATACCTCCATGGCCTGCACTCCGTAAGAAAATTCCTTACTCACATCTATCCCTCAACATCTATCTCTGTCTTCTTCTCTAGGATGAAGGATGGCTGATGGGCGTGAAGGAGTCTGACTGGATCCAGCGTAAGGAACTTGACCAATGCCGAGGAGTTTTCCCAGAGAATTTCACAGAGCGGGTGCAGTGAAAGCCCAAGCCCACCAGCCACATTTCTGCTGGAAGAAAGCAAGGTTTCTGGTAGATAATTGAAAAAGAACAGCGAAATGAAAAGAAGAGAATTTTAAAGGAACGGAAGCCTGAAAAACAAGTCAACTTTAAGGGTGTATTCTTCTCGAAGGGCAAGGTTTCAAAAGTAAATTGAAATTCAAAGTATTATCAAAATATATACATATTAATAATAATAAGGCAAGTTGAATACCCTCTTCCCCCTTTGGTTTTAACAGCATTTGGATCCAGAGGACTGATGCAGAAGCGACTTTGTGTGGTTCTCTAAATACTGCATTGAGTGAATTGGCGAGGTGTCGGTCTGATCCCCGGAGGGGCAGTATTTGTCTAACGCTGCATTTGACAGCTCTTGAGCTGCATTTGCTTTTGAGTGGTTCATCTGTTTTGTCTTGAAGGTGGCTTGCATGGCAACCGTAAAAATTCAGCCTTCCCTACGTGTTCAACCTACAGTAGGCCAAACTTTCTGTTATGCTGTTGGAAAAAAATATTTAGCATATAGTGTTCACCAATACAATGTATGTGTGTGCGTGTGTGTGTATTTTATTTTCTTTCTTTAAACCAGTGTTACACAAACTGTGATTTTGTACATGTAAAGATAGAAGAAACTACATGGAAAGGGCGCAGAGAAGGTGAAATGTGTGAAGCTGTGCTCAGTCCAAAGTTCTTTCAAATGCAGATACCTAAATTCTCGCAGTAGTATTGGCATGTGAAATGCTAAGGGGAACGGACAAATTCAAGAGAAGAAACAAGACAAAACAAGAAGGTGCCATTTGGATGGTGCTGAAATTTAGGAGAGGGAACCCTCTGCCCCCAGAACCCTGTCGTCAGTTTCAGAAAAGCTTAGAATCATATAGATGGAAGATAGATCTCATATCTGGTTGGTTAGAAAATTAACTTTTAAAGAAAGAGATAAAGGAAGAAAAATTTTCTTCTGAAAGAATTTCTCAGAAAAATCTGCTTTCTGTGTTTTTAATTGGCATTGTTATTTGTGGAATTGTATTTCTTATATTCCTTTGGAGAGTTCTCTAAGTGACATACTGTTAGATCAGCTTTCTCCACTGCTGTGCTGGTGATCAAGTTAACTTCCAGGAAAACTGGACTCTTGAAATACTCATTTAAAATGGCTGCATGACTTCATGATATTTTAATGCATTAGAAAGGAAGGCAAGAATATCTAACTGTCGGTGTCAAGAAGACACCCTGCAGTCTAGTACTGATGCTGCGACCTTTCCTATACCTTTCCTTTGCTCCTGTTTGTTTTTGAGGTGGTTTTTTTTTTCAGTTTTGAACAAGCAGATGACAAGGCTGTTTCAAAGTGCATACTACACTTGTTAAAATAAGCTGGTCTGACCCTCCAAGACTCTAAAGTCCCACAAAGGTACTTTAAACTTTACTTGAATACTGATGCAGCTGGCAAGCAGGTCGGGCTATTATAATATTTTTTTATGGTTTTCCCCTCACCTTCATGATCTTTTTGCCTTGAAGGGATTTTGAACAGTGAAGTTACCTCCTGCTGTAAAGGAACAGGATCGCTCTCTGAAATAATCTTCCTAACTGTTAGGAGCTGGCTTTTGTCAAAGATGCACAGAATGCTGACACACACTTCTGAAAATCCCACCTTTTCAAGTCCAGTCTGTTCTGATTATTTGTAGGAAAACAGAGAAAAAATTGTAGGGCAAAAGTGGATATATATATATATTTTTAATTTTAGTTCAGAGGGACAGATAAGATTTTTATTGGAAAGTAGATTCTTAGAAATGTAAGAATTGCTGGTGTTCCTCCTGCTTTCAGCTTGGGAAATGATTTCTGCTAGTTATTTACAGCAATGTAACAGGCATCAAAATCTGTCCTATATCCCACATCCCTCCTCCTTTGTTGCAGGTTTTGGGTTTGATTTTGTTTTTTATTAAATTAAACATGCAGGAATTCATATTTTACATCACTGTTCCAAAACCCAGTAGTATTTAGGGGTAACTGCTCACAATACAGAGGGACTGGACTCCACAAGTTAGAGTACGGTGAGCCATTGCTTTAGAATACTGCCCTGTTTGATTTTTTTTTTTTTTCCTTTTTCACCAGGGTTGTCTTTATTATTACTCTTTTTTTCTCCAAAATATCTATTTTTATGCATTTGTGACTCCATTACTCCTTTAAAAATATTCATAGAAAAATATACATTTAAATATACATAGAAATATATATATAAAAAGCGGGTTGATCCAATTAACATAGTGCTGTCAGCTTAAAATGTTTATTTTTATGCAAAAACCTGTGGATTATTGTTTTTTAAAAAGATGACAAGATTCTAAGTACCAGAGCTGTGATTTTTTTTTTTTTTTTTTTTGTCTTGCAAGTAATTGTTCTAGAGCATTTAGAAAGCTGTGCTGATATCTAATTTATTGTGGGGTTTTTGCTGTTTTTGTTGCTGTTGTTGTCTTCTGCTGTGTTTGAACCAGATGACTGTCCCAACAAAAATCCTTGTAAGGCCTTTTCACTTTAATTGAGCTTGCGAAGCGACTATCCAGTACTGTATTGTCCCTGCAGAACTTGTAACGCTCTGCAAAAAAAGGGATGTTGTTTTCAGGTCACGTGAGTGATGCTCAGATACTGCTAGTGGGGACGATGTTGCATCTCTCCCTCGCCCTTTTGCTTCCCCCCAACCCAAAATTCCCAACTCCCGACCCCCCGTTGCTTAGAGCAGGTAGGGTGGGTTACCCAGATCTTGCATTGCTCACGGAGAAGTGGTGGCAGCACATCCCAGTCCAACGCAGGGTTGGACCCATAGTTCATAAATTGCCTTACATGAGAGTAGGATGGCATAGCAGGAACCTTATAGATGGCAATGTTTTTTGGAGCTCTCTTCTCTCCTGGGTCACGTTCAGCCCATTGTGAACAACCACAACTCCTCCTGTTTCCAGGATTTTCACATCTGCTCCATATCTTGATTTGGGTTGGTATTACCTGGTGAAATGAACTTCCCGTTTTCTTTGGCTTGGGACTGACTCCAATAGGAAGAGGGACAGGAAACTCCCAAGTAGGCTGTGCCCACGGTGGTTTTTCAGTTTGCGGGCTGAACTGAAAAATCTGGGGGGAAAAAGTTGTAGGGGTGACCTGAAATTGTGAGGGTGACCTGAGATGTGGTTTTTTTTTTTTTTTTTTCCTCATTTTCTCAGTGAAATGAAAAAGGGAAAAATCGAAACACAGAAAAAAACTTTAATCATTTCAAATCCAAACAAAGCATTTAATTTGTAGGGTTGCTTTCTCACTTTTTAAAGAACATTATTACTTGGACTATAGCAAGTTGCTTTGAAGCAAAAATGTGAAACCTTCTGTTTTAAAAATACTGAAAGAAAATGTTTTAATGTTAATAGTTTTTTTGCCTTTGGTTTTTTTTTCCCTTAATCAGATGATTGGTTTCAGTTAACCCTAAGCTGCACTTTTTGGTGAATATATTATCCACTGAAGAGAACCCAAAGAGGCCTATTGCCCAGTTCTGCTCCACTGACAGGTACACTGGACACACTTCAGGGATTACCTGCTGTCAGCAAAGCTGCTGTTTCCCATCTAATAATCTTCCACTTGATTGTTTTACTGGGTGAACAATGAAAGCATCTCTCATCCCATGCCATTGACTGTTTTGTAGCCTGGCTTAGAAAGACAGTCTCAGTTTGGTCACAGATTTGTGACTACAGATTTATGATGCTACTCCAATTTGAGCCTAATCCCATTGTGCGGTGGGAATTATCACTCGCCCAACTGATAGGAAAGAAATAAGGCATTGCTTTTTCTGCCTTTTTTTTTTTTCTATTTCAACAATGTCAGTAATATATCTTTATTAGATAGAATTAGGGAAAGGTCCCAAGGTAAAGATGAATGTGTTGCTCCAGGCAGACTCCTGCACGCTCTGTGCTCCTTTCCATGCCCATTCCTCAGCTGTCTGCTTTTACCACCTTTGTGTGTCTTGGCTGTGGAGGTGTCCCAGGATTGTGCAGGCTTCGCTCCAGGCGCTCAGAGCTACTCCTACTTTCTCATCCGTTTGCCACAATTCTTGAAGGACCCTTTCAGGACCCTTTCCCGTCCCACCATCCAAAGACTGTGGTCAAGGCAAACACCCCCAGGTCAAAGGGCTCTCTCTTTGATGACCTGGAACCAGGTATAAGGATTTCATATTCTGCCTGGAATTGGGATGTTGACAGCTTCTTGAGGGGAAAAGGCCCAAAGCTAAAGAGATACATTACCTTTTTTCATTTTGGGTTGATGTGCTGACTGCTTCACCTCTTGGTCCCCCCTCTATATTTAGGGCTGAGAACAAAATGTGAGTGGTCAAGATGTGCGTGGTCAGTAGGGTAAGAGGTGTCTCTCCTGCAAAGGACACCGAGTTCAGAGTTTCCTCTTTTCTGCTCTGTGCCAGACAGAATGGATGCTCTCTGCCACTGTTGTAGATGTTTTGGATGCTGTGCAGTCCATACCCCGAAACAGTGAATGTCCTTTGCTTAGAGGATGCAGAGGTGTCTTTCTCAGACCTTCCTAGGAAGAGCTACTGGTCTTCCACTGACAAGCCCTGTCTGCTTCTAACACAGTAGCCTGTGATTTCTGCCCCCCACTCTCCAGCTCCTCCTGCTTCACAACCTCTCCCGTGCTATTTGAGGATGATAGCATCCTCAGATGCTGATGATGATAATAGCACACTTCCCACCAGCCTAAAATACAAAGCTAGAAGATGCACCAACGTGTCCATCAGCAAATCGTACGCAGTGCAGCTTGATAATGTTGATATCAGGAAAACAACCAACAGCTTTTTTTTTCTGTGGGCTGCCAAAGGAAAGCTCTGCCTCGCCGCACAGGAGCTGTCACACTGACACTGGTGCAGGCACCTCTCTGCTTGCAGGCTCTGGTTTACACGTTTCTGAGTAGCAAACTCCTTACGTGAAGGTGTTCTGCGTGACCCCCAGGGCTGGACTGTGTCACCAGCCCTCGTGAAGCTTGGGGTCTGTAGCTGGCGTGAGGGGGCTGAGAATTAGACAGCAGTTTCAGAAATTTTGTTTGTGAGATTAAATGGAGAAGCTACAGCTGTGAAGACTGGTCTGTACGAGCTTGTGCTTTTATGGCTGTGATTCCTTCACCTGTTTCTACAGCGTATTCTGCTAATCCCATCCCTAGTCTGCAGTTCACGTAGATGGTCCCTGCTTGGAACTTGCCAGGTGCAGTCCTGGGCTTATTGCTTCTCTTTAACTGAATCAAATGGCAATGACTTTGGCAATGTATTGGCAATCTCTTTTTCTTCTGTTAATTTGGTCTCTGAGTTTAACCGCAATGACCTAAGAAATGTTTGGGTTTTGAGTGTTTTTTTTAAAATATTTTAATTTTTGTTTTGTTTAAAGAAAGCTGAACAATTCCCATTGTATTCAGAGCTGTGATGCCCAGTTCCAGTGACAAGTACTAGATGGATTTGTCCCATTTTGTTTCTTGGCAATGTTCAGAAATATAATTTGTGTCATCCTAAGTCCTGTGTCAGTTCTTCTCTTTCTTACCCCCCCCCCCTTTATATTAAGAAGCTGAAACGATTTAAGGCTTCTTTCTTCTTGAAGAGGTGAGTGGCTTCAAAAGGATTTGGTTTGTCCAGGCTCTGTTAACACTGGGAGTTCTTACAAACGCAGGGGGTGGAGAGGGCGATGCTGGTCCTCCCCTGATCGAGTACTGCAGCAGGATGGACTCTTCCCAAAGCCACCTCCACCAAACGAATGCAGTGGATGGAAGGATGTGAGACCTTTGCTTTTTAGTAGCTACTAACCCCAAGGTGATGTGATCTTCATCCTCTAAGGCAAGTTGGTTGGTGGGAACATGACTCTGCCTGGGCACTCTACCCCATCTGGCCAAACATCTCCCACCTCCCGTCTCCTGCCGGCACCCCCGGGTGAGGTCTTAGTTCCAGGCTGGCCTTGGGGTCTGCTCTTTAATGGGGTGTTTTCTTTACCTGTAGAAAAGGGGGTGCTTCTGCCCTTTGCCAGAGCCCTTTGGGATCCCGGAGGGAAAGGGTTAGAGGGATTCACAGCCCGTAGCGGGCTGTTTTGGGGCCGCTCCCCGACATTCCAGCCAGGCTCCGTGCAGCCACATGTGGGACACGGCATGGAAATAGCGAGCACCGGGCAAAGGTTGGGATAGGATCTGATGCAAATCGGTGCCAATTAGTGCTTTGATGAATGGGCTGCCAGAGTCCTCCACTTTAGCATGCGGGTGCTTGCACGGAGCCTCGGCCAGACGGTGGCTTTCACGGTTCCTTCATTTCCAGACGGCCTGGAGAGTTGAGTGCCTTTTTAGCCTCTCACCTCTGTGGCCCTCAACCAAATCCTGCAGCCAAGGGAGGGAAGGGGAAGGTCTGTGTCCCTCAAACCAGTGCTGGGGTTGGTGACGGGCTCGGCTTGGCGTCACATCTCCAGCGCAGCCCTGAGGCACGGGGGCTCCGTGCACACACCTTCTGGTTGCCCTTCCTCCTGCCGTTTCCTTCTTGTCACCCAGAAAAATAAAGAAAACAGGGGGAGCAGTGTGCATACCTCATCGTCAGCCGCCTCTGCTCGGCTGCATCCTTCATGCCCAGGGATGTCTCCTGGTCTCCAACCAAGCGGCACTTGGGCTTGTCGGCCATGTGCAGGCTGTGGCTACCTCAGACCTGGCAGCACCTTTGGAGCAGGAGCAGCCACAAGGGTGCCTGCACCCAGCCCCGAGAGCCCTCCCTGAGCTGCTGGGAGAACTGGGCTTCACTCCAGGAACGCAGCCGAAGCCTCTCCAGATGGAGGAGGCACAAGATGGCACCAAGTGAGGCTGGGGTGGCTGGGAGTGGGCAAGGTGGAAGCCAGGGCACTGGAAGGGGCTGGTGTCAGTTGGGATCCCCCCATGAAGGGAGAAGTTGGCAGCAGCAGTTGGTACCCCACGTGGGCTTCAGTGGCAGCCCGTGCCAGCTGGGAAGGACCGGTGGCGGGGAGTTTGAGCCCCGGAGCGGAGCTGGGAGTCACTCCGCAACCCTGAGGAGGAGACAATGGGAGTTTGGGGCAGCTCTGGGCAATTCCTCCCGTTTGCTGGCTGGGTGAAGCCAGTGCCCTTGGCAGAGCAGGAGGAGGAGCCTCTGCTGCCGCTCGGCCCAGTCCACAGAGCCATTAATAATGGTGCGGGAACAGCAAGTGCCCGTGATTAATTAGTTCACGGAGGGCAGTTAAGGGCCAGGCCGCTCTCCTTGGCCCTGTGGTGCAGGTAATGGAGCAGGCATCAGCTTTTTCCCTGAGCGAAGCGCAGCCGTCCGCCAGGAGCGATGGGCAGGGTTTGCAAAGCTGTTTTGATGCACCACTGAGAGGTGTTTGGTGAGATGATTGTTTTTTTCGGATGCCGGGGGGACAGATCTGTCAGGGGACCTGCCAGTTATCTGAGCCAGCTCTCTGGCAGAGGCCCAATCTAATATCAGCTTTTCTTTCCTTAGCAGTGGCGTTATCCCATGTCTTGCCTCTTGACTTCTTCACGTGTGCTCTGCTTGTCTCAGCACTTTCTCGTGAATTAATACACAGAAATTCAGGTCCCACCTATGCTGCATCAGGCACAGGGGGTGGCAGAGCCGTGCGGTAATGAGGACATGCAAGCAAGGCTGTTTTTTGAAATCTAAGCAGGATGGAATGATCTGCTCCACAGGTGACCCTGCCAGGCAGGGAGCTGAGCTCCACCGTGTGCAGGTCATCACCTCCATCCCAGCTGCTTTGCAATAAGGTAGGAGAAAGAAGAGCTCTAGCAGGAGGCCGAGGTATTAAAATTAAATTGCACACGTTCACGTTGTTTGGTCAGCATGACACAGCCCAAGGCGTGAAATTAATGTGATGGGATGGGGGCTGCAGCTGTGCCAGTACAAGGAGCAGTGCAAGCCTCTCGTCCTGTGTCCTAAAGGGGATCATGTCCCCCTTCAGGGCACCTTTTGTGAGTGCCTCGATGTTGGCTATTATGGCAGAAGTCAAGAGTGTTTGGAAACCCCTGTGCTGCAGACTGTAATTTCCCCCTGTGTCCAATTTGGAGACGTGTGAGAGTCTCCTGGAGTGACTTCCCTTCTCTAATGTCCAGGATTGCTTCTGTATGTTTCTATCTATTAGAGGCTGCCAGGAGAGGCCAGAGTATTGATTGAGCTGAATGTGCTGTATTTGCTGCTGAAGGTGATGGTGTGCTCAGGTGTGCAGTGATCCAGCCACATGGAGGCACTTGTGAAATCTGCGAGTGCCTTATCTCGCTGCAAAACATCCCAAACTTCTGATGAACACCTTCTGTGTGCCAGACTGCTGGTCCCTGCAAGGATGTCTGAGGAGAGCTCATGCTGGAGCATCCATCCTGGGAGCAGGCAGGGTATTTTAGTGGCCGGGCCGTGGCTTTGCTCTTGCTGATCACACGAAGGGTCACATTAGCCAGAGATGCTTTCAAGCCTCTAAGAGATTTCCCCATAAACCTGCATCACAGGCTGGCTTTGCTCCTCTGTGACAAGCAACCACCTTCCTAAATCCTTAGCAAGTTGCTCCTGGAGACATCTTGTCAAATCTCACGCTCATCTTCTGCCTCCCAAGCCCTCTTTCCCATGGGCAAGGCAGGCCAGGGAAGGCTGTAGGCCCTGCCCCACAGAGGTAGTGCTGTACCATAGCAGGAGGACAGGCATTTTATTTTGCTTTTCCCTCCCCTCCGTGGCAGCTCCCAGCGTTGCTCACTGTGTCTCAGGCTCTCTGCTGTGTCTGCCAAGCATTCTTGCTCTGTCCCCTACGATACAGATGTTTCTGCCAGAGTGTAAATTACTCCCATCCAGTAACTCTTTTATGAAACACTCTTCCTCTGCACAGTGAAGAAAAATGCAACTGAAGTTGGTAATTAAATGTTTACTGTTAAGTACTTTATATATTATATACTATAGATCATTCCAGCCATTAAACAAACCATTTAACTCCCCTTCACAGCATTATTGTCTATTATTAGGTTAATCAGCATTCACATCCTGTAACTCTGCATTTCTATTTAATTAGCCTTTCTTTCTTACTTCATATTTCTCTTTAATTAAGCTCAGCATCAGAACTGAATTCCCTACACTCAGCACTAGGTGAGGACTTGATCCTTTCAGTGCCCAGGGGGGCTGAGGGGGCCAAGTTTTAAGCAGTCTCCTTGAATATTTGCTAAGGTTTCCTTCCCTGAATCAATCCCTGCTTAAGTCTAGAGAAACTTGTGTCCATGTAAGAAGCTGTAGGTTTCACACCTTCCTGATTGTCTCAGATTGTCAAAGATGCCTGGTGAAAACTGTCCTGTCCTGTCACTGAATCTAACCTGCTGTTAATGTACCATCTTAACCACTTAAGGTTAACTTAACAGCTAACCCTTGTTCCTTACTATCCCCACTGGCCTTTTGGTGAAATCTTTGCCAATTCATGGCACTGCTGGTGACTGCCCTGGTATCTGCTCAGAAGAAGACCTCGCTCTGAACCGGTTTTTGCTATTGCTTAGAGCACCAACGTGACAGAGGGTTTTGGTGCTTTTCTCCCCTCAGTGAAGACATGTTTGTTTACCAGAAAAGAAGAAATACTGAAAACAAGTCCAAAGGAGGTTCACGGCTTTTTAAAATCTGGTTTGTGTCATCTCACAGGTCTCAGTGTTTCATCCAGGTATGTGTTGAGTAAGGAGTTCATTTTCTTCCTGGCTAGAAAAGCAGGGAGCTTGTGTTGTGAGGGGCTCGCACTTCACTCTGGATGTCGGGGTAAGGATCAGCAGCTGGGATTAGCTTGTGTCTTACCTGACCAGGGCAAAAAAAGTCACTGCTGGTGCTCTTCCACTTGCTTGCCATGGCTCTGGCCATGGGTGCGAGCTGGGGCTGCCAGGACAGGCCATAATATAGAACCATAGAACAGTGAGAGTTGGTGGGGATTTGTCAACGAGCATCAGTTTCGTACGCAACTCTACCAGCTCCATTTGACAAACCTTTGCTCCAGCTTTGATTTCCAGTGCATCTCCAGAAGGGTGCACTTTTAACGGGTGTGCTAGCTGGTAGATGGCACTGATCCATGGAACGGGGGGGTAGGAGGAGGCCATGGGGCTGCACGAGGCCAGGCTGGGCTTTGGGCACTGCTGTGATGCCATAGCTCATACCACGCCTGCTCATAACGTGCTCTTCTGGCACAAACGTGCCCTCTGTTCTCTCAATCCCCAAGCCCTGGGGGCTGCTACAGGAGGCTGTCAGTTGTAATCTCTCCCCCTCAGAACACCCAAGGCACCCAGCGAGACGGCATTACTGGGAAGCAGATTAAGTGGCAGGCAGGGAACACCTTGCTTGTCACCGCTTAGCATCCAAGCTGCGATGGCTTTGAGGAATCGTCTGGGCCCCTCCAGAGTCTCCGAGCAGCTCTTTTTGCTAGTACCAGTCCAGAACAATCAGCAAATTGAGTTCTTTTTATTAACTTTAAAAGAAGACATTAGCCTCAGCCAGGAGAATAAAACCAATTTATGAGGCAATTAGCTCTGCAAAAACATTTCGGTCTCCCCAGAGCAGCCATCTGAGGAGCATCTTATTCCAGCTACACAGCTTCTTCCGGCCGTGGGTTTACAGCACATTCCATTTATCATAAATAATAATAATGTATAAACAAATGGTTTCCTGATGGGTGTGTGAGACAGCCAGGAAGGTCTTCTCTGCCTGAAACTAGACCGTGTTGTTGGTTTCCTCCCTTCAGGTGCCATTCCTGGGGCCTGTCACTTGGTTGTGATTCATTTTGATGCTCAAGCTTTTTGTAAGCAGTACTGTCTTATATGGACTTTTCATGGGATATGCAGCGGGGGTAGTTGCAATCCAAAGACCCTGAACTACACAAAGAGGCTGTAGCCGCAGACTCAGAGAGCTCTGTCTGTATTTTCCAAGGCCCTTTGCAGGAATTGCAGCTTTCTCAATCCACAGGAATTGCCAGATAGTGCTGGAAGTTTGGGCAAAAGCCAAAAATGGGGTCTTCCTCTGCCATTATCGTCCTGATCAAATAAATTCTGGATGAGGAAGGTGGTGCAGAGACGAATGTGAGTTGGGATTGGAGTTGACACAAAAGTTTGATTTGCTACTTGTAGGCTACCCTGAGACTTCCAAATTTGCCTTAAAAGCAGATTGAGATGAAAAGTTAAAAGTCAGTTTCAATGAGCTGATGCAAAATATTTTTCTGCCTAACACAGAACCCCTATTTTATCTGTTTTCCTGTTTCAACGTTTCCATTTTATTATAAACATCTGTTTCCTGATTTTAGTTACACGATGCTATTGTGGAAATGAAAACTGTAGTGTCAAACCCAAAACACTAAACGGTAACGTTTTTACAACAAATATTCTCAGCAAAGTTAGTGAAGTTTGACAAAACTTTTATAATTCTGTTAACAGTTTTTTGACCTAAGGTGATGCAGCTGGAGGAGTGCTGACCAGCTTTAACTTATAAAAGGAGCACTCCTCAGGAGAAGAGCCCCAGGCTTGCACCATTTTCACCTCCATCAGCAGGAGAGAATCCTGCAGGGCTTAGTGTGCATTAAGAAACCAAGGGGGAAAAGTGCAATTGACTGCTAAATTATGTGTCATCATATTAAAATAGCCAGAAAAAGAAAGGGGTAACCCCCAAGCTTTTCAATATGAATTAAGATGCCCGAAAGACAATTTCCTATAGCGACTTTTCAGGTGTTAAAATTGAGGCTTTCTGTACCTCTGTTTCTCTCTGAGCCCGGCTTCTGAGTCTCAAGAAGGATGTACCCAGCCCTGAAATGCAACAGTCCTTATAATTATTAGGCTAAAGAGCGTGAAAGGGCAGGGGAAAATTGCTGAAAGTCAATGTTCAGTCCCAACCAGCACCAGTCCAGGTGACTCCTGGATACAACTCTGGATATGGCATAGGAAGCACGAATCCCAGGCAGACTCTCCCAGCCTTGAATGTCTCATTGCTGCCTTTGGTCATTGAATTAACTACCTCATGGGGCCACCACCTCAGGCGTGGGGGCTGCAAGGCCCTGGGGGGCGAGCTGCTGGGAAGGGGACTGTGTGAGTGACCCAGCACACCCAAGCCTTTTGCAGCAACTGCCCATACAATTTCCAGTTGTGCATTTTCCTCATGCTCCACACTGCAGATTAAGCGTGGGGTTTACAGGCACTCAGAAGTACTGCTGTCAGGAGCTTGACCAGCCCAAGTCTATCAGTGGCTCTGAAGGGATATTTTTTCCTTCTTTATTTTTTAAAATCCTCTCCTGCCCCACTTCTTTCTTCATCATTGAGTTAAAGGCCCGGTTAACGTCTCCTTTGGAATAATTCTGCCTTTAAATTTTGATGACTCGGTGAGTCCAGTCAAGGCTTTTTAAAAGCTTTTAATTCTAAGCTTTGGGGGTTTTACACAGCCGGTTAAATCTGTAATGACTTTTCTTCATTCCCGCTTGAACTTTCTACCGTTCTGGTGCTCTTTAACTCCTGCAAGGCCTCATTTAGGTTCCATCAAAGGACTTGCACGAGGAGAGCACGCACCCTCTTTTTATTAAGGTGTGGGTGTATAAATGATGCTGCTGTTTAAGGGATTGAGCGTAGCCTGAAGAAAACAGCCTCCTAAAATATAAGGCTGTCGTGGCTGCATTGTTCTGTATGGAGCCTGTAGCAACTTAAATGTTTCCCCTACGGATGTATCTGCGCATGTGAGTATGAAATACACCATGCACTTACAACACTAAATTAATTCCTGCTTCTGCCCTCCCTAGGCCTGTGCATAGAACTGTTTATTTTAGATCCATGCAGTTTTCACCTCTTAGCCTGTATGACCAGCGACAAAGATGCTTCAACAAGCTGGAGGAGCTTTGCTGGCCTGAGATGAAGAAGTGGATTCAGCCTAGTTTTAAAAACTGAGGGGTTGCTTTCATGGCTGGGGTTGGTGCCAACCATCTCACTCGCTGAGCAGAAGATCTTGAGCTGCAGAAAACAAAATTATGCTTTCCACGGCCAAAGGCGAAGAGACACATTGGCACAACAGTAGCAAAGGGAGCAAGTGTTCAGCATCCCTGCTCTGCAGGACAGATGGCCGGGGCAAGCCCTGCTGCTGCCAGCCGTGGGGTGTCTCAGCAGTGATAGTCCTAAAGCACCTCCACTTTGCCTGCCTTCAAGTGTGAGGCTGTCACTAGGCAGTTGCCGGAGAAGCCTTCTGTGCCTAAATCTTACTGAAATCACGGGCGTTTCGGTTGTGGAGCCGCTATGAGGCTTCTGGAAAGTCCCATTTGTAAGAGATGTTGGTAACATACCTTGCATCACAGAGAGGTGGCAGCAACAAAAATACCCTCTGCCAAGTTAGAATAAACAATATAAATGTCTAAATTGATGCCCTTGCTGTTGAAAAGGGATTTGGATCAGGGATTAAAAATACTAGAGATCATCTACGAGAAAGGGTGGATGGGTCAGAAAAGTAAGTTCAGCTGGAGGAGGGCTGGCTTCAGACTTCACCGTGCCCCAGACTTGTTGGGGGATCACAGGAGGTAACAGAGGCCCAGCCTCTTAATAATATATCGGTTGAGGCTGGTTTAGAGGTCTCTTACCCCAAGTCCTGTTTAGTCCCTGAGCAGGTTTTGATGGCCACTGTATGCAGTTTCCATCATGAGTTACTAACACATTGGTCTCCTTTGGCTGTTCGGGTAAAATGTGGTTTCTTGTTGCAGAAGGTTTTCTCTGTCCCTTCAGGGGGAAGCCCAGTCCTGTGCCTGGGCTCAGCCCAACTGGGCAGGCAGAAGCCTGAGGAGCCACTTTGCACATGCAAAACCCCCCCTGGAAGGCCACGTACCCACACGGCAGCCCTGTGTAGCAAGTGACATCTCTCACCGGTGCCTTCAAGGGTTTTGCATCGGAGTGGATTTGGTATTCCCTATGCTGGCACCTTCTGCTGTGGGTGGAGGTTGAGGGTGATGGTTACTCTCTGCTGGCTGGCACTAGGCAGTAGCCAGAGGCTTCTTCTCATCTCCAGAACTGATACTGCCCATGTTTTCTCAGCAGAAAACCTGTCACAAGAACCCCAGTACCATGCTAGGCTGATGTATGTCTCCTCAGGGTTGATCTTCCCTTGAGGACAGGCTGGAAGAAACATGTCTCTCTTGTAAATGCCATTGCGGAAGGGATAAAATGTCTTTTCAGTGTTACCAGAGGCAGCACCGTATGACTTGGCTTCTTCAGATACGAGGTTCCAGGGCAGCAGGCCATCTTCAGCTGTCAGACATGGAGAACAAGCGGCGACCTCCTCTTCTGGCATCTTTCAGGCTCGATTCTTGCTTATGACCTTCAGATCTTGCTACACGCAGGGTCACGGCTGACTCAGGAGCTGGGCTTTGACAGGGGTGAGTCCTTGCTTGCAAACAGTTCCTTTACAGCTCTGGTAGGACTTTGCTGCTGTGGCATTTGGGTCTTTTGCTATGATCCTGCCGCTGCCACCCCGTTGCAGTTGCCTTCCTTCAGCAGAAACGTTTCACGCAGACCTCAGCTCTGCAGTGTCTCTGTGTTTGGGAGGGGGGAAAAAAAAATAATATAAAAAAATCAGAGTGGGAGGGAGGCTGTAGAGCCCCAGCAAGAGGCAAACTCCCCACATGCAGCCTCACGCTGCGGCTGGAAATTGTCTTGCAGGTGTCACCGGTCCATGGGATGGGATGGAGGGAAACTAACAGGCCTTATCTCAGCTGGGGAAGAGAGCTCTGTAATTAGGATAAAGCCTTACAGCTGCCAGCTTTGTAATTTCTTTTCTGCTTTCTTATTACAAGGGAGTGAGTTGTGTCACCCGCTCCTCAGAGGGTAAAAGTTTTGTTGTGTGAGGCTGGGCTGCAGCGGGGAGTGTGGCCCGGCCATCAGATGGAGAAAAGGGGCAGAGGATAATGACAGCTGGGCGGGTTTCTCAGCCAAAAAATACAAGACGAGGCCACCTTTGCTAATGAAAAGGAGGGAGACGAGGAGCTGGGGAGCGTGTGTTACAGTCGTTAGCAGGGAGTTTGGAAGAACGGGCAGCACCCTGTGTTTTACAGTCCAGTTGGTAGCACTTACTGGTCCCAGGTTCCCGCAGAACTCCCGCGGTCGCTCCCGGCAGCGAGACTGCTAGATTTATAGGATTTTACAGGGGTACAAAGGAGTGGCTTCGCAGTGCGCCACCGTTTTCCCCTTAATGGACTCTGTGACAAAACAAATTTCCGTGGTGTAGAAGCGCCGGGGCTGCTGGACCGAAGGAGTCCATTTGCAACAGCCTGTGGTGAGTGGAAGCCACAGGCCCAGTTATAGCCACGCTGAAAGGCAGCAAAGGAGCTCACCACACCAGGCACTTAGAAAAGGACAGATTTATAGCACTGGCTTGTGCATTATAAGGAATATCATTCTTTCTGCTCCTGAATTCAGGCTACTGTTAAGGAGCCAGTGTGCTGAGTGTTGCAGAGGACATGGCAGACGGGGTATCTCCGTCCTCAGGGAGCCAGTGTGTGTTACTGATACACTTGTGCAAGGGCATATTTCTTCTTTCAAAATGAAAGAAGAAGCAAAATAGACCTGGGGAGGTGGCCACGGAAGGGCGTGTGAAGGGTGGCTCTGGCAGAAGAGGAATAGTCTGCTGTGGGGAGGGAGAAGAGGTCTTACAGTCAAGGCTAAGACACAGCCACAGCTTGTAGATAAACTCCCTGGTATGGGTAAGGACCTTTATGTCATGGTGCCAAACAAAGTCTCTTTCCCTTAAACACTTCGTGTTGCGTCTTTTTTTTTTTTTTTTTTTTTGGAACTGCAGAATTACTCCCCTTGAGGAAGGTTGTGAGGTTCAGCAATGACTCTGTCATATTTCCTTCTCACTTTCTGTCTGTGCAGAACAACCAGGGAACCAGGGAACCCGGGTTGATGCACTGGTGTTACAGCTGACACCTGACAGGCTTTTATCGAGACAGCCCAGGTATGGCTGCAATGTCTGGTTGTCTTATTACTTGGACTTTAGGAATGAGATACATCTGTTCAACTTTTTAACTTATTAGAGAAGTTGTCTAGAGCTAAGCTGGCAGTCCAGTGCCCAGGAGGGAAGAGGAAAAGCACCTGTAGATTACAATACATTTTGTCTGGTGGTAGATGCCTAATGTAGACCAGAATAAGTTGTCCCTGTTGACTGAAGACAAATGGAGCCAGCTAACTCAGATATAGATGGCACCCACAAGGTGTGTTGGGTTAGGTGTGGGGAACTGAAATGCACTGTGTGGACAGAAGTGGTATTCCCATGAGGAGGGTTGAAGTTTCCCATGTTCAGATGATAGTTCCATGCTTTCTTAAGTACGTGCACTCAGAGCAGGAGAACAGTCCATCTCAGTGGCCACAACCAAAGCAGAAGTTTGGCATGTCAGGTCTGTCTGGATTTAAACCAATTTAGACCTGTTCTCCCTTCAGCCCTGTGGTATAATTGGAGAATCTAATACTCCACACTCCACTTTGGCCACTTGATATGACCAACACTTGTTGATAATGAGCTGAAATCTCATGTAAGTCCCCAGGCACTAGTGATCAGCCATACATGAGTACTCTCAGAGGGCAGAAGATCAGACACGTGGTGCTGGATTTGCGGT
Source organism: Gallinago jamesoni (assembly GCA_025769975.1). Lineage (NCBI taxonomy): Eukaryota > Metazoa > Chordata > Aves > Charadriiformes > Scolopacidae > Gallinago > Gallinago jamesoni. Next base: position 15,866,092 of record JAOQGH010000077.1, on the reverse strand, counting down.
GTTGGGGTGACTTTGACTGGTATTTCTGTAGAGGGACGTGGTCCATGCTTAGGTCTCCAAAACAACCCAGTCAGCAGACGTAGGTGTCTGAGAGTATGCAAACTGTGAGTTGCCAGTCTGGGATCATTGAGTACACCCACACTGCTGGAAGCACAAGGGGACTGGAGTGTCATTCCCAGTATCCCACACCATCTGAGGCTTCTGTGGTGTAACCCAAAGGCGATGCAAAGAGAAAGGGAACTTTTTGAAGCCAGAAGTGGCATGAGAGCTTTCTTCACGGCTGCGGGAGATGCTGTCTGAAGCAGGAAACACAAAGATCTTGTTGTCTTATGCAGCTAAACTTCTTGCTTTGCCTTGCTGGTCTGCATATCCACCAGAACAGCTCAGGGTGGCAGTGCTGCCTTGTGGTTTGAACTGTTCCCTGGGCTGATTTTCTTTTCTTGCTGACACGCAGGGAGCTGTATCCCCAGAGTGAGCATCAGGGGTTTCATATAAAAAAAAAACACAGATGCAAACTGCAGAAATCCTGTGTCCTGCCATGCTGGGTTTAATTAAGGGCACGCTGAAAACGTCCCAATTCTGTAACACCTCCGTGCAGTCACACTTCGTTGGCATTCAAGTGGTTTTATGACAAGACTGATTTTGGGCTCACATCTGGCTATATTAAATCACAGCCCTGTAGGAAGAGGAGGTTATTTCTATTTACTGCGCTTGGAGTGACTACGTGTGCCAAACACACATTTCTGCTACAACTGGTAGAAAGAAAAAAAAAAAAAAGTGTAACTGCTGTAGGAAAGATTGGAAAGGAGCAATGTGAAATGCCACACCATTGATTGTCCCAAAGGAAAGTGTAGCGTTTGGAGGACAGCACTCCTTCTCAATAGGATGTGACTGGGAGGTAGCAGTGGCACGTGTGTCTGGTATGGACACAGCCTCGAGGTGCTCTGGTTGCTCTTCCACCCCTGCTCTCTGCACTGACCAGGCTCCTGGGAGCGACTGACACTGTCTCATGTTGGAGAAATTTCAAGTAGCTGATATATGGATGCAAAATCTGCCTACTAAATATGTTTCATTTATTTTCCTATGCAAGTTGTTATCTATGAAATCCATGTATCTAATATAATCTACTCACTTAATTAGATAATCTCTATTAGTTGTATAAATAGAGATTAGGAAAATGGGGCTTTTTTCCTAGCCATTTCCACTTTGTCCACCCAAAAATCATTGTCCACCTTGATATCAAGAATTTCCCTTATTTTTTTCTGGATTTCCAGTATAGTGTGACTTAAGGTATCTACGCTGTACAGTTACTTTTTCCCTGATCTGCTGTGGATGCTCTGTGCCTTTTATGTGGAACCTGTGGCAGGGACTCCCAGATGGAAACAGTCCTCAGGAGAGATATAGAAAATGCATTTCTGTATCTATACATGAATCACAAATCCAAACACGGGG
>JAOQGH010000077.1:15845137-15864619 GCA_025769975.1 Gallinago jamesoni | reverse complement strand
CCCCCCCCCCCCCCCCCCCCCCATTTACAGTGGCTGGCTGTCAGTTTTGTGGTGGGGAGTTCCAGGAGTGCTGGTAGAAAGGTGTCCTGTCCCTCAGGATTATTCTAGCCTCAGAGGTAACATCCCATCCTGGCCCAGTGACAGATCTAAGGCCTGAAATGCCCTTGAAGCTTTGTTGATTTGGGAAGAAAAGTGCCTCCACTTGTTCTAGGCAGCACCGGGGCTTCCCCTGAGCTTAGGCAATGCCCTAAATGCTTAGGCAATGCCCTAAATGCTTAGGCAGTTGGCTTTTAGATCATGACTTGTGTTCCTCATCCAGCTGGAGGCTTCCCTTGCCATCTCCTTTCCCCTGGCTGTGCTTTGGATCCGCTCTTTGTGCGGTGAAGTAATAACCATGAGCCATAAGGGGGTTAGTTAATTATTGTTCTTACATAGTAGTGTCAGCAGTGCCTAGGCAGGGGTGATGGTGGTGGTGGATGACCACCTCCACTTGCTTCTAGAGCTGGTTTTTACAACACTATGGCTATGTGGAGTCAAACTTGGTATTTGGGGAAATGGCTCCATCAGAGAGAAGATTTGCTTTTCTGTTCTTTTCCTGAAGTGTAAAACAGCAGGCTATTTTGCCAAGGCTTTGGAGACTCTTTGGCTTGAAATAAAAAGAAGGTGAAGAACAAAGAATCAGGAGAAGTGGCCATGTGTAAGAAGGAGCCAAACAGTTTTCTTCTAGGATTTGCGAACCCCATGAAATCCAGGCAGGGCTTTCTATCCCTCAGAACGGGGACAGCATTTGCTTTTTTGGAGGTTGAGAGATTCTGTCAACTGCAGCACGAGTCTCCTCCTGTGCTGCTCCTGCTGCCGTGAGAAAGGGAGCACAAAGGCTCCTGTTTAGTAGACATAGCCAGGAATTTCTCCGAACCATCAGATGTCAAATCAACATTTTCAATCTCTTCTCTCTGCCCGAGTTGCTTCTCCTTCATGTTTCTTTCACAGCTTTTCTCCTTCTAAATCCTCCCCCTCCTTCTCCCTGATCAAACCCTCTCTCTCGTGGCAAACATCATTACTACAGCAGGCAAGATGAAATACGCCTCGCTCTCCCTCGATCCCAGCGCAGACAGAAACCCAAGAGAGAAGGGCAAAGAACAGTGTAAATAAGGAGGTTTGCAGAATGCCAACACAGCAATGGCAGCGAGAAACACAAGACAGAGCTGTTAACCACACAAGGAAATAAATGCTCCTGTGGGAAAAATCATACACTAATGCCTATTAGCTTAATAGCCCTGTGGTTTAGGCAGAGGGCTGAGAGACAGGGGGTCTGGGCTCCCTGTGCTGCTGCGCCGCAGCCCGGCTGTCGCCTGGGAGGCTGGATGCTCGCTCTGCCCTTGGATGTCTTTGCTTTTGGCTTTTCCACTTCCCAGTGTAAAACAGGAGTCGGTTTCTTCTGGGGCTGTCAGACGCCGAGAGGAGCCCACGCTGTCAGAGGAAGGGGGTACCGTGAGTGTCCACGCGCTCGTGCAAGGGTCAGATCTCTCCCCACGTGTGGTTCCTCCTCTTCCATCTCACTCTCTGGCCAGAGGCTGGAGCTGATTGAAGGCCTCCATTTCTCTTCAGAAAGACATTGCACACAACGTGCCCGGTCCAAAATCAAAGCGCTGTTCTTTTGGTGGTTGTGAATTTGGGGGCTGAACCTCAGAGCAAAAAGGCACTGGAGGAAAGAGAATTCAATGGAGCAAGTGGCAAAGCCAGTCCGATGGAGAGCAGGAGGTAATCAACAGTACCAGTTTACCGGGAAAGTTTATGAAGGAAGGAGAGCAAAGTTTCCCTCAGAGAAAAGATAAAGAGGTAGATTATGGTATACTTTATTTCATAGTGCTTCCTGGAAAAGAGCCAAGGGCATTGTTTTCGACTTTTTTTGTTTTTTGTGTTAAACATTAAAGGGATAAGGCAAGGAGCCTGAGTAGCTATGAGCTAATCCGAAAAGCAGAGATTTTTAGGCTGGGGAGTAGAGGGACTTTATTGGTTATTATTAAACTTTTCAGCTCACAGTGGACAAGTCAGTATTTTTTTTTTTTCTTTTGGCTGCTGCTGTTTCCTCCTTCAACTGTTAAATCCCCTCTCTGCCTCGAAGTGCCCTACTTTGAACAAAGCCTGCTTGACCCTAGCAAATGGTCTAAGGGTGCTGGGAATTGAGTCACTGGGGGCTCAGCAGGTGAGTAACTCAGTCTGAGCCCTATGGAGACTAGAGCTGGGGAACTGTGGGGTTAGTAAGAGAGAAACACCCCACTATAGCTGTTAACACCAGGTTTTGGGGGCAAGAACATATCATCTCCCAACATCTTTTTGCTGTGGGAAGGATGAGATCTTAGGGAGGAGAAATAAGGGGATGAAATCCTGTGTTACAGGTTATGAATATTCTGGGCAAGAAATTTTAAGGAAGAGTGGTTGAATGGAGGTCCTACTAGTAACTCGAGTTATGAGACCTTTCTCACTTCAGACTTAGCCTTCTAAGGCTGCTAGGAGTTAAGACAGAAGTAATTACCAGGCAGTGGGTAAATGGTCACCTGAGGAATACCCTAGGGGAAAGGGGGGGCTCTAACGTGGAGGGTGTTGCCAAACACAGCAAAAGGCTTCATTAAGTCAAATATTACAGTTAGCTATTGGTTGCTACTGCTCCTTACATTGCTTAAAAAGGAAGGGCAAGGTTTCCTGCACCTGGAAACGTCTGCAAGCATGGATGTGAATTTTGAATAGACATAAAAAAAAAGGTGGAATTTAATATTTTTCCTCTTATGTCTATGTCACGTCAGATTTACTGCCTTCCAGTGGCTGGCAAGAAACTTATTAGGAAATAATACTGCTACCTTAGAGCTGGGGGTATTAATTTTTAATTGATTACTTCTTTGTGATGATGATGGAGGTGGAATATCAAAGATGGGCAAGCATTGTAGCACACGCACTTGCTGTTCTGGAAGCGCACATGGAGCCCTAAGCTGTTCTCAAGGCTTTTCTTTCCCAGCTGGCCGAAATAAGCCTTCTCCTGCATCCTGCTAGCATGTGAACATCTCCCTGTCTCTAATGCATTCATTAGCACTGTGCCACTGCAGGGTGACAGATGAGGAAGCGAAGGCAGGAGAAGGACTTAAACCCTTTGGTTCCCGTGGGAATGAATCACTGGAAGACGGTTTATGGAGTTGATGAGAGTGAATAGAAATCCCTTGGCAGAGGAAAGGAGCTGAATCTCCATCACTCCATGATCTGAAAGGGACTACCACAGCTGGGGTACGTAGGGCTGCGTTGGGAGAAGACTGCGGTGTGCACCAGAGCAGCGTGAGCATGTGTCCCTGGCTCTTGCAAAGGTCTCACCATGATTTCTGTGCTGACAGCCTAGTGCCATTCACTTGTGCGTATCACCGAGATCCAGCTCTCTCCAGGCTTTCCCACAAGGTGGATATACAAGGCTCCAGCCTGCCCCAAACTCTCCCTGAGGGCTCTGGTTGGAAAAGGAGCTGCTTTTTCCCCCCAGGCTTCCTTCTCTACCTGGCAAACATGCTCTTCACTGCAAATTGAAGCATCTGTTGCCTACTGATGGTAAGACTGAAAAGCCAGGATCTGAGGATAAAATACGAAGGGGAAAAAAAAATGCTTCAGTTGCAGCTGCCAACTGGGAGCAGAATGTAATCAGGGAGATGGATTCCTCCTGGTCAGAGGACTACCAGCCCTCGGGCACTCGCTGGGTAACATCCCTGGCAAATATCTAGCTTTTAAAGATGCTACCTGAGGAAATGGCCCCTCTATGGCCCATCCCCTTAAAAATTTTACCCATAATGTGAATTATGAGTGCTGTTTTCCTGCAGGGAGCTGTATTTCTCCTTGGAAACTTCCCTTGTGAGACAGTAAACTTGGGCTTTCAAAGAGCAGGTACGATCAGAGCTTCTGGTGGTGGGAGGATATTCATGTGCATACATATATGTACAGGTGTTACTTACAAACAAATTAGGGTTTGTTTTCCAAAAGGACTTAATGCCTGATTTTGGCATGTTTGGCTTTGTAAGCTTAATACATCTTTCTAATGTGGTAATTGACAAAAGAAGTTTTCAGTCCCCCTTAGTCTGAATCTGTTATCTCCGCTACATCACCGCTAACTTCAGTGTGGGCTAGGGAACACGGTCCCCAGCTTTCTCCAAAAAACACACGAGGGAAGAGCATGCTGCAGTTTACAGATGCAATGGATTGATGCTTCATGAGCCTGTGTGTGTCCCTGTGTCCCCTTCGTCCTCAGAAAACACATATCTGTGGCCTATTTGATGAAAGAGCTTTGTACCTCAAATAGCAAAGCACGCAACAAAACAACCAAAAGTGTGAAATAATTCTTTTTTTTTTTTCTTTTGGCTTTTCTGATTCATAAAGTAATTGTCCAATCTATCTTAGTGCATTTGTACAAACCTAAGCTGGCAAGGAAAACACGGGTTAAAAGCAATGCAGGGACTTGCTGTCTGAAACTTGTTTGGTTCCTAATGGTTATTTGCAATATACTGGATTGTACAAATATAGGGTGTTTCACACAGGGTCATTATCCATTACTGCCATGTTCAGGTTTGGGTGGATGGGCGTCATCTCTGGCTGCCACTTGCCAGTCTGGCCTGGAAGAGAAAGAAGAAATCTGCAATTTCAGAGGGAGAAACAACTACTGACTGGACACTGAGTGTGCCAGGCTCTTCAAAAAGTGGCCTCTTTGCCAATTCTTCTTTCTCTGGAGGATCAAAAGTAATGCAAGAACACAGAAGAGAGGGAAAATAGAACTGGAACTTACAAGCAAAAAAAACTCTACTGTATATCAGGTATGAACCCATCCTCTAGTTTACGTTTCACTGCTCATCTTGGGAAAAAATTCAGTCCTGAGGTTTGCCTTCTCCTCTGAACTGAACACAACAATTATGTTCATCCTATTCAGATTCCAGACTCAATTTTTCTTCTTTTTTTTAAGACCTGTGCTGTTATTTTCCATCCAGCCACTCTTACAGTTAGGAAGCATACATTTGAGAGGCTGACTTGATTTGCTCTTTCCCTCGGGGAAAAATAGATGTCATGATGTTTAGAAAAATGACAAGGAAAAAACCAACCCTTTCCATGCCACAAAGGGCATGGGGAGAAGACCATTTAAAAATCTGCATCCTAAATACTGTAATCTAGAGCTGACAGAAATGGTCACAGACTTATTGTCCTCTTCTAGTTTAACCTTTCTTTAGCTAATACAAAAAATTCCTGTAACTCCTGTCTCTCCAGGAATTTTGACCAGCATTGTCTCAGGCTGTGTGCTTTCCCCACTATTAATATGTACCATATGTGGAAGTTCTGACTTTAAAAAAAGGTAAGGTTTTCCAAACCATCACAACTTTGTCTTTTTCAGTCCTGTCTCATACCTCGTTGCAGGTGTCTGTGAAAGGCAAATGGACGACTGTGGAGTCTAAAGAGAAGCTCTGGCAATTTTAGAGAGCTCTTTCCTCCCCCCACTGCCTGCCCCTGTAATCTGACAGTAAAATTGGATTTTTGGTATCTCTTTAACACTCCAAAAAAGTAAACCCCTTTCATAACATGTATCATTTTCCAAGGTAATTTAAAGAGAATACCGTTCACTTTCAAATTGCCCTTTGGCAGATTGGAAACCGCTGTTGTTTTGCGAAAGCTCTTGGCATTTAAAACTGCTTTGTAAGAAGGAGCAAGAATGAAAAAAAAAAAAAAAAAAGTTGTTCCCAACCCTGGTTACTTCACGTTCCTTCTGATCCATCCAGAGCTTTCAAGTGAGCGGGAAGACGCCGACAAATGCATTCTGAAGAAATCTCATTTCGCCCCTAAATGGTGCTTCACAATTTTCAATTCACGCTGTTGCCATTTTTACAGGAATTGATGGCTGCCATTGTTATCAAAGCTGACAGGCCTCTGGTAGGTTGCACAATCAGCGCAACCTGCTCGAGCCTTTCATTATTCCCAAGTGGCAGATTCTCATGATATCTCTCTTTTATAGGCATTGCTCATTTTTATTTCGCGTTTGACATGGCTCCTCCAGTCACTCGCCACTGGGGTGTGGAGATAAAACAGCTCCTCTGAAGTTAAAGGAACAACAGCTCCAACGTGCATTGAAAGTGGTTGGTGGCTTCTGTCCTCCTAGAGAGTTTCAGATCAGACACTGCTCTGTTTATCAGAATTAGCAGTTGGGTAATTGCCCAACTGATTCATTCTTAGCTCTGGCATTAACACAGTATTTTGGAGACATGTGGATGTCCTCTAAAAGCAAATCCAAATCAAGGGTTTTGTGCTTGAAAAAATAAAGGGGATACTGTTTCTGTTGAGCTTGTTTTGTCTAAAAGTCTCTCTTCCTTGCGTCAGCTGGCAGAACCTGGAAGGGTGCTGAAAAGTCCTGTGAGTGCCCAAACTTGGCATCGGGGCGGTAAACAGGATGAAAGGAGAACGGGTGATCAGCTCCCTGGGAAAGTGAAGAGGCTGAATGGAAGATGAAAATCCCTGGAGATGAGAGGTGCTTGCCTGTACTGAGTACAATTTAGGCAACCTGAAAGGATGCTATGCCCCCTACCTCCCACATTTTCTCACCAATAATACTCCAGCCAGAGGCTCTGCTCAAGCCCCATGATTTCCTTGTGTGATATAAAAATGGCAGTAAGGGATGAAAGACAAGGAAAGCCTTTTGACTAAACCTTCATAAACCTTATTTTTCAGGATTTTACTGTATAAGATTTGCATGACGTCAAAAGGGAGATTCTCTGTAAAGAGATCTCTAAATCCTCCAGTGTCGTCCCAAAGACTTTGTGTTTGTGCCCACTGAATTCCCATAGGATTCTCATGTTGCCTTTGCCTTCAGTCCCAGTTATTCTTTCAGCATGATTTTTTTTTTCTTCTATTATCCAGCCTGGAATTGCTTTGAACTTGTTCTTTATGAAGATAACTTCTCTATGAGGAAACCACTGTGTGTGTCCAGCTCAGAAGGTGATCTGCAGTGGGATTGTCTCAGCCAATGGACTTGGTACAGCTATTTGAAGGTATTTAGACACCTAAAGGCATCAACTTGGATGTAAGATGGGCTGTATAAATGTAGCTTGGTAGCTGTTACGTGCTTGTGTTTACACACACGAATCAGAGGGAATGTGTGGGAGGAGGGATCTGTGTTTCTGCACCAAACTTGGCTTCTCTAGATGTACCTCAAGTTTAACTGGCCTCTGCTATGTCTTCTGAGTTGAAGAAGTGAAATTTCCCAGTAGGAGAGTGCCCAGTGAGAGGTGTGGGTGAGTGCAGCAGTCAGTGAACACCATAGGAACAGGGATGAGGGGACAGCAGGGCACAAACCCACAAGAACTACAGTACTAGAATGGCAAAAGAAACACCTCCCTCATCTTCTGAACTCGTGTTGTGAAGACAGCCAAAACCAGGGGCTTTCATGCTATAAGCCTTCTTTCTGCCTCTGGTGCTTGGAATCATTGTCATAAGGGAAGGTCTACTGTTTAATAGAAATAAAGAAGGAGGAAAAACCAGCCTTGCAGGTAAGTTAAGAAAAATATTATAAACAAATAAATTAGTGAGCAGATATTGACAAATAAGTAACTCTACATCCCCTAGTAGCATCATTGCCATAAATACTGAAGACAAGATTGACAGACAGGGATAATATCTTCTATTATTAGATCAAGAGCTATACCTGGGAAAAAAAAAAATCGAAGGAACTTGTGTACACAACAGCCTTTCTTTGGGTCTGAAAAAGAAGCAGCAAACTTCCAGGTAAATAAACATTAGGGACAATTGTCCTCCTTTGATTTAATTACATGAATTGGTTAAACAATTAGAGAGGAAAGGGCTGTTAAAATCTCAGAAGCAGGTGGGAACATTCGGCTTTGATTTCCCAAGACAAGCTTTCAGGATGATACTGAGTCAGGTATTCAGTCCCTCCCTTCCCCTTGCTGTTTGTTCCTGTTCTTATCTTTTCTGCACAGCCAACCGCTGCTTGTGCGAAGGTGCTGTGAGCGGGATCAGGGAACTGAGCGAATTCAAAAATAATTCATGAAAAAAAAAAAATTATCTTTTAAGCTTTTTCCTTTAGGTCACAGGACAACTGCAGGAGTAGGCTGAGAGGTCAGTCACTGCTAAAAATTTCACCTCCTGGCCCTGCTGCTTCCAGAACTAACGCTATAAAGAGCTGGTGTCCAATTTTCTCAGCTGGACCTGGCATCACTAGAAATTAGCAGAAAGTGGGAAAGGGCTGGCTGGCCAGTGTTATTCTACATCAGACAAACAGTGTTGTACCGAGGGCATGCTGTTCAGAGATTGTTTGTCATGTAAGGTGAGCCTAAAATGTGACCGTGGAGAGACCCTGAGAGCAGGAAGACGTTTCATGGTGGGTGGTAGAGAAACAGATGCATTGGGTATCTATGGGTAGAGTTTAGGATGGATTGTTATTATTTGCTTAGGTTCGAGAGTTAGATTTGAAGAATAATGGCTCTCCATGTAGTTGTGAAAGTCTCAATTTCCAGAAAAGGTTTTGATATCACTGGAGGCCAGGTGTGCTGTGAGGATAAAGTCTTCTTACCATCATGCTCCTTTGCAGCAGCTTTGACAAACCAGATCTTGCTCTCCTGATAAGACTCAGAAGAAAACAAATTCCTGACCAAGCAAGACATTGAATACATCTTCTCCTTCTGAAGCACAGATGAAAGACCCAGCGTGAGAGAGGTTCATACATATTCATACTTATCACCTGACGGGAAGGCATGTAGATACCTGCATCAAACACAAACAAACCAGGTGAGCCAACAACTCTACACTTGTATCCCCTGCCTGTTTCTCGTGTATGTAAATTCTTGCTTGTAAACATCCAAAGGACTTGCTGAAGTCTCACAGCCTGGTGAGGATGCTGGTTTGCAGAAGACTCCTGCTACCCAGGGCACTCTGCTCACATCCATGTTCCCTACAGTTCCTGCTGGGAGGTATCACAAGAGATGCATTTCACACCATTCACCATCAAAGAGCGAAGAGGCAGCTTCTTCTTTGATGTATAAATTATCCCCTTTCATTATGTTGGATGCTTAAACACACTATCTGAAGATGCATTCTTCTTTGTAATAAGAGATAATAGGTTTGACTATTTTTAATGTGTCAGAGGAGCTTGTTTAGAGGATAATCCCCAGCAGCACGTGCTTGCCTAGAAACAAGACAGAAGAATGTTTTTTCATGTTAATTTATCCAGAAGCAAACCTCCGGAGGCTACGGACACACACCTGACATGTGGTTCCACTCCATGCATCTTGAGCAAAACACAGTGGCCAGAAATCAATTGCTTCCATGGACATCCCACAGCAGCTGCAGCAGCCACATGGCTGTTGTTTACTCCATGTGCTTTGGACAAATTCTGGAGTGCTGTGAAGTAAAGCCCTGACCCAAATTTTTATATTTAATCTGTTCTGCCATGCCGCTGAGGGGGAGGAAGGCTTTAACATCAGAGTTTAGTTCTTCTTGTCTGATGAAGCCTCCCGCTTTATGGGAAACATTATTTAGATGAGTGACCAAAAGCAGGCAGGAGTTTATTAGCTGTTTGAGGTAAGGACTCAAGTTGGTGCCGTGCACTCCTCCTCCTGCACAGCTGGTCTTTGCCTTGTTCCTGGGGATTTTGGGTCATTACTCCTTGTCTTTTCTGCTTAATTTCTCATGGTTAATGTGAATGATGGGCCATATACAGACCCTGTTATCTCTTTCTGGAGACCTTGTGGTTTAAGCAACATAATGTCGAGGTTGAAATCACCATTAGGCAATTTCTTTAAGGAACGCAATTTATATATGGCTGGAGGCAGAGCATACCGTGCCCTGCTCTCTGTCCTCTCCTGCTCAGCAGAGCAGCTCCTGAACAAAATTATTCCTGATTTACTCTCCAATACCAGAGTTTTAATGGCACCTGCTGAATAGAGGCTTTTACAATTACGGGATGAAGGAGGTAGAGCTGCAGGGTGACATCACCAGTATTCCTAGCACACGTTGTCCCCATGAGTCTGATTTTTTTTCCCAAACCAAATGTGTTTACGTAATTTCCAATGTGATTCTGTGACCTTCCTCATAGCTCTCTGGGTTTTTACCTTTGTCATCATCTAGTGCTGGAAGTTCCTAGTGCTGATTGTGGCTACATAACAAATCCCCAGTGCAGGTCCAGAAGTAGATCTCGCTGTGATGGTATTAAATAGCTGTGACATCTAGTCTTTAAGGTACTGATTTTCTTCTGCAGTGTTTCCCATCATTAACAGTAAAAAAGAAAACCAGTAAGAGACGTCTGTCTGTCCTTCCATCCCTCCATCCATCCTTTATCTCAGCACTCTTTAACATCTAGCTGATGCCTACCAGCACATAAATCTCTGTAAGTTCGGAGAAGGTACATTTAAGATATTTTGGCCTTGAACAGAGCCCTTAAAGCCATGTCCCTTTGATCTTGCAGCCAGCCAGTCATGCTGACAGAGGGGCTGTGCTTGGCCTCAGGTGAGATCCAAGATGGGGAGTGTTACGAGTCTGTTCCACACACTACCCAACCTCTAAATGGGAAAGGGTTTTTAAGCTTCCTTCAGATACTTTTAGACAAACCCAAGAGGTGTTTTTGGAAGATGCTAAGTAACATACTGTAGCAGTACTACTGTGTTGGCAGATTACAAATATTAGCCCTTTGTAGTTAGTGCCTTCAAAGTGACAATAAAAGAGCTAGATCGGCGCATCTCTAAGTCATTTGCATTTTGTGTTATTTTCGTACAATTATGTGTTTGAAGAGATAATGCTTTTTTCTTCTTTTCTTTTTTCCCCCCCTTTCAAAGCTCCCTTAATTACTTTCAGTTCAGGTTGACTTACCATCTTATTCTAGGTAATGAAAGTCAGATGGGAAATAGTAAAACTTAGTCTAAAGTCAATCAGTCTGTTAAGATGAATACAAAACGCACTCGTGGTTCATTCACTCCTGGTAGGGAAACAGAGATGTTGATGATTCCCACTGAACACCCAGAGAAGAAATGAAAAAAGATCATTAAAGCAAATATCAATGCTGCAGATAGGAGAGGGAATGAAGACAATGTGCGCTGTGTCTCTGAAGTGCTGCTGTGTTACAAAAGCACAGGAAGTAGTTTGCACGAATTTCAGAAGTTTTTATCTTTTCTTTTTTTGCTGCCTCCTTCCCCAAAAGCTCCCTCAGCCCAGGTTATGAATGACAGAGTGACACAAAGTACTTTTACTGCGGTTTGTGTTGTTCATGTGGGTGAGACCAGAGTGAAGTCCCCATGAGTTAACATCTCCAGAGCTGGGGAGCACCCTGGGAAGGGATATGGTTTTGTGGAGGGGATGCAGCTCTATCCCCTCGAGTTCAGAGGCTGGTGCAGAGCTGGGAGAGCCCACTGTATTGTGGGCTGTTGCAAATAACCCCTGTGCTCTCATGATTTCAGGCTCTCTTCCCTACGAAGAGGGCTGTAGCTGATCGATGGAGGGTCTTGAGCAGAGGTTGGCAGCAGAAGCTAGACCTCAGCAGATCGTGGAGGTGTTTTAGCCACCAGCATGTGCCTGCTTTTGGCAGCCAGGTGTTTTGGTAATTCCTGCCTCCCAGCTCCCTGATGAAGCAGCAGCCCTGCTCAGGGAACCCACTGTGTGTGTGCCCTTCCTCAAGGTGGGACTCAGAAGCGACCACTTCTACTGCCATCATGCCTTTCCTTCTGTGCTTCACGTTCCCTGGCTGTAAGGGAAAGGTCTCCAAACTCCCTCAGGCAGGTTCTTCTGGACCATCTCATGCGGTGTGCTTACAGTGAGTTTAACTGACCCCTCTAATCTCCTTGACTCCTTAGTTGGGAAGATCAGTCTGAGCAGAGAAATTCTCATTTTCAGTTCACATCCTGCACATTAAAGCTACAGAAAAATTTCCAAGGTAGGGTGACATATGTAAAGTATTGTAACTGCTGATTTCTCTCTGGCTTGCAGGTGTTGGGTTTGTTTTCGGCTCATTGCCATTAATTGGAATGAATTTTAATGACTTCACGTGGCTTAGATTGGAGGCAATTATAATTAATTCCATGTGTACATGCCAGATATATGGGTATGAGAAATCTCTTGATCAAAGAATTGTTTCCTTGCAGGAATAAAAGGTAAGGATGCCAGCAGCTACCCAGCACCAGCCTGGACTGTGCAGCCTGAATTACTCCATGGCTGCAAAACCAGCTCCAGTTTTTCCCGGTCCCTGAGACCCCAAGAATGGTGCCTCACCACGATATACCTCAGTTCCCTCTCTCTGCAGGGATGTTAGTTCTAGGAGCCAGCTTTTGAAAAGTTTTTGAGATCACTTAACAAAGCACGCAACGTGACCAAAACCAGCCATGTAGGCAAAGTGACTTGAAATCACTCCAGGAAAGGGGTGGCAACTTAGTTCTCCATTACTATCACTTAGGGGCATCTGTGGGAGACAGAGCATGGGGGAAAATCGCTCATCTCGACACCTCTCACAAAAGGAGGGGCTCCCTTTACAGTCCTGATCAGAGTATCCTTTCCTCATAAGACAAGAAAGGGGCAAGAAGGTGGCCCCGTGTTCATTTTTCAGGCTCCTTTTGTCCTTTCCTAGCGTTCAATTTTTCCCTTTCAGATGCAGGGCTCCGTGCTAATGAAGATTAAAATGTCTGTCCATCCTTCCTTGGTGCAGGCACAGAACAAGTCAGTCTGTGACAATATGTCTCTGGCTCTCCTCAGCCCCTTGTTCAGGCAGTCCGTGGTCCCACAGGGAAGGAGGTGGGAGGCTGGTGGAAACGTCCCATTTGTCTCAGAACAGGCAGAAGGTGTGTGACAGGCTCCTGCATGGCTACAGCCCACGTGTATTCTTCTTTTAGGAGCTCAGAGTTAAACAGCCCTTTTAATAAGGATGAGACGCTTCCATTTGCATAAGTGTCAGCCTTAATGGGACTTTAAAATGGATAAAGCAGCGTGGGGATAAGAGAGGGTGCTAAGATGGCCTGAGAGGAGCAGCACACGTCTTCCCGGCGTGGAAGGTGATGCCTGTGACCCTCCCCAGCACCCGCACAGCCTGCTGTCAGGAAACTTGATGAAGTGCACTCCTTAAGAGACCACAGAAGAGCCCCGAGCCGCGCAGTCTGACATCAGAAACAGCCTCCAGCCTGCGTATTGAAAGAGATGCTGTGAGGTGCAAGGCTTCGACAATTTTCCAAATTAAAGCAACTCGGCGTGTTACTGGGAGGCAGCTGGGCACTGTGGCTGCCCCTCTGGTCCCACGTTTTCAGTGTGCGATGGGTGCAGCTTGATGTAACTTCTTTTTTTCCTGAGGAAAAGCCACGCTGTACTGTGTGGGATGTTACTGGGTGGGTTCACAGCTCACTGGGGTTTAGTTAAGCCTGTGGAGAACTTTCCGTAAAGTATCCTTTTCCTCGCTGGCCTGACTCTCTGCTTCCTTTTCCAGGCTGGAGAGTGTGAGAGCCTGCAGCAGGGCCAGGGTGACTTTGATGTAATGAACCAAGACAGGTCTCTGCAGGGACACTGAAGCTGAACACGGTGTCGGTTCCTCTGGAAATACAGCGTAAGAGTTTCTCTGAGAAGATGCCAACGTGAGTATCCAGCGCTGGCCAAGAGAAAAGGATCTTAATTCAGTCACAAAACTCTTCTTTGTCAGTATTTACATCCAATTGCAAGTGACAGCATCCTTGGACAGGTGCTCAATCAGCCTTTGAGGCATGACAGATTTACCTGGCTTATTTTAGGAAGAGGATCCCACGGAGCTGCCATAACCCCTCTAACTGGACACTGACAGAAACCTGCCATTTTCTCCCCACAGCTACTGCTGCCCTGACCTACTCCAAACCTTCTTGGGGGGGTGGGGGGTGTGTGTCTCAGCAGGGCTTGGTAATTCTGGCACACCGCTGCGCTGAAGCGGAGATGGGGCTGCTAGAAGTTTCCAGTAAATGCAGAGGGTGGCCAGGGGGCCTGGACCCGATCCAGGTGTCAGTGTAGACACAGCAAATAATATATTGATCGAACTGGTGTACCTCCCCTTGCAGGGAATCAGATCCTGGTTGCTGCTTCACAACAACTGAAGCTGCTCTGACAGGAGTGACTGATGCTTTTAGATCCAAAAGTCACAGTTCAGTTCACGGGCATGACCCAGCCAATGGACTGTGGCATGTTTGTTTCAGAAAAGTATTTCTTTGCAGTCTAGATTTGGTTTCAGGCTCTTACACGAGAAAGCTAGTAGCTCAGAAAGGTTAGTTGGTGGTCGCCTTCATTTCTGCCAAAGCAGTTCTATTTTTTTAATTGGAGCTGCTCTGTATCAGCTACAATTACAAATAATTTTTGATATAACTTTCCAACACCTTAAAACTCCACTTATCTGGCCCTTGGTTTAGAGAGAGCTAATCCCACAACACCCCTTATCCCTTTTCTTGATGTCAGCAGCAACCCCATTAGCACTGGTGTCTGAAGGGGTAATGACAAAACCATAATTAGTGAGTGTTTCAGCTCCCTGGTGAAAGCCGGAGATATCCCATGCCAGTGATGAGAAGTAAGTCCTCAAAAAAGAAGGCTGAACTGGAGAAGAAGGAAAAGAAGGCTTGTTTGGAGAAAGACAGATTGCTCATCAGCCCGGTAGCCCCATGTAAACTGGTGGATTCCTTGGTTCTGTATATATTTTTGGATCCCGCAGCCTGATCAGTTGCCATAGTAAAATCCAGTCCTGCCAAGACCCAGTGGCCTGAACAAGACCTGATTTTGCAAAAAAACCTTATTTCTTCTGCCAACCTGCGACAAACTTCATGAAAATATCTAACGTGTCCACCCCAGGAATGCAGGTAGTCACCACGCTCATTTCACCCCGGGTGTTCCCCTGGAGCATTTTTGCAAGAACACCTGTAGTCATGGCATGGGTTAGGACGTACAAATTAGAAGACCAACCACCATGGTTTTTCAGATAGGTTTCCAAAGAGTTGATAATGGCTGGTCCTGATGCGTGATACTCTTGATGTTGTCATCATGAAATGAACCTTGTAATCTCTCTTTCTCCAGTGACAGAAGTAACGTGGCGTGACGCCTCGCTGGGAGAGAAACAAAGGTAATGCCTTAAGCTCCGCAGCCTTTCCCTGGGCAAGTGAGGCTTTGAGGCTGCTGGCACTGGGGGAGAAGCTGCCTTTCTGCCACCAGACTTTGGCCACAAGTGGAAATGCATGTGGCTTTATAAAGGAGAGTGTGTAAGGTGGAAAAAAATGGAGCAAAAGTACTCTCTCTCATTATTTTTTTTCTTTTTTTTTCTGGTTTTTTTTTTTTTTTTCCCTAAGAGGGGAAAACCACCTGTCTCAACTCAGTGGGACATGTTTGAAATGCTTTTGAAAGGCATTGTGAGGAGCTGGGCTACTTCTCTCTAGCCATTTTCTGCAGCTAAATAAGAAAAAGTAACAAAACCCGAAACAACAGCGGAGAGGTCCAGAGGCCTCTCCCAAAGTTTGCTGCTGGGATTTAGAGGGTAGCTGCTGGCCAGGACAGCCTTTCGAGCTTCTGAGCAGAGAGATGAGCCCCTGTGTGTGTGGGTGAGTCCCTTGGACAGCTCGGAGTGTGGGAAAGAAGCCCCACAGAAAGTGGGAGAAGGCAGTGGAGGCGTCAGCATCTTCAATTGCTCCCTCTGCTTGCTTTGAGAAACCACCCCAGGCTGCAACATTCTCTCACGGATTAGGATGAAAATCCTGGCATTCCTAATGAGCCCCCTGTGTGGGGAGGGGGACATCTTCTGCATGTCCATGCATACCTCTGTACACAGGTACACAGTGACTTCACATATAGAAATATAGACATATATGTATACACATATGTGTAAGAAATCCTCGGCGTTGTTTCAGCTGTTTCCCTTTGATCATATCTTTCCCTCTACTTCTTTATGCTCTTTTTTTTTATGCTTTTCTTTCCCACTAACACATTTTCTCTATTTTCCCCAACTCAGACCGTGTGTGGCCAGGCTCTGTCTTTCTGCAACCGTCCCACTCATAGCCAGAAGAAAAGAAATACCAGGCTTCGTATGGGTGAAAGATTTTCTCTTTTCCCCAGATAACTGAAAATAAATGGTGATTAGATGAAAACAAACAACCATGTGTTCCTACACCCCACTGCCCGGAGTGGACCTGGGAAATGGAAGAGATTGCTGGCGCGGGGCTGCAGTAATCATAGCTTGGCGTGATGGAGGACCCTTCAGGCAGAGGAAATAGACCCCCAGCTTGCTTCGTGTTTTATTGGTCTGATCCCGTGGAGCTGTGTTGATTTACCACAGCAGATAGAAAAAAAAAAAAAAAAAAAAAAAAAAAAGCGTGTTTGTAGATGTGTGTTGTTAGCAAAATCAATTCACCCGCTCCGGAGCGCGGGCTGGCGGAGGCCGAGCACAGCAGGAAAGTGCTCGGGACAGCAAGTGAGGGATGGAGGAGGCCAATGACGTGTGGGTGGTGGGGCTCGGGTGGGTAGGAAACTGTGACTCCCAGCCATGGGCATCCCCTCGACCCTGAGCCCACCAGCTCCACGCAGGCACCGTGGTGGGGCATTTCTACACCGGCATCGCTGCTGTGTCGAGCAGCCACCCTTGAGGCTGGTGTGGTGTGCACTCCTGGTGTATGAAAGACTTGCTTGGATTTATTTCCTCTGTGGTCTCTCTCTTTGGTTTGCAGGTGCCTCCTCCAGGCCAGGGCACTGGTGGTGTGGGTTCCCAGTTGAAAGGGCGGGGAGGAGGTGTTTGAAGCTTAGTGATTTTTCACGTCAGGTTTCTTTCAGGGAATGGGACAGTCTTAAAATGCTCTACTATGCTCATCCAGCTGTGGCAGGGATCACAGCTCAAGAGCATGTCCATACCTTTTGCTCAGCCTTTCCAGCTTGACTCTTTGCCTTTGCTCATGCTTCTCAGCCCCTAACAAAAATCAAGAGCTGCCTTCTGTGTTGCCATTTCTGTCCTCTCAGTACAGCCTGTGATGACAGAGTTCTTTTGGGGAGCGTGTTATGACCTTGTGGTCATGATCTTTGGAGCCTAATGTTGTAATGAGGGTTCCTGGCTAATGAATGCATTCAGAGACATTCGATGTGAAGGGTCCCCAGCTCCTGTCTCACAAAGGAGCGGTAGGAAAGGCATCAGAAACCAAGGAATCTGGGAGCGGAAATCTGAATAAATGAGCAATTCTGTGAGCAATGGAGTGACTGAAATGGTCCCCATCATCTATTTCCACCTTTCTTGTAACATCTGCAGCCTAGGCAGACTTTCAAATATCTCTTCCCCACCGCAGTGCGATGGGGCAAGGAAAAACTCAGCATATTACTGGGAGTGTTAGCAAGTGTGGAGAGAAAGGGTCCCTGAGACGGGGCCAGTGGAGTTTGCAAGTTAGCTGAAAGCACAATGAAAACGCACCACTTAGTGAATATATGAATAATTCCATACATTATTCTATAGCACATCAAAACACAGAGCCAGCCTCACACGCTTCAGCAATTTTTGCTTCTGAGTGTTTTAAATGAGCTTGAAACCCTCTCAGCCGCTTTTCTTCATAGGTGAATGGCTATCCAATGTACCAAAAGCAAAAATGTAATTAAACTTTAAACTCTTAAAATGCCAAGTACCGCTGGGATAACACATGGGTAAAACACAGTAATTGTTTGTATTTACTCTACGTCTAGTTAGCATTTCTTTTCAGGTGCCTGCCAGAAATGCTGGCTTGGGAAAGGCAAGAACTGTAAGAATGAGTTTGTCTTTGTGAATTCAGAGCTTCAAAGTCTTAATTGACTTTGGATGTGGTGTGATCTCATTACCTGCATGCTGGGAGTAGTGCTCTCCTGAATGCTGGTAATGCAGTGGGGCTTCTCTCCCATATATTTCAAAGCCCTCCCTCCCCACAAGCACACAGCCTTCCTCTCAAGTACTTCAGCCCCATCTCAGAGGATCTGAGGATGCTGTGTTCAGGGTCTTGAGGCAGCACCTTTAAAATGGAAGAGCGAGTCTCTGCTTTTTTTCCCTCAAGTCCTTTCCCCATCTTCCTGGGGCCATGGGAATGGCCGTTTCAGAGGTGTGGGAAACCTCCATGTCCTGGGCATCAAAGTGATGTTTGTGGGCTGTCTTCTCTTTTTAATAGGAAGTGAGGAATCAAATCCTTGTCAGAATAAGGACAGAGGAAAAGGTGTCTAAATTGCCGTACTAAGAAAGTTTTCAGCTGCCAGGCCGCCTCGCAAATCATGTTAGAATTGTTATATTCAAGTGTGAAGTTGATGTCTCAGTCGTACTGATACATTTGCACATGCAGCACCAAAGTAATCCTACTAGAAGTTAAGGGATTTATTGAATGTATGAGGAGACTTGAACAATGTTGTCAAATCCCTGCTCTGGCTGAGAAGAAATGTTTGTTACATTTCCAATTCCAATATTAATATGGTAACTGTAAAAATGGTGTGGGAGAGAAAAGTAAATATGGCCCAAACCCCACCTTTTTTGAGCATTTCAGATGGTTTTGTAGAAGAAGGTATGGGCTTGTTCTTTGATCTTTGAAGGGGCTACTGTGTGTGTAACTGGCAGGGGCTGTGCAGGGACTCTGAGCTTAGTAAACACCGTGGGGAATTTTTCTTTTTACAGTTCCTGCCTTTTGCAAAATGGACTTTCCACAAATATTTTCCACTACTGATAAACCATGGTTTGGAAGCAGAGGTGTTATGCGCAGGGTGCCTTTTTAACTCGGCCTCAGCTTGCTTTTGAGCAGATGTGAGCGAGTCAAATTTTCATATTAATGGGTGTGCTGAGCTTATAA
Source organism: Gallinago jamesoni (assembly GCA_025769975.1). Taxonomy (NCBI): domain Eukaryota; kingdom Metazoa; phylum Chordata; class Aves; order Charadriiformes; family Scolopacidae; genus Gallinago; species Gallinago jamesoni. The sequence continues at coordinate 15,845,807 of JAOQGH010000077.1, read as the reverse complement.
ATCATTCAAAAGAAAACCGTGATAAAATATCTTAGTAACATTTGTGAATTTGTGTTTTGCTAGACTGCTCCAGTTTACTGATGGCTCAGGTGGTTCCACGTGTTCCCAAAAGGATCTGCATTTGTGGAGCAAGTTCTGCTAATGTTCAGGTATTTTGCATGGAGTACATTGCAATCTGTTACAGTATTGTATCTTGTTTGGGAGGACTGAAAAGGTTGTATACCAATCTGCTCTAAAGATCAGGCTTCCAGTGTATTGCTGTAAACAAGTTCTCTGGAGTGGTCAAAAAATTGGAAAAAGCTTCTGGAAACTTTCCGAAGTTCTGCAGAGATTTGATTAATTCTCAAGGCAGAAGATTCCCTTCCCTCCTCTTGACATTTGCTCTGTTTCGTCTCAAATAGCTCATCACCTGGGTGAGGCAATTAAAACAAAAATAACACTTTGATTCCCGTCCCCTCTTTTTAAAATGGCTTTTGATGAAGCCTTGCAGTAAAGACTAGTGGAATCAGCACTATAATGATCATGAGAGATTAGATCTGAGCAGTTTTGTGCGTTTGGTTGGTTGGGGCTTTTGTTTGGTTTTGTTGTTGGTCTTCTTTTATTTTTTTCTTCTTTCTCTTTTTTTTTTTGCAACCTCTTCTCCCTTCTTCATTTTTCAGTCTCCAGAGCT
>JAOQGH010000077.1:15824184-15845037 GCA_025769975.1 Gallinago jamesoni | reverse complement strand
TTCTTTTATTTTTTTCTTCTTTCTCTTTTTTTTTTTGCAACCTCTTCTCCCTTCTTCATTTTTCAGTCTCCAGAGCTCATCTGGCCAATTTAGCCACCCACGTGTGGACACCTCAATCGAACTGTCTGACTGCCTTAGTGGTGAGGGGGGGGAGAGGTGCTTCCAAGGGGTTCTTCATGCTTCAGGGAGTGCTTCAGGAAGGATTAAACCAGCCCTGTTCCCTCTGCAGCTTCTGTAGGAAACGTAAGTGATAAGATCACAAGGGTTTCCAGCTGTATGGTCTGGGGGCTTTGGTTTAAAATGCTGTTTGGTAGCAGTTCAGTGCTAGGCTCCATCTGCACGTACCGCAGAGCTGGGAGAATGATGTGAATCAGCAATCCCGGGGCTTGATCATAACAAACTTGTGGCAATTCCTCTTTCCTGGTGTGATCTCAGGCTATCCATGGGGAAGAGGAAGCCAACTTCTTTAGAAGCCTTGGCTGAATGCTGTGGCCCAGTCTTCTATTCCCACCTTGCTGAGATAACAGATGAAAGGCTCACATGAACAGGCTTGTACATCTCTTGAACACTGTGCTCCAGGGTAGCCAAAAAGTCGATCGAAATCCAACCTGCAAGAAAGATGGTCAGACAAGCCAGAGAGAACCATCTTTCCCTTTAGCACCAGGGAGTCTGCAGGCTTCCCATCCGATGTCCGTTGTTATTAACAGCCAAGCAACAAGGCAGGAGCAGTCTCTGCCCTCTCTCCAGGGTGGGAGGTGTTAATGGACGGGTGTGAGAGGTTGCAGTTGGGGTGGGGGTGAGAGGCAAGCAATCTGAACACATCCATCAGGTGCGTTCCTGCCAGCGGCTCTGAGCCAAGTGATGCAGAGAAGGCAAACCAAGCAGGCCTGAGGAGTAGTGGGTTTAGCAGTCCGCTGTATGCATCCCCTATAGCTGCCAGGACCATGGGGTTTGGCTGTTTTGGATGGGAAAGGTACTGGTCCAAATCAGAGGTCACCACCAGCACCTCCCTAGGAACAATGGTCCTGCTGTTCTGTTGCAGAGAAAGTGTGAAAAATGTGTCACATCTTAATGAATGTTTTGACATTTTCTGTAGGATTATGGATGAAGCAACAGCAAAACCTCCTGTCAAAAGCCAGAAGCAACAATGAACTAGATTGTGAGTGCCTCAGCGTATGTCAAATCCTTGATATTCCCAAAGGATCGCATCTCCTGGGTTTTCATTATTTATTCTTTCTTTGCACCCGTTTCTCTGCTTCTTTCAGCTCTTCTCTGCCTCACTACTGGGAATTCCTTTTCCTGCCTCTTTTAAACTCAAATGTCTCTGTTCTGCTTCTTCTATTCCTTGCCCCATATTTGCTCTCTCAGGCCTCATCCACTGAGACTCTTCATTGCAACCATTCTTGCCCCTTTTGTCTTTGAATACCTGCCTGCTCCTCCTCCAGTCCCCACATCCTCTCTTCTCTAGACTTCAGTCTGGTCTGTTTGAAATCCTCCCTCAGTTTCCCCATGTCCTGGTCGACCTTATGCCCTCCTATATACATTTCTTCACCTCTCAGACAGTGACTCCTTGTTCCTCTCTAATTTTAGGATTTCTCTCCTGCACTACTTTTTGATTCTGCCACACCCTGAGTCCACCTGTCCCAAATTGCTTCGTTGCAGGGAGGTTTTGCAGGCTATATTCATCAGCTAAGTCTTATCTTCCTCACTTTTTTTTTTTTTTCCTGTGACAGGGTCTGAAGATATCCTATGTGTAATGTGGGCTGGGCTTTCCCTTACAATGCCAGTAGACTGTCAGGGGCTCCATAAAAGTATACACTATTATATACTGTATTATGGCTCCACAGCATCATCATGTTACCCAGCAGAAAGGCTGCAAAAATCCCAGATTACACTTCTTCCTCCTAGGTGGTGAATTGTGATTAGAGAACCCCACGAAAAAATTGAGTTGCTTCATTTAGTTCTACTCTCAATCCATCAGCCTGAGGGTTACTCTCTCCCCTGCAGCCGTGGCAGACCGAAATAGCACTATTTGTTCTTGCCAGTGGGCAGAGAGGACACGGCTAACCTGCTGAGCTTCTCCCTGCCAACTGGCTGCTGTTTGGAGATGTGGGCTGAAGTGAAGATCTGCTTGTCTGCGGTTTGGAACTAATTGTGTTTTTCGACCTTCCGACTTTTTCCGTTGCGTATCAGATCTGAAATTGGAAGCAGCACGCTATTTTAATCATCAGGCAAAAAGGGCTGCTTAGGTCCCACCTGTGCCTTTGTGTGCCCGGGAGTAATGATGACTGCTGTTTTTCCTAGCTCACAGAATTAGCCCAACAGGGTCTCTAAGAACTTTAAAAAAAAAAAAAAAAAAAAGTCTTAAATTAGATAGAATGGTATTTGGCTCTTTAATTACTTTTTGGTGATGTTTCGATAATGCCAAGGCAGCATGGATGGATATCACAGGATTGTTATCATTATAGTTTCTTTCATGAGGTAGAAAGGAGAGCGTCACACTTTATTTCTCCAACAACCTTAAATTTAATGAGAAATAGTTTGGCTTCATTCAGTGCTGTATAGTCCTTTATTGAAAAAGCTAGTGGGGTTACTTATTTATCTTCTAAGAATCATCCTGGGTACATCAACGTCCTATCAAGCAACAAATGTTAAGAGATGGTATCTGGGTACCCAGCTTCTCAGTAGCTTTTGTGCTTTTTATCACACTCTAAAGGCTTTTAATCGTTACCTCACTAACTTAATGGATGAGATTCTAATTCCCTGAAGACCTGGGTTGTGCCTCTCTCTCTCTTGCCTGCTCACTATTAGGTTTGAGTGAAGTAACATTAGAATAGTGCTGTGGCTATACTGTCAAAAATTCAGTAATTGAAATCCTTTCACTTTAATCTGGAACTTCTACTGGGGTAAACGGAAAAAGGTTCGGACTCCTGATCTGTTCCACGTTTATGCCTTCTCTCACGCTAGCCTGAATCTGTTGTCTTTGTTCTGCTTTCCATCACAAATGAATGGGGACTGCCTCAAGCTGGCTGTTGTTCTATATTTTAAAACCATAACTAGCAAGAGGCTATGTTATGATATGTCCAGTTCCAGTGAATGTTTGAGGGATGGATAAAGAACTCATGGCTGCCAGCTGAAGAGATACTAATGTACAAATGTGAATAAATACATACATGTAAGTACGTATACAAGGCACATATAGACAAAATTGTATTTCCCATCTTCAATTTCTAATAGTGCTGCTGTAAAGGACAGGTTTTTTGCCACACTGTTGAAAGCATAGTGGTTATTTCTGCAGTTTTCCCCCCTCTCGCAGAATTTTTTTTTTCTTTCCTAATTGGTCTTCATAGTTGAAATTTGTTTCTTGTTAACAGTCAGTTTCATTCTCTGTTAGCACAGCCCCTCTAATTTTTCCAATAGTGCAGCATGAGATAACTAAAGAATAGTTATTCTCACTTGGGATTTAATTTCTTGCAATGTTGTGGATAGAATGGTAATTAAACAACTCACTGGTTCAGGAAACTGAGCACAAAGTACTGATATTTGCATAAACTGCTTGACAATTGGTCCATGCAGTGCCTGAACACTTCATAGTATTAAAGTATTTATCTTCCAGACAACTTCCCCCAGGAGATGAGAGTATAATATCTGGTTTTGCTGATGATGAACGGATGCACATAATTATTAATTGACTTCCTAATGACATATAAGGAAGAGTCTCAAGCCAAACCTAGGTCTCTTGACTGCTGAACTTTTAACCATAAGATCAAATTCCTTTCAATAGCACGTGTATTGTGTATTTGAATTTAAAGGTCCTACATCTTTCTGCTTGCGTCCATCTGACTGCTGGCTATAATTTTGGGCTAATATCTTTTGGTAATAGTAAATAGGAAGAATCTCAACTTCTTAAGTTTCTATCTTGTTAGGAACTTTGGTGTTTGGCATTACAGAAATCGGAATCAGCTATTTTTAGCCAACTGCTTTTCTCAACAAGTGTAAATAATCTCTTCCATGTTCGAGGCTTTAGGTTTGTGTATTCTGTTAATTTATTCAACTGGAACGTGTTTAGAGAATGTTGAGGCTGCTTTCATATCAAGTCATAAGAAAATCTTGTACTATGGTTGGGAGGCTAGGTTTTTAGACAGTCAAGGTTTTGATGAGCTATGAATAGACCAAGTAGCTATAAAAGGTTTGGGAAAACATTTTAAAAAATATTGTGACCTTAATGATACTACAAATTGTAGAAGTGCTGTTAATGTAGATTAATTTTAATGGCTGCTTGAAGAACCTTTGTGTGTATATATGTATGTATAATGAACTAGTGCGATATGCAAACTAGATAGTCTAACTTACCGAAGGACACGTATGAGAAGTAGTTCTTTGGGGTTTTCTTTAGTATGAGATTTTTTTTAATAACAACTGCTAGTCTAAGAAGTCTGTGATTATGAAGAGACTAACAAGCTGCTTACAAGCTTTTTCCTTTATCAGACTATTTATTTATTTTTTATAAATAAATACCATTAAGATGGCTCTGATCAGTTTGTGGCTGGGACTTTCTGTAATGAGTTGGCAGAATTAAACCTAACCAAAGTAACAGGTGTAAATTCAGTTCTACTTAATGTCATGTAATATGATTGTTACTATTCTCTTTTACTTTCTCCCCATCTATCTCCTCATAAAATCCCAGTCATTGAGTATATTGGATGCTTCTTCATCACAAGCCCCAAATAAAGCCAGGCAATGAGATAGTCTATTTTATAGGAGAAATTCAGGCACAAAGAAACTAAACAGTTTGCTGGGAATCAAAAAAACAAAGTGGAGAAGTGAACAGCTGTGCTTTCAAATCTCAGTCCCAAAGAAGGATACAAAACATGGATATTTTGATACTGGTTCTGCACTGCTTTAAATTTTGAGCTATTCCATCCACTGAACATGGAAAGGTTTCAGGGCTGCTGGTTTCAGGTCCCAAAGACCCCTTGCCCTTCATCAGTCTAAGCTGCAATTCATCACTGTCTTACTAGAAAACAAACCAACCCAAACCCTGTAGCGAACTGACAGTCTGCAGCACTTCCTTTCCTTTTTGCTTGATTTCTTTTTTGTATTACAAATTACTAGCCTTCACAGCTGATGGCTGAGCTTTCTGACATCAGTTTGCTGGAAGGACATCTGTATTTTCTTCCATTGGCTTCGTTAGAAAGCGGCAGTGCATGAGCAAGGTGTGTATAGTCTCCAGCCAAGAAGATCAGGCCCAGGCGGTAGCTGTGCTGGACCTACTGCAGCTCAAGTTGTCACTGAACAGTTGACAACTGTAGTAAAGTAGTCCAGTAGCAGTAAAGGACTGAGAATCCCAAGCTCAGCACAGCTGCAAGCCATCCTACTGGTTGGTTACTAGGACATTTAGCAGTGTCATTGCAAGAAGCTTATCAATGGTTTTCCTTGATCAGAGATGTTGGCCTGGAGGATGCCTGGTTGGCCTGGTAATGAATAGAAGGGCTGTAACACAGTCTCAGGTAAGTCACTCTTTGCAAAACTAGCTGTTCAGTAGGTGGTCACATCTGCTTGCCACTACTCTTGGAGGACAGCGTGCTCACTTTGTGCACTTTGTGCCTTATGGGAGAGGCTCAAGGGAAATGTTTGGGTCAGCCCTTATCAAAATCAGGGCTAAGTCCCAAGTTGCAGTTCATTTTTCCATGCTCCCAGGAACCAGTTGTATCCTGAGTAATAGAAAGGCTTAAGAAAGTTGATCAAGAAATGCTGAGGAAGATTCCTCAGAGCTTGAACAGTGGACTTCCTTTCCAACCCTCTGCCCAAGACTGTATCATAGTTCTGCTAATACACCTTGCTAGTTCTGCTAATACACCTTTGTTTTGTGTGGTGTGGGTGGTGGTGGGTTTTTTTTTTTTTTTTTTTATTGGTTGGACTAGATAATCTTAAAAGGTCCCTTCCAACCTAGGTGATTCTGTGATTCTGTAATCCAGCCATGAGAAGTGAGCCTTATAATATTGCTTTGCAGCCTTCCTGAGGAGCTCATTTTATGTAGTAGCTAGCTATGTAAACTGGAATAAGGTTTCTTTAGCAATGGCCTGGGCTTCTGCTCATTGTAAAACCCAACAGGACAAGGTGATACTCGCCACACGGGTATGATATTGCCCTGCAAAATATCACCATATCCCTGTTTTCTTCCCAAAATATATACTATTGTGTATCAGCAGAGATTTCTACAAATGTCATAGGTCTGCAGAAATCTGGTGCCATGTAGCACTGAGGCTTGTGTCTAAGTAGACCTTAATTTCACACCAAAGCAGCACTGTGACTCCACGCTGTTCTGGCCTGCTGTGTTGCTGTTAAGCACACTGTGCTTTTTTTGCAATCTGCAGCCCAGGTGCACTCATTAGTTCAGCCAGCAGCTGCTGGGAGTGAAAGCTGGTGGACAGCAAAAGGATGTGGTTCCAGTGAAGAAGACATCAGGAAAATAGACAAGCGAGCTGTGGTAGTGGTTGTGTGTGAAGCACTTTTGTATTCGTGGCAACCTGCGCATTTGCAAAGAGCGCAGAAAATCAAACAAAACCAAATGCAAACAAAGAAATGATAAATTAATCAATAAAGCCACGGGCTAATCAAATGACACCCTCCTCAATTACTCTAATAGAAAAAAAAACAATTGCTGGTTATGGCTCCTGGTTTAGAATGGCAGTCTCTGCAATCAAGCACTGATTCAGGTGTTAGTTAATTAATCGAGCGAGCTGTATGGAACAGGATTCCACTTTGGGTTTTTTTTCATTTAATAAGATAAATGGATTCAGTTTCCCAATTTCATACACCTCCCCCAAAGACTGTAAAAGAACTACGCACGTGAGTTTATGTCATGTTTGTGTGTAGTCTCACAGCTGTGTTCGGTAAAGACAGGGCTACAGGACACAGAAGAGCTCTGCTCCTCTGCAAGTGCTTGTGCCTTGACACTGTGTAATGCCTGTGTCATAACCAAACCTCAGCTTCAACACTACTAGTCTCTAACCTCTTCTTCTAGAAATCCTCTCCTCAAACTACTAGAAATAATTTACGAGTTTCCAGATTAACTATGTCTAAACTACCTTGTATTTGGGCCTTTCAAAAGGTGTCTGTTCATGGTTGGGCTGCCTTCCTTTATGTCTGATGCTTCCTTGGGGATGCAATAGTGGGCATTTGTACCACAGAGAATCCATCCTGTCTGTCAAAGAGCAGGCTCTGGTCACTTTCTGGTCTAAATCTTTCTGAATTTACATGTGATACTCAAAAAAAATGACATTGTGTTCATCTCCCATAGTATATTCCCTTGTTCATTGTTCATCTTCTAGTACAAAAGCAGGGAGAAAATTCTATTTCAACTAGTTGGAGTTGGAAAGGAAGGGATTGTAAGTGGAAATTATGTAGATGTAGCCTTGGGTGATTACAATAATTTAGGGAACAATTTTTTGAACTTAGGTACCTTGGTGGTCATACAATTGACTTTGGCCCTCAGCCTCTCTGAGGTGGGAAAACAATGGATTTGTTTCCTCCAGACAAACTTCCCGAGGTCTGTCAGACTGCCTGTCGGTTGTGTGCTTCTGTATTTCATGGCCATGTGTGACTGTGGAGATGCTATCTGGGTACCAAAACCAGCTCGGTGTGCTCTGGGGATCCTGCCAGCCCGGCAGAGGGTGCTTTTACAAAGGTAATCATCACCAATGAGTGCCAATCCTACGAAGGTCATAGTTTCTCCTCAGTAACACTAGTATGTCTCTGGTGCAGGAGTATAACAACCACTTGTGTGTTCAGTGGTGACTCTTATCACCTCTCTGCTGTACCAGACTAGTGAAAGTGGTTCCTATTATCTCCCCTTGTTCAAGAAGAATCTAGGACTGAGAAACCAGCAGCAACGTTTGCCCAGAAGGCAACTGCTTTCCTTCTTGTCCAGAAACTTTGCTCCCACAAAGTTTTCCATAAGCTTTAATTTTATTTTTTTTTTCTGTGAGAGTGAACCTTGTGTCAAGATAATGAGCTTCATGCATTCAAATCAGGGCTTGAGTGTTAATTAGGTCACTCTTACTAGAATGATTTATTGACCTATATTTGGCATTAGCAGCCCTAAGTTTTCCTCCACAGAGAGTCAGTGAAAATCACTTTCATCAATCTTGAAGACATTGATAATCTTAATTTTTTTTCTCTATTTTAGGTTTTCAGAGCATATTAATAAATAATCTACGCTGAGGGTCTCACTGAATAGTTCTTCAAGATGTTGAGAAGCCTCAGAAGAAAAAAAAAAATCTTGATTTTTAGATTTTCAAAGCAGATTAATAAAGATCACCTTTGTAGACTGATTAACTATTTCAAGCTGAACTGGAGGGCTTTCATTGATCCCAGTAGTCACTGGATGTTATTTAATATATCACACATAGAGAAGATGGCCCAACTATTTATATAGAAAAAGGGCTTACAAAAGTCTTCAAAGCCAGAATCAAATATCTTAGGTTTGAAAATGTGATGGAGAGCTTGTAGAAAGAAAGGAAGTTCGGACTAAGAACTTATAGTCCCTTACATTTCCTGTCCTGAGCTTCAGAACTTTTTCAGAGCTCTTGACATGGGGATGGGTAAACCAAGTACTAGTAACCTTCACATTTGTGCATATTTGAACATCTAACGTGCCTAATTAGAGACTGATGTAGGTCTCTGGAGTATCTTAGAGTATTTTCTTGTACTGACTGGGATGATTTTATTTTATTTTATTTTTAAAACTTATGAAATTCAAACCCTATGCCCTTTTCAATATGGGAGCATGAAACTGTCATGATGCAGTCTTCGGGCAAATAAAAGCAAGTCATCTTCACAAAACATACTCTTAGGCTGTGGAGTTCCTTGTTGCAGATGCTGTAGATACTAGAAGTTTACACAGATGTAAAACATAAGTGGACAAATTCCTAGGGAAAAAAAAAAATCTTTTGATAGGTATCCTCTTTGGTTTGGGAAAACCTTAAACAGAATTTCCTGGAGCCTGGAAAAATACTTGGAGGAACATAATTGAATTCTTGCCCTGTTCCAATATGTTTCCTAAAATAGCTGGTGTTGATCAGTATTGGAGGAGAGATCCTGGGTCAGCTAATTCTCTGTCCTGGTCTCCTTGGCTTATGTGACCATGCTGCCTGTGTTTCCACCTTCTGCCTGCATGAATTTTTTTTTTAGTGGGTTGAATTATCATCAAATTTGGCAGAGGGGTAGTAATCTCAAGTATAGCCAGTTCTACACATTTTGTAAAAAGAAGTGGCCTGAAAGAGGTTAAGGAGAATTTATCTGTTTTGTCAGTGCACGATCACAGCATGTACTAGATAGTAGAGGGTCTTCACAAGAGTGCACCGTTATTATGGTCCAAGCTTGGGAGAAAGCTTCAGAGGTCACACTCTATTAGACACCAGAAAATCCAGCCAAAGAAACAGCCAATGAAACAACTCATTTCAATTACCTTTAATCTCAGTGTTTTCTTTGCAGGATCAAACCTGCAGAAATTTCCCTGAAAGAAAATTACCATCTTTTTCTTCGGGTCTGTTTCTACATAACAAAAATGGACTCGCGGGAGAAGAGAGGCCTTCTCTCCTCCTCCTCGTGAATTCAAGGATCATTAAGTGTTCTTAGCAATGATCCAAGATTTGTCTCTGCAGAGCCTCCATGCTACGATTTTTATATAGTTCAGTTCTTTATTTAGGTCTATAGACCCCTGAAGTCCTTGCATTAGAACACCTGAATCGATAGGAAGAGAGAAAGGCTGGTTCCAGCCTGCAGGTAGGAATAATAAACACATGCAAGGCCAGATTTTGCATCCTTTGCTGCTTTTCAGTTAGCCCGTGGCTCTGACTAGAGTCCAGCTGAGTCAAATGAGATAAGTTGATGGTTAGGCAGGAGGGGCAGTCCCCTATGGGCTATAAGGAGGCAAACCGGCTGGAGCTCTGGCACCCAAACACGGGCTCGGTGGTGTTCCTGGTCCTTAACAAACCCAGGCTGGGAGGACATTCCTGTGCTAACAGCCCCTCCTGGAATTGGTGCTGCTGCATTAACACTGCTCTCTGGGTTAGCAGGGCTTAAATGGCCACACAGGATTTCCCAGGTGGGAACAGGAACTTGGCACTGTATATACGTTCCCCGGTTTAAAAAAAAATAATAAAATCAAATCAACCTGTGCCAGCTATCCCTTATCTCCCTTCACTTTCTGGTCCCACAGTTTCCTTTCTAATAAGATCAAAAGGGCATCTAAAGGTAATAACAAGATTTTTTTTTCTCCCCTAGTGAGCTTTCTTCTCCAGCATGTTGATGCTCCTGATAACTGACCGTGCTTTCGTATTTATTCATGAGAGTGATTCTGGCCTACAGATCCATACCGTTGATAGCAAGCAGATCACTCTGGAGACATGACTGGACAAGAAGAACTAATTGGTATACAAGGTTGGGAACATTTGCAGTGAAAACTCTCCTCAGGCTAAATTGGAATTGGTGAAAAATGTCTTCTGCTCCACATCTCTGCATAGGTGCATGTGGATTGGCATTTCGATAATTGGGTTAAGGGAGCAGAGCACTTGGTTCTTTCAGCATCAGTATAGATTAGCACCAGGTAGGTATCATAAATTAACGCTGAATTTGAGCTGCATGGACTACATGTAATTAGTTATGTGCAAGTGAGTGTTGCTGAACATGAAGCAAATACTAATGGCTTCATGTTTGGGGTGAAGCACTGTATATGCTCGCTTGAACCCTGATGGCTATTGCTTATGCATCGTGGAAAGATACTGGGCTAGAGACTTCTTTAAACCTACAGTGGCTGTTTTTGGGTTCTCATATAACTTGATAGCTAATAACTTTGACTAGAAAATCTATCTTCCTTTCATATATTTATATAGTAAAAAAGGGGGAGAATGAGATAGATTGGAAAATGTGCACAAAAATTGGCCAAAATGTGGAAGGGTTTTGACTCTGTTCCTGAATTAGAGGTGGGGTTGTTTGATTTTGTTGATGCATTTCTAGCTTTCTGGCCTTTAAAAAAGTTTCTAATAAAAATCAAATCCCAGAAAGAGAGCAGCAATTTCTCAGAGGTGGAAAATAACATCAAAGTAGAAATGATTTTTAGAGCTGGCATTTCTGGGATGTTTAATGATAAGTCAAACTTGGCAGAGCAGAGAAAAGCTCAGCTAATGCACAATGATCAGAGATTTTTCCCTTGACTACCACCATCTAATACTATCAACAAGGCTGCATACACCCTACCAAGAGCAGATGGGAAAGCACTGGCTAATGACCATATGTACAAGCTTTGGAATCTCTTCTTTGCAAAAAGGCAGATACTCCAGATGAAAGTTTTATTCATATGTGTATATGTATAGCTATTTATGAGTTACTATTAAGTGAAGGTTGAATTCATTGGACAGAATCCTTGCAAAGCCTCTTTTGCTTACTGCATTGGGTCACTTCACAGCTTCCCAATTTGGAACTACTCAAACACACAAGGCGAGATGGATGCAAAATCTGGTGGTGCAATGGGTCATCAAAAGGAAGAAATCAAAATCAAGAGACATAGGATTATATGGGAAAGGTCTGGCTCACTGATGGATAGCAGAGGAGGACTCACTTTTGGCCCTTGTAGTGCTCCAACTGGGAGTCTCACTGAGCACCCAGATGCATTGCCAGGTTGAAGAAAAATGGTTAAAATCCTGCTGATCTCCTTATTGCTGCACTCGTATTTGTCTTCTTGCAGGAGTGAGCAGGCAGTACAGCTTAAACAAGGTGCAGAATAAAAAGAAGCACAGAAAGAAAGGATGTTGGAAGCATCAACTGAAGGAGGTACAGAAGGACTGTTCTGAACACATATCTTCATACAGGGTATGCACTTGGCTGGTATCTGGGAGAGGTATCTATGCAGGCTGAGGGACATCTCTGTCCAGGGAAAAGCCTTGTGCCCAGAGAGTCGTGTAGATCTTTGGTTTTAGTCTAAGCACTAGCAGAGACCTACCTCCTGGGTCCCTCTCAGGAAGCCCAGTCCCAATCCTCACCCCTACATTCTGCTCGCTAAGAAAATAACACCTTTTACAAGAGAAAATCTACCCATTAAAATGAGAATAGGGAAAGGCTAGTTATAAATTTTAATTTTAAACAGAGATTTGAGGGAGGAAACCATTATTGTTGCTCCTGTCTTTAACAGTGATTTTCAGATTTCCTGTCAGTATTGGGAGATTAAATTAGCAAGTGCTTCTAGTTTGCGGAGGACATACTGCTGGGTTAAGAAGCTCATTAGCAATATTCGCTGAATTTATATTTATTCCCAAAATCAACACTTGTAATATACTAATTAAATCATCTGTTTAGGACAGCCCCATGCTGTAGCAGAAGGAGCCTGCTCCCATTGTGACACATGCAATACAGCATTTAGATCCCATTATTATTAATGAGCACTGCAGGCTTAATTCCTGATGTGAGTCTCTGAACAGGCATGCACAGCCTCATCCATCTGCTGAATGTTAGAAGCGGTGCCTTTTCCAGCACTCAGGATGCATTAACCCTTCCACTGCCTTTGCTTTGGGGTCATGAATGGACTTCACCAGCAGTTCCAAAACCATTATCTTGGTAGACGTTGAAAGAGGGCCCAGGGGCCTTCACAAGTGAACCAAAGAGATAAGATGGATATGACGGAGCTGTGGAACTGCACAGAAGACATTTCCAGATTTCCCCATGTTCCTGGAGGCTGAGTCATTTCATGAGGAAAGTAGAGCTTCTTGCTATTAGTTGTCTTGCCCTTAAGTTAAAATGATTTTAACGATTCCCTATTCTTTATTGTATCATGAAATGTTTACAACTTTAATTTCTTTAATTGTACTAGGGTACAATTTCCTGCCCTGGAAGGTGCCTGCTGAGCTCATCCTCTTGTCAAGGGACTCGCACCGTTGGAAGAAGACAAGCTCTGGTGTCTGCAAGTCCCTGCTTTCAGTTGCAGCTTCTCCTCCAAGACATGGATTTCTGCAGCTCTTCTGCCAAACCCTGACCAACAGTTGCAAGGAACAGGTATGACTTTAGACTTTTTAATTTATCAGCTCCAATCGCCCCCTTGCTGAAATGCTGGAAAAGGAGTAAAATCTTGGCTGTAATTGGCAGAGGTTGGGTGTGCATGGAAATAGCTGTTGAGCTGATGCTTCCCTCTCTCTTTTTGCCTGTGTCAAAGCTGGGAGGGGAGAATCTCTCTATTACAGAGTTTTGCATTTCCCAGCTGGAAATCATTGCAGCAGGGGTGAGTGGCCTCTTGCTCCATGACACGTGGCAGCTCCAGGCTTTCACTCATTATTACTGCAATATAAATTCCTCTGCCACGACTAGACTTCATCCTACACTGCGACATTTCAGTTATAAAAGAAAATACATGTGGTTGGTATTTTGCTCATTAGTGTCTCTTCTCCACCTCTCTTTGTTTCTCCCATATGCTGAGACAGCCTCTCTGGGGCTTCCCTCGCTCTGGGACTTGCTGGAAATGGTTGCTCTTCTTGTTGAGGCTCCGTGTGGCTGGTGGAGACCGTGTACTGCTGTGGGTGGCTTGGCCCAGGCAGCGTGTGAGCTGAGCAGATGTGGGTGTCCACACAGCCCAGGGATGGCGCTTCCATGGTTGCAATAGGTCTGAGAAATACTGCACTGAGCGTGTGGGGCCTCAGCGAGAGGGAATGGTGGTGGCCACGCATCGCTGCATACGTGGGAGATGGGTCATAGTGGGACTGACTGGAGGAGGAGTCGTGTGGCTTGCAAGGGTCTGTGAAATGGTGGATTTCCCCTTAGGCTAAGCATGGCAGAGGGGAGATTTCTGCAGTGTTATCCCAGGCATGCAGTTTCTGTTCTCCAGCTGGCCCAGTTTATACCAAGAGTAACTTTAGGGCCCTAGTACAGGCTGTCCTGATGTGACAGTAGCAAAATCCACAACTTTTCGATGACAGGCCAACAAGGAAAATTCAGTACGCATTTTTCATCCTATCTTTGTGCAGATTGCTAGAAAGCAGACTTTAGAGCTAGAAGAGACACAAGTACCGGGGGTTTTGTATGGTTTGGCTTGTGCAGTGTCTTTGTGAGGGGCTGTTTGTGTGTATTTTTGTGTATGTGCACGGTGGTTGCTGCGTGTGCGATGCCAAACACGATCAGCCACAAACCCCATTGCGTGGGAAGCCCAGAATCTACTGTTCCCTGAGAAACTGGATCACTGCCTTCAACCAGCCCGTGCAGCTGTCTCTCATGGGGCCAGCAAAGGACCTGTGGGCACGTGGCCATATTCTCTCCTGGGATTGCTGGGACGTCTACGAAGTTCATCCTGAAGATTCTGTCCCACTGTGATGAAGGCATATGAGGCAATGAGTGTATTTTAGGCATTTATTTACCTTGTTTTCACCGGTTGCTTTTTCTGATTTCATCCTATTCTCCCTCCCTCTCTCCTTTCAGGTAATTCTTAATATTAAGAAAAAAAAACCTCAAACCACCCCTGCCTGATGCAATTGGAGGCAAGACAGGCACATTTTATTAAGGACCACAAAACACTTAGCAGCACGAGGGTTTTCACGTGTAATCAGATGCAGCAATTGGCTTGATTGCAATTGCTTCTGGGTCTGTTGCACACAAGCACCTGATTAGATTTTCGGCGGCACTGCCAATTCTGGAGGAGCTTTCAGCTTCGCAACGTGAACGGGCCTCGGGGAAATCATGTGCCTTGTCCTTAGTGCCACCACCTGGAGAAGGGAAAGATGGGGCAGGCAAATGAGTTTGTAAGGACTCGCCCTCTAAAGAAACTGTTGGCTTGATGGGAAAAAAATGAATGAATTTCCAGCACCTCTGCCTGCCCAGTTTAACACTGGGAAGTGCTTTCTTAGTCTTCCTTCAGTTTCCCAGTGGTATTGGATAATAACTTCGTGCCAGACACCCCCTCATTGACCACAGAGCTCTATGGACTGCTGTGCAGTGGCTCTGCTCTGCTGTCCGACCCACATCTCAGGGATGGAGAGGATGAACATTGCCAGCCAGGGAGGGACCCTTCTCCTGGCCTTCTCCCTTCGTGTAGATGGGTAGCAGGCAGAATTACCCACCTGGATGGAGGAGAAATGAGCAGAGGTGGCAGCACGATGGCACCAGACAAGACAAGGCTGGTAACGCTGGGTACTTGGTAACATTTCTGAATCATTCTGGGTCTTTTCATTCAGGTACCACCTCTATTTCCTGTAGGTACTCACCTGTGTAGCCTCATTGTGAGGGCTGTGCGGTCTGTTCTGCCTATTTACAGCCCCAAAACGCAGAGGATGTTGCACATCCCTTCCTCTGCCTGGTCAAAGTGAGCCCCGTGTTGATCTCAGCAGAACTGGAGCTCTTCAGCTCAGGTGAGGGACCTGAGCGCTTGAGAGGGTGCTGTGTTGCTCCCAGTCATGGTGGGGCTGGATGCTCCTGCAGCTACACTGCCCAAGTGCCCAGAAGTGGGACTGGGGCAGGTTGCCTCCACCCAGGCTGCTCTGGGGACTTCTGAGACACACAGCCACTGGTGGCCACAGTCATTTCCACTGGGGACTGGGAGAGCTTCTTCAAACGGCAGTTTTCAACTGTGAGGAAAATCAAGTTTTTGCTGAATCTTTTTGCTGTGGAAAATCCCAATTCTGAAATATCAGGTTGATGAATAGTGACATCTTTGATCTAAACAAATGCTGATGTTTGTGGCATTTTTGAAATGTCAGCGCAAAGCTAAAATCCTCTTATTTGACTCTTCTTGACTGAAAAGAAAACAAGATCATCAAGCTGAAACAAAGTTTTCCTGTGAAAAATATCACCTGTAATTAAAAGAAAAAACCAAACTCTTCTCTTTCACGAAGGAAGTATTTTATCAAAAGAATTGAGCTCACTGTAGGGTGGTAACGTAAGTATTTTTCACATCAGCCACCATCCCAAGTGCTGTTTGAGGGAGTGCAACTTCAACATCAGCCTTTTGGTTGCTCTGGTGGGCATACCTTAAGAAGACCAGATTTTTACAGGCAAAATGCTCTGAAAATCACCCACCTTCGTGTTCTTTCTTGATGTTCAGAAATGCCTTGTGGCTCTGCAAACTCTTGATGATTTCCAGCTACTTGGTCCCACTCTGGGAACTCATACATGCCCCTGCCAGTGAAACTGATGAGAATTTTGCCTGAAGAAAGCTTGCAGAATTGGACTGTGCTCCAATTTGTTTTTCATCATGTATAACAAAGTGCTTATTTACTTTTTTTCACTTTGCTCAGCTTGGACAATTAAACCCCTGAGTCATTTTGCTTTTATTTCAAATCAGTTGCAGTCCCTGGTTCGCTGACTTGCCTGGAGTTTTATAATGTTCGGATACGAGAAGGGAAAAACGGCATTAAAACCCCTGAAGATGTTAAAATTCATATGCTCGGATTTACAGTGCTGCAGGGGCTATCCATTAATTTGATGAATTTCTTGATTTCTCTGTATGTATATAAGTTTATGTCTTATTAAGATTTTTAGCAGCAGGGAGATATGTTAATAGGCATTCACCTCTTGAGAACAGAGCTGTGTGATTCAGCAGAGGGAGAAGGTGGTCTCAGCCCAGGGGCCGTTAGTGGAGACCATACAGGTGGGCAGCAGGTAAGTCCTAGGGCAGCCCTGGCTGAGAAGTGTTGGCAGAGCTGGTTGTGGAAAAATCGTTGCCCACATCTAGGGCTGGAGGTCTGACTCAGGCAGGTGATATATGCACCTCATTCCCATTAACAGAAATAAGCGAGCAAAAATTAAAGCTTTTGTTGGCTGGGAGCACTTCTCCTTGGACTGGATTTAGCACCTGGTGACAAGAAGCATGGCAGAGCTTTGTACTTTCCCTGCTGAGCTGGCTGCATCTTGAGAAGGGCTTTAGCACTTGGGGAGGGCACATGGCCTCTTTCTTGCCATGGCTGGGAACACTTAGCAAAATTGTGTTTGTTACATTCAACCAGTGAGAACTGGGGACTTTTAATCTGAGAAGAGTTTGCCAGAAACAGATGGATGTCAGAATACAAGGATGGATTAGGTGCTCACAGCTTTATAAATCAAAAGCTTTTCCAAACAGCTGTAGTTTGTTGACTCCTAAGCATTTCCCATGGAGATGAAGAGACCCTCTGAAATTCTGCACCTGTGGGTTACTGTACAGCACACATGAGCTTCTTTTGCTTAGCCTTCTTTCACAGATCCTTAAGGAATAGCTAAACTGTGAACCTCGGGATAACTGCGGATAGCTTTCAGCTTTCATAGCTGGAGATAAGACTTAAAAATGGACCCTTTCCAATAAGAAGAAAAAGGCAATACTCCTCAATGTTTATGTATTTTTTTTTTCCAAAATCCCATATGTTTGTTGGTTTTCCTTGCTCTGTTTGCAAACCTGGATCTGGCAATGCTGTTGGAGGTTTGGCCCTTTCAACCTTTCCTACAGAAAGCAGAGACAGCTGTGACAGGAATGACAGCCAGCTTTCTGTGTCTGAAGAGATCAGGTGCTAACATAAATAATACCATCTATTAATTTCCAGAGGACCTCTCTTCTGGGGGCGCAGTATTTGGTTTGCTGGTTTTGATTTCATCAGTTACGTATTTAAATAAATAGTCTGGTTGATAGGATGTGCTGCCCTGAGCCCTAACGTTGTACTAACTCTGAGCTTGTGTAGAAGATGCACGGGCAGGCAGGCGTGGGTCGGCAGAAACGGGCAAGGACCCCCTGAGCCAGTCCTGAGTGTGAACATAGGCAATTGTCATGGCATACCAGCAGTTTATTTGTTCACAGGGATTACTGGTCACCTTAAATGCCTAGGGGACATTCAGTATGACACAGATTAGGCTAGAGGGTCCACAGACAATTCTGTTTTCTTGTGTCTGAGACTGATGCTGCTGTGAGACATCCATGGCCACATCCTCCATCACCACTGGATGTTGAAATCAGGCTATGAGCAATTTTTGCCCTTTAAACATATTGAGGCCCACTTTTCTGGGGAATCTTAGAGATGGTCTCAAGTCAGCTTGATTTAGGTAGTAATTTTAAGGTTGTTATTTCAGTATAACCTGTTACTGGAGGGACAGACCTCAAAGCCAAACCAAAGCCCTGGGGAAGAAATGACTTTTGCACCCCCCAAACCACAGGAGCCGGAGCGTGGCTGTGGGCTTTCATGCCATGCTGGGCAGCTTGCTCAATTTGCTGGGTGGCACGAGAGTGGCTTCTGTCAAGAGCTTTCGGCAACGGAGCTGAAAGGCAGGTCCACTCCCCATGCGTCACTACTGTCATGCCCAAGCACTTCTCTCTTCCCCAGGAAGCACATTTCTTCTGCCTCTCAAGAAAAAGCCACAGAGCGTTGTTGACCTTTTGAGAAATAGCAGAGAGATGAGTCTTGGATGAGGGACTTCCTGCACTACATCAGAGACAAAGCAAATAAACAGTCCCTGGCTCGGAGGAGACGCTGCACATAGCATCCAAAGCCCACGCGATACAGTCATTTCCAGTTACCTGGAGTAATTTGCTGCCCACTGCCTGCCCAGGTTACAAAAGAGTGGATACTTCTTCATTCCTTTGATTTTTAGAGAGCTTTGGCTCAAATTCCTTGCTGTGAGCACAGCATTGTAAGTATCTTGGTGAAAGCCAGGCTTACAAACTGCTCCTTCTTCAGTGTGAGACACTTCATTAACTGCAGGGGAAAGACAGGAATGACAGAGGGTAGATGAAAGGCAGGTCTGCATTTCAGCCATGGGATTGCAATTAGCAGCTTCAACTGTCTGTAGGCAGAAACCTTGGCAAGTTGGGATGTTTTCAGGGTTTGGTATTAGGGGAAAAAAAGCAAAAGAGAGTGAGAAAAGAAAAAAAAGGAAGAAAAGGGAGAAGTCCAGGTCAGAAATATAATAGAAGAGAACATGAAGTCAGCATTTCCTGTCTCGTTGTACAAGTCTTTTCTGTGTCTGACAGATAGCTGCTTCACAGCACAAGTGACCCATATTACTTCTTTATTGTTTAAACAAAGAAAGTTGCCAATTAAAATGACTTGAGTTTATTTCAGCACTTTGTGCTCTGAGAGCCTCATCGATTGGAAGGGAAAGCAGAGGGCTGCCTGCTCTTCTCTGAAGGAATACAGTCCTTTCAAGTACATCCTACTCGCCTAGCTTTTGTCAGAAAATGTATCAAATCACAGATATCAGACATAGAGCAGAGTCTCTAGAGATCATCTAATCTGCCCCTTCACCCCAGAGGCTGTTCCAGGGAAATGTTTTTCTATACGGTTCTTAAAACCCTACAGGAGTCAACACACTTTCCTGAGCTACCTAGTTCCTAATTCTCCTGATATCTAATTTAAATCTCCTTTGCTGCAGTTTAAGAGTTTAACACTGCTGGTTTTGCTCTGTCCATAATGGACACCAGGAGATGACATATCATGAAATCCGGCAGATCTCACCCTCTGTTCAAAGCAGGGCTAACTCTAAAGTCAAAGCAAGGGGCTTCCTCTCCTTCAGTGACAACTGCTAACTCATTTGAATACCATTACCAGATCTTCTCCCCGTCCTCTAAGCAGTTTGACATCAATTTTTTGAATTTTTTCCCATTTGCTAGACCGTGTTTGTTAGTTATTGTCGAGTTTTTAGTCTAAGCTGTATATATATAATGGATGCTCTCATACACCTACACGTGTGCACCCATACACAGACATATGCATACATGGATAATTTTTGATGAGTAGAGCAACAGGACCAGAAGACTTTCCTTGGCAAAATGATTTGGTAAAGTGAACTTAATTCTTCATGCTGGGAGTAACAGACTGAGTTGTGCAATGTGAAGTGCAGTGAAACATTAAATGGCAATATGCTATCTGGCCAGTAGAAGCATTTACATCTTGTGTATGATGGATGAACACGATTGTTGTTATGGCAACAGAGCCCTATATGCTTGGCTTTAACCATTTCAACAGCCCCTGTAGAAGGTGAGGGTCTCTCAAATCTCCTTTAAGAGTGTATTTACCTATTTGTCTGGCTGGCATTGCTGTGGCTTTGACCATCAGCAAGATTTTAATCTGTTGTCCCAGCCGGCTCTTCAGCATCCCTACGCTCACTGATAATGGGATTTTGAAGAAATGGACTGTGAACAGGAGCCGGTGGTGTTTCCAGGATCACCAACAGGGTTTCACTTTGGAACCTGGCTGTGAGCAACAGGGATCACTCCTATATGTGGAGTGGCATGGCTGTGCACGTCTCTTGATGGACAGGAGAACCGGTCTGTAGTAACCTGGCTGAATATAGCTCTGAAAACCTGTAGAGCAAAGAAGCAAGGAAGCCAAACTGCAGTTCTAGTTTATTTATCTGGGAGCCACCTTATTTCTAAGAGCTTCCTTGCCCTAACTTGGCCCAGGAGCCATGCTACAATACAACCACTTCTAAGAGATAACATAATTTTAGTATTTGCATATTTGTAGTGTGGAGAAAATCCAGACAAAGATAGGACTCCATTGTGTCAAGTGCCATAGAAACACATGGCAGAGAATTTACTGATCACAAACTAAACCTAAATAAAGGGTAAGAGAATGATACAGGGGGGCTTAGTACAACAAAGAAATCTTGCAAAGCAATGAAAATTATTTAATGTTTACATAGTTTTGGGGAGTTGATATGGC
Organism: Gallinago jamesoni; assembly: GCA_025769975.1. Lineage (NCBI taxonomy): Eukaryota > Metazoa > Chordata > Aves > Charadriiformes > Scolopacidae > Gallinago > Gallinago jamesoni. The sequence continues at coordinate 15,824,380 of JAOQGH010000077.1, read as the reverse complement.
ACAGGAGAGTTGTAAGAAGGACTCAAGGAAGGAAGATGAGGTAGCTTTCATAAATATAGCCAATTCTGGTAGCTGCTCTGTAAGGAACACATCTGTCACAGTTAAAGCTTGGATTCAACTGAGCCAGCAGTGTGCCCAGGTGGCCAAGAAGGCCAACAGCATCCTGGCTTGTATCAGGAACAGTGTGGCCAGCAGG
>JAOQGH010000077.1:15811944-15824084 GCA_025769975.1 Gallinago jamesoni | reverse complement strand
TAAGGAAGAATTACTTTACTGAGAGAGTGGTCAGGCACTGGAACAGCCTGCCCAGGGAGGTGGTGGAGTCACCATCCTTGGAGGTATTTAAGAAACAGTAGACATGGCTCTTCAGGGCATGCTCTAGTGCCCAAGATTGTTGGTTTGTGGGTGGGTGTGATGTGGTGGGGTATTGTGTTTTTTGTGGTGTGTGGTGGTTGGTTTCTTTTTCTTTTTTTTTTTTTTTTTGTGTGGTTGGACTCGATCTCAGAGGTCCCTTCCAACCATGGTGACTCTATGATTTTTAAACATCCTCAGACACAACTGATTGTATAGTTACCATGCCAATAATATGTGGATTGGTGTTGACATGCTTTTAATGGGTAGGTATTTTTACTTTTATCTTACTTTTTATGTTATTATTAGAAAGTGTTGATCAGGACAGCGATATTCTACCTGTAGCTAGTCCTGGGTCTCTGGGTACTTCTAGGACATCCCTGAGAAAGGAACTGGGAAAAGAAAGTTTGTTAACTTGGTTGGCTTGAATCACTGCAGAGGCTTTAACATGCCGCCGCTGGGATACTCTTAGACCCCTGTAAACCGAAAGAGGTTGAAAAATCACTAGTGTAGAATGAATAAGCTGGAAAGAGTTGAACTTCTTGTTTTCATTTTCCCCAGCAGATGTTCAGTTGTTGAGGCATCAGAGCCACCGGATGCTGGAAGAGGCGTTTATGGATGACCTGCTATTCTGTGTCGTCGCCTCTGGAGGTGCCACCAAGCCGGGCTGGGGGCGGCAGCAGCTGGTAGGTCTCAGTGGGGTACTGGGAGTAATGGCTGTCATCTGCTGGACGGGTGGAAGTCACGGTGGTCTTCTGCTCAGTCACCACCTGGTCCCTGTCACATGCTGCAGAGATTGATATAAATCAAAGCCTCTCTGCAGCGAAGGCTTGAGAAAACAAATGGATGTTTTAAAGCACAAGAAAGGAAGTGTAAGAGATGCAGCCCTAACAGTCTGCCCGTGAGCGGGGTGGTCACACTGTTTGGACTGAATGCTGAAAAAAGTCATCAATGAGAGGGAACATCTCTGGGAGCAAAACTGGAGGAGTAAAGTCCAAATCAAAGGCCAGGGCAAGACAAAGGACACGGCTTCCCTTATTGTATGTAGTGGCAGTGAGCTCTGGGCTGAAAAAACAGCTAGGGGAAGGGATGGACTCTTCCTCTGAAGACATGCAGGCCAGATGTCACCTAAGAGAGTAGCTTGTAGGGAACAACCAATTACAGGCTGCCAGACGAGAGGAGACCTTTGAGCTCAGAGACCCCTACCATGTGTTTCATTTTGGACTGGTAAACTTTGACAAGCAGGTAGATCAAGTGATATCTTCATGCTTTTTTCGCTGATGGCCTAGATTTGCTTCTGTTCTGGTTTATTAAAACTAGCCTTAAGATGTATCTGCACCGTTAGGCTCTTGTAGCTGGTCTCAGCAGTGGGAGAGCAGAGAATCAAGAGTATTGGATGGTTACACCCCTTGGTGAAGCCAGGGCAGACATGGGTTCTTATGCCCAGTATTAAGTAGGTTATCCAGAAGCTTTGCCTAAATTAAATTAAAAAAACTGATAAGGAAGCATACTCTATGGAGTGCATTTTCCAGGACTCTCATTTTCCTGTGTGATGTTTGCTATCTGAAAACAAAATGCAAAGATTGTCTCATCCCTGGAAGGAGACTAGCCAGAGTAGTCAGTGACACCGTTATGGATTTTTCTGCAAACACTTATGAAAGGAACAGGTACAGATGATGCAACAGCAACCAGATCTACATTCATTTTAACCCTCTCTGCAAAAAAAAACCAAAATAAAGCAGAAAACCTAAGTAATTTCTATCTTGATCAATTTAAATTGATCCCCCCAGTGTAAATCACTCATGGAGCATTAATTTTTATGCCAGTCAAGGAGAATTAAGTGGCCTAATCACATTACATGTTCACCATTACAAGAACTGCAGAGCTTTTCCTGTATTTGGTTGGAGGCTATTCCATTTGGCTGGACTCTTTTGATACTGCTTTGCCTGTGTGTGCAATTAAAAGACTTTTTTTTTATTAACCAGTTTTTACATTACACTCAGCGGCCCCGTCACACAACTAAATGACCCGTTTAACAAGCATGATAAAATCCTCATTAGGGCCTATTATAGGATTTAGTGGAATCTTCCTGCTTCACTACAGCACAAGCCTAATCTAATTAACTCCACCACTTAATTCACTCCCTCCCTCTTCTTGCTGTTTATTGGGCTTTTTGTGGAAAACAGATCCAAGGAACACAATTAATGTAATTTATCCTGGAAAATCCCCAAACATTAGCAAGCTACAAATGTAATTGGAAAAGGCATCACAGAGTTCAAGCATAGTAGGCAATTACTCCAAAACTACAGCGCTGCATATTATTGTGTTACTTCTTATTATACTTTCCCAAGATGAGCAAGGAGGTAATTCTAACCAAGTGCGTTTAAAGCTATAATTAAGGGTCATCTTTGTGTTTGAACAGCTTTCATATTTAATCGAGGAAAAATGTGTGCCTTCAAGAATGAAATGTTTTGCTAGGATGAGGATGTGCAATATGGAAAGGAACTGAATGTGTATTCCTGAACTCATTAGTATAAACGTACAGCAGGTCCCAGTTACAAAGTCTTGTGTAGTTATTTGTGGTCGGATTTACCAGTCACCAGAAACCAGAATTCAGCCACAAGAGGTAGTTAGTCTTCGTATGTTTTTCATGGCAACAACGTGTAGAATATTTATGAAACACAAGATGTGCTACAATAAGGTTTGTTGGCCACTGAAGGTGGAAGCGACACTTGGGAAGACACCACAATGCTATTCTGCTCTTTTCACAGGCTGAAGCCTTTAGTTTGTGCTGTTAGTACTTTTCCTAAAGGTGGTAAACTCCTACCAGATCCTGAGACAACCCAGCCTAGTTACGCTACACCTGAGATGACCAAATGATCCCAGAGGTTCCCCAAGAAGTTAGGGGCTGACTTTGGTATTCAGAACCGACTATCTAGCCAGTTGTTGGGACCTCCTGGTTCGACAGATGACTCTGCTGTCTGGATGAAAATCTGATGATGCTTCTGTGTTACCATTACCTTATAGTTAAGGTAAATGTAGAAGGTGACTGAGTTTCTATAAGAAATTAGAGTAATCTCTATCCAGTATGGGAACATGGTACAAGATGCATGTGGGAGTGCTGAAGAGGTCAGTAGTGGTGCAGAGAGGTATGGGTCTTGTCTAGCTCTTCATTTTAGCAGTTATGTTTGTATGTGTGTGAGAATGAGAAAGAATCACAGACTGACAGAATGATATGGGGTTTGAAGGCATCTCTGGAGATCATCTAGACCAACCCCCCCTGCCAAAGCAGGCTGCGCAGGAACGTGTCCAGGAAGGTTTTGCATGTCTCCAGGGATGGAGATTCCACCACCTCTCTCTTTTTACCTTGTATGGATTTGGCCTCTTTTGAAGTTGTCAAATCAAGGCAAGCTGCCTTTTGAGCAATGATGTGCTTTCATGCCACACTGAGTGCAAGATGGAATTATCTCATTTGCATTATGCAGGGGCTTGAACAAGATGACATGATGTTCCCTTGGGGTCTCCAGTGTTTGATGCTATTAATCTTTTTTATTAGCTTGGGCTTGGGTTTTTGGGAGCTTGACTCCTAGGGAAGTTCAAACCTGCTTTCCTTCAATGTGGCAAGCTTTTGAAAAATATGACAAAATCTGCTGTTGCTGCTCCTTCTGGAAGCCCCAGCTTTGGTCCATCTTCTCTAGCACAGCTTCCTCTAAGGGCAAGAAATAGGAAGGATGCAACCTGGGAACAATCAGACAGACACTGAAACTCTAGTGGAAAGTACCAGAAGCCTATACAACAGCCTCCTTGCCCAGGACCAAGGGAGTTACTGCTTCTGAACTTACTTCTTTCATGAATCAATGCATTTGGAATAATAATAATAATTATCCATGTGTGGAGGGAAACCCTTAATTAGTTTCAAATGATCTGAGAGACATGGTGTGCCCAGACACAGCTGCTCTGGCATGTGTGGTTGAGCACAACAAGAATGTCTCAGGCATTTCTTTGATTCTTCAGGGGACCTGGTGCCTAAAAAAATGCAATTAGCAGCAGGAAAGATGCACTGTATATTGCCTGGCTTTGTGGAGTCTTTGCTGAGATGGAAAAGGGCCACTCCTATCAGTTCTTGCAGACCATCTCAGCACAGTGGCTGAGGTTTCACAGCCTGGTAGAGAAGAAGCTGGTATACTGGAGGCAGGTCTCGGGCACTTTGCAGTCCCTGAAGTTAAGTTTTGTCCTCTCCACTGATCTTCTTCCTGAGCAAGGGCCACTGAATTTGCCCTGGCTTGTTACTGCATAGCCACGCACCAGAATCACAGACACAGCTTCTGAGCTCTAGTGTTGCCAGTAGCTCTGCTCCCAGCAGTAAGTAGGACCAGGTGACCTCCAGAGGTCCCATCACACCAACATTTCTATGATCCTGTGTCTGTATTGCGTTGCTAAGTAGGCTCCATAGCAATAAACTTCATGTGTCAAATTAGTGTCATTGGAATGGTTTTTTAAATAAGTTGAAAGAAAAAAATATGCGTTGATATTTATAACAGCAAATACATTCCATAAGAGCAGGGTTTTTTTTTGCTTCCAACTTTGCTTTGGTTTTCAGGTTAAGTAAAATAATGGTATGATTTAATGTTACAGTGAGGTCACTGAAAAGACAGTTGTGGTAAGCAAACAGAATATGATACCCTGAGTGTTTTTGTGAGGTCATACTTGCCATATTTACCTAATTAATGTTTATGTAAATTAGACTCTTGAAGCATAAAAACAATAGCCGCCTTGAGTGGCTTCCTAAGGTGATGCTGGAGGAGCTGCTATTCATCTTATTCCCAGCATACTGGGGCTGGAAATATGGGAAAGCTCATCTGTCATTAGCGCTAACGTTGATTTTAGCACTAAAGGAAGTTGGCTCATATTTTGTTTGTTTTTTTTTTCCCCCATGCAAACACAACTCCCTGTGTGAGAGACTACTAAATAAACAGCTTAATAAAGAAAAATAATTAGAAGCCTCCTGCAACACTGAAATGGATCTGCGTTCACAATCACCATGGGATGGGGCATCATGGAGGAAAAACACCCCAAAGGATATGTAAGAACTAAACTTATGGCAGCTTCTTGCTTGCAATATGGTAGAGTTTGTTACTCGTAAGCAGGTGTGCTCACAATGTGATAGTACCATGGCTGATGCCAGGCCAAAAATGTCCCAGTAATTCTTGCTGGAGTGTCATCTTTGGAGTGAGAATGGAGGATGTCCTGGTTTATTATGGGTACAACTGTAGAGGAAAGTCCCAAACAACACTATTTCCACAGCTGGGCTCAGCAGGACTGGGCTTTGCTTTGTCTCTGAAGTACATTGCCTGTTTGATAATTATAACTCAAAACCCGAGTTGAGTTGGAGGGGCATGTCTCCAAGGCAGTGGGATACTGGTGGCTGGGCAGGGAAACTTCTTGGCAAGGAAGGAAACTGGTATGCCAAAACAGTAAGGAAAACACGGAAGCTATGAGTGAAATAGGCTTTTTATCCACCATTCACTGAGAAAAAACTTTCTGGCCGCCTCAAGCAAATCCCCATGGTGCAGATATTGAGATAGGCACCAGGTAAGTTATTATCGATAATTGCAACGGATGGGTGACTCTTCAGAAGAGGGGGATCCCTGGGCTTTCTGGTTTTCACCTGGAGTCAGCTTTAGATTGTCCCAGAGCAATTGGAGCAGGAAGACTCTGAAATGACTACAAAAAATGAAGGAGGCAGTGAGCTCCCTGACTGCTCCCATTAATGATGATCTCCCTTCGGGTGAGAGAAGCTGCAAAGCCTTGAAGAGACATGATACTTGCTCCGTGGGCAGAATTTCAAGCTTTACTTCAGACTTTCCTCTTTGTACCAGCAACATGGAGACATTCAGGTTTCAAGTATGAGCAGAGTGCAAGGAGTTACTGCAAATCACCTTGGCATTCGCTGGTAGATGGACCAGCACGGTGCCATCCACCACTACTGGGAGGATCACATCAGACAGCCACTCTGGAGTGAATGCTGTGGCTCCAGGCAGGGCTGACCTGTGGTTTGTGGATCTAGATGAGTCAGCTTGGAGAGGTTTACCATTAACATGGCAACAGGGAAATGATGTCCACATGGGGAGTAACATGGCCTTCAGCTGGGAAGACTGAACAGACACTTGGAACTAATATCAGAGCATGTGTGCTCTAAGGGTTTTGTTTTTTTTCTTCCAGATTTGTTTTATGCTTTTTAGTTTTGTGGTCCAATTGTTTCTTAATTCATTAGGTCAACCATCCCCCCCCCCCCATTGTGACTGTCCGTTCTGGTATTTTCTGTTTGCCAGAGCAGACTGCTTCACTGTATTGACCCTTGTTTCATCACCAGCTTGACTGGAAAAGCTGTCCAGTCTGAGATTCCAGGTTTCCCAGTGACAGAAAATCATCACAAGCGCAGGCAGTCCTAGCTCTTAATTACCAGAACTGTTATGTTGTGGGTTTCCTTCTTGTTATCTCACTGCAGTGACTATTTTTGGGATTGCTTTTGTACCAACCTACTGGTTTGAGGAGCGCTTCAGCCAAGTCCTGCTTCCCAGATGAGCACCGAAAGGCAAAGAGCAGCTTTTGCATCTCGGCTCTGAAGACGGACAGCTCGTCTCTCAGGTGGGACATCTGAAGGAGGGCAAGTCATCTGCATGGATGAAATCAAAGGGAGAGCAGGAAACAAAGCTGTTGAGAGTCATGTCTGCCCTTAAAAGGCAGGAGCTGATGGTCAGGTCTTAATTTTTGCAAATGTGCTGACAGCCATCTGACGAAAACGGGTTGTGATTTGTCATTGTCACTGGAGGCTACAGAAGCATGCTTTTGTTCATGCCTGCTAATTTCTGCCACGCTGACTCGTCTTGGTCTGTAGTTTTCTGGAGGGGTACCTGGGGCTTGGCAGGCTTTGTAGACCACGCTGTTTTGCAGGGCCCCGTGAGAATATTTGGGGGAGGGCAGCTGTCTGCAGACATCCTCAAGGTAAACCATTTCCTCGTAAAGAAAACGAGGACTGGTCTCCTCTGATGGGGTTTGCTAAGGGTGCAGTGCTTTCCTGGCTCCGCAGACTCAGCGCGGCAAGAAATTCCTTCACCGTGGAATCCCTTTGTTCTTTTTCTATTTCATTTTACGAGAAGGAAAGTGAAGTAATAAGGAATTCCATTTTAACTCATCACCCCAACCTTGGGCTGACTAATATTGTTCATTTAAGCCCCGGGAGTGTTTCTGTTTCCATGATGGCTTTTTGGTTTGCTGTTTGCCAGCATCAGACCAGGGAATGACTCATAATCTCAGCGCTGTGAATGACAGGAAGGAGAGAGTGGGCAAGGTTTTGTTCCCACCGGCGGGCTGTGGAACACGCAGTAATTTGAAGATCTGTCTCCCAGAGCAAGAGTAGGCTCAGGCATCAGAAAAAATGGCCAGTCAACTTTTCTGCTAAAAAATTAGCTTTTAAAAAATAAATGTATCAGTTTTCTGGGGGAAAAAATAGTTTTTGATAAAAATGTGAATATTGTGAAGACTGATTTCTTTTGTAACTTAGCAATACCTCTGTGACACCTCCAGGCAGCTGCACTTCATACTCTGTTTTCTTCTAGGAGAAAAAAGTTCAACTACACCTCTTGAGATGCATGCTGGTGGAACAGCCAGCTTCTGGAAAACTTGTAAAGAAAGGCTCAACTTGTCTTTTTGACGAGTTTAGTCTCTATAACTCAGTTTCCCCACGTATTAAAATAGGTGCAGCCACCATGCGACCGTGGTACTCTGTAAGACATAGTTAAAGCTTTCAGTCTATTTTGGAGCTGAAAAATGCTGTTTCCTTGTCAGCAGTAAGGATTATCTGTGAAACACTCAGACTCCAGCTCCCCTATCACAGCAACGAGTGCCTGATTTTTATTTTCTTTGACATCTGCCTTTGTAATAGCCCAAATATCCTATTTGCTGCCTGTACCAGTAACGCTGTGGTAGCAAGCACTTTCTCCAGCCATTTGCTGCTTCTCAGCCTGGGCGACAAAACCCATCGGTGTTGGAGGGTCACTCCTTGCCTGGCCTGGGACAGGGCATGGCTGTGCTGAGGCTGCCTGGCTGGTCTAGATGACCTCTCTGCTTGGAAGACCGTCACCCAAGGGACCTCCTCTTTGGGGCAGCCAAGAATTGTGACTAATGCATCTCTTACATACCTCAGGATGTGATTTTTCTGCCCCTCTCAGCTTGCTGCCCCACCTGACAACGGCTTTACTTTGCTGGTGCTCAGGGTCAGCCTTTCCCGGGGTTCAGCCTGGGCTGCAACAAGCCAGCCAGGTGACATGGACACTCTGATGAGGAAAATGCCACTCACCTCTCCCTCTACAGCCCTGCAATATAGATGTATCCTTAGTGAACTTGCAAATCAAATCGGATTTCTTTCTCCTGTTCAAGTAATAAGGAGATTTTGTCGTTAACTGGCAGGTGCCACTTTGAATTGCAGTGGTGAAGCTCAGAATGGTTTGTATATAGGTCAAGCATGGATTACTCCACTTACAAACGTGATTTGGAAGAATCTCTTCTCAGAAAGTTTTTTTTTCTGCATTTCTAGGTGTATGAAGGCATTGCCAAGAGCTAAAAGGAACAGAAGTGCTGCCAGAAGCAGTGCGAATGAGGTCTCTAGTCCCTGTTTCATAACTGCAAACAGGTTTTAGATTAAAAAGAAGGAAAAGGCTTAAATGTCTCTCCGCTTCTTGCATTCTTCTGTAATCCTTGTAAAACTTCTTCAGTATAGCAGGCCTGTGTGAATTTTAACTCCTTCAGAAAGAAATGAGCAACAGCTTTTTAATCTACCCATGCATGTGAGAAACATATTGAAGACAGCCACCATTTTAGGCAGAGGAGTCTCCTTTACTGGGTGCTGTGAGACAGCTCCTGGAATGAGAAGGTGATGGGAGATGTGGAAATCATCACAAAGAATGAGCTTGTTCATAAAAAAGAGAGTTTTCAGAACCACCCAACAGATTTAGGAGTTTGAGTCTCACTGATGTCCTGTTGGATGTAGGTGCTGGGCTTGCACAGGCTTTTTGAAGGCCTGAGCACAGATGGTGAATAGCAACATGAAGAGAATGCGAGGGGCTTTGTATGCATGGAAGCTTTATGAGTTGGTCTAATAATCCGTCACATTGAGTTGGTCTTCCTGAAAACTGTTCCTTGCTGAAGTGAGGCATCATGTTACTAAAATTTCCAATATACTCTGTGTGCTGGTTTCTTGTCCTGGAATACTGTACCGCTCTCTAACTGGAAACACAGATGTGTATTGGGATGGGTAATGTGGAAATGTTGTAGGTTCCTGGTCTTGAAAATGCTTGAAGATGAGTGAGACAAACCTCTTACAGGAGATGAACTATGTCTATTCTGTCCAGTTAGTTAAGGGGATGGAGCACATCCTATTGTACTCCTTTCAGCCATGAACATCTAGGATACTACCTGAATGCCCTTTGGTTGTGTGGTAAGTACCATGACATCTGCTTTAAAAGGTTTACTTTTTCAGAGTAGTGTGAGAAGAGGCACACGTCTCATCAATTTTGCCTTGCTCTTATTGCTTCTACCACCCCATGTCTCTTTTGGGAAAAGCAGACTCAAAACACATACTTGGCACTCTCCAAAAAACTTTGAAATTGTTCTTGGTCTTGTGGGAGTCTGATGGAGCACGTCGCCTGAGATAATTCTTGGTTCTAGCACAGCAGAGATTTGCGGTAGAGACACTACTGTGTCAGGGGAAAGCCTGAGATCTCTCTTCCCAGCTGAGTGTCTAGTCTTTTGATGGGATACTGTTCAAGGGGTTTTGTGCTTAATCTTCAGGAGCAGCTGAAGGAATGGCAATGAAACTGTGGGATGTGTGAAATGTGGGATTTGTAAAACTAAGTTCGTGTGGGAGAAATCCCACTTTAAAACAATGGGTTTTTTTTTCTGAGTGCATTGAGGTATCAGGATCCCAGGCATCATCAAATATGTACAATTGGAGAAATTGTGATCCAGCTGTCATTTCACTCTCATATTAGTACTAAGCAACTGTCCAATAAGCTGTTCTGGATCCAACTTGTAGACAAAATTGAAAGAGCAAACATCTAAAGAAAAATATTAACTCTATATGTATGAACATTTTTACCCTTACTTATGTTTTTTTATTGCTCTTGGGAAAAGTGTTTTTAAATTCTTAAATTTATAGCTAATAGGGTCAGAGATTTATTAGACTAGAGTGGATCACTGCTGTCGTTCACTCAGACTTCCCACGCACCAGAGGCAAAGCATTGCAGCCAGGTTGCCTGTTTCGAATTCCAGATATGAAGTGTGTTAAGAAACACGACTGATTTGGAAAGCTCTTCTACCTGTGACAGAGATGTAATTTCACTCCCAGTTTATATGCTGCCAGTAAACAAAAATGCTTATCTTAAATTTGATACAGTTTTGTATCAAATTAGTCAGAAGCTTTGGGTTTTACCTACTAACGCAGTGAAGGAAAGTTAACCTGAGAGAAGCAAATGAAAACCTTTAGAAAACCAGAACATGTGAATAAGCTCTTGCACAAATTGCAAGAGGCCTCTGACAAAACTTCATTAATTAAGAAAGGTTTTTTGTCTCTGTAAGTGGGGAAGAAAACTTGAAACTTGGAGTCTTGATTCAGCCAAAATGCATTAGGCTGCAATCCAACATCTTCTTCCAGTATTTTATGGTATTGGGCAGAACAGAGGAGGGTGTATAATTAAAAAGGAATTGGGACAATTAAAATGAAGGAACAGCTCCCTCTGTGTTCAGAGAGGCAGTGACAAAGGCAGGTGATTAGGTTGTTTTCGAGGGTGGTTTTGGATTGGCAAAGGAAGATTAGGTCTTGTGAAAGCCTTGCTCTGATTTCTAATTTTCAGATGTTTTTCTCATTTCTTCCAATCTTTTTTTCTGCTGTTGCTGTGAAAAAGGCTTCAATTAGAGGGACAGAAAAAGAAGTGGGAAAAGACAGAAATCAGAAAACCATGTTTAAGTTTCCACTATTACCTAAAAAGTAATATTAAAAACCCCTCTACCTGTAATTAGGGTAATTACCCACCTCCCAGCTATGATGTAGATTTGCTAAGGAACAGTTTCTTCAGAACTTGCAGGTGAATATCTGATGGATAAGGCCATTCCACATCAGCCATGAAAACAACTTGATGCACTTCACAAAAGAAATAACTTTTATTACTTCCAGGTTGCGGACGGACAAATGCGTGAGATGAGTTAACCAGGATCATTCAGGAAGAAGTGAATCCAAATTTCTTGGGCTCTACAAAAATACACAAACCATCAGGAAGTTCCACTGAGCTTGGTAAGAGACATTTATTCTTACTGGATCCCGGTGTGATGTTGGTTCAGTGAGTAAAGATAGAGGATCTTGCCCCTGAAAAAGATGCTGCCTTGGTAGTCTGATGACATAGGATGAAACATGATGGTGGTAGCCCAGAATTGGATTGAAGGGAGCATCTGAGTTGCAATGTGTCATGTCCAATCCCATTTTCACTTTATGTATTATACGTTGGTTCAATCTTATAAAGCTTAGAAATAGTCTTAAAATAAAGCTTAGAAAATCAGAGCTTTTTCTAGGGGGCTAATTAATAGACAGGTGGATTTTTAAGATCACTAGACTACTCTTTCCAGCATCCTGTTCAACTCAGGCTGCAGAATTTTACCTGTTTTCTCAAACATGCTGAAATAGATCAAAGCTACAGCACTAGAACAAGCAAGAGAAATTCCCATTTAAATGTTATCTCAAATACAACATTTTTCTGTGAGATGTGGTAAACTGTCAAAGTGCTATACAGGAAAAAACAGACACCTTGGAGGATAAAAACATATGAAGGAGTCTTAACACTGGGTAGGGAGGGGTAATGGCTTCAAGTTACGCCAGGGGAGGTTCAGGTTAGATATTAGGAATTATTTCTTTCCTGGAAGGGTTGTCAGGCATTGGAATGGGCTGCCCAGGGAGGTGGTTGAGGCACCATCCCTGGAGGTGTTCAAGAGACGAG
>JAOQGH010000077.1:15773623-15792424 GCA_025769975.1 Gallinago jamesoni | reverse complement strand
AGAGCAATAAGGTCTCCCCTCAGCCTCCTCTTCTCCAGGCTGAATAACCCCAGCTCCCTCAGCCTCTCCTCATAAGAGAAGTCTCACCTGCTCCCTCAAACACTCAGTGGAAACAAAGGGAACCAAGCTAGCTAAAGGAGCAGTTAGTGGGGTAAATCAGGCTCCTATGTTATAGGTGATTTTCTTCAAACTCAGGTTAATTTCCAACCTAAACTTCAGGGAACCACAGAAACAGATGACATCATTTTGAAGCATAAAAAGCATAAGTGAAGACGTGTCCTTTAAATTCAGAAATATTTCTTAAATAGCTGAATGTAACATTCAGGTGGTTTTCTGTGTCAGCATAATTACATTGATGACATGGCATTAGATCACTGGATAATTTGATCCTAGAGTCTATTTGGTAAAGAGAAAGCAACTGCTGCTTCTCAGACAGACTGCATATCCAGGATTCTAGATGGGCCTGAAGTTTCATCACCAACATAATTATACACGTATTGCTTATTAATATGGTAAATCAAGAGATGGTATTAAGCATTTAATTGGCACATAATAATGATGTGAAATTAATTAAACGATCATTGGCAGATGTATTTATGTGACCATTAGATTAGATATTAGGAAGAAATTCTCTACAGTGAGGGTGGTAAGACACTGGAACAGGTTGCCCAGAGAAGTTGTGGATGCCCCCTCCCTGGAAACATTCAAGGCCAGATTGGATGTGCCTTTGAGTAACCTGGTCTACTGGAAGGTATTCCTGCCCATGGCAGGGGGGTTGGAACTTGATGATCTTTAAGGCCCCTTCCACCCCAAACCATTTTATGATTCTATGATCTTACTCATTTTTCTTTCCACTTGTTGGAGCTGCTAGAATGTGACAGGGTGATTAAAGAAAGTATCCCAGAGGATATACACTAAATCCATTCAAAAGTGCAAACTGTGGTCTCCTTTTTTGTAAGACAGAAGGACCAAAGTCAAATACATCATTTATTGCAAATTCTTCTTTCTGCTTGAATGACTCTGTCCATTTTCTGGATAGAGACAGAATTGAGAGGTGAAAATGAAGTGCGTGTCTTACCCTGTGAGCACGCTGCTGACATGATGATGAAACTTCACTTTCTGTCCCCTGATTGTCCACCTTAATCACAGGTCCATACATTCCAGCTTCATTGAGAAGCTGATTGCTCATGAATGTCACCTAGCCCCTGAGTCTCCTACAGAGCATCTGATCACATGTGCTTATTTAGATAAACAAATATCACTGAGAGTAGCACACTGAATGAAACCTTATTTGCACAGCTTTGTGACTCGTGACTGAGCTTGCTGGTGTCTAGGAAAGGACATGTTCATCCTGCTGAGTTTTCATTCCTGAAGATAGCTGTAGGGTCTTTTCTTTCATGGTACAAATTTTCATGGAACTTGTAGGTGGGCGTTTAAGAGCTCTCCTCTAGCTAAAGTCAAATGATGCTTTCAGAATTTATTGTTGGGGGACACTCAGAGTCTGGGCCTTCAGGCTGAGAGTATGGGTCCATAAACCCTGTTTGCCTAGACAACATTGGCTACCATGGTCCTGTACAGGCAAACCAAAGACTATCAAAAGAGCAAGCTTCATTTTGTTCATCCTGTCTCAGGTAGTCATACTGCAGTCTTTTTGGTTATCTATTTTATAACAAACCCCACTGTGCCCCTCTAAGAGGGGCCCCTCCACAGAACAGATATTTAAAGACCTAAGTGTGTCTGATGGTTTGGTCCTTCAGCACAAGAATGATTTTCAGTGTCACTGCTCATTATTTTTATATATCTGAGCTAGTTTAACATCACAGGTCCTGTCTTAAACATCACTTAGATCCCTTACCTCATTGTTCTACCATACTTCTCCCTAGAATTATTTACTGGGAGAATTTAACTAGATGAACCCCTTGCTCATTTTTAGTTGTAGTGTGAGACCTTTGCTATTTGGCACATAATCTTGAAAAGGGAACTCAGAGAAAGCTATTAATGAGTAGTTTATATCAATGGCCAACGTCCTTTATAGTACCACCTCTGAAAAAACTATTCATTCAATTGCCCTGTCAGGCAGCAATAACTGCCTCTCCTGATTCGTGGCAAAGCCAGCAGTAAGAATAAGTACTTCCTCACCTTTGGTGCTGTGTGAAGGGAATTTCTGAACGGCTCCAGGGAACACTTATTCTTGAGGATGTGCTATTTTACCCAGTAGGAAACGCAGAAAAGGGGGGTGTGTGTAAAGAAAGGCCTCTCCTTGAAGATTGCTCTTTGCAAACACAGCCCTTACAGCAGCAGGCAAAAAGACAGAGGACTGGGGGAGGATGGACTTTTGCAGCAGCACACAAACCAGCTGAAAGCAGGGATAAATGCAGGATGCAGAGGGACACAACGCAACAGCAGCACACTGAAGTATCCACAACCACCCTTGGAATCAGTCTTGGAAACACCTGGGTCTAAACGAACAGTGCATTTGCCTTACCTTGGAATTCTCTGGCTTTTTTTGCAACTTCACTCTTTCTTCAGTAATAAAGGAACAAGTTGAAGAGGGATTTTTATAGAACCCTTCAAAAAGCGAGTCAGAGTCTGAGGAGGAGGCAGACTGAACGCGTGGTGCTGATTTCAGGGTGCGGAATAAAACCATATGGTCCTTTTTAGTAGACACGGGGAGGATGCTGTAGTCTGGTCTCTTGGGAAGATTTATTTTTGTGTCCCTTCGTGGCAGGCACACCAGCTGGAGGAAGAAAAAAGAAAAGGAGATTCAGATGCAGAAATATGAATTCAGACATCTCAGTTGTGAGGGGGCCTTCAGATAACCCAGGTGCAGACCTTCCCTTGTGTGAGTGCACACCCCCCACCAGTCACTCGTGGTGCCAGGAAAATACGTTTCTTGTAGTTGGTCCTGAACACAACCAGGCACAAATACTGCATTCTGTGTATAGTTGTGTGCTTCCCAGGCAGGCATGGGAGACACTAAAGAGAGGTGCCTGAAGTAAAAATCACTCCCCCCAGAAAGTTCCCCTCTGCACTCATACAAACACATATTCAGGGTTACAGCTGTCCTTTCAAAACTTTCCATAAAGGGCCAAATAGTCTCACTTTAGAGCAGTGCAAATTTCTGAATTGGTAGCCAGGCAGGAAGAAGAAACACTGACCTCTGCCCCAAAAAATATACAACACAAACTTACTTAAATTCTAAAAGGATTCAAAAAAATCTGCCAGAGATAAACATTTCATAATTAAAAAAAACCCTTTATATTATTCTGAAAGATATTTTGGTGTTTGATCTTCTTTAGACTGACTTTGAAGATTTTTATTAAGAGAAATTTGTAAAAGCCAGTTTGCTTTAAAATGGAACGTAGAAATTCTCTGTGAAAAAAAAGTCACTGAAATGCTTTGGCCTTTTGTAAATGATAAGCAAAAAAGACTATATACCCACAAATTCTTTCAGTCAACCCGATGTGCATTTTTTCCATCAAAATCCCTGTTACCCTGCTGTCTCCCTGCAGTGAAGAACCTGTATCACCAGCCTTTCCTGACCTCTCCGTAAAATCTGCTGGATTAATGGTAAGTGAAGACGAGGCAAAGACCTTCCCTACAGATAACAGTCCTCCTCTGACAGTGATGGCATCCCTCCTTTTCTTCAGGCACAGAGACTTTTTACACTTTGGGGGAAAAGGAAATAGATTCATTTCAGAGAACTGCATTCAGGCTCATTTGGAGTTTAACAGCCAGTGCTGTATTAAGAGCTGTCATTTTCTTCATGTGCTCCTACCTGCCAGCACCGGCACAGCATCCTCATGTTCCCCTACCCCAGCCCCCTCCAAAATGCACCCCAGAGCCTACAGTGGAAAACTAAGTGATTCTTTAACTGCTGCTCGTCCCTGTGCAGTCAGGGATCTGTCATAAATGCAGTCTTATAAATCTGAAATTTAGAAAGCTGTGTACTACAGCAGATTTTGCTAGAAACAGGCTTGTTTCCAGCTGAGAATAAGCTGATGGGAGCTTGAAGTGTCCTGTGCATTTCAGAGGGTAATGTAATTTCCTAATTATTTGAGGTGCAAACTTTGCTGCTTCATTGATGACTAGTTTTCCTAAAATTATCAGCACTATCCCCTGCTTAGCTGTGTCTTGCCAGCGAGTAATTTCTTAAGCATTTTGAAATGGGAGGCTTAGAAAACTGCGAGAGTGTTGATAGAAATAATGGCTATGAATGAAGAGCACTGTTCTGCTGACCGAAGTGTTAACATCCAAGAGAGCAGCTGCAAATTAGAAGGTGGCAGCGAAGATCTTTCTAGCTTTCTTGCCCAGTCTGAAGTATGGAGTGAACTGAAAGACACGGGAGCTCGTGCTGAGGAAGTGTATGACAGAGCCTCAGGTCTCTGCCTGAGGGAAATCAGATTAATCAGCTACCTGAAACATCTTCTGATAATTTCCAATTGTTTTGTTAACTCTGCCCAAAGTATTCTGTAGCCAAGATTATTTTCTTTTTTCAAGTGAGGATCACAACAAAGAATGAATGAAGAGAAAGGTGTTTTGTATGAAAGACAGATGGAAAACATTTCCAATAAGGAATATCAGACGAAACCTGAGAAACTGACACTCTGCTCCACCGCAAACAATTTAATACAAAGCATTTGAAACCCTTGAGCTCCACATTGCTGGAGGATAGAAGAGTCCTTCGAAGAAGTATTATTATAGATCAAAAGCAGATCTCTAAGGAAGAGAATATGAGGCAAAGAGGAAGGATATGGGGCGAGATAGACTTTTGGTTCGTCATTGTGCACAGCAATTTTCTGTGTCAATTGCTCTTCAACAGGTGGGGTTATTTACAAACACAGTGAGAACAGGGAAAAAAGCCACATTTGAACACCACACAAGAGCAGTATAGATATCCTGAGTTAAAAAATAAAAATAAAAAAAAAAGAAAGAAAAGAGAAGCAACTCTATTTGAGCATTTACCCTTTAAAATAACAGGTTAGGGAATGGACTTGAAAGATAGATACTAGTTTAAGGATAAAGTCCAGTCGTTGATTTGACCCATTTAGTTACCAAAGTTAAATATCCACATCTTCTACATTACACCGAAAAGAAATTGTATCCTTGCACATCATTGTCTTGCTTCTAAACTTGATGCCCAACCACACAGGCCTGGAATTAGTCCATCTACTTTTCCCATTCTTGGTTCATTGTGAGCTTGGATCCAGATGCTGGAAATATTTAAAAGCCATCTCTTCTTGCTGCATCTGCATCAAGGCTGCCTTCATGGAGCAGTCTGACTCCTTTGGCTTATGAGTGTCGTGGATGGCCACGTAACAGATTTCTGCAGCATCGTTACCTTATTACTTTCCAAGGGCATCACAAGGGGTGCCATGAAGAAGTGAACCTACGAAGAAAGATTGCGTTGACTTACAGCTACAGCATCTGAGAAGAGCAGAGCAGTTGGAGCAGGCAAAGGAAAGTTACAGTGCAATGGACAAAGCATTCAGGGGGGCAGAAAGGCTGCAGGGTAATTTACGGGGTAGGCTGGGCTTTTTGGGCCCTCCCTTAAGGAACGATATATTCTGACTGTGGTGACAGCAGGTGACATCTCACATGAGGCTCATCAGGTGGGAAGTTCAACTGGTCAGCAGCCCTGCTTTGGCTCTAGCCATGATGGATGAAGGGCTGGAGCATCTTGTGTCAGCTCAGACATGCAAAGCACAGGGGTGGCCATGGCTTGGGCATCCATTTCTGAGGCAAGTACTAATAGCACAGCCATGCCTTTGTACCACCTAACAATGACAGGTAGGAAATTCAGGTTTCCTTTCTCCTTGTATTTCCTACAGTGTAAGCGAAGCCAATTCGCAATGCACAAATATTTCCTAAGTATGCTCTGAGCTCTCCACACTTATTCGTGCCAGAAACTTGAAAACTTGCTACAGATTTTTACTACCCAAATGTTTCTGCAATGGCTTTTTAGTTTTTATTTCAGACTTGAAAAGTTTTAGAAAGCTCCGAGTTTCCATTAAATAGGAGAGTGGGTTGAGACGAGTGAAAATGGTGAGAGGAGGAGGGGAAACCACCCATCGTGTAAAACCTATACTGGTGTTTTACTCTGAGTTATTTTACTTGTTTTATCTCATGATGAGAATTGTAAAACTGTAAGACAGAAACCTGAAATCCCATTTGTCTCCCAAATAAATCCTGCTCTGCTACAGTGGCTGATCTAGCAGCTAATTAAGTGGTTATGATAGTCTTCCCAACTCTCCTTTTTTTTTTTTTTCCTGGTGTGATCTCCAGCCCACAGTATTGCAAAGATTAGAGCTTCTCTGTCTTTAAATTGAAGCATGGAGACTTATTTCTGTTTGAAACATTAAATATGCAGAAGATCTAGATGCCTTTTCAGTCTCAGATGCTACTTCAGCCAGCCTAGGCACTTTTCCTCTCGCCATTTCACGCTAGGGTTACTAGATAATATCTTAGATACAGAGTTGCCAGAGGGCTTTATGCACCAATTGGACGGTGAAGAAACAGAGGAAAAATTGTCAGTTTTCTGCATAGACAGAGGTGGGCATGCTGTGACTGTTTGGATCCTGATGGAAGGGCCTTATATTCCAATATTCTGTGAGTTTCGCTCCTTGAGAGATGTTTGCTGCTTCTCCAGAAGGTGGATTTGAAGCTCCCTCCTCTTTGCAGGGGCCAGCACAAGGCTTATTATTGCCCACAGGCAGCCTCTGATGGGCTGCACAGCACGGAATTTCTGCCTCCGGTTCAACCCCTTGATCTCCTTCAGGGATGTGTCTCCTGATTTCGATCTACACGAGACTGAAAGTGCTCCCCAGAATGGGAAGCAGGTTTTTCTCAGCAAGCAGGGCTGTTATGAGGTGCCAACGTGGTAAAGGTACCAGGAATTACACACGCCATGAGGCTCCTGGCAGTGAGAAGGGAAGGAGGCAAACATTATGGTTTTGTTTTTAAAGGAACCATGCTGCTGCCTCTGCTGACAAGCTGAAGGAAGGGGGTTTTCTTTCTTAAAGGCATCAGCAACTGTTCTCTGTAGCCATACATTGAACAGTCTTTGCACATCAAGTTTCTCCCCCTCCTTGACGTTCCCCACTGTGGCTGCCCAACTTGCCAAGCAGCTAGCCAGAAACTGGTCATGTGCCTTTAGGACCTGTACCTTGAGACCTTCACGCATCACAAAAA
Organism: Gallinago jamesoni; assembly: GCA_025769975.1. NCBI lineage: Eukaryota > Metazoa > Chordata > Aves > Charadriiformes > Scolopacidae > Gallinago > Gallinago jamesoni. The sequence continues at coordinate 15,785,233 of JAOQGH010000077.1, read as the reverse complement.
CCTTTGTTAATCTAGAGGCTTTGGGATGGCTGCAAAATTCAAATAAATTCTTCCTTTTCTCACCAACAAAAAGCAGGCAGCCAGGAAAACGTAGAAGCAGAATTGCAGAAGCAATGCTAATAGCTTGACCTGAAGCTGTGTAGGGTGGATTCCTTCTCCTTCCTCCAGCTCAAGGCAAATATTCTGTTAAAATTGTGTTCAAAATATCTCGCTCTTCTTGTAGACCAGAAAGTGGATGAGGGAGAAAGTCAATTAATATAAAAATTAAAGAAATGGTGGAACAGGAAAAGTAAATTTCAGGGGGTGGGTTGTTGTGCCCTGTTCATGCTTCTGCTCCCTGCATGCAGAAGCTATCCTTAACTGTCCTATGTGGTTCTTTTCCTCTATATATTGATTTACCACCCTCTAACTGCAGCTATCAAAATAAGTACCAAAGACATTTGCAGTGTCCCCCCATACCAGTCCACATCATTTCGTGCAGCCCCTTCTCACAGCCATCACATCAAGCCAAGACATCTCCTGTGGGGGAAATTCTCCTACTGCACATCTTGCACGCTGCAGCCATGGCAAGCCCTGATACTAAAGAATAGTTACAGAAGGGATTTCATCCCCATCAATCCACCTGCAACAGCAACAACGTGGAGGCTGGAGAGACTCTGAGCGTTCTGGAGTTCACATCTGGTTGGCCATACCTGATGCTCCTCTAACAGGCTTTACTGGCACAGGCTTTACAAGTTTCCCAGTAAACTCTACTTACTTGGAGGGGAGAGAGAGAATATTAACTGAATTAGGGATGTTCATTCCTGCTGGCAGAGGCTTTGGGAAGCCAGCTAATTGGTACTGTGCTTAAAGTCTTGCTCATCTTGCCAGCCCACCTCCAGCTACCAGAAAGGTCTGATCTGCTGTAGTACCCGTGTCGTGTTTGCAGCCTTGTAGAAATGTATCACATACTCTGAAGCATCTGAAATGGCTTCAAACATCTGTGTTTATATGACTGAATTGAGCCCAGAAGTCACGCTTGTCACAATTTAAGCCAACGATCTTTTATTCTGTACACAATTTTTATTTATTTAAAGATTGTTGTGTCTCTCCTCACGCAACGGAGAAAACTCTTCCTTCAGATTTTCCTCATGGCTCATGTTTTTGAGTCCACTGACTGTTCTTTTTTCCCCTTTATTTACTCAGTTCACATTTTTTTCCCTTTTAAATATGTTGTTCCAGAATGGACATGCCACACCACCCTTTGCTAGTTCACACCAGAAAGGAGGAATTATGCATTATTTTTCTTGGCTTCCTTATGACCTTCCCCTTTTACATGTGTCTCAGAATAAAGTTTACTTTCCTGTATGACATTATGAAATTCAGTTTTGAGATCCCTCCTAACCTGCAGATCCAGTTGTGACTGCTCCTATAGAACCCCGTATTTTTTCATCGTCTTTGAGTTATTTTTCTGCCTTTATTTCTCCATTAATTTCAGGATAATTTTGACAGTGATCCATTCCTCCAAAGTGCTGGCAGCCCCTTACAGCCTGATAGCACTCTGCAAATCCAATAAGTGGCACAACTACTCCTTCAGCCAGGTCATTGATGTGGAATTGAATGGGACGGGACTGACGTTTGACCAAAAGAGCTACTTTTCCAAAGTTTTGCACTTTTCAACGGTTCCACCTAGACCACCCTTCAGTAGCTTGCTTATGCAGGTATTAAGATTCACAATATTTATGACAGCAAAGACGCATCTTAGCCTGCACACTAGCCATATCAGTGGGAAGTCCAGAAATTAATTAGTCATGTAGGTGGCCAGTCATATAATGAAAACCTAGAAAGGCCAGGCCACCAAATGACACGCAAGTGATGCTGAAGGCTCAGGCACCTGGGGAGATATCAGCAAGACAGAGGACCACCTACTTGGTCTGCTTCTTCTGGCTCTAACTTGAATAGGGGATCTTGGTGCATTGCCTGTTTTTTTTTTTTTTCTACTGGAGAAACTTTATTGGGATCTGGAGACAAATGAAGAAGCAGCAGCTTATTCTTATCATCAAGGCCTCCAACTGTGGGGCTCCTAGCACTTACCAGGCCTGGAGAAATTTCAAATAAACCTCAGGTAGAAGGTGGTGGTGCATCTGACTGAGCTACCCGGAATGCCAGTATTTGGTTGCTCAACACCCTGATTCACCAACTCCTAATTTGCTGTTCCTAAGCATAAACATCCAGTGTCCTCACTACCCTATAGATAATCCAGAGACCCACACAGGGCATTTCACCGCTGAAGAAAGGTAACACACAGAAATCCTACAGCCAAAAAAGCTTATTTAAACACACAATTTTTTAAACAAAAGGAGAAAGAAGGGAAGCAATCTGTCTGAAAATCAAAGTTTCCCAAGCCTGAATTCCAGAGAAACTCTCCCCAAATCTTGCACTCAGACAAAAAACCAAACAAACACACACCCAAATTAACCCAAAATGCACCAGGAAGATAGAATATTCCTGCTAACTTACATGACATCCATGAGCACATCTAAGAAAGAATCCCACTCCACTCTCCGAAGCTTACTCTGAGAAAAACAAGTGGTTTTTTTTTTTTACTGCTTTCCCCAGGTTTCCCAAATGAAGGAGTAAGGTGGGGCTCAGTCACACCCACTCTCCTTCACAACAGATTGGTCTCAAACCCTGATTAAAATGAGAAGCTTCTGTCAGCTGCCTCAAAACTACACACTGTTCCACAAGATACAGGGGGATGTTTTGGTGCTTGAAAAACTGTGCTTTTCAGGAAAGGCTTTAAGGCTGAACACTAGAATTATATTTTTTTTGGGCCACAATATTTCATCCCAAAGTGATGTCTGGATTTGCAAAGTAAACTTAACTGCAGTTCTCTGTATTTTTTCTCCTTCCTTTCCAAACACTTCAGAAGAGAAAACTTTTTGTGCACTCATACAAAATAATAACCAGTAGTAACAACGGTTTTAGCATCAGTTGATTGGCACTCATTTTGAAAAAAAAAAAAAAAAAATCTATTTGTTTTGCCCCCTGGATTGTTCAGAAACTGCAGCCCAAGGTTAGCAAAGCTTTTTGTGCTGGCTGTTGCAGCAATCTCACAAATTGAATTGAATCTGACCTTTGTTTACTTGCGTGGCAGGATCCCCCGCATCTCTGCTGTATTTCACACAGTGGGAGGTCAGTGTGGACTGTCCAAGGTCAATCTTGCTGCTGAAGACCAATGGCTCTCCTGCTGAGGAGGTGTCACAAGGCATCTAGTCAAGTTTGTAGCAATGCAAACTTGTTAACTGTTGAGGAGGCTCCGGCAGTTTAAGTGCATTTGACCAGTGAAGACCTTCACCGCCTTGAATTCATTTACTTCTCTGCAGGGAGTAACAAGGAGAAAGAGGCTGAGACAGATGGAAGTGAAAGAATCTGTGAAATTGTCAATCTTTCTATCAAAAAGGCAACAGGAGTGTAAACTGCCTCCTGGAAGTACGTATCGGTGAGCTTAACCTGCAGCCTTGGATCTCAGCTCAGCAGGCAGCTAGGGGAACTGGGATCTGACCTGAATTAATCTCCTATGCAGAGGAGAAGGCTGTATGAAGCACCCGGGGCTTGCCTTTGCACCCTCTGGTATCTACTGTTGATCAATTTAATGGAAGGAGAAAAGCAATTATAGTTTATTAGACCTCGGTTTCAAAATATTTGCGAAAATATCGTCAGCACTGGTACACTGAGGAAAGCGTTGGAGGAGGTTGAGCCGATGGAACTCATCCCTTCCACCGGGAAGGGCCGTCACCAGGGGATGGGAATGAGTGCGAGGCACCCTGGAAGGAGTTGGTTGTCGTGGAGCTGCTTGAAAGCAGTAGAGCTGTGTAAGAGCGGCGTTGTGCTGGAATCAAGATGCCCTACCTTGTGACTTTTTGGTGGTAATTAGCTTCCCCCCAATCAGCCTCTTAATATATGCAGCTATTCTGGTCATGGGACAAGTTTAGATGTCCCTGCATTGACCTCCACTGCACAACAGAAAAATGGAGAAGTGATCAGCCGTGCTCATTATTGAATTTATACATATCAAAAGAGCTTTACAAAGGTGTTCGCTATTTTGCAGATGCACAAACTGACACAGAACGCAATAAGGAACTTGCCAAAGTTTTCTAGAGGAGCAGTATCAAAGTCAGGGCTGCAATGGAGATCCCTGCGTCCTGGCTCAGCCTTGAAAGAACAACTCTATTCTCTGAAATGAATGTGCATGAGCACAACAGGTTCTCCCCAGATCATGTTCTGGTGCAGGATGGCAGAGTCCCCTGGGTTCTGTGTTAAGGCTATCACGATATGTTACAGTTTAGCATGGTAATAACAAGTGGAATTTTTTGCTGTTACTGTTATTATTTGCTCCACTGCACTTACATTTTCTGCATGTGCTCATTTTAGGTTGTTTTATGGCTTTAGCAAAATCTTTTATCAGGTATTTAATTTTAAGCATATGCTCTGGATACCCAGCAACCTTAAAAGCATTTAAACCTCATGTTCAAAGTTAAGTGGGCACTTAACTGAACAGAGATAGACTTAGATGTGCACTAAACCTTCAGTAAGTGTGTGACTGTTTTGCCAAAGTAAGACGTACAGAAACGAGAATAAATCTTCAGATACTGGTTCAATGAGCATGATTCCAGTGACTGCCGAGGAATATACTGGGAGTATAGCCCTCACCACCTATGTGTGGGTCACCTGCATTGGCCCAGGCAGCTCTGCATCAGCCCCTGGCTCTCTGGGGCTTGATCCAGTGAGTTTGGCTCAGGTGGTCCTCAAGCAGGTAAAGGTCATGATGTTGCCCTGGCATTGATGGCACAGGGACTCCTCTAAATCTTTTAAAGGAGTGCCTTTAAAAAATCCTTTAAAGTTTTTAAATAAAGCTTATTCGAAGGTGATCCCCATCCACCCAAGGCTTACCGCTCTCCTTGTATGATGTAGCAGTGTCCACATTTTGGCAAAGACATTGGAAGTCTAGTTAAGGACAAAATCCGCTTCTGTGGGAAAGGGAAGAGCTGAGCAACCCCAACCAGACAGAGCATCCTGAATTTCAAATCAAGAAGGGACTCATTGACTCCAGCTTTTAACAACTTTGGCTCAGGGCCCTGTGGCCAACTGCAGCTCCAGCTCTGCAGAAGCCTTTTTCTAAACTAAAGGTCTCATTTCAGGCTGTATTCAATAAGTGGTTGAAATATGTCTCTATTTAATGATGGTGAAAATTGAAGGTGTCCAGTAAAGCTAAAATTGTGTTTAGTGCTGACGCAATGAACCTAGTTAAGATTCAATTTGCTTTTCCCCTTTGTTCCCCCCTTCCAGTAATAAATGGCTAATTACCAGTTTCAAAGGCTCAGTGAAATTCATCAGCTTGCAGAAATCACAGTGATCACCATATTGCCAGAAAGAAGTGCGACCCTCATTGTTTTTCCAGATGAAAATATTATTTTCCAGAAAATGCTAAGCAATCTCCTGGCTTGAACTATCACACCACAGCCTTTCTCGTCTCCGATGGCAGGGGACTGTGCCCTGATGACAGGATTGTGCCCACCTGCTGAGTGTCACGAGCACAAGCTTCCCACGGGGCAGCCTCATCTTGCGTGTTGGTGTCCGTGTGACCCCTTCTCCTCTGCCACCAGGCAGGACCTGGTAGGACAGAGACTCAGCACCAGACCTGTCCCATCACTGAGGGGGGGGAACCTCTCAGTGAGGCCACATGTTTGTGCCCTCATTTGAGCTGACTTGTAGCAGAATTTGCTCTCTAAATGTTCCCTCCCATTGCCAAAAGCCCCAAGGCCTACAAACCCAAAACCACTCAACCCCAGCGTGATCCATCCTTGCTTGTCGTAGGGGAAGGACCAATGGTCCCATGGGTGACTGGGCTGAGATGTTCCCTTTGCTCCAAGGGCTGATCCCTGCATTACAGAACTGGAGTATTTCAGGAAGTCATTTGTTATCACCTGTGTTTAAAGTGTTCAGTGGTTCATGAGGGAACCTCAGCCTTGAAACTTCCACAGCTTGGGCCAGAAGCTGTCAGGTAAGCTAGCTGCATATATTGTTCTTGGCCAAAGTATATAGTTCAGTTCCAATTAATAGGAGCATCACAGTTAGAGTTTCTTTGTTTCTTTCTTTATTAGGGATGCTGAAACGGACTGTATTGGTACAACCAGACACAGGGTATCAGTGTTGTACTCTTGTCACCACTATGTTGGTTGAGGCCCCTTCCCTGGAGACATTCAAGGGGAGGCTCGACGAGGCCCTGGGCAACCTGGTCTAGTTGGGGGTGTCCCTGTGACTGCGGGGGGGTCAGACTAGATGACCTTTGAAGGTCCCTTCCGGCCCAGATGATTCTATGATTCTATGATTCTATGTTATTCATCAAGATTTTCTGCAAAAAGCAGTAATTGCTGATTCTCTGAGCCCAAGACCCCGTTAAGCACAAGGCTCACAGCACCTTGCTATGTAAACGACGAGTGTGATATAAATAGAGAGTAGTACCCATCCATTCTACTTTACTATATGCCACTCCAAAAACCCAGAAGTCTGAAGAGACATAGCAGAGCACAGAAAGGCCACAGCAAAATTTCCATTTTGTAGCCTGCTCTTCTTTTCAGGCTGCAAGTTTCCTCAAGGAAGTAATCTGCTGATTGGGATTATTACCCAAGATAGCTTCCTCAACTTTAGCAACCTTCTCACAGCAGGGCAAAGAAAGAGAAGGAGGCATCCCAGTAACTGGGAAATCTGTGGTGAGGTCAGGGTAGATACTAATCTGCTGAGCCTGGCACTTCACGGCAAGAAATCTATATGTGCAAAAGGCATTTGCATCTTTTCTCTGTCCCTGCCAAGTTATGCTCATAAAACCATTAAAATTGCAACTTCTCCCTGGCAGATGAAAAAGCAACAAACCCAGGGCAGACCCCTTCCCTTTACAAACACTCCCCCTACTTCCAGGAATGCTAACAAGCCCTGTGCACATCTAACAACTTTGGGAAGATTCATAATTAGGATACAGTGTCATTGAGCTTTGTGCTCAGTGTTTAACGAGACAGACCACAGCTTAACAAGCAGAGATCTTGTGAGTTGCTGGTAACAGCAAACACTGGATTTACTCACTTTCTCTCATTTTTTTTCTCATTCCTTTCATCCCTTCACCTGTCCTTCTACTCATTCCCTGCTCAACACAATATTTGCAGTTGTCATAACAGAATTTCTGTAATCGATCCATATTAGGGTCGAAGCAAAGGATTTTTCTCTAGTGGAAAAAATTGATTTGTAATCCTTTTTCATAATTTAAATCACCCAAGAGCCCAAAATGCACACCAAATATGTTTTCTCATAAACTTTTAGTGCCTCCTTGCACTACAGAGTCTCTGTTCTGGCTCGTCACCTGTCTGTAAAGTAGAATGCTTCCACAACCCTTTATTCATTACAGAAGTGACAGCTGAAAAGCAAAACAAGAGGTGTCATTACAGTCTTGATAGCAGAGTGCAGGAGCTGTCTGCAATCTAATGGCTCCTGCAATTACATCTTGATTGAATGCACTGATGAAGCTGCAGCCCCTTTCTTGAGTGCCATGTTGTGGGCATTTACTGATGACTACACAGCTCCTCATCAACATGCCATGACCCAGACCTGACTGAGGATTACAGTTTGCACAAGTGAGAAAGGGAAAGCCTAAATGCTGGAGTGTTTGCTTAGATTTTGCTCATAGCATTTTTGGAAAGTGTCTTGCGTTGGACTTGCAGCCAACCAATAGGGAGTGAGGAAAGTTATCTAACATTTTTCCTCAACTAAATGTTACTATAGTAAATGCCTGGAAGCCTTTATCAAGACTAGGTCCCAAACATTTTCTGTATCCCAAAGTAAGAACCAGCTTTGGTCCTAAGGAGTTACCAAACCTAAAGAGACTGGGCTGGGAAACATGTTGTGAAGGTCCTCTTTGTTATACAGGAAAATTGAGGCCCAGGAACCCAAATGTCACAGCCAAGATGGTGGGGCAGAGCTAAAAGAACCCATTTCTTTTGGTTTTAGATGGTGTGTGAATTTGTCAGGGAAGACTGATTTATGGATGTTGATACACACCGTGTGGTGGTGTGCTCATGCTTCAGGCTCCATTTTCTATCTGTGGCCTGTGACTGCCTTATTTAACCTTATTTCAAGCGTGTTACAATTTTCCCTTCCCATGGCTGTAGGGGATGCTGAGTCCTCATGGCCCTGAAAAGGCTGAGCTGCTTACTACTTCTTTGAGATACCACAGCAGAGTCCTGTTGGATGCCATATGAGATGCTGTAAAAAAAACCCTCATGGCTACCAGAACCCCTTTGTCTCTCAGGCCTGAGCCAGAGCCCGTTGGAGAACATGAGTATTTTTCTATTAATTCTGATGAGCTTTGGATTAGGCAGTGAACCGTTGCCATTTTTGTGCTCCTTTCTCTGCTTTCAGTGTTACTCTGTCAAACAGGTGGAAACATCATCATGTTTTTTAAAATCAATAGTTCTCAGAGAAGTAAAGTAATGAATAAACCCAAAGTTATCAGTTTGGAGAGATGGAGGAAGGATTTAAAGATGTGAAGACACTGACTCACAAATCAGTCCTTCCCTCTGGGCTGCTGTCACTGAAGTCCAGATGGTACCTGAGCATCTCAGATGCTGGAGCCAAAGCCCCTCGGGTTCAGACAGACGGTTCATCTCTGTGCAGAGTGGGACCAGCTGCACAGAGGAGAGTGTCTCTTACCATGTTGCTGCAGCTGCTTCCTGCTGAAATCTGCTGCGTGCCCATTGCTTTGTAAAAGGTTAACTCATGCTGGGGAGTTTTAATTGTCTGTTATCTACCCGAAAGGAACTATCTTAAATAGACCGAGGCAAAAAGCCTCCTTTTTCTGGCTTTTCTTTGAGTGTTTTTGAAAGAAGTTTGTACATTAGTCAAACTTGTGAATGAACAAAAGAGACATAATGGTAGTGACGTGTTCATTGGGGAAGGAGCCCCTAGATTCCACAGATCCTCCAGGAACGAATTTAAATAAAGTCAGAAACTTTATCTAGTGGTAGTAGTTTAGTAGTGAGGGACTGAACACTACATTTCAATTACTTCCACAGTGATTTATAATGTGGTTGCTCAGCTAAGGTGGCGACATGAGTGCTCTAAAGGTCAGTAGCACAGCTGGTGTCGTGATGGGCTGATGCCTCACTGTCTCATACACAGCTCTTTTTAATCAAGATTTATTTGGATCCCAGTGCCCTGGTCCTTGGCTGCCTTGCATGTGGTAGCCTTGTAGGACTGAGCTGCAGTTTGTCCACCTTCAAGCCTTTCCAAGTTGGGTTGCTAACTTTTAGTGTCACGGCCATTTCAGTTTGGCAGTGCAGCTAACCCCACTCATATCTGATCCCTTCCCTTATCTTTAAATGGAATTTAGGTTTCAGAAGAGAAATCCAATGGATTTATCTGTTTCTGTCAGAAAAAAACAGCAATGGAAGAAATCCTTTTGTAGGGCTTTACTCACTGATGAGGAGTACAGCGTGATTTAATAAGTGATTTGGAGAGGAGAGAGGTGTAGTGAGATTTCTGGTGGTTCACTCACTGAGGTATCATGGGCAGATCAGAAAGAGGTGGAAGACCTGAGGTGACTGCTAGATAACCTGTAACGATGAAGGCTTTTGTTGAAACTGCTGGATGCAGGACAGAGCAAGGCACTCAGAAAGAATGAAGGACTGAACACTTTTGGCACACTAACAACTGTAATTACCACCTTCTTATTTATTTATCATACCATAATCAGCAACAGGGAAGCGAAATAAGATTTTTCCTTGAGTTTTGACCTGACTTGTAAAATGTCTGGATGTGCCACTTGTAGTTACATTGCACAGATGAGCATTTTCTTTTGCTTCTCTAATTTCCTTTCTGGATGTTTTGAGACCTGGTATGTTTGGGGCAAGCTTTCCTCTGGTACTAAATTATTCAGGCTGAAATCACATAAAAAAAGAAGATTAGACAGTTTTAAGGGCAACTAGAAATCTGAATACCATCTTTATTTATTATCAAATAGGGAACAAATTCAAAGCTGCTTTACTGCATTGTTCTATAAATATTGACTAAAGTATTGCTGTACAAGGAAGCATGTAAGTTATTACTCAGTCCTCTAAAGACAGAAAGAGAGAATCTTTCATTCATTTCACTGTATTGCCAGTATCTTAGAAGTCATTCGTTCTAGGAAGAAGAGACATCTTACAGGTAATTTACTGTATTTGTGCCTTCTGTCCCATGGGCTATAATGCAAGGCTAAGTGTCAGCTACGACTTTCAGTCTTCATTTTTCTTAGATTACTCCATCCTCTCTCTCTGAGGTGCTCTTCAATGGAATCATTATACTCCAATTTGGCTCCCTGCAGAAAGCTTGAAAGCTTGTATCACTTGCAATAAAGGCTTTAGTTGGCTCCTTCACCTAAGGGTCTTTTCTGTTCCTGGAAGTGACAGAAGAAACCAAGGGAAGATTTACGTCTACTACGTCTTCCTGCGGTGGAGACACTGAGCTGAGACCCATTTGTATTTATTCTCAAGCAGGACAGGGGCACTGTGATGGGAGGTCTTTGTCATCACAGGCAGTTGTTGGACATGGAGAAGGTCCGATGGAATAAAGACACAATTTCTGAATTTGAGATGCAGACGAGCCTCTTTCCATAAAAAGTCAAGAAGTGAGTCTTTGTCCATGCTCCCATTTATATGTAGGATTCATCAATTGGGCAGTGACTTCTTTTAAACCGGACACAAAATCACATGCAAGATTGTGACAATAAATCATCATGGACATCACTGTTTGTTATAAACTGAAGAAGAGTATCTTGGTGGAAACACAGAAGTGGTGCCCAGTACCCTCTTGAGTCTCTTACGCTGCTCAATTGTACTGACATTCAGCATTTTACATACTGGAAATATAAAGCTCATGAAACGTTGGCATCCCTGAAACACAGGCATCTTTGGGAGAAACCTGGTGGCTGTTTGAAATGGTACAGGGGTACTGAATGAGAAGACAAGGATAAAAATTAGCTCTTAAAAAGAAAAATACAGGGAGGGGTTTGGGCAGTTAAAAAGCAGCAATGACTTTAGCTGAAATTGGTGAGGACATTAAAAAAAGGCAATACTTTTGGGAAATGGAAGCCCAAGCCTTCCTGATGATTACAGACATGGGAGGTTCTCTGTGTTATCTTCAATGAAAGCAGCAAGTACCTTTGGCATGAGACAGAAGAATCCCATTCATGGACAGGATTCACAAGCAAGAGTGTGAAACCCAGCTGGCAAACCATGGACATCTCTCCTCAGTGAACCTGTCAGCAGGACAGATGGTACAAGCTCCCTTTAGGTTAAGAAAAAAACCATTAAAACAGCCCCCTCACACCCTTTTCATGGACGAATGTTATTTCATGACTGAGTGCTCAAAACTGTGCCATGTATTGGCAAGATACAAGATATAGGTCCTTGTATCTGAAAGCTGTTAATATGGAACCCAAACGTGTGTGACATGCTTGAGGGTCGGAGGGCTTTACAGAGGGATCTAGACAGGTTGGATCAATGGGCCAAGGCCAATGGGATGAGGTTTAATAAGGCCAAGTGC
>JAOQGH010000077.1:15732842-15772442 GCA_025769975.1 Gallinago jamesoni | reverse complement strand
TAATGTGGTTGGACTCGATGATCTCAAAGGTCCCTTCCAACCACTAAGATTCTGTGATTCTGTGATTCTGTGATTTCTGGCAGGGCCTGTGGTAAAATGAGAAGTTTATAATATTTTATCTATATTAAATATGCATATCAGTTTATAAACTTTTTTTTCCTCTGGAAGATTTCTACATCCTCCCTCTAAAATAGTTTATTTGGAATTTACAGGATCCTCTGTCTACCTTAGAAAAAAATGTAATTTTTTTCTCTTCTTTCTGTGTGTGCAACGTTCTGTTCTGTTTTGTTCTTTCCTGTCCTGTTCCTTGTGCCATGTAAGGCACGGACGTGCTGTGTACCTCCATTACTAACCAGCACTGAACACAGAGCATACTCTGACCAAGTTCAGAGGCTGAATTTCAAATGGAGTTAAAGAGGTAGGTGATACAGACCCAGCTTCAGCTCAGGGTATTCTCTGTCCCTCCTACTCAGCAGATTCTCACCGTGTTCCCTCCCCAGCAGAAAAGGTGCAAGACCTCAGTGAGTTTAAGTGAACTCTGCAGGTGTGGAACCCTGGAGACCGAACTCAGAGTTAAAACAGGGCTTTGTTCTCAAGAGCTGTCAGTGTGAGATCGTGCCGGGATGCAGTGAGAAGGTTCACGATGCCACCTTAACAGGAGAAAACAAGGTAGCCCTAAGCTGTGTTTCGGGGAATAAGAGGACTGAAACAGCTAGGGGAAAATCCATCAAATAAGATGAAAAGAAGAAGATACTCTGCTGAACATCACAAAAAAAAAACCAACAACCCACGAGAAAAGAATGAAAAAACCCTGTGATGTACTAGGCTATGAAGCACAAAAGTTACAATAAAAGTAGTAACTTCAGAAAGTGCTATTCCTTGTTCAGGCCTGCCTTTGATCTTTCTTTTTGATTTCCACAAGGGCATCTTCACAGCCCTTGGGTGTGGGATTGCTGGTACTGAGTCTCCAGCACTGGACGGCCAAACAGACCACCCTGCCCATACCATCCACCTTTGCTATGGCACGTCGGTGTCTTGCAGCCCCTGAGCCACCTGTGATCCCTGTGGTGCGTGTTAGAGGGCAGATACTGGCTGAGGTTCAGAGAGGGAGGGTTGCCCTTGGCCAGCCCGGAGCAGAGGCAGCTTATGAACTGTTCCCCCCTCCTGTTCCAGTGCTGCAGGGTGGTCTCGGTGTCTCTGCTCAGCATCTCCCGAGCTTCTTTTCCTAGGGCAAGTTCATGTGCATCTTCACAGACCTCCCCAGTACCCCCTGCAACCGGGTTCCCCTGGGAGCACCTGTGTCTACTGAGTAGGCAGAGCCCCAGAGTTCCTTCCTTTTGAAGAAAAAGCCGTTGGGCTTATTTCCTGCATGGTTTTAGAAAGCAAAGGAAAGGTCAGAAAAATCCTCGATGCAAAAGATATAACATTGCTCACGGCTACTACTGTCTCTTCCTTGCTTGCCATTTGCTGATGAGAAGGACTCAGGGAGTTAGCCATCCCTGGCTGTGTTACAAAGGTGAGCACTTCTGTGTCATGACATCATGGGGGACTCTGGTGATGGGCTATGTTGAGCATGGTGAAGCCTGGAGAGGTGATGGCAGGGATTTTTTTAAGCCATCCTGAGGAATTTCAGCCTTAAGTGCCTATAATGAAGCCAAACCTCTCTGTTTCTTTCCACGCATGACTCAGTTATTGGATATTCCAGATTTGTTGTCTTTCCTATAATATCTCTTGGATTTCAATGCTCCTGCTGTTAGTGGTGCTAGCACCTGTCCATATCTGACACTTGGAATCCCCCTTTGCTGTGATTGAGCGGTGCAGTTTTAAGACTTTGCCATTAACCACTGATTCTTGCCTGTGGTGTCTCTTCAGGCTGGTGCCACATCTCACAGACACTGCTGCAAGGGAGCCTTCCGCACAGTGGCCAGTATCTCCACTGAAAGCCTAAACTGCGACCACTTTTTTCATGGCATTCTCTGAATCCAGCCCACCAGCTCTCTCCAACCCACCTGAGGTCACTCATTGGCCACCCATATCTAGGGCTTGTAGCGCTGCTCCAAAAACATACTCTGGTGGGAAGCATGTCTTAACGAGTGAAAAATATTTCAGCTTTTCTCATACAACGTTGTGTTGACTGTGTATCCAAAGAGGAGAAACGAAGCTGGTTAAGGGTCTAGAGAAGAAGTGTTATGAGGAGTGGTTGAGGGAACTGGGGTTGTTTAGCCTGGAGAGAAGGAGGCTGAGGGGAGACCTTATCGCTCTCTGCAATTACTCGAAAGGAGATTGTAGAGAGTTGGTGGTTGGTCTTTTCTCCCAAGTAACAAGTGATAGGACAAGGGGAAATGGCCTCAAGTTGCACCAGGGGAGGTTTGGATTGGATATTAGAAAAAATTTCTACAGCACAAGGGTTATCAAACATTGGGGAAAGTGGAATCGCCACCCCTGGAGGTATTTAAAAAAGAGCTAGACGTGGTGTTAGGGACATGGTTTAGTAGTGGAGTTGGCAGTGTTAGGTTTCCAACCTGTGAATCTGTGACTTCTATGTTCAGTCAGTTCTGCTGAGCCATTTTGAGTCACTCATTTAACAACTTGCGAAGGAGCTGCAAAGCAACCAGCTGAGCTTTGCTCTGAGCAGGCAAGTCAGAGCAGAACCAGGAACGCCCTGCAAAGCCAGTGTTTGATTAATTTCAGCCACATTTAATTAAGGAGTATTCTCTCCTTAGTTAATTATGATTTTATGTTTTGTGATAAGTGGATGTGGTTATCTGAAATCAAGCAAGGGGTGGTGTTTCTGTCACCTTGTCAATACAGGGTATATCAGTTCTGGGAAGAGAGACAGTGTTAATAAATGACCAGATACAGAAGCCCGCCCCCACCAGACGCTAATGGGATCCACCTTTAAATTAATAGATGAATTTACTCCAGTGCACTACACATCATGATGTACCATCTTTCATATTACATGCTATCTCTCTGTCTGTTGATTGCATTTTAATTTTATTGTAATGCTCTGTGTGGAAGCGAGGATTATTCTGAAGAAAGGTATGGCTCATGCTTGAAATGTCTGAAACAGCCATATTTTTAGATGCGTTATTTTAAAAGCATTCCGCTTGTGACTTCTAAAACTCTCTTTTTATTTATTTATTTTTTTAACCCAAGGAGTGCTCAGTTTTCCCTTTTAAAGGACCTTTTCAAATGGCTTACAAAAAACCAACAAATTTCGGCCCTGTAAATTTTCAACCTGATTGACAAACGGGATTCAACAGGCGAGTAACACAAATGAAAGAGGACAGGATAGAGGTCGAGAGCAAGTAAAACGTGATCACCAGGGGAGCAGGAATCCCATGGACCACTACCTGTTTACTCTGCCCAGACTCTCTAAATATGCCTTTCAGCAACATATGCGGACTGTAGAAAACTACAAATCTCTACTTTTATGGCTTCAAATCTTAGCTGTGAATTGAATAATTTACATCACTGGACAGTAAAATGGTGCAAAACAGTTTGAACACAGAGGTAAATGCAAGTCTTTTATGAGAGACATTTTGCAAAGGAAGGAAGGAAGTGCAGGGAAGTCAAGATATGTAAGCGAGTCACAGAATAACCTCAAATGGTGATGTTCTTAAGCTTCACTGCATAAACATCAGAATGATTTGATATCCTTCCCCATAAGCTTTACAAATCTTACTCTGCTGTCTGAATGTATTTGATCCTAGCACGCTATCGGGGTGTCCACGCCGAGACTCCGCTCTGCCATGCTCCCTCGTTAAGTGCAGGGACAGTAAATTTCCCAGCATCTTAATCTTTGTCTCAAGCGTAAATAACCTCTCATGGGCTTTAAAAAATAATTTAATAAAATCCTTGCCTTTGTGCAGGTTTAATCCCAGCGCTGATGCCTGTTGATGAATCAAACGCTCACTCCCAAATTTTTAAATCATTTAACTGGTTCGATAGCCGTCTTATCCTTTGCTTTTATAGTTAAATCAATTCTTGGGAAAGAAAATAAGCTTGTCAGTGATTCATACGCACAGTGGTCTACCTTTCCTTAGAGCCAGTTGCAGATAATATGAAGTAAATCAGCTCTGAACTTTCCTAGAAATGAAAAGGGGTGAAGAGAAAAAATACAGGAGTTGCAAACCAGAAGGGGTTTCAGAGGGGCTGATATGTTGCCATCATGGTAACACAGACAGTCACATCTCTCTCATTTACAATGGGTGGTTGCCATCACTGTACCCATTTATTTCAGTGTCTTTGTCAGTAAAACTCAAATGTATGAAGTAATGTAGGACAGCTCTCACAGAAAGCTAAAATGTTTAGAGATTCCTTAGGCACAGGCTGGAAATCTTTCCCCAGGAGAAATCTCCATGGGGTTTGGCTCCACAGATGGAGCCAGCACCAGGCAATGCATCTGTGTCCTGGGCAACACAGCGATGGACATCAAGTAGCACTGTGGTCTACTTGATGTAGACCACGTATGAACTTCATAAGAAAGTGGGCTAGCCTTTGCCTCTTTCCCTTGCCTATACTGCCCCGTAATTGTGGCTTTTGGTCTTTTCCTAACAGTCTACACTGTCATGAGATACCCAGGGTGTTTTACCAAGGGATGCTTGAAAGACACTTCTGGATGAAATTTCTATTGTGTTGGTTTTCTTGGAGTTGCAGAGCATTGGGCTTGAGAAGGTAAAGGACAGGGACAAACTGAGCTAGAATCGGAATAGAGAGAAATGGTCCCGTGTACTCTAAAATAAGACACATTAATCACTCCAGGTCAGGATGAAGTCAAGACAACAGCATAAGATTTAAAAGTGCTTCTTTCAGTTGTCATCTTTTGCTCCCAGCTACACTTAATTTGTTTGTGCCTCTCTTTGTGCCAAGCTTTTTCGGTTGCAAAAAAAAAAAAGCGTTTTGTTCAAAACTTTAACTTCTCCTCAAAATCTTTCAAATTTTCCTTTCTTTTGGGGGACAGAGATTGAAATAATTTTGACAATTTATTTCGCTTCTTCGCAACTGAATGCACTATAAAGGTTTATCTCTATGGTTGTTTTTCTTCATCTCTCAAAATTTTTGCAAATTAACAAAAAGAAATTTTGTGACTTTATCATGTTGGCAAAGTTTTAAAAAGTTACACAGTGCAGAAAGTAATAAATACATAGACCAGAGCAATAGAAAGAATAGACAAGAAAACAGTCTCAGCACTCACTTTGACAAGTGAGACACTCTGAAAATACCGTTTTTCCAGGACTAAGGAGAATAGTTGGATTCTACTATCGGTAATAATTTTTCCATGCTTTCTTCTGTACATACTGGTATTATATACAAGACTGATGTCAGAATTTGGCTGATAATGCTTTTCCTGCTGAAACACCCCTTTCTGAAATGAATCCTCCAGTGCCTTCCATGGCATCCTCCAGTTCTGTGTTCTATCCCTGCTTGGAAATGGACCACTCTGATAAACATAAGTATTGCCAGAAAATCCCCAAGAGTTAAATATGTATATAAACCATTTGAGCAGCATTATTTGGTTTTAAATGAAGACGGGTTTTAACTTGCCGCTTCCAATTAGAATAATAATAAACATTTTCACTAATGATAACAACAGGCAATAGTGGTAAATTGGAAATGCAAAAGCTTTTCCTGTTAGTACAGTATAAGTTACAGTATCATTAAATATATAATCAGCCATTTATTGCTTGTGTTATTTTTGAGGCACTTAAATGAAAAGTTGATTTGTCTCTTATTAGACCTCAATAAATGTTCCTTTAATAGTCACTGGGTGTTTTAATGCTTTACAGGATCATTGTCATTAAATTGAATGCAAGACATTGGACTTAAATAAAAGAGAAATGGAAAAACTCAATAAATCAGGATAATAAAAGATTTTCTTTGTGTCGTTTGAATTGTGCTGAAATGGGTCTGTCTCTTAAGCTGCTTAACAAAGGCCAAAGTAGCTTAATTGCTTTAGGGCTTGATTATGCCTGCATGAGTCAGCTCTGAGACTGTGGCAGTAAAAAGGCACATTTCTCCAGCAAAACTTGAGAATGGATTTTGCTGCGACATTTGTATTCTTCCCCCTGAAACTATGGCCAGGTAAGAAAAACATAACTAACTGTGATGACTTCTACATTGTGGCAGGCTTTCTTCTATATAAGAAACATCTCAGAAGTGTTCTCTTTGAATGAACTCCTTCAATTTATTACTGGCTTTGTCCATGTATTTGATCGAAAAAAGTCACTTCTTTCAAATCATACTTTTTTGGGCCAGCTAAGTTACCCAGGTGAAAAGTAGAATTTTGCGATGCGAATGCAAGCCATTAATACTCAGTCTGGTCTGGGTTTGGCAGATAAACAAGGATATCATGATCCATTCTGAAGGGAGCTTATTTACATAATGGACCAGGGAGGTGGGGATGGTGAGGCAATCCCTGATTGTCCTAATGAATGAGTTAAAACCTGACTGGAATTGCTGCACCATTCCAGGTACTTTGCTAGCTGCCCAAGATGGTATAACGCATCCAAAGCCCTGCACGTGTCCAGCTGCTCTGAAATATCTGTGGGTTTTTTTATTACTTCAGTCAGAAACCTCTAAACTTGAAAGTCCTCTTCTTTTTGGTAGCCACTCAGCATTCAAATGAGCTAGAGATGATGACACATGTGAAACCGTTGCCTTCCTGCTTTTCCCTGTATTATTTGATGTTTAATTAGTTAGCAGATATTTTTGCTTGTGGAGGCAAAAGAATGGAAGAAAAATATAAAAAGGGCCCAGTAGCCATGGCAACAGAAATGTTTTCATTTAGTTGCAGAGTATGTATGTAGAGATGGGCAACAAGAGCCTTCTTAGGATGACTGCCAAGTCGTCAAGTCACTTATTCTGTAAATAGGGAAATAAATACAGAGACATAAAAATCCCTGCGTGGTGACCTGGCTGGTTTACCTTCAGATCAAATCTGTCCATCATGTCTAGTGATTGTTTACTGTCTTGTGACCCACTATGTAAATATTGCTCTTGCAGGTGTGCTTCCCCCTATTTCATGATTGACCAAGCTTTGTAGTAATGAGAGCTTCATCCCAAAGAAATAGGACAGATTTGTATATTACTGCGTAAAGTAAAATATGATAGGCAGGTAACTGCTGATGTCACACTCTAGAGATTTTCCAGGTCAGGACTCTGACACTGAGACTCACGATTGCTTGAAAAATTGTCTCAGGTTCAAATAAATCCAGCACATACTGATCCATGGAGTGGTTCTTTGCCTGTGCAGAACAGGCTGGTTTAATAAAGCCTGGTGGTGGTGCATATTTTGGAGCTCATGGCACTGTGGTGCACAGCGATGCGTATATATACAGCCACACAGTTTAAAAAGAAAAGTATAACAGCTGAAGACATTGGGGTCACAAATTTTGCAGAATCAAGAGACAGAAGAGACTCAGAAGGTCACGCTATTCATCCTTTTGTTCCCAGTGCAGGAATTTTCTGTTTAAACTTTATTCCCCACTGACTGTCTCACCTTATCTTAAAGAAAACCTCTAGTCCTGCAAACCTCAGTCCCCACACAATCAAGACCAACCCTTCATTGTCCTCGTATGCCTAGCATGATCCACTTGCTGTAATTGAAGTGTTCTAGGAGATAGAATGTAATGGTTTGTTCCTGGGACAACAGAGCATATTTTCCTCAGCCATCTGCACCTATTTATTTATTTTTATTGCATTTCTTTTTTCCTTTCTAATCTATTATATTTGAGCATAATTTATTTATTTTTTTTTAATTTGTGTAGCAGCAAACAATCTCTTCTTAAAACAAAAAGCAACAAAGACAAAACATAGAGAAGAAATTAAACAAAAGACATGATAGTTTGGGAGATCCTTCTCATGTTGAATGTTGAAGTCTCATCAACATTCAAACCAAAAAATTTGCAGAATATCTTACCATCTCTGCTTGTCAATGGCAAATGAGATATGCAAGTTAAAACAGAATCCTGTGCTTTATGAATTTTCAGTTTTAAGTACAGAAAAGACATGATCAAAGGAGTAATGAACTAAGGAAGAGCTGGAAAGAATTTAGATTAAAAGATAAATAGCTTTGCTACTAAATTATGTCTAACTCTCAGGGAAGAAAAGTTTGTTGCTTCGTAAATGATGACACGGCACTGAACAAAACTTTCATGAAGGCATTTTCCCTAAATAATCACTTGTTACCAAATAGTGTGGGAGTTGGGTGACTGGAGGACTTAATGAGACGTTTTTGTGTGAATCTCCTTAACTGTATGTGGCAGTCGGGTTGCACAAATCATTTCAGTAATGCACATTGTAGGCTAATAACAGACAGTGCTATTCCCAATTAAGGTCACAATTCCTGCTAACTTGGCAGGTAATACCAGGGCTGAAAGTCTGAGGGGATAAAATTCTGGAGGGGAATGCTTTTGTACGTGTTGTAAACCTCTGATAGATGATTGAGTCATGTATCAGTGTACACAAACTTATTAACTCAAAGTCCAATCTTGCCCCTAGGACTAGAATAATTTACTATCTAGAGTGAAAACTCACACTTTCATCCTGACATGGACACAAGTGACAGAATCCACAGAATTCTCTAGGTTGGAATGGACTTTTCAGAATATTTTCATTCTTTTGCTGGGAAACTTCTGTTTGAGACAGTGAAATGAAGATACTTGCTTTAGAGAAAATTTAGATTGTGGGTTCATTTTTGGTGTCTTTTATCTTTTGACCCAAACTTATGTTTTTCCATATAAATTATGATTGATATAATTTCTAGGGGTGAAGATGGCAGAGATGTTTCATATACATTTTTCTAGGGAACAGAAAAACCTTCAAACCTGTAAGCAAAGGGATTTATCTCTGTATCAAAATTCTGTTCATTTGAAACTGGTCTCATACTAATTCTAGTAGTCCTTATAATCAGTTTCTTGCTTCTTTTTACAAAAATCAAGGATATGTCTTTTCCACTTCCAACATCAAAGAAAATACATTTCAAAATACAAAAAGAATATTTTGAAAGGGAAAATTGAAAATTCACCAAAGTAGACATATTTCTGCATGGGTCAAAATTTTGTATGGCATTTCAAAACCATTTTGTGGTGGAAAGACACGTTCCATGACTTCAACTTGCTTGAGATGGTAACAGGCATAGAAAGGAGAAAAGCCAGGTACTTTCACAAGTCAGTGGACTCCAGTGATTATTTGCAAAGCTCTGTGGGGTATTAAGGCAATTGATTTCCATTAACAATCATAAATATTGGCCATTCAGCTCCAAGAGACAGTTTGGGAAGTCTCAGCCCTGCTGTAAAGTGTGACATTGTAAATATTTGCCTGAATATATCAGTAGCTCTTTATATTCAAAGGATCTGGAGAAAGCCCCTGAAGAGAGATTAAAAGGCTGGAGGATTTAGAGCCTTGTAGCAATATCAACGAATATCAAAGCATCTCTGAGCGGTCTGTGCGGGAGAGCAGAATTGTTGTGTCAGACCATCCCTATCTCTGGGAAGGAGATTGGTCACATCTCTCTGTAGGGAAGGGGAGCACAGTCTCCACTTGGATTATACCCAGCAGGAGACAGTTTAGCTCTTTTCTAAAGAGGAGCTTTAAAAGATTTCATCTAAGAATCAGTTAGCTCAGAAAACATATTAAGATTGAAGACAATTAACATCTAAGGAGAAGCTTATGGAGTTCATGCTTAGTTTATGCTTCTCCATCTGGGGGGTCTCTTCTGTGCTCTCTCTGCCAGTTCCCATTAGCTTGGATTACACTACGCGTGAAGCATCCAAGCAAGCAAAAGGTAATTACTTGAAGAGCAGCAAATCCAAGGGAGTCTCCCAAGGATGCTCCCATACTTTTATCTAAATGTGTGCCCGTGTCCGTTACAGAAACACTGGAGTAGTAGTCCAGCCATGTTAAGAGCTTTAAATAAGCACAAAGATTTTTTCAGACTAGCTAGATAAACAGTTTTACAAAGCACACGTGGGACACCAGAAGATTTGCTGTAACGAAATGGAAAGCCAGGCTGAGGCCATTGTAAGTTACTCCTGAGCTCTCGGGATCTCCATGCTTCCAGTGTAGGTCCTCCGTCCATTCTCCAGACCAGTTAACCCACCGTCCTGAAAGGAAGATCGATTTGAAAATAACCATGTGTGTCTCTTGTGATGTGCTGTTCCATGTCAGTATAATAATTTCTATAATATCCTATTATATAAAGACTTTAATGGACTACTTCTGAGAAAATAAAAATGTGTCCTGTAAGAATTATCTGGAATTCTGTCTTCTCCTTACTCTGTTTCCTCCTTACTCTGTCTCCTCCTGGGAAAATGAAGGTGAAGAAATGACAACAGAGAAGGAGGAGATCTGCAGCTGCTGTTAATGACTGATGACTAATTATTACTCTTGGAAATGGCGCAGAACAGATAACTTAGATGTGTATTCTCTTCTGACTTGTTTGCCTGACAGATTTGTTCTTCCTGAGATTCATGCTATGTGTTGGTTCTTTTTTTTTTTGAGCTTGTTGTTTTGCTTTTTTTGTTAAATTGGAAAGAGCTAATTAACATAAAAGCCACTAAAATGATTTCTTGGTTGCATCATTAATAGTCTTTGGATTAAGCACCATAGCCTCTGGAACCTGGACAGTCTTCTGGGATAGGAACTGAGCTCTGCTGCTTAATCCCTTCTCCACTATAAATGCAAGTAACAGAATAGAATAATATTTTTTTCTGAGCCCACAGTTTTTAAAAAATTTATTAGGATATTTATTCACTGTTTATAAATTCAAATGTTGCTTTTGAACTACAGCTTTTTTTTTGAACTTTCTGAGCTTTTTACTTTATCCCTCTGAGTAAGCAGGAGGAGACAGAAGAGTTCAGTGGTGGGAGTTCTGTTTCTCCCTAGAAATACAATCTGTTGGGCGATTCCTGAACCTGAGCTCACTCAAGGCAGCGAGACAGAATTGCATTTTTCTTCCCTGAAAGTTGAGCTTGCCCATGAGAAGGGGAAATGGCAACGCTGGCGTTAAGTGGTGTGGGGAAGCCCTCGAAACCTGGATTTACAGATCATCTAGGAGGACTTGGGATGGTACTTCGCTCATCTCAGACTTCCAGGAAGGGCAGCAGCCTGTGCCTCCTGCCTCCTTAGATCCACGGCACAGCCAAGCAAACTGTGGGGCTGGTGCTGCTTTGCTGTGGTGAGCACTGGTTGCAGTGAGCCGCGTCAGATCCTGACCGTGTGAGGTGCTGGTTTCTATGCAATGGGTTGATCTGGGTCCAGTTCTCAGTGAAAGGGTCTCCACCTCACCACTGGTGCTCCTTTCACGTCTCTCTCGTCACTGCTTCATCTTCTGAGATCAGATACGGGGAGGTAAGCAGGAGGGGAGCAGACCTCTGATTCTCAGAGGAGGGAGCTGTTCTCTGGCTGGGTTACACCACTTCTCTTCCCAGATCCAAAACAGCTGGGGGAACTAAGTTTGAGAAAGAGCACAGCTGTTTCCACAAGCTCAAAAGAGCATTTGGTTTAGAGCACTCTGGTCTAGTGAAATCCCTAAGAATGTCCCCAGGTAAGGATGAGACATATACCTGTATTTCTTTGGAAAAAGACATAATATTATTTTTTTTTAGGAATCCATTCTTGGGATGGAAACTTTGAAGATGCAAGGAAAACAGGCTTTTTGCAAACTCACTTTTTTCCTTCCTACAGATTGTGCCCTTGTGCTAATTATGTTGATAACAAGAAAAGTTGCAGGTGAAAGTTAATAACACTGCAGGTGAAGCCTTTCAAGGAATGCACGTGGAAAAAAGGCCAGACTTGGAATGGGGTGCTAGGAAAAGGGTTAGAAGGGGTGGTGCAGATGGAAAGGAAGCACGTCAGTCAGCTAAACACAGCACGACATCTTAAGCAGCCTATTGATCTCTTATTCAGAATTCATGCGGGGTGACTCCTTGTCATAAAACATTCAGCAGCCAAAATCAATAAGAGATGTGGAGGACTGAATCTTGCTGCTTCAAAGTCGTACTTGAAACAACAAAAAAAATCACTGCTACTCAAATGTCACTAGGGCACCAGCTTGGTCCAGACCCAGCTCAGCAATTTCAATAAAAAAAAAAGTTTGCTTCCTGTTTTTCCAAGGAGTCGTCCAGCTGGAAAGTGACAGGAACTGGAATCAGCTATCTGACAGGGAATCTATATTCTGCCCCTCTCTGTTTACAAAAAAAGGTTCAGGGAGAAAGATAAACCTAGATAACATGAAACATTTGCTGAGGTAGAGCTTGTCTCGTGCTGTAAATTTGCCAACATTTAACAGTTCTCTGGCTAAGATCACACCCTCCAGCTGCATGGCAAAATGCAAGGGGGGCAAGAAACATCACAAAAAGCTTAGGGGATATTGTCTGTAGAGAAATACCTTCTCTGGTAAGATATATGCCAAATTGCTGTTCAGCCATTTCTTTGTCACCAATGTTAGCATCTAACTTAGAAGGGTCTGGCACTATGTTTGGAAATTACCCACGGTGGAAGCCAATGGATTTTGGCTGTGGATCCTCTTCTCAGACACGCACGTGTCCTGTTCATCCCGAGGGAGGAATAACAAGTAGGTCCATGTGCTCAGCCTCAGCCTTCTCCCCGGGAGCACCGGGAACAGAGGTTTCACATGGATATCAAGTTGTGCTCCCCTTTCCTCCCCTCTTTTGCGCTGTTTTAGAAATCTAGGAGACACCATTGGACAAGCTTTCCCGTGGTGGTTCAGTCCCATCTGCTGCACCCGAACAGGAGAGGCTTGACCTGAACCATCCTTGGGAAATGCTTGTCTGCCAGATGGGACAGGCAGCCCTACACAAACGATTTTCTCCTGCTTCCCAGTGCTTCCCTCTCCTTACATTGAGAAAGATTTTGCTCATACCCAGTCGAAACCTCCCTCGTTGCCCTTCAAGCTCAATTCTTCCTGTCGTCTCTCAAGTGGCTTCTGGAGAACAGATTGCCCACCGAAGCTACCTTTTACGTATTTGAATGCTGTTGTCATGTATCTCATTACTCTCTTCTAGACTAAACAATGCTTATTCTTCCAATCTTGCCTCTGAGGTCATCTTTCCCATATGTTTGTGCTCCAATAAAGGTCACTGGCATCTGACAAAGTCCCGTGGCACAAAAGATTAATTTTGCTCTTGCGTGGCGCTGAGCCCAACGGTTGCCATCACCTCTTTCAGTGTGAAGGGGAGGATTGCTTTTAAAAGTCAACACAAAACCTGGGTATTTGTTTGATTGCTAATCATTTCCAGAGTAACTGATGCTGCTAGAGACAAATACCTTAGAAATGCGCAAATCAGACAGCCAGACAAAGCGACAACCAGGGATTCGAGGGGGAATAGGCAGCACTAACTGATGAGCTCAGAAAGCATCTGTTGTCACAACACCATCCCTCTGTGGCTGATAAAGCAGCACAGAAAAACCTGGAAGCAAAAGCAATAAACATAGGAATCAATGAAAATTATGCATTTTACTTCAATGGGACATGAATGGCTGTACTGTAGGAGATCTGTCTTGGGACAGTACCATGAGGTAGCTTGTTCTATAGCTATGTCGACGCTGCACGGGGCCTGAGATGGCTATAAACAAAGAGTACAAATTAAAAAGCCATTGAGGAACAAAATCAGCTTGCTTATATAAAGCTCCATATGATTAAAACCAGGCTGTTTTTGATATCAGAACTAACCTGTTCAGAGCTCTGGTGGCTCATCCGTTACTTACATGTTGGTTTTAGTATCTGTGTTTATTAGGATAAAGGATTAGTATTGTCTGGCCAAGCAATGAACCAAAGTTCTATAATGCTTTACTAGTTAGACTGGGATCTTGAGTAAATATTTTGACAAACAACAGTTTCATTAGATGTTTTTGCAATTCATTAAGCTGTTGGTTTCAATTCTTATTCATGAGAAACATAGATGAGGCTTGTATTCTTCATTCTTCTCTGTTTTTCTTAGCAAGGATACTGACTGTTTCTGACTATTTCTGATGGAAAGTTTCTGAAGGGTGTTCTTGTAGGTGACATTTTAATTTATGCTTCTGAAGGAGGCAGGGGGGAATTAAGTGACATGATGGAAAGTTTGTTAAGTGTAATCAACAGCGAGGATAAATGCTGTTAGAGATTTCTGCATATTAATCTGGCTTTGGTTTGAGCTACTGCAGCACCTGTGAAAAAATCAAAGGTTATGGATTTGGAATCATAAGCTTTGGCTCTCTGACTTGGTATAACATTATAGATCTTTAATCAGTAAACTGATTGAGCTGAACTGGACCGATCTCCTGTCACACAGTGGGCACTGCACAGCACAGTGTAATGCTGTGTATATCCTCCCTGACTTACCATATGCTCCAGAAGAGCATGACTTTCCTAGAGGTGCTGAGCCACCTCAGGCAGCCTTAATGGATGTCTTGAATGGCACTACAAGCCTACGCTTGGATGACCGAAACTTGCCCCGGTGGGATTCAGCTCCAGGTGAAGACCTCTAGATGTAAATATTCAATGACGAGTGTTTGCACGTGAGACAGGGACTGAGTTCAGTTGCTTAAGCCTGAAATCCAAAGCCATTTGGGACATGTCTGAGATGTCTACGTCCAGACGCCGTCCTGTAGGCAATGGTGGCACGAGAACTGGAGGAGACCCGTGCCTGCCTCAACACTATGAAATGTGGTTAGAAATGGCTCACAAGAATAGTTAAACACAACTGTGGTGAAAGCTGGGCGAGACATGGCTTTTCTGCCTAGCACAAAAAGGGTGGAGACTGAGGATGCTTTCACCCAGGACATCAGTGCCTTATTCTGGTGACCAGAAACATCTTAATTTACAGGATCGTATTTTTTTTTTAACGACTTATACATTTGTCCTGCATCTTTGCTCTCACACACCTAATTTTCATCTTTTCCCTTTTCCTAGATTTAGTTGTTCTGTTTCAGAGTATTGATGTTGTCTACCAATTCTCTAAACCATTCATTAAAATTCTACTTTATGAACCTTAAGTTATCAAGAATATGAAAAAAAAATCATGCCTTCATGAAAAAAAAAAGTTTGCAAATAATAAATTGTTATTGCCTGAAAATGTCCCTGATCAGATATTAGGTGTCGTGGTTCACCATTAATGTTCAGGCAAGAAATATTTGCTTTTCTACTTGTTAGGGCAAGTAGTCATGAAACTAAACTACCAAAGGTTATGTTGGATTCTTCTGTGCTGGACATCTTTTTATTACGATTGAATATATTTTTGAAAGAGATTTTAATTTTCCTCATATGTAAATGTATCTGCAAAACTGTGAAGAGCTGTATGTTTAATAGATAAGCCAGGTTCAGCTTGTGTTCACGAATACAGAGTGAAGCCAGGTCTTTCCCAGGGATGTGAAAGAGACGTGTAGTCAGCAAATTGCCCACATCTAAGGAAGATGCAGTTTTCTGATGGCTGACCCTTTGGACTTTCCTCTGTCCCCTATTCTTTGTGGGAATGTTTTCTGTACTCACGATGCATCCTGCAAGCTCAGGCAAGGACAGAGTAGTATTTACTGCAGCTCACCTATTTGTTATTTGTTTCTGCCCCTAAAATTATCACCCCCTTGCACTCCTGATCATTCCTGGGCAAACTATTTCCACTCTGAGTAATCCACGACCTTCAGTAAGTGCAAGTGGGTGCTGCTCAGTATCCTGGGTCCTGACATACACCCTTATTGTGGCCTGTTCATCTTTGCAAGGAGAATTTTTGTCTTGGGCACCTGAATAAGCAGAAAGGCACCTTTGAGCCCTGTTTATGGTAAAAACATTTTGTCATCATGTGAGAAATAGTACAAGTCCTTGTTTTCAGATAAAAGATCCTGTTCTGCTGCCGCAGAAGTTAGCAGAATCATTTACTCCCTGCACTAGGTTTGCCAGGCATCAAACAACCTATGCCTTTTGTTCTTCCATTAGTCCCCAGAGGATGAATAGTGACCTAGAAAGGACTCTGCTACTATCACAAACTTTTCTGCTCCCTCTTACAGTTTTACAGGAAGCACTGATGTTATTTTTGGGAGGTATTGACTATTTTACAGAATAGAGGGCTCATTAAATCAAAATAACAACAGAGTTTTCAGCTGCTTCATTGTTATCCTTGCTATTGTTGCAAACGGCTACTGGAAGCTGGAAAAAAAAAAAAAAAGAAGGTAGAAATAAAGCCAATAAAGAATAGATACCCCACCATATCCCAAGCTGGAGATAAAGTGCAACACATCTCTTTTATTGCTTTTTAAGTAGTTGGTAGTCTACCACTCAGTTCATAATCACCCTGAAGAGGCAGCAGTGCCTCCTCAGGGCAGGGGACAGGACAGGGGAGCTGGAATTTATGGAGGGGATGAGAAGCTGGAAATGACCCAGTCACAAAAAAAGGGAAATGCTCTGTTGAGGTTGTGTTAATAAAAGTATCATGTATTACAAGTAGAAAGAGGGAATTTATTCCACTGCCGTTGCAAATTTACCCAGAGCCAGTTTGGGTGCAAAATGTGTTTCTTTTTCAATATAAAGGTCAAATTGTAAAGAGTGAGAGGGAAACCAAGCAAAACAGTAAAAGGGCTGGAAAATGAGTCATGTGGGAAGAAGGGGCGGCTGGTGCCTGGGAGGAACAGAGCTGAAGGGTGACCAAATACAAAGCACAGCAGGGAGAGCTGCTTCTGTGTTTGCTGGGAATCCTGCAAGACATGGTGAAAGTGGGAGGATTTCTCAGTAGTATGGAAATCTATTCTGAGAAAGAAACAGCATGAGCAGGAAAGCAGAGACTGTTAACTGTACAAATTTATGATTTTAGGACACGCAGCAGGGAGGGAATGTAGTAACCCAGGAAATCCGTTTATTTCTTTGATGTCCTTAAGCACTAAAAATCTGTGTTTCTAACTATTATTTGTGGTATTTGGAATACTAACAACCACCTCCTTTCAGGTCACCTTAAGTCTCAGAACAAATCCAGTCAGAAAGCAAATGAGGAAAAAAAAACCCCACAGGAGTTTCAGAGAAGGACTGATTTTTGGGTCCTCACCTGGAGAGGTTTCTCCAGCAGCCATGAAAACCTGCAAAAAATCTCAAGCTGGACACCCAACGTTGTGTCAAGTGGCTTTGGAAATTCTCGGTCAAGGCAATCTGCTTCACAGTACAAATAGTCTACGGCTGTAATTTTTTGTTCCTGGACAGGGTCACAAATGGGTAAATGGGAGCCAGGGGTGAAAATAGATGGCTGACACAAGATAAAATGTTACCTTCATTAGAAGATATTCACCTTTTTAAGATAGTTCCACAAATGTAAGATCTCTGTAGATGTAGGCTGTGGCATATAGACATATAGGGAGCATGGCAGGTATGCAGCCTCCAGGAAAAATCAGGGGGGTAGCAGCACATTTTCATAATTTCTTTCCAGAGCTTATTCTCACACCTAGGTATTTAATTTTTTTTCCTTTTTTTTTTTTTTTTCTATTATTCACTTACTTCTGATTTTATACCTTGGCAGCTCAGTGGCAGTGGTTGACTGAAGGATGCACGGAGGGAATAAAAGTTTCAAGAGGACATTCAGTGAACAAGGCAGCATAGAGAAGTTGACATGAATATGACTGACATTTATTATTTCCCAGGAACTCTCTTTGAAATTGAACAAAAGTGTTACTGCTGGACCTGCATAAGATTTAAAATGTCCTGTCTATGAGAAAATTCTAGATTCTCAGCACTTTTATTGTCACCCAAAATAGGGAAAAAAAAAAGATTACTTGCATTTTTCTTTGTTTTTCATTGGCGCTCCAGAAAAAGTTAGTAGATGGATGTCTTAAAATCATGGAGAGAGAAGTCTCTTAGAGAAACACTGGCTATATTTTTCCAGGCTTGACCTACCCACCACTTTAATAGCTGTGGAGTGACCACCTGAGCTTTTCCATCTGCAGAGCTAACTCAGGGACACGGTTACCTTCAGATACCTTGCTTGCCCTCCACACTGGACCTTGAGCAAGAACGTTGGTGTGGGGTTTCCTTTTGGCTGGGATTGACACCTGCAGAAGCAAGGTGCCAAGTAAACTCATTGCCTGTGGTCCTTGGGGGTCAGCCAGCAGTCAGGATGTTGTGACACCTGTCAAATGGATTTTCACTTTCTGGATGACTAAAAAGCAAAACCTCTGTTATCCATTTTCAGTTGTATTGGGGATTTCTCAGGTTTCAAGGTCATGAAAAGAGTGATGTTTATCCCCTCCAAGGTTCTAGGATAGTTTTGACTGCTTTTGCACTTTGCATGGATCTGATGCCCTCTCCTTCCTTATCTCTCAAGAGATTAATTGAGGTTATTCATGCATCAGCAGCAGCCTGTTGAAAATGTCACAAATGTGATATGCTGAAATGTAGGACTGGAAAAGACCTCTTGGGTCATCAAACCCAGTCTGGACAAGAGCAGGCATCATATTTTTAAACAGAAGGGAAGTGTAGCAAAAAAAAATAATATATATATATGTAGAAAGACTGGTGGAAATGTATGAAGGTTCCCAGATTTCCACTGGAGAACTTTATAGGACACTGGGAAATGCAGGTTACTATATAGGTCCTAGTATATAAGTGCTAGTGTACGAGCTCTATCCTGCCTTGCAAAAGACATTAAATGGCTGCTCCCTGGGATTGGTTCCATGAGAGAAGAACAAGGGGATCCTGCTGCCTTAGTTTTGAGAGTGGAGAAGGCAGTTAAAAATGGTCCTCTTCGTAGCACTCAACAACAGTTTTGAAGGGTTCCTATTTTGCAAACATTACTGCATGTTCTTCTGTGCCTGCACATTATTTTCTCCTGTCAGTGACTTAGGAACACAATTTTATTGCTTATCTTGTAGTAGGGAGACTCATTGTCCTAGCCCCTGTAAGTACCCAGAACAAAAGAGACAGTCCTCTCCCTACAAACATCTCTGTTTTCTACTGTTTACAAAATATTGCTTTTCCAACAAGCGAAATTACACATTGTTATTTAATAACGTAGTTTAGAAATTTCTAGGTCGCTTTCCTGCACATACCACTTGTATGATTTTATTTTTTAATTTAATAACCATCAAGAATTGCTTTGTAATATGAAGCCCCTTGCATCGTCTGCGTTCAGCCAGCAGCCAGGCTGCTGACGATGGTTGTTTAAAAGCGGGTCCAAGCTTGTTCTCACCATCAGTTCCTGTAGCTGCTCTGATTTAATGCCTTTGGAGTTGATGAAGAAGAGAGACTTCTGGGCTGCCTTCCACCAGCAATACAAAGTTCTTCGTCGAACACTGGTGATCCTTGAAGGCTTTGGGAGGCACGAGCACAGAGCAGATCCAACCACAGAACGGGGCTTGGTGAGACTGTTTCACCTTCTATTGGAGATAACCTCTCGAGCGTCTAGTGACCCTGAGGCTCTCAAGGAAAACGAAGCCCAGCACATCTGCCGTTGCACAGCTGTTGTTGGGTGTCTCAGATGGTCTGTTTCCCTCATGCTTGCTAAAGGCTGTAGTCTTCTAGCCCCTTAATAATCTGCCACCGTAGACCACTCCCTACTGTCTCTATGTAAAACAGGCCCTGTTGTAAAAAATTAGGTGTAAATCAGCTATTCCAATCCAAAGCCTTGTAACCCTGGTAGGCAGAAATGGTGCCGTGAGTTGTGAGAGCACAGAGAATCAAGATCCTAGTCTTAAGTGTAATGCCTGAAAAAAGAGCAATAAATACCAGAGGCAGAAACAGCATGACCAAAACTGGAGAAGTATAAATCACACTTTGGAATGAAGTGCAGTGATTCACCTGCTACGCTGGGTGCTGCTGCCCTGCAGACAATCTGACAGCACAGCAGAAAAGAAATGCAACACACCAGAAATAAATACTCACCCTCAACTGACACAATGCTATTCATTTTCAGTTAATATATTTCTTCTTGAAATTCAGCAGAAACTCCTGGCATACAAATCATCCCAGCATCAATACAAGGTAAATGTGTGTGATTAAGGAAGGAGAGAGGAATATCAGCACAGTTGCAACCCATAAAAGTTAACTATTATTGAATTTCTTCTGCACGACCACATGGATCCTCTTTGACAGTCCACATCCTCTGGCTTGTCTTTCATTCACCCTTAGGCCTTCTCTCGACGGTATCAATCACTTTAAAAATTGCTGGTCCCTTTTGGCAATATTGTCATCAGCATGACCAGTAACAAGGTACAGCAAAGACAAAGAAGCTATAAAAAGTGGCAAAGACAAACTTAGAAGGGGGGCAGGCGAGTTATAATAAGGTTGTGAACAAAGAGTCAGGGTGCCTTGAGAGATGGCCACTAAAAGGTGGAGGTTCCCAGGTCTGACTCTCAGGGCTGAGAACAGGCCAGGTAATTCTTGGGAGCAATACCTCCTGCCTTCTGTAGCAAGTACCCCTGGTTGGGAGGGGTTCTCAGCATATCTCAGGAGCTGCTCATCACTCCCCAGGATCTCACCCTTAAGTAGGAGAAACGGAAGAAAGCAGCATTGCAAATAGAGCGGTGACCACCTGCTGCCACACTGAGTCCTTTCTGAAGAGGACATCCACCATGTGGTATGAGTTTCCCTGATCTGTGGGCTGCTCAGAGAGACACATCAGCTGCTGAAGATGAAAGTCAGAGGAAGGGTTGGAGGTTAGTCCACTGCTTAGAGTGAAGAAGTCAAGAAGACCCCTGGCTCTGGAAGGAAGCGTGGTGAGGACTGAGCAGCCTAGTATTTACAGCCGAGTAGGGGGGCTCATAGGTTTTATTCAGCAAAAAGCTAAAGGAGGTATAAGTGCTTCCATTTCAGAAAGGGGATGTGAGAATTAGGAGTGAAAGCTCAGAGCAACAAGGTGCTTTTTATAAACCTACTGCTAACTTGCTGTAAGAATCTGAGTTAATCTCTGCCTCACCAGTAACTCATGTATCCACATTATAAACATGGAAAGTGCTATTTACCCACCTGGAGGATTGTGGAGGCTGATTAATACCTTGTAAAAACGCTACGAGATTGTTTGGAGAAAGTAACTGTTGCCTTCCCAGGCTGTAGTAGAGGGCTTTGCCTCTGTCAGCAACAACAGGAAAAGATTCACCTCCTTTCACCTCCCTCTCTCTTCTTCCTTGTACCTGGTCTCAGTACATGCTTTCTTGCTCTTGGTTTTCTCTGACAGAAAAGGGACTTGCCAGACCTGGAGGTCAACAAGCACTTACCATCCATTTTCTGAATTGCCCTCTAACCACTGCCTCTCACAAGGGCACAGCAGCAGAAAAACTAGGTCTCGCAGGTCCCCATGACAGGATACTACATTTAACTCATAATTTGCACAATGTTCCTTTGCAGTTTATACTCCTAGGAATAGTTATGTCCTTATTAATCTTGTAATAACTAATATTATCTGTAAAAAAAAAATCCATAAAAAAATTGTGATCCATTAGCAACATGAGCATACGTGATAATATCAGTGGGAATTTACCTCACAGCCATCTCTTCTCCAGCTGTTTCTTTGGTCCTTCAGATCCTCTGCTGTCTTCCCCCAAAAAAGTCCAACAGCATGGCAGAGATTTACAGGTCTAGCGGGTTGTAGCAGGTGAGACCGTGATGGAGCCAGGGAGAAAACTGCACAGAGGGGTTGGACTTCTCCAGAGCATGCATGACCTGAAGCCTCTTCTGTAAATAAAAACACAGAAGATGAAGCCATATTTGAAATCCCACCCGACTCTTGCTTTTGTAAGTGCGACTCGAGTACCTCTCACTCAGTGGGGGCTTGTTGCAGGGGGGAGCCTTGCTTTTGGGGTTTTGGGACACAACGGGTCAGTGTGAGCGAGAGACCTGAAGGTGGCTGCTGTGCTGCCCCAGGGCAGGGGCAGAGAACACACCGTGATCTCCCATGTGGGAGTTCATCTAGAGAGATGCCTCAGATGAAAAGGTTTCGTGAGCCATCTCCTGAAGTTTAATGCAGGCAGATGTTTGCTGTGCAGCGGCTGATCCCCGCAGTGCTTTGTCAGTGCTCAGCTAATGAGGGAGAGAGTGTGTTTTATCTTCGTTACCACGGGAAGTTAACCGCAATCCAACCAGTGATTTATAGATAATGAGTCCTGTCACACTTACAATTCGTGCCTCACATGAAAGTCATCGACGTACCTACTGCTGATCGGAAACCCAGGTATCTATCTCCACGTTTTATTCACAGTCTAATGGTCTGCTAGGGCAAAGGCTGGATTTCAAACTGATTGCTATCAACGTTTACATCTGTGAATGCGTGTGGATGTCACAGAGTGTTGGGGAAATCAGTCGTCAGACGATTGCAGCAGAGGATGCCTTGGTAGGGTGAAATGGGAAGGAACTTTGGGACTCAGACGTCGCTTGGAAAGAGATGGTAGAAGAGGACCAGAAGAGAAAATGAATCTTCTGTGGAGGTTATGGTGAGCAGCCGTGGCTGTGTGTCTGCTGTGGCTCCCACTTGCCCACAGCAGGATGGGGTAAGTATTGCACGCGTGCAGTTGGCTTGGAGACCTCTTGTTCAAGAAATAGAGTGAAGTAGCCACGGCCTCACAGGAGCACTTGCAATGGTCTACTTGTGGCTAGATGGATCTCAGGATTTGATACCTACCCCGGGGGAGATATTGCCACATATCGGGCGTGCTGGCTCCAGCCTCCCAGCGTGGGCTTCACTGGGACAATCCTGCTGATGGGGGTGGGCAAAGGGGAAGATGTCCTCTGCTGCACTGCCCACCTGGGGTGAGCAAAGGGAAATGTCCCCATGGCAAGGTGCTGTTGGCTCCAGGGGTGAGACAAGGCAGGAGGCAGACGTGTGAGGCTCACGTGTTCAGAAGTAGTTTATATCCTGCACTCCTCTGCAGATACTCTGTGGAGAGCAACCCTACTTGGAAGAGTGCACTCTGCTAGCAGATCTGGTGTTTGAATCCCAAGAATTAGCTCACGTTTATTTATTCAGTGCCTTATCAGCACCTATCAAAATCACAGAGTTTTGTCATTTCAGTAGAAACAGAAACAAGTTTTGCTTTATTTTATTTTATTTTATTTTATTTTATTTTATTTTACTGTGTAAGACAGAGGACAGGTTATGAATTTATCAGCAGAGCTGTGCTAACAGTTACTTTACTTTTGTACTTCAGAGAAAAAAAACAAAGCAACCCAGGACATGAGATGTGTCACTTCCCCTTACACTTCTGCTGGACACACGTGGGGAATGGAATGCATTTTTTGTACTTCAAGTGAAAAGTTGTCCCATGTAGCAAATTAGTTTTCACCCGCATAAGCAATATATTTAGTAAAGATAAATGCATGGCTGTTTCTGAAACACAGCAAACTTTGCATAAAATAAAAAAGAAAAATACTGTCTTGAAAAAAGAAATACACCAAAAGAAAGTGGATTTTCCTTATTTTGTTGTTTCTGTGATTACTGAATCTATTTACTGTTATGCTAATTTTTAAAAGTCTCTTTAAATTTTTAAATTTATAAAATGTAATTATAAAAAAGTTTTCTCTCACTTGTATTCTCTGATACATACTTTGTCCTCAACAAAGTTATCTAAACATACGTGCAATATGCAGTGAAGAGGCTAAATTGTTCTTCAAGTGAGATTTATAACTTGAAAGGCAAAAAGTCAAAATTTCTTCATTCACTAGGATTTACTGAAAAATATCCTGTCTAAACTATTTTTGACAGAAAATTGGATTGTAAACATTTTTAATGTTATATGTGCCAGGTTTTTGCACTAATCTGAAGATGTCACTGCAAAAAAAAAAAAAAAGCAAAACATAAGCAGAACTCAGAAAATTTTCTATTTTCAATTTTTTTTTAAAATAAAACATTTAAATGTCTCAGAGAGAATGGCAATGATTTCTTTAATGACATTTTCTATGGAAAAATCAAATCTTGCTCTGATTCATCATACCCACAATGTTTCACACAGCATACAATTTCCCTAACAGAAAATACCATCTCTCCTTCAGCAAGGAAAATGCATTCACACAGAATCATATTCAATTAAAGGCCCGCAAGCTGTCTGATTTAAAACTGATGTAGCTACTGCATTCTAAAAAATTAAGGTCCTTTTTTTTCCAGGAGAAATAGTGTTTTTTTATGTTACCCTCCAAAGTGCTTTAAAGCCTTCTTTAAGTGATAGATGCCCAACACTATTTTGTTTGAAGGTGGCAAAAAGAAAAACTCACTTAAAGAAATGGGGAGTGATTAATTAACTATTTGCAGAGTGTGGGATTACAGCACTGCAGCTCCACTGAGACACCAAGAATTTTTTTTTTCTCCATATAAACATTTGTAGTATTTTTAATGGACATTTTCCAATGGACTTTTTTGGGGGAAAAGTGTCAGAAAACCAGGGACAGAAGGCTGTTTGAGGTCAGTTTGCTTGCCTGAGCTGCCGCAATGACCAATGTAAATTTTTTTGTCAAGAACCTCAAGTTTCTTCTTCCTGCCCCTGAAGAAGCATGGCTGATGGCACAGACAGACATAACTTGAAGTCAAGCTGAGCCAAAATGTTGCAAATAACATTTCTGAGAAGTCTGCTTCAAAAAAAAAAATAAAAAAAAAATCACTATTTCAACTTCTTACTTTAAGGCTAAAAGCACAGATGGAGTTTGCACTTTATCCTTCATCTTTCATGAGGCAAAGGAGGTGATGGAAAAGAGAGAATATAGCTGGGGCTGTGAGAAATTCAGGTTTACAAAGTGTAATCACCTAAACCATAGTTTAGCTAATTGCATGGACTAGATCTAACTCACGAAAGGTATTTTGAGGCTGGCAAGAGGGCAATCCTGATCAGCCCTTGATTTTATAAATATGACATCTGAAAGATGACGAGGGGCACAAGGAAATTGTTTAGGCTCTTTGGGAATGAACAGTCCATACCGCCCTGAAGAAAGGCACAAATTATTTATCTAAGTGCTCTGTATCCACTCCAGAGAGTATTTCATTGGGCAGTGTGTGATCATTTAAGCTTGCAAGCTGGAAGGAAATGTGTTGGAATTCAAAACACCAAGGGAAACCAGACGACTCGGAGTCTGTGATGTAAAATACTTTAACCTAATTGACTGAGGCCTCACTTTTGGGCTGCTTTTGCTATTTGTTTGTTATTGTTGCTTTTGTCTCTTTACTGAGGAAATTAGTTAAAAGAAATCAATCATAATTTATTTTGTAGATAGAAGCAATATATTTTCAAACAAGCAGGACTGAGCTGCCCAGAAAGTAATACCTGGTTTGCTAAAACGAAAAAAGGAAAAGGAATTTCTAAAACATTTTTGACAGAACTAAGAGGCATTTTTGGTAGAACTAAGAGGGAAAGGATAGCTGAGCTGGAGCTGTAGAACAGGCTGAAGTTCTCTAAAGTTCCTGAAGTTTTCTTTTACCATATATTTTGGCAATCCTGGCTAGATGTGAGTTTGGAAGAGCACACAGACGAGTTACCAGGCTCCCTGTCCTACGGGCTGTTCGTCACATTGAAGCTCTCTCAATGATGGACAAGGTAAAGCTGATAGCTTGATTTTGAGAAAGATTTAAGAACCAAACCTCAGATAAAGTAGAAAAAGCAGGACTATAATAATACGATGCTTTTTTATCGGTAGATGCTTGTCTTGAAATACATGCTGAGAGACATCCTATTTTATGGGAAAAGGGAGGAAGAGTGCACTGTGGTGGAATTCATCCTCACACTCGCTGATGAAATTTGATTGAAGAACCAAAATGGGACTGAAAAATGTGGCAGGAGCTGAAGAAAATCTGGAGCACAAGATTTTTTTTGCAACACACTGGGATCCCAGGAGGGCAGAAGGCCAGAGGGAATATTAAAGCAGCATGATGTCAATTAGAAATTGGTTATATTGTGGGATAAACATCCTTCCAAAAACAGCATTAATGGGCACCTCTAGAATACTGAAGATGGTGATAACATTCAAATACGATGCTTTAGTTTCAGTCTGAATCCTGGGTAGAGGGAAATAATAATAATGATGACTGAAGTAATAATAGTAATCACAATAAACATGACCTTGTATCATTCTCACTATTTTTGTTTATGTTTCTCAGTTTTGAGACTAAGGAAAAAAGGAAGAATTTTCAGGCTTTGATTAATAGGACTCTTGTATCCTAACAATTGCAGCAAACTGATTCACAAATCTGAAGCCTTAAGAATAGCTCGAGTTTGCTGCAGAACACCCTACTTTAGGCCTCTGCTGTCCCCTCCCCAACAAATTCAGATTGTACTGAACAGATAAACAACATTATTAGTCTGAGCATTTAGGCAACGAGATGCAGTCAGTTTTGCTTCATGCCAAGTTTCAGTCAGCCTAGGATAAGAAGGCTTCTTCCAGCTCAGCAGCACTAGGAAGTTCAATGAGTCTTCTGGAGCTGCAGACTCCACTCCTTGCTGGTGGGGATACCATGGGATTGCCGCTCAGCCAGTGCCCAGGGGTTGAGACCTGGGCTCTGCTCTCCCACTGAGACCCAAGGCAGGTTGGTTAAACTCTGCTCCCTCTCTTGCAATGCTCTTCCAGCTTCTTACTCCTCCGACTGTCCACACTGCCTCTGTGGTAGCCCCTGTATGGGCTCTGCTCCAGGTTGCCCCCACACCAGCAGGGGACCCGGGTGTGAAGAAAGGCTGGGGTGACTTCATGTCATGCCCCTTGTCTGCAGTACAGGCCAAATGAGATTGCCCCTGAAGAGCCCAGAGGATCTCCTGCCATGGTGAGAACCAAGATATGCCCCTTGGCCTGGAAGGTGTTTCTGTACTCCCATGAAAGACAGCATCAGGAGAGCCTGCATCTCTCCTTGACTCCCTCCCTCAGCAGCAGGATTGAGAGGAATATTTCCCTTCGCTGCCATGTCAGACAAAAATATGTACTCTGGGGTCACATTACCACCAGATAAACTTCATTAATATCAGCTTCACTGCCTACCTCTGCTCGGTTAGGAGCTGTCACTTGGACCATGCAGGAAATAGACCTTTTGGTCTCCTATCACTCAAGCACTATATTCCTGTCACAAAAAAAAAACACACCTGAGGCTGAACATCTTAGAAACTTTCAAGAAAATTCCTGCTGAATTTTACTCTCACTGAGGCAATTTTGAACAAGTGATCGCCCATTACACTTCATTTCCTTGAAATGATTAGAGATGAAGTGCTAATGAAATATAGTAAGAATACAGAATGCGGGTGGAGGACCAATTTAATGTTTAAGGAAGCCATTATAGATAGTGACCTAGTAAATCCCCAAATGGAAAGGTCCAAGCGTGCATACTAAACGTAGATCACAAGGTTAGCACACAACATTAAATAACACCATCTTTTTCAATCTTGAAGAACATGGCTTGCAGATCTAGTAATTTGTCATCCTTCTTGGTCTAACGTCATGCTTTGTCCCTGAATCCTTTGTGGGGTAAGACAAATTGCTTATTAATATGCTTTCACAGGAAGGAGATGAGAGCAAACCAGGCCTGAGGTATCATTCTGTTCTGCTGGTTTTACGCTGCTGTGATTTCAGCATACACTAAAGCTCAAAAATTGCAATGGTAGCAAAGCAGACCTTCCAGACGAGGAGGGTTAACTTGTTTATGAATCCGTGTTGATGAAACTCCGCCAGCACTGATCTGGCACAAATTTATGCATTTATCTAACCTTATCCATCGAGCAAAGTGTATCTCTTCATATCTTTGCCTGATTCAGGCCATTTACTCAGGATCAGTGGCATGTCTGAACTATGTCTCCACTTTATCAAATGCACAGGAAAAATGCAGAGATATGTAGCCTTTTGTGCCACATGGTGCAATTCCATGACTTGAAATTAACTGGGAAGGAGAGAGGAAGTGCTTCCATTTTAATTTTATTGCCAAAGTTCTTTCAATAAAACCCAAACCTTCAAAACTCCAAGCAGGAGGTCGGTTTGTAAAGGGTGAAACAGAAGCACACCCTGCAAAAATGCTTTCTAAAAATGCATTCCTTGGCTATACTGATCGTGACTGATCAAACACTTCAGCTCTGTGATGCTCATGCTGGAAACAGATTCTGAGAGCTGAGCAAGAACTTTTCCAGCCTTCCTATGGTTAATACCTGCCAATTTAAGAATTTGCAACATGCATACATTTGTCAGAAAATTAACCAGGATTCTTTAAAATATATGTAACGATAACATATACATTAAGTATTGCAAGAGGTCTGAAAGAAATTATGCTTCTCATATTATTTATTCACTTTTTGCTGAAGTAAGCATCAGACTTCTGCCAAAAACCCATGAAACAGTCTGTCTTTATTTTGTGGGAAGGGATTGTAAATGTCCCTCAGCAAATGAATTCACAAGCTTGCCATTGGTTCCCAGTATATACATAAAGAGAACTTACAATTCCATTAAATCTCATCAGAACTTTGCTGTACATGAAGGCTGAATTATGTTTCCTTATAGTGACTATAAAGCAGAAAACAGAAGGGTTATTTTCTCACCTGATTAGTAGAGATGGGCTGGGACCAAAATAGCCTGCCACAAATATGTGAAAAATACCTTGGGATGTTGTAAGGAACCTTACAGCAGATTGTGAGTTGGCTTTTCCCAGAGCTGGTAGCCATTGCTACTGCCCAAGGAAAGCCTGAGATACTTGGGACACTGCTGATGGGGAGGGAGGCCTCCCAGAAGGGCATCTGTTCATGTCCTAACCCAGCGAGGTGTTCCCATTTTTCTGTTGCATTCTCCCAGGCTACTGTCATCTTTTGTCCCTGGGGTTCAATTTTGCTCTTTCTTAGGGATAATCCTTCTTTCCCCATGGGGAAATTCTCTGCATATTTCCATTCTGTGGAGAGCCAGACCCTTCTCACGTGTCTGGGGCTGAAAAGAAAGATGTGGCGATGTGCAAAAGACCCAAACGGAACTGAGGTGACAGAGTTGGGCTTTTGACAGAGGTGTATCAA
The DNA here is from genome assembly GCA_025769975.1 of Gallinago jamesoni. Taxonomy (NCBI): domain Eukaryota; kingdom Metazoa; phylum Chordata; class Aves; order Charadriiformes; family Scolopacidae; genus Gallinago; species Gallinago jamesoni. The sequence goes on along the minus strand of JAOQGH010000077.1, from coordinate 15,743,528 downwards.
ATCACGAGGAGCCTGAAGAAGAAGAACAGGGAATTCACCAAGACACAAGAGCATCCAGCAGAGCATTCAAGAAACAGGGGTAAAATAAAGCTACAGAAAAGCGTAGCTTGGCTGAGGAACGGTAATTGCATCCGCTACCAGTATTACCAATTAGTAATGGTTCAAAACCCCCAAAGAGTTGGACACATTCACCCCTCCAAGGCTGTTAACACGGAGAGAGGCACACAACCTTTGGCTGAGGGAATTTTATCCGAGCAGACTGCAAAACCGGGGGCGGTATGGCAGGGATCAGACTGTTTGCTTTACCTGCTGGTTTAACACCATGCACCTGGGACCTGACTTCTCCTCAACCAGGTGTCCATGCAGGATGGGCACAGTTCACAGGGTCCCCAGGTGCAGGTTAACAAGCATACAGAAGAGATAACTTGCATTACTTCTTAACGTAGGCTTGTCTTCGTATTACCTAGGACCTGGGAAATTTTCTTCTAAAATCAGCAGTACCTCATGCTGTGGAATGCTTAAGAAGAAGGGAAGCAAACAAACAAAAATATCCAAGATTTAAATCTTCCCTATTGGTGATTTCCTTCTTTTATTCGGAATTGCAAAAGACACCAAAGAAATCAGACAGTCCAGCCACCCAGCAGCCTTGGCAGGAGTCACACAGCGACGAGCTGCACAGTGTAACTCGGGTCTGCTTTCCCACACCTGGCTTTACTTTCCGTTTTCTTGGAACAAGCAAGTACTAAATGCAACTGGCAAAGACAGCTTTAAATCAGAGCCAGGAGGAAAAGATGCAGGCAGATATCCATCAGCTGGGGGAAAAAAAAAAATTTTAAAAAAAAGGGCCAAGAAACTACCCTTGGTATTCAAGATGCCATCATAAATTTGCATTAAAACATCTTGAGCTAAGTTGAGGAAAAGCAAAAGTTATAGCCTGTGTGCTGAGTATTTATGCTTCTGGAAAGCACCAATCTTTTCTTCCTATAGAAAATCCTCTTGCTGCAATTTTTTCCTGTGTCCTGCAGAGTGCAGACTGGTGTTTTGAAACGAGGATCTATTAGTATGGAAAGATGATAAAACCTAAGCCTGCTTGAAATTCTCTTTGGTAACAGCAAGGAGGGCAGGCTGCTCTGAGTTATGAAGGTGGCCTTTTAAAAATGGAAATAAACAGACAGAGGGAGCAGGTGACTTAAATGAAGAACTGTCCATGTCTGTTTTGGTCTCAGTTTCCATTAGCAAATGGAGACTGAAAAACCAGGGCAGTCCTGTCAGGAACAACTGGGCACCTCTCTGTGCCTGAACTTTCCTCAAACACACGTGCCTGTCACCACAAAGAAAGTCTGAAATGTCACGGGGCATCTGTGGTGCTCAGCTTCTAACAGCCTCATTTGGGATCATGAAAACCTTAGAGAGATTCAACCTGAGCTGAAGGAGGTTCTCTGGGGAATCTAGTCCAGGTGCCTGACTGCACCCATCTGTGGTTTTGCTTTCGGCTGTGGGTTCCAGGAGTCCCCAGACATCCCAAAACACCCAGTTTGGATGCATTGGATGCTACATGTGAAGTACTAAACACCTTCTGCTTTTCTGGTGACTTGTACAACATCGTTGCACCAGCCAGAGCCACCTATCCCCCCTGATACGAACTGTAAGAGTTTGAGGGACAGATAAGACAAAGCAGGTGAGCAGCCTTTGGATGTGTGGTGGGGTAGTGACAGAGGCACCAACCATTGGGTTGTGCTGCTGTTGGTGATGTCTTGCATTTCAGTAATGCTCAAGGAGCTGTGCAGGGTGCAGACATAAACACACAAGCCTGAAACCAAGGAAAAGAACAGGGTAAAATCTGTCTGTGTTTCATAATATTACACTGTGCCAGGCTGAAAAAACCAGAAGCCCTTCTTGCAATTTCAGAACAAGCTGACTTATTCTTCAGTTTGTACCAAACCAGTACAGTCCTGCCCCCAGAAAGTGCTGGTCACAGCTCACCCCACCCTCACACTATCCTTTGCTGTTGTAAACAGGTAAGCAAAGGGAAACCTGAAGGAGAGATCTGGGGTAAGTATTTTTAAAGCCTCTGAGCAGTTCACGAGGTGTTGCACTGGAGGTAGAATGGTGCCAGATTGCAGTGGGACCCTGTCCACTAGTGCTGACCCAGGAAGGGGGCTCTCATGTTCCCTCACTACCACCTCCAAATGCTGCAGCACAGAGTACATTGGAAAATAAAGCCCATAAATAACCAAGAAGGATGGGGGAAAGGGCAGCAAACCTCTCTTGGACCTGAAACGCCTGTCAGTGGAGATGGAGTTAATTCACACTCACCAGCCAGCTACAGGAGGCTCGGGGACCTCTTGCTTCCTCATGGACCTGTGTGCAGAGCTGTACCTGTCACAGATACTGGATGAGACAGGTCTTATATTATTCTCCTAGCTTTAGGGCAACCGGAGGGGGAAGAAGGGGAGAAAATTGAATCAAACACAGAGAAAGAACACAAACAAAAACTTCCCAAATGTCTTCTACTTGACGGGAGGCAATGGTGACATTGTCTGTTCTAGGAGCCACTGTCAATTATTTATTAACACCTTGAACACAGCAGAGTAGCTGAACACATTGCAATTTGTTTGGGTTTTTTCTTTTTGTTTGTTTGGGTTTTTTTGTGTGTGTGTGACTGAAATTTTTGCAAAACAAAGCAGGGAGCAGAAGACAGATTCTTTCCCCTTGGAGTGAAGGCACATACCTTTGCAATTCCATGTGTGTCACAGCAAATTCCTCTTCCTCCCCCTCTCGAGCCCGCAGTGACTGCCTCTGAAGCCTGCACCAGATGTACCTTTTTGGCTGCTGGCAGGAAAAGCTATTCACCCTCACAGCAGCGTCCTCCCTTTCCAGCAGGTCAGGCCTCATTGATGGCATCAAAAACTGAACCAGGATGGGGCAAGGTGTAGCTTCTGCCTTCCAGAAAGTATCCTCTTAGCTGAGAGCAGCCAATACTTTGGTCTTGGTGGGTGCAGATGCTTCTTTTTCTCTGTTTACCTTTTAAATCCTTCAAGGACAGCTGCCTTTCTAATTTCTAACCTGTCAGCCAACCAGCAGTGGGAATTAGGGATCCTGAGCTCAGGTGTTGGTAGTCTGGTCAGTTCTGTGGATTAACAACCAGTGTAAATCATTTACACTCAGAATCACTGCTTCCTACTGCTTCCCACTTACTGGTTGTAAATGGCTTACACTGGTAAGCCATTGTAAATGACCGGTAAGTCATTAAATGAGTGGCACTGTTAAGTAATTTACTTTGGTTTTGTGTCCTTTTTAATCCCTGATAATGACTGACATGCTCCCGTATCCTCAATGAGCTCCTGATAGCTTCAGTGCTGCTTTCCGTCACAAATCTTTTGGCCTCCTTTTGCCTTTAAAGGTTGCTGTTGCTTTCATTATTAGTTAATATTAATATCAGTTAATAGTTCAGCAGGAGCAATGGAAGGCTGTTTGCAGATCCTGACCTGTCATTAAGATCCACTGGAGGAGTTGTGTCCTTCCCTCTTCCAAAAATACCTTCCTCTGTCCATCTCCTCCCTCTTTCACCCCCTCTATAACTCTTGAGGGTGAAATGTTAAATGTGTGTGTATGGATCATTGGTTTTACCAATCATTTCATTGTAGGATGTGTGATAGATGACATATATTATTATGGCTGCCTGGTGCTGGGTGGATGTGTTGTATCTCCAACTGTTTGTTTCGTTTTTTCTATTTTACCACTGAGAGACTGACGAGAGTGTAAAAGAAGGACTTGGCTACACTGGTAGTTGTGAGACTGAGAGCAGTGCAATAAGGAATATGTCTTCTTTTTGTATCATGAGAGTGCATGTTAGGACAGTGACAAAAAAAGCTAGGTTTTGAGCACTAGAGTTCAATGAGATGAAACATTTTCCCGGTGCGAAGGTCATTCTGAAAATGTGACTTAGTTATTCATATTGATTACGTCTCACAACACAAAGCAGAGCGATACTCAGATAGGTCTACAAAGGGGATCCTTGGGAGTCCCACTACCATTGGAAGGCAATTGGTCTTCAGCTTCCAACTGCTGAAATCACTTTAAAAATATTAATCTTACATTTGTTTGAGGAATTATTATCCTGTATTTAATGTAGCGTTGCTTCCTGCAAAGGTTACAGTATCAGCTTTATAAACTATCTTTCTTATTTTTACTGCTGGAGACTGCACGTTGGATGGCTCTTCTGGTCAAAGTTCCTTGTCTGTGTTACCTTTGTTGTCTGTCCTGGTTTGACACTGTCAAATGAGGGATGTGAGTTCCATCAGGAAGACAATTTCTCTCCCTCTACCTTACAAACACTTCAGAACGGTGGGATGTCAATGAGAGCTTGACTTCCTATTCCCTGAACCCAGAGGCAGCCTAAGGAGTATGGTTGGTCTTGATGCTGACTCTTAAAAGTAGATTTAGTGAATCCTTGCATTTAGGCTCCTAAGCTTTCCAAAGCAGCTCTAGTGATTTCAATGGGGAAAAAAATGCATTGCAGAGCATGGGGCTCAGTACCTAAATACCTTTTGAAAATGGTGCCTAGTTTCTGAGTTCTTTCTTATATTTAAAAAATACTGCTTAAAATTCACTTAAAAACAAAAAGCAGAATGTCATAAATTCCTAAAGGAACCCGGTTTTATGTAAAGCTAACATAAAGAGGTAGACTTAGAAGCATCACTTTATTAAATCACTACTAGAATTAATAGTGGGTTTTTAATTTGAGGAGCTTCAGCTGGGAGACATCCGCATCACCACAAGAGGAAGTTTGATGCCATGCATTGAGGTCAAAGGGCTTCTTGTGAAAAAATGATTGAATAGTAATTTTGATCAATTCCTACAAATCTATCACAGTTGAAATGAATTTGGAACCAAGGGACATCTTAATTGATGATTTCCCAAGATGTTGGGATGGGCGGTGAACATCTAGGTGGTTTTTAGAACCCATAAATTATCAAGACAGTGATATATCAGTGACTGAATGAATAATGTAGAGATCAACATGGCTTATTTAAATTTAGCTTAACCTTTTCTTCCATGGGAGAGCATGAGAAGAATAATTGACTCAATTAAATTTTAATCTTGGAAATGTTGATCTGTAGCTGGGTTTGCCACAGACTAGGTTTCCCTTTTCCACGTAGATGAGGTGAGGCATCTAAGCTTGAAGTATCCATACTAATATTGACTGTAATATGCCCAGAAATTATGCAAGGTAGACATTTATGCGTAACAAGATTCTCAGCTATCCCTGGGAGATTAGTTTTGTATTCCTATTTTCCCAAGCATTGTGCATATAAAATGGAGATTATTTATTTTTTCAATACAGTACATCAGCACCCCCTACAAGAAAACCTCAAAAGATGGGGAAAGAAAGCTCCTTTATCTCAAAAGGATTTTGGATCAGGTCTCTGCTGTACATGATAAAGGGATAATAGATGACTTACCTTTAATTAAAGCAGAAATTAATATAAATAATGTAAACGTTGCAATTGACTGGAAGAAATGAGTGTTTCATGAGGTCACCTGAATTGCCAAGAAGCAGATTCCCTTGTGGTCACCTGAGCTGTCTGGGAGCATTACAATTCCTTGCTTGTTATTTTGTACAAGTGTAAAACTGAAAAAAAAAAAATATCTCACAGTCTGCATATTTTTATTTCATTTTTTTTTTCATTTTTAAAGCTAAGTAGCACATGTCTGTTGAACAACTCAGAGACAAGCTAAAACCAACAGCCAAATGGCCAAAGTTTTATGTACTGGGAGTGATGCTGCACACTCAGCATTGCCAGCAGCATGGTCCCTGAACAAAAAATACCTTTCGACTGAGCGAGGCTGTGCTGTGCCTGATCTATTCTACTGTCTTAGTAGGGATAAAATGTAACTCTTTTATTGAAGCTACAGAGCGGTAAAAGCTAGAGAAGATGTCTGTGAAGTTCTTCCAAGAGTTCAGAAATCAAATGGTAATAAAAAGATGTAAAGAGTGTTCTGGGATGACAGAGGTGCAGAAGGGTGGCAAGTCACTTGATTGTGCTGTGCTCTGGCTGAGCAAGAGGAAAAGGAAAGAAAATTCCCTTAGTCACATCGGCAGGTTTGGGAAGAGGCGGGGAACAGCTATGAGTTCTCCAGAGTAGCAAAGGGACAGCTGAATGTAGCAGTGACTCAGACTCACCTAGGAGACCCTGTTCATGACCTTGTATTGGTGATGACTCAGACTCTGAGGGACAGCTGAGTTATTTTATAAACATAAGAACTGAAGCATGGCTTGCCAAAGAATTCTGCATTTAAAACTGCTTGAGCAAAAAATTTGCATGTGTTTTTCCTTAAGTGTCAGTCTATTTCTGCAAAATTCTGGACGATGCTGGTTTCAGGCTTGCTGCCTGAAGAAGGCGGTGCAGGGCAGCAAGCATTTCATGCACAGATTTTGAAGCTGCAGTGCAAACGTTGGGCATAGCATGATCTAAGAAACCTGTGGCAGGCCCAAAGACAGGACCCAAAGTGTCATCTCAGTTACTCTGCACAGAACACAAAATCTCCCTCAAATATGAATGGAAATAATAATGTGGGTCAACAGAGACTCTTGGGATGTATATCTTCAGAAGCCTTTATCAAAATATGGTCCTAGCCTTCTAGTCATCCTTCTAGCACAGAATAATAATTTGCTCTTCCTTTTGGGGATCTCATTGCACTAACCAGATTTTAAGAGATACATCCCCCCTTTGAGGAAGCCATAGTTTGTTAGCACTGATGGCACAGGTAACGTAAGTGATAGGGCAGATAGATAGAACTATTTAGGCTGGGGCAGAGATGAGCCTTTATAGTGTTTCATTTGTCTCTGATGCTGGCTGGGACCGCAAGGATGACCAGAAAGTTGCTAATAAAGCAAGAATCCTGGGCCAAAGACATAACTTGGAAGAAAACCTCAAGTGTCAATTTCCGTACACCTCTGCAATAATGACAGGGTCATCCTGACACCCTAAGAATATTCTGTCACTTTTCAAAGGTGTTAGGTAATTCTGTTCAAAGGCAGATAGAGGAAAAATACTGTAGGGGAGAGGGGAGCATGAGAAGGATGGAAGAAAACCTAAGTGGAAATTATAAATGAAGCATTATTATGTAAGGCCAGTAACAAGTTTTCACTATAATTAAGATGGATTACTTTAATAATCCTTAAGGGCTTGATTCAGAACTGCATTACAAACTGTTTATGTGGGGCTTCTGCACTCACTGCCTCTGTGAGGAAATTACAGGTGTTTAAATAAGAAAAGGGAAATTCAGTTTTTATATTTTTTCAAGCAGCCTCCTCAGGTTTGGAGAGTTGCATGGCTGCCTTAGATTTATGCAATGAGGAGGGTGCCTGATCCTTGACAGCACTCTTGGAAAGTAATTACCTTTCACAGATTTTCCACCTGGACATATATACAGGGCATGGCAATTCGGCTAAGGGGAAAAAAAATCCACAAAACTTTTTGTGCACAGAAGAGCTACTGTTTGGATTAATGAACTGCAGAACTAACTTTCTTTCCTCCACAAATGTACCTTAAAAAATATACTCCCTTCCCTTGCAAACATAGAATTATTGTAGAGATACTGTGCTTCACCAGTGAGGCCATGACTATCTGGGAAAACAGAAGGCAATGCTTCCAATTTCACACAAACATTTTAATGTGAGAATGAGAAAAATGCTAAAGAATGCTCAAGCTTAGAAGGAGTATTTAAGGTTATGAGATTCAGTGTCAGGTTATAATCTTCTGCACTTTTTTCTTAGTCATGTCTGAGCTCACGTATATTCCAAAAATAGGAATGCTTTGATTTTCTGTGAGTGGTAGATGATGGGGATATCACACCATCTCTAAGTTGGTGGACTAACTCCTGCCATTATGGTGTATTTCAATTTCCAAATGTTTGGAATCTGAATAATTTCCCAGCTTAAGGACAAAGACCTCCCTGTTGAATATGTAGACCTTGTGAATTTAAAAGATAGCATTTACTTCCCAACCAGGGAATACAATCAGGTTATTCCCACATGGTGTGGGAATAGCTCTACCCTGCTATGGGCCAAACACTTTTTGCAATATCCCCTCTACGTGAAGAATCTGAGGAGAAAACCCTGTTCTTGGAAAAGGTGATGAGTGCCAGCTCATTCATATGGGGCAGGAAAGCCCATCTGTGGGAGCATCTCTTCTGGAGGCACTGGTAGATCCTCAGACTGGGATTTGGCAGAAGCTAAGATGCCCACAATGTCGAGTAGAACCAAACAAAGCCGGACTTATGTTGCAAACCACGATCAGCTTCATGACTTGTGATGGCTAGCACCAAGGTATCTGCTCTGGTCCATTTTCCCAGCAAAGCCCAAGATGAAAGCTTGACTGCAGATGCAAGAGCACCCGTCTCCCTGTTTCTTTTGCTCTTCTTGTTTTGCAGTAGCAGTGTTGCATTACAATTACAGAGTGGCCTCCTTCACGCTTCGCTGTCTCACTCGGAGAGGTTGTGTGGGGCGGAGAATCAGAGCATTGTTTGTCAATCTTGAGCTTTCTGTTCCTGGAATATTCACTGCTGAGCAGCACAATGAAATCATCACTTAATGGGATCAGCCCAAGTTTGACAAAACAGAATTGATCATTCTCAGACAGGTGTATTTATTGCTTTTGCCATTTCCTAGACCACTTTCTTTTCCTCCTGGTTGGCCACAGCATGCTGCAGAGATGGAGTCATATCATCTGCTGCAGACAAGTGTAGCCAAAGTAACTCTTAGATAAATAGCACAGGAAAAACCCACTGATTAGGAAACTCCAGGTTTCTGTATCTACTTAATACAGATTTTTTTTCTTTTTTGTTCCCAGCCTTCTGGTTATCTAGATTTTTTTCTTTACCAGCACTACCAGGCCATCAGGTACAGAGATATTTAGGATTTTAAACACTGAGGTCAATGACAGTTAGGGGCCTTTTTGGACCTGATCCTAAGCTGTGTAAACAGTATATCCTCTTGCCTTTATGAATTACTTAGTTGATTCCTAAAAGCTACCCTTCTATCATTTTACATCTCCGGCAATGAGCTCTGCAGCAGCTCTGTGCCTCATTTCATTGAAGGGTTTCTTGATGCTCAGGAGCAATATGTTGTCTCATCCTGTGTGCAGAGCACTGACTTACAGGGTGGATGTACATAGAGACTTTAGTAAGCTGAGAACTGAATCCAACCCCACTTAAATACTTTTAGTACCCAATTCAGCACTCCCCTCTCTCCCCACCCTGCACTGCAGACACTCAGCCACTCCTAGCACCTGAGCAGCTGTGTGGGGTCAAATCCACAGGGTTTGTCTTCAGTAGTGGTGGTGGCAGGAGTAAGAACAGAGGAAGTCTGTGTGACAATTTCACTGAACGTTATTTGAGCATTTATAGGTAAGAGACTTCCTAATGGAAACCTCAATCAACTTGCCTTTCGTTAGTTTTTCTGGTCTTCCCCTGAACCTAATTAAACTGTTTGCATCTCTAGCACCCTAAGTTTCACGGTCTAAGAACACACTCCTAGAGGACCTACACACTTGTTTTGAGCTTGCCTCCTTCTAGTTTAATTTGAAGCTCTTTGTTCTTGTACTGGAATATATATGCCTTCATCTGATGTATCTATTCAGCATCCACAAAAATGTACTATAAGACTTCTTGAGCTGAGGAATTCAGCTGATGATTGGGATCAATAGTTTCTGATGGGCCTCTCCTCCTTGAATTTGTCTAATTTCCTTTTGAATCAATTTACATTTTCATCTCAAAGCTATTCACACTGCAAATATGTACTGACTGAGAAAGTTCTTTCTTCTGTTTGCACTGAAACTACTGCCTGATTGTTGCCGTGGGTTGTCATCTGCTGGGAAAAAACATATTGTTTGATATTTTTCTTGTCTGTGCCACTTGTGATTTTATAGACCTGTGCTCCATTCTCCTGAGTCATCTTTTCCTAGGCTGAAGAGTCCCAGATTATTAATTTTGCTTCCTGAAGAAGCTACTCCAAACCTCTGAGTATCTGTGTATCTCTGCTTGTCCTCTCTGTACGTGGCCTTTCAAACAGGTGGGTGAAATTGCATGTGGCACTGAAGAGGTGCACAGACAACTGATGCGTTCACGTTATTCAGTTACTGCCTGTAAAGTCACCGGGCACAAAACAAGCGTAAATGAGTTAGGGTCCAAGACCTGAAAGCACTGGAAGTGTATTGATTTAATAATGCCACTCAATTTCATGTGAATGTCTGCTTCATACATAGATGTATGTTTTCCTTTTCTTTTTCTAAGCAGTTTTTTTTTTCTGTTTTCTTATTTTTGAGATAATTCAGAGACATCTTCAACTACATCAAGTTGGTCAGAGCCCTGTTTAACCTGACCTTGAATGTTTCCAAGGATGGGGCATCTACCACCTCTCTGGCAAACCTGTTACAGTGTTTTACCACCCTCATGGTAAAAAATGTCTTCCTTATATCTAGTCTAAATCTACCCTCTTTTAGTTTAAAACCGTTACCCCTTGACCTGCTAAAAAGTTTGTCCCCATCTTTCCTGCAGGCCCCCTTTAAGCGGGCCACAATAAGGCTGCAATAAAGTCACAAAATCACAGAATCACAGAATCTTAGTGGTTGGAAGGGACCTTTGAGATCATCGAGTCCAACCACATTAAAAACAAAACAA
>JAOQGH010000077.1:15676401-15724758 GCA_025769975.1 Gallinago jamesoni | reverse complement strand
TCCCTGGAGACATTCAAGGGGAGGCTCGACGAGGCCCTGGGCAACCTGGTCTAGTTGGGGGTGTCCCTGTGACTGCACGGGGGTCGGACTAGATGGCCTGTGAAGGTCCCTTCCGGCCCAGATGATTCTATGATTCTATAATCAGTGACTTAAAAATCAAATTTTATTTCAAGAAGATAACGTATGTTTGTGTTTTTTTGAAGAATCTTGCTTTTCTTTTCAAACTTCTGTTTACATATTTCTTTTTCTCTCCGCTTAATGGTAGTGACCTGATGGCCAGAAATGAGGCTTCTAGAGAAAATGTCAAAAAATCACAAATAACCTCTACCATGGGTTGCTAGATGCTAGAACATTAGAATCTCTAATTCTAAATTGGAGATGCTACTGGACAATTTCCATCATTTTGTCCCAGTTATCTGGAGCATGTGCAATCTATCCAGAGCTTTCAACTGGATTCAGTATGTGAACTGAATAGCTAGACAGCATGAATACAATGTCTCTTCAGCACTTCCCAACAGCATGATACTTATCACAGATCCAGAATAGAGCTGTTTTGCAAAGATTTTATGAGCCTGCCTAGAATTTTCTAAATGTGGATCGGATCTGTTAAAACTATTGCGCTGGCTGAATATACAGAAAACCCAGAAAAAAAGGAGAAAATATCCAACATTTACTTGGGCTTGTTTCTACACTGAAATAATAGAACTTGTCTAGAATGATGGCTGGTTTTCCCTCAATATCAGATTCAACACTTCTACTTTGAGACCACTTTGATTTTTCAGAACTCATTTTTACCTGCAGTAAGTTGTGTTTGGATTTGCATCTTACAAAAGACATAAAAACATAAAAACCAACATTGAATTCTGCTCTCTACCAAGTACTAAAATGAATAGAGGGCACATTTCTATACTTATGAGAGATTTTTTAAATTTATTTTTTCCTTCATGTTTTTTACGTTTTAACTAAAACTTCATTTTTGCACCAGGAATACCCAATGGTATCTCTTTAAAATTTTAATCGAACATGAGAGTTGCTTTTCATTCACACTTTACTGTCCCAAGGGGCAAAAAGGAGGTAGATCAGAAATTACCATATTTATAACCCAGTTCTAATGAATGTGAAATGCCATCCTCTGGCAGTTCTTTCCAGCTCTATGCTCTGCCTTATGACCAGGCAGAAGCAGCAGCACTGGTATCTCTAGGAGTTTTCTGAAGTAACATGCTTGTGTTTTAAAGTAACACACTTGTGTTTGAGCCTTTTAAAGTAACACTACAGAGAGGTCTAGGCTTAGTAATAAGGGCTCCAGTAAGTTCTAAGCCCTCACGTTCTCCCTTTATAGCTCCTAAAACAGGACACTTTATGGTGTTTCTAAAGAGAAGGTACTTTTATGAAGGGTATAGTGCCATGGTTGCTGACCCCTGTCTATAACCAAGTTGTAGTGCTGCTCTTCTTCACCTTGGGTGCATGGTCCAGCCTCCTCATGCTTTATCTGTCATTGATACTCATGTGTAGTTACTAGCCAAAACAAGAACACTTTTTTTTTTTTCCTTCTTAGTTTTCCATCCAGTCCCACATATGAGTACCAGTGGTAGCACAGGGTTGGGAGCAGGACTGTGCAGCCAGAGATGGAGGACAACACTTGTCCAGATTTGCGATCTTCTCATTACACCATTGAGTTTGGACCCAGCCTATCCCTCTGATCTCCAGAATCCAGAGTGTTGCCACTGTCCTCAAGCCTGGAAAGACACATGGATGCAGAACAGGACCTGGAGAGGGTTGGTTTGATACCATGAGTTGCCTGCAAACACTGATCAAGAAAGACTAAAACCTACTGGGATTCTGTGGTGATGGTATCTATAGGAGCACCTACCAGAGGGGACAACAAACATTTCAGGCTTTGCTTGGAAATGCAGTACATAACTATTAGCTTTTTGAAAATGTCACAGGCATGAGGATGAGGTAGGGTTGGTGTGGTTTTTTTCTTTGGTTCTAAGGCTGGTATTGTAAGACACCCACCATCAGCCCTACTAGTTAGGCTGGTTTTGCTAAGCTGCACTATCTGCACAATAATACCACTTTGTGCTTGATGACTTTGGGCAGCCTCATGCAGTAAGGGCTGTAATAAGGTGTGAAATAAAGATTCAGTAGCACAGCATTGCAAATGCAGTCTAGCAAAGGAGTTCATTACAGTTCCATTAAGATTTCACAGTTAACATTTAAACCAGCCAAGAAATAAAAAAAAAATAAAAATAAGGTATTAAGGTTCCTTTCGCAGCATTAAGTCAGTCACAGGGTACAACCAACATGTACTGTTTCTTCTCTGGGCCAGAATGTACAACTCTCACTGTCAGCGCAGTTGCCTGATTACAGTGATAAGATCTGAGGCTCTCAGAAACCATCAGCCCTTACGATTAGGAGCTCTGCCTAAGCAGGGCCTTCGTTCACTTTGGTGAACACCATCCATCTTTTCACAGTCTCCCAGCTCACAGTACAGCTGGAAGGTGCCAAGTAGAAGGAACTTAATTGGGTCAAACATTTCAATTTGTATCAGAAATTCATTTAAAAATGAAAGAGCTGCTTGTGCATCTCCGAGGGCAACCTCTTTGCTCCCATCATTGCTGGCTGCCCTATTCATTTATAAGTGTTTTCAGTCTTGGCCTCCAAGAGGCAGAGGGGATTTTTTTTCAGGGAGCCATGATTTTGTTTCCCACACAAACATCTTGATTTGTCTGAAGCTAATAGGGGTTTTTAATAACTATTCCCACTATATATTTTAGAGAAAATGTTTTGAAATGGTGAAAATATTTAATTTGAGCGTTTTCTGTGCTTAAAAACATTTTCAGAGCCAAAATGCTGAAATGTAAATAAGTTCAATGTAGAGATATGAATCGATTCATAGATTTCTTCCCTGGATTTCCGTATGTAGATGTCTTGAAATGTCAAATTTTCATCCAAAACCGGAATGGGAAATGTTTTCCCTTTTGCCACAGATTTTATAGGTGTTTGCAGACTATCAAGTTTTTGCAGGAAAAAAAGTAATCTATGTGTCAAATGTCAAGAAATATCTGGATATTTGGCTGTGATAAGCTATGCATCACTACTTTTCAGTTTCATTCTTCAGTCTCTATTTCTGTTTGTCTGTCCTCGCCATGCCATAAATATGAAAGAAGAGGTCAATTCAAATATTCAAATAAATGTCTAAATATAGTCACCAAATTTAAACAATTTTATTCACTTAGGTGGCAAACTTTTCAATATCAATCTTAGGTGGCAAACTTTTCAATATCAATCTGTCTTCTTTGTCCTTATATAAGACCTCTCACAGAAGTAGTAAGAAAATTAATCCCCAAACACAAGAGACTAAAAGCATTTTCATCAATGCTTCTCATGTGGGAAAAGCATTGCCCAGGAGACTTTAGCTGATTTTTGGTTCTGCCACAGATCCTCCTTTGTAACTTCTTTGACCACTGCTCCCTGCTGTTTTAGGAAAAAGACACGCAGCTTTTGTGTTGGCTATTGACATTTTACACCAGTTGTACAGGAACGAGGCAAATATTATGGCTTTAGTTTCGGATTTTAAGGCCCTAGGGGTGTCTCTAAGTCCCACGTGGATACAAGCCACAATCACAAATATTGCTTGCTAAGAGAAGGAGCAGGGAAATTTGTGCAATCTTCACTGTCTGAAGTGAAGGGTAACAAACGGAGGCTTTAGAAATTTAATGTATTCAAACACTGCAGTGCGGTGTGTAAGAGGATATGATTTAAGGTAATGCATTTTAACACAGCATTATACACTTGCCAGAATGATTTTCCTTTTAGTTATAGTCCTGGTTTTAAAAGACAGTACATAAGACACATCTTGAATTAACTTGACCAAAAGCTTTTTGTGATAAATAACTGGTGGAGTGGTACAAGGTATAATTGACCCTGGCTCTGCAGGGACAGCTTGCCTGTCTTTCATTTTGGGACATTACCGTGGGCTGGTAAAGACGATGGCTTGAGTCAGGAATAAAGTTTTGGGCTGGACGTTACCTCTCTACGTGCAGCTGCACAAGAAGGGAGAAAGTATCCACCTTCCTGGCTCCACTGGTGGTGTTTCAGGGTATGTTGGGGAATGAGGTGGTGACTTCAGACTTGGAGACTTTGTAAGGGCAGGGGAAGGCAGCTGCCCTCTGTGGTATCAGTTGCCTCTGTAATGTCATAAAAGGGGAATATAGGCCTCTGGGAAACACATCTTTAAACCACTGCCCGCCTCCTGACTTTATGAATCACAGGGGCTGAATTTGGGCTGGGAAGTGGCCAAGAGGCTGAAGAGTCTCTTGCTCAGCAGCGTTGGGTGCTCAGCTTGAGCTGCCCTAAAGAAGCCCCATTTTAGGGCAGAAGTTCCCCTGCAGTGGGGCTCCTCCAGGTTGTTCCCTTTAGGGGTAGCTGGGATTCTGGTGTCCAAGTGTGATCCTCTAAAGGGTAGAGAAGCCTACTTTCTGCCGAGCATGATAATCCTCAGCAAAACCACAGTCCTTTTCAAACCAACAATCCTCACAGCTTGGATCCAAATCCAATGGAATATTAATAACGACAAAAAGTACAAATGTATCAAACAACTCTTTTGGAAAAAGTGATTTATCTGTCTAAGCAGTATTATTAATTATCAGTTTACCAGTAGCTCAACATAAACTACATAATTATATCAGTGAATCGCATAATAATTAGGGCACGAGTTAATTGCCATCATTCACCAGCTGAATAAAATCTCCATGAGGCAAACAATGGGACCCCAGTGGGGTAGAGGTAATTTTAACACACTTTTTCAATTAATAAAGTCAAAACTATAAAACCAACATAATTACAGTGGTTGACAGGAGTGTGTGTGTGTGTATAAGTTTTGTCAAACTAATGGCAGTAAATTAGCAA
This sequence comes from Gallinago jamesoni, assembly GCA_025769975.1. NCBI lineage: Eukaryota > Metazoa > Chordata > Aves > Charadriiformes > Scolopacidae > Gallinago > Gallinago jamesoni. Next base: position 15,719,847 of record JAOQGH010000077.1, on the reverse strand, counting down.
AATTTAATGATTTCCCAAAATACTTGTGTTACAAGGAAAACTATAGTCTGAAAAAAGAAAAAGAAAAGAGAGAAGAAAAAATTGGAATGGAATAGAAATCACTGAATAACACTGAGTTATTCTGAATTATTCTCTATGGAAAAATGAATGCCTGGTATTTATGAGCTTTCCATAGGGAAAAAAAGAATTTATATGTGATCAAAGAAGGGGTGAAACAGTAAATGAAATGTCTTCATACCTGCTTTTTAGAGGATTTTTTCTGACTGCTGTTATTGAAACACATTGTCTGGATGGGGAGTTTGGGCTCCGAACCACTCCTCAAACTGATGGTATTGACAAGTATTCTGAAATAATAAATGAGTTGTTCCCTGCCACTCAGCACCATCTTCAGATATGAATGTTTCTAAAAACTGAATACTTAGAAGAGTCTTTTCCTTCTAAGTTTTGAATCTTGAAATTGCTTTCGTATCACAGTTGCCAGGTATTTTTTTATTATTCTTTCAGACTAGAACAGTGCTTTAAAAAAGAGTAGCTGAGATCCCAAATGTTTGTGGGACTCCAAGAGCTTGGATTAGGAAAGAAACTGGCAGATGTGGCCAGGTTGGCAGTAGCTGCAGGAACTGCAACACAGAGCATGCCAGGAAGCAGTGTTCCTCCAGATCACCTCTCTGTGTCACATCCCATTCCCTTTGTCCCCATTGGCTTTGGTTTTAAGTAACATCAGGTAATGACAGAGCCAGCTAATCTCAGTGGCTATTTATTCAGTTTATTTCCTTTCCATTGGTTACATCCCCACTCTGGACAAGCAGCAAATAAAATAAAATGGTCTAGATGTATTCAATTTATCTTTGGGTATTTCACATGAGAATGAGATCACCGCCATGCCTACTCAATGGGAGAAGCAGGCAACTGCAGAGAACCCACGTGGGCTCTTGGTAGTCCTATGGAGGAGTCTGTCTTTTATTCTGGTTGCAGAATGTGGGGAGGCTACTTGTAATGCTCAGCCAAGTTTTGGGTTACATGGACTGAACCTAGGTGGGAGGATCTAGATTTGGTGAAAAAGGGTGGATTTCCCACCAACACCAATTTGGAAAGGGAAGAGTTGTATGTTCATCACTAACCTGGAGTTTTGTTGCACCACCTTAGCTAAATTGCAGGCAACTCCATCGTACTTTCTTCTCCTACTGTTTATCATTTGCAGTTCTATCCTGAGACAAACCGGGACTCATCGTGTAAGATGCTGTACAAAGCAGGGTGAGAGAGAACAAAGAAAGACAAAGCAGATGAAAGGAGCACCTGCTTTTGAATTGACCCACCTGGGGTACGGTGTCATGGTGCTGGGACTAGTACACACCTCTGTCCTGTTCAAGGTGCATTCAGATATTTAAACAATGTGCAAGACTTCTCATTGTAAGTGGAGGCAGCAGAATCCATCACAATTAATTGGGATGTTCCTGGAAAATCTGCTTATTTTCCTCTGCCTTGTATAAAGAGATAGAAAGACAGACACAGAAGGAAAGAGACTATAACAGTAGAAGTTATAGAGACTGCGTCCAATTAGACTATTTTCTGATATTTTTGGTATGAGAGATAAATGTGAAACGTAGACAGAATGTTAATAATCTAAAATTGGCCTTAACATTTAAATCAGAGTGTTAAAAGCCAGGCTAGGTCAACCTGTTTCAGAAAAGAACCTTCCTTATAAAAATCCTCAGCAGACCCTTTGCAGAGGTGATGGCATATATCTAGCTGGGAAAACTGGAAGTCAATGAACCACAAGTGCTTGCAGGCTCACAGATGCTAAATCACCCATTCCTCAGGTGGAGCTTCTTCTTGGCATTAGCTTTAAAAACAATAACGATATTAACACCAGTGACTAATTAACAGCTAGTTGGTATTGGAAGATATTTCTGGTTTGCGATGACACGGAGGATTTAAAGATCAGTCTGAGGAGGCTGGATTGCTCGCTTTGAAATGGGATGGATGAACGGTGGTGGTACTGCAACAGGTATGTGGAGCTGTGGGTTTGGTTCCCTTGGCTCCCTCAAAGAAAGCTTGAGCACAGCATGGGTAAAGAGGCTAGGAAAGAGTGCTGTAGGTGAAAGTATTGTACGGTGGATGAAAAAAAGGCTGGAAAACCATACAGGAAGAATAGCTATCTGTAGGTAAACTGGAGGGGCACAAGTTGCTGTCCTAAAACTATTCAATGTTTTTAACAGCTTGGGTGCTGGAATAAAAGTATGTATGACTCAAGCTGTGGTTAATGTTGAATGAGGAGAGACTGCAAGTGCGCTGGAGAACTAAGATGGAAAGATGATTTGGAAAAGGAGATGTCATGCAATTCAACGAGGTGACTGTGAGGTGCTCTGCCTGACAGAAATGAACTGTAGTACAAGCACGTTAGCCAGGTAGTGCTTCTAGGGAGAAGAACAGTGGGAGTAGAGGGGTTTCACACCATGCAAATACTGCAGATCTCATTCCAGGCTATAAACTAGGAAGGTTTCTTGCAGGCTGTTTGAGATGATAGCCATCCTTGGGACTCAGTGAAGCCTCACTGGAATGCCAGGACTTAAGTCTGGGCACCATATTTCAGGTGGTACAGATGCCGAGAGCCTAGAAAGCACCGTAAGCTTGAAAACTGCTGCCAGGAAAGTTTAAAGAAACTGCATGTGATTAGCCTAGGGAAGAGATAGCCAAAGGCAGACATGTATGTAACAGTCTGCGACGTGGAAGAGGGGAGAAAATTGCTCTCCCCGTTCCTTGTGCAAAGGACAAGAGGTAATGGGCTTAAATTGTAGCAAGAGGTATTTATGTTAGACACTAAGCAAAGCTTTCTAACAGTAGGGTAGTTACGCGCTGGAAACAATTGCATGGGGAGGATGATGATTTTTCATTGTTGAGGTCTCAGAAAACTGGGAAAGTGCACACAGGTCAGATGGGCCACGGTCAGCGGGGAAGTATTGGCAGAGCACGGGGAGACCTCAGAGCTCTCTCGGGCTCCCTCCCTTCCTTTTCCTCCGCAATTCAGTTGTTCAGCGCAAATGTCACTTCTGAAAACGTTGGGAGAAACTTCTTCCTACAAGGTTTGGGTCTCTGTTTTGCATATCTGAAGGCTACAGCTCAGCTCTTGCATGTTTATGCCAGGGTTGAACTCCCAAAGCTTTCTTAGCGTAGCAAAGCTTCATCAAGCACCCGTGCGTGGAGGTGGGGAAATTAGCTATCTAATTAACTGACAGTCACAAATGGCTCGAGGAGAGCACAGAAATCAGCCACCTTGGGAAAGCTTGGAGATTCAGGCTCATACTTTAACAGTTCCACCGGGACCATTTTTTCAGTGGGGGCACGGGGAGCGGGTGGGAGGCATCCAGTGCAGCACGCTCAGATGTGCTTCTCCACAGCAGCAAGTCCTGACGTTCCCACAAAGAAGCTGTAACTGTCTGTATCCAAATTGCAGATGATTTCAACCTCCTTGTCCCAGAACCAAATACAGATGCACTCATTCAGAGAAGGGCATCCACACCCTACCGAGCCCTCGTTCAGCCAGGTGTGATTTCTCCAGGAGGGTGAACACAGGGAGGGGACAAAACTACAGATTTGGGGTCATTAGATCAGCTCCTTCTCTGTCTGAAATATAATCGGTGTTATTTGTAAAGATTTGCTCATCTGTCATTCAGGTTTTGTGTTTAAAGGATGGCAATTAAGGGCTATTAATATGAGAAACTCATTGATCCGATCACTGCTTGTGCATGATTTGCACAGACATTAACCTAGGCTGGCTTGGTCTATCAGCATGATTCAGTTATGCATATAATAATAATGATGATAACGATAGTAAAAATAATATAGTGAGCACTTATTTCTTAAGAAATGTTATATATATATTTATAAATGCATATTGTGCTATGTTAGAAATGTTTGAGAAATTACATTTTTTATTTCTTGTGGAACTCTGAATTAGTTTTTATTTCACAGAGATAAGCAAGTCACTTTAGCTTTTTTTATCCTGCTTTCAATACTTTTCTCAATTTTTCCATATCCCTTTTCTATTTCTTTAGGCTTAAAAAAAATCTTTTTTTCATATATTGGTGTTCTCTAGCGTCTCCTTTTCCCAATTATTTCTTAGGACAAATATTATGATTAAAGAGAGGTAAACACAGTACCAAATTATGGGGAAGAAAAACATACAATATATACAAATTATTTCTGGAGGAAAGGTAAAAAACAGAAAAGACAAAAAAAGTCCTGTGTTAGAAGGGCCAATGGAAAAAAATAGTTTCTAGGAAAAATTTCCATAATTTCCATGCCCTGATTTAAGATCAAAAGACCAAACCAAGCTGAAATAGCAAGCCTACATAGGAAGGAAACTAGCATGTTATCTGATGATAAAACAACATCTGATCTGTAAAAATATCAGAATCAAAGGTCACCCCGCCTCCTCCCCTTCCCCCCCAAACTGTAATCACTGCTTAAATAATTACAACTTACCTTTTACTTTCCATCCCTCAAAATCCCCAATAACCTACGATTACTCCCCAGGCTTAAAATTTTACAGGTGTTTCTGTTTCACTGAACTGAAACCATTTGACATCTAGGACTATTTCTGCAGTTAACAACAATTTGTGATTTGCTATAAGAACATCCATATCCATCTTGCTTGGATAGAAGACAAAGCAAGCTCAGGGGAAAGAAATCTTACTGCAGTAATATCTTAGGTAGTGGCAGAGTAAAGCAGTGAAAAATACTGGCACAGCTAATGCCTCTTTGTGCAATTATTCCCACTTTTATAAGTTTGCCCCAGTGTGAAAGTTTTCTCCTTTAAAATGGGCTGGCAAAGATAATCCATTAATTCAACAGCGTTGGAAAGTTAACATTTTTTCCCTTCATTAGCAAGTTCAAAATTGCATTTTATTTCCATTTTGATGAGATTTTTATGAGTTAGAAGAGATGAAGTTGAACCCCAGGAGCTTAATGGACCCAGAAAGATCGCAGATACAGGATTGAATTCAATGAACCGTGAGGAGTTTAGTAAATTAATTAAATTTAAGAAAATAATGATTTTTTTTGTCTGCTGGATTAAAAATGCTAAAATGCAATAAAAAGTTAATTTAATGCTAAAACTTTTTCCCCTAAATTTATTTTGCATTAGTATTAAATAACTTCTGCAAAGCTTAAAAAGTAGCAAAAGAACAGGGGAGAAGGCTTGTAGAAAAATAATTATCAAACTCTTTTCTGATTCCCTACTGCATCCTGAAATCATTTCAGTCTAAGGACTGCCATTCAGAGGTGTGAATAGTGTACTTTGGGGTGTCTGTAGGGTTTCCCAGACCCACATCTCCCCTGGAACTCTTCTTTGCTTGGTTTTATTACAGGAAGAGCTCAGATGCTGATCTCCTGAGGTGTGTAGCCCAGTATGTTCACACATGTCTGTGATGCAAAGTCCTGGGGTAGCTCGTAGAGCTCCAGGACCTCCTAGAATCAGGAACTCTGGTTTCCCTTTCCAAGTCAAAAGGCTGAAGGGTTTAAATTTGCTTATTAAGCCTTTCATGTCCCACCAGTAGGCTGTTTTTTAACGTCTGGTGTAAATTTCTTCTCTGCTTGGTTCTACTCAGAGTTAGCCCTTTGCAGCATTTCTGACACTGTATTTCAAATAAATCAAAAAATCCACTCTCAAGGACTGTCTCCAGGCGCTTTTTTGGAGATAAAAACAAAAGAAGGCAGCTCCCTAAAATAAACATCAAACTGCTGAATGAAGCTTACTTGCCACCTTACACTCCTCAACCACACCAGCTGCGTGCTCCAGCAGATCAATGAACATGTTGGAACAAGATCTACTTTAACTCTCAGTAGCTTGGTGCTTTTCTTTCTATTTTCTTTTTTTCACACCCAGTGGCAGACATTGCAGAGCCAGCTCTTCCCTCGTCAGCTGCCTGAGCTGTAAGAAAGCAAACAACACAGATAATTTCATCAATTAGCAGGGGATGTTAGTGTCACTGTGGAAACAGGCACAAGAAAACCTGCCAGAAATAAAAGTGAAAAAAAAAATTTGAAAAAGCTGAATTAAGCCAATTTCCCTTCTTGGTTTTCTTCCTCAAGGGAATACCATTGCAAAGAATGGCATTTCAGAAGTCTGTCATTATTGATGATACAACAGCTTCAGATGTGGCCATTGGAGGAATAAGACTTTATTCTACATCCAAAAGCAACACATGAATTTCCTTTAAAAGAGCAATTGGGTTTATCCTGTGATTAATGACCTCCCACTCACCACCAGCTAACCAATCTTCAAGGCATGGCATCCAACAGAAAATTAATCAGTGAATGAGAAGTGGTGTGACCAAAACCAGAGAGGAAACCTCCTAAAGCCTACCAGCAGAACTATGAGTTAAAATCAATCAAATGTTATCTTTGACTCTTAGTGAGAGTCTCCACAGAGCATCTCTTCAGTGGTGTTCAAGTAGAGAGAAGGCTCCAAGGCCATTTGATGATGCTAAAATCCTACAGAAACCATCTAGGAATTACCGTATTTGACCATGAATAACAGGTACCACTATCACAGCATGCTTTGTGATGGCTAGTAAAGTAAGGAAGAAAAATGCGTAGAAACACATATTATTCTGGAAAGAGCTCTGTTTACTTGAACTAGCTAAGGCAGAGAGGTCTTGAGATGTCCATATGCTTGCATTCATGAATGTCATCCAAATAAGAAAAAGGATTGCCTTTCTGGTTTGGGGAGTCTGACTGAGGCAATGTGACCATCAGGGTCCCTTTTACACGAAGGAGTAATGAAGTCCAGAAAATGCAGCAAAGCTGCCAAGAAAAGAGCCAGAATTACTTTCTACTTCAAAGATCTTGGGATCAGCTGGATACCAGGCAGATGTGAGTTCCTTGGCTGTGGAACCTTATGGGCCCTGTAACGCGTTGCTGAGAATCCAAGCGCAGTAAGTCCTACTGTTACATGCTCCCGCAAAGGTGGTTTGAAGTCATCTCACAAAATGAACAGGAACGCTCCTTTTCTACTGTAACGTTGGTCTGGCTTCCTCAGCCTTTGCAGATTAAGCAGGTCTGTCTGCCTGGGGTGTAAAGACTTCTAAAGGGTGTTCCCTCAGCTTCAATATTACAAAACATTTTCTTCTTCTCGGCACAATGGCCACATGATAAATTGCATTCATACCCATTCAGGTTAAACTGAAAAAGGGGCTGGGGCCTGGGTTTCACATACCACTTTAATTTACCCTCTCCTGCCTTCTGAATATTTGCTAGAAATTCTAATGTGCTGCAGTCACTGAGGTTGTGCTCTGTTTCTTACTCTGCTTTTATTTTCCAGGCGAAGAATAGGAAAGCAATTTTTTTTGAAGCCATTTATTTATTTTCAAATGCACCACTATCTTCCTGCAGAGTAAGAAGTAATGGATAGAAACTCCAATAGTCTATTATCAGATTGAAGCTGAGGATAAAATGGGATGGATAAAGCTTTGATGGAGTCCTGAAAGCATCTGTAACTATTTGTCGCTTAGAATTATACCTGCAGATCACCCAGATCTCTCTGAAGATGTTCCAATCTCTACCATGACCCCTACCACTTACTGTATCAGGCTTCCTTACCAGCAAGCAAGATTTTGCAGTGAAGAAAGAAGCCAGTCTGTCACTAAAGTCACTAGTCTAAGGCCAGGGGGATTTGGTTTGAAGTCTCCTGGCACAGAAAGCAATGGAGGTGGCATCCTCTCGTGGTGGCTCTTGGGATGAGGGAAAGAGCACAAAGATCTCCGTAACACAACACAAATCATCCAAGACACAAGCAGTGGGGACAAGCTACAGCCAGGGCTTGAGAGCTTGCCCTCATTTTCTTGCTATGGATTTTCTTCTTATTGGACTAATCCCTCACAAGCAGACAGCTGCCATGCTCTGGGGTCAGGCCTTTCTGCCCTTGCTGGGAGGGCAAACCAGCCACATCTTCTGCAAAGGAGGAGGACTCACAGGACAGATGCTCTGCATGTGTCAGTGCCTCCTGAGCCCGAGGTTTGTCCTGGGACAAAGCAGAGGGTAGCGGGCACAGAAAGAAACCCTTGCGTGAGGGAGCCAGATGGGGGCCAGAAGTAGTTTAATCACCCTCCGGGGACAAAAAGGGACAACATCAGGTATTTGCAGAAGACCCTCCCAGGCTGCTCCCCGCTCTGCCTGCCCTACAGCAGCAGCACTGCTCTCCGTCCCGTTTGGGGGGTGCAGTAGCCCGCGATGGGGTTAGGAGATGCTCTTCAGGGGTGTCCTCCATCACTTTTCCTGGCACCCTATTTTGCAGGCTAACTCATCTCACCGTTTGCATTTTTCGAGATGAAATTCAGAAGAAATTCCCCCTCCCTTCCAATCCCTTAATTTCCCTGCATACTTTGCTACGTACTCTCCTGTCCTTCCGATGTCTCCTGTCACTCACCCTGGCTCCTCTCCTGTTCCTTGTCTCTCCCAAACAGGACATGGCACCTGGAGTTTTTAAGATGCTTGAGCAAAGGGTGGCAGGTCACTTGCTTAATATTAGATCTTGGTAACATAACCACGTCCAGGGCACTATTCCAGGTTGGAAAACCACAGACTGCTCTGCTGCTGGCTTTCTGTGTTCTGCTATCCACTTCTCTGTTCCTTATCACCTTTATCATCCATAAAGTGTTTCAGAAGGGAACTAAGAAAATTCAGAGTGTTGAGGCCGTGGCTGTGGGATCCATGTAGATATAAGGACACTAGTCATGCCATTTAGCAGTTGGTTGAGGGCCAAGAACCTCTCTTCCCATTTCGTCTAGAAAGATATCCTAGACATAACCTTTTTTTGTGCACATAGCAAATGTTTTTGGGGTTTGATTCAATCATTATAGAAGCTAGTGTTTTCATAGGATTTAGATGAGTCTTTTAAAACAAAAGTCAACATAGGAAGCATGTCCGTGTAGTTTTGGCATGCAGATTTTTAAAAGACTAAAGGAAACAATCGAAGCAATTCCTAGAAATTATGGAAATGATGTTGGGCACAGGGACTATTGATTTCAACACTGTTGTATGGAAATGAGAAAAGCCTATAGGCAACCTGCGACAAATAAAACAGATTAGTGTTATTTACAAACTGTAATGGTATCCAAATGCTTTTTTTTATTAGTATCCCTTGAAACAGAGATTGCAGTGAGTTTAGGACTATGAGCATTTTAGGCATGCTATAACCTATGGGTTTAATAACAATAAGTCGTTTTCTCTGGCTGATTTAAAACCTACTTGTGCCATAAATGTATGGTGAATGGTTTTAATTAACACCTCAACAAAAGCAATTTTTCAGGTGGGGGGAATGAAGCGTGGTCTGCATTTAAAGTTATATCTGGCAAAAGGAAATCTTTTTTGTGCTTGTTCTTCTCTCAGAACATAATTTGTCATTGGAAGTCACCGACACTAAACACCACTACCATGAATTTGGTAGAAAGAACAGTAATATATTGATAACTTATAGACCTCCATTGCACATCTATAGTGTGGGAAAACAAAGTATTAGGGTATCAATTCTTATGCTTTAGGGGATAAAAACTCTCATTAACGAAGTCCTGGCCAGAAGTTGTCCCAATATTTTTTCAGTTTTAATTTATAGGGCTGAAAAAAAGCTTCCTTTGGAGCTGCCAGCATTTCAGAGATAGCAGGTTCCTTGTCACCTGTGTTCCTATGAGCCAGATGGCAATTTGCATTTGGTGGAAAAATAGAAATAAAGAAATCAGGACTTTTGTAGTGCTCCATACAGAGCAGGTTAGCCTAAACTACTGGATGCTACAGCATCCATTGGATGTACATGTCCTTGAAGAGAGAAAATCCTATTGGGATTTGGGGAATGGGTGTTTGGATTAAATGACTTGCTTTAAAAATGGCTCAAGGAAAGCGAGTCCCACATGGAGGCCTGGAAAAAGCATGTCTGAAATTAATCTTTTGCTATGCTGAAGAACCAGCTGAAAGATTTCCTCTGCTATATTTTCCTATCTACCTCCCAAAACTAGTTATAAACTTTTCTTCTCCTTTTCCTTGTGAAAAAGTGTTGCAGAACATGACCAATTTTCAGAACTTCCATCTACTTTATTGCTTTATTTTGTTCTTGCCAGTTAGCAAGCTTTGGGTTTGTTTATTTCTTGACTGTGAGCAATGTTGTTCTGTATCACTAGTAGCTGTTTTGCTTGCAGTCTTAATTTCCTGGAAGAATTTGTAATGAATAAGTATTTTTTTTTTTCTTGGCCTTCACATTGCTTAGTCAAACAGGCCAAATTTCACAAAAGATGTACACTTTATAGTTCTTACCATCTCAGGAACCTGAGTTCTAGGCATGTTTCTGACTCATTGTTTTGAACATGCTCAAGGGACATAGTGACGTTTCTTTTCAGCCATCTCCCTATTATCTTTGGCTATTAAAATCCAAATCAAACTCAATCATATTCACAAGCCATAAGGGAAAGGCATCTAATTACTGCACAATGAGAAAACTCATGTTAAACACCTTGTTTTGGCTGTCAGGCCCTCCTGGGGTGCCTGGTGAAACCACGTATGTCAGGTTGAAGAGAGAAGTGAAGCAAATGCAAGCCAGCTGTCTGGAGGGTTTATAAATGGGTACTTGTTCTTGATCAATCAAACAAACAAAATTATCCTCTATATCACCTTATTAAAGAGAAAGGAAACGTGAATTAAAGAGAAAGGAAACGTGAATTAAAGAGAAAGGAAACTCGTACCGTTGGAGTAAACCTTTCTACAGTTAGAGGTTTGAATACCCTCGGGATACTTAGTGATACCCAGAAAGGGGATAGACACAAATGGGATCTCTTCAAGAAACATGGGAAAGGAAATGCTGCTTGTATTTGTAGATATTCTTCTTCTTGGCATCTGCTTTGTCTACTGCCATGACTCAGAGAACTGTATCATCTGAGCGGGGAAAGGCAATTTGGTTGAGTACAGGAGACCCAGGCAAAGCAGGTAAAGAAACATTCAGAGCCCTGAAAGTTCGTGTGAAATTTCTTGTAGCACAGTAGAACAAAGGAGTGCAGATGCATGGATTCAAGGTCATGTTAACATTTGCAAATACAAAACAAACAGTAAACTCTAATTACATTAAAAGACAACAAGGGAGTCCATTGATCTGAAATCAGAACCTCTGTCTTTGTCTTTTATCTTGCTTAGTGCAGGCAGTTCATGGAGCATCATGAAGCAGTTCAGTGTTTCTCTGACACTCAGGAGAGTTCAGTTTAGTTCAAAGATGACTCTGGCTTCTATAGCTTGTTCAATTTATTTGTTCTTTTCTTGTTATGGAGATAATATTAGTACTTCCTCTGTCTTTCCCATTTAGATGGAAATTCTTCGGGTTCAATTATTGTTTCTCTGCTTAGGGCTGGGCACAAGGGGACTCTGACCTTGGTTAGGACATATATTTTCTCCTTTATTGCTTAATTGCACAACTACTCCTTTGAAACTTTCCCAAGATTTTTGTCATCTCTTTCTGCTACAAACATAGTATTATCACATTGTTTTTTTATTAATTAACTAAAACTTAATACTTACTAGTGAAAACATAGTTTCTTTTTTTCTGTGTATCTGTACATCTCCATTTAAAATAAGCTTCTTTTAATTTACAGTTGGATCATGCCAGAAAAACCAATGGGATTTCTCTTCATGGGGAGTAATCAGACCCATTTTTTTTTTTTTTTTAAATGTAGTGTTTTACCCTTTTTTAGGGACACTGGAGATGTAGCTGTGTCAAAATCAATATGGGGCTACTGTTTCAAGGCACATCCGATGAGGATGCAGAAGTCAAGGAAAACTCCTTATTGAGTGGAAACTGCTGAGAGAATTTATGCAGGAATGCACAGGATATACATATCTAAGCTTGCAAAAATAACTCAGCGGGAGTTGTAATGACCACCAGCCATCAGGACCATGGGTTTATGAGCCATATCTCCATTTTATTCTAGTGTGAACAGTCATTCAACTTGTACCTGATTGCAAGTTGTTGTTTTCAGATATTGCCAACAGAGAACAATGTGGTTATATATTGTATGTTCATGTCAATAAAACCTATTTAGAATATGGTTTCATTTCCTTACTGCCACCTACTAGGAAATAACAGACCAAGTATGAAGTTTAACAGCTGTCCCCATGATCAGAAAGTGATTTTCATAAGGTTTTGAAGAGACACCCAGAGAAAACATTGATTCATGTTCAGCCTTGTAGCAAGCATACAGGGAGCCTAGATTGATAAGGAGCTAAGATTGGTAAATCATAATGTAAATAAAAGCACTATTTTTCATGCGGCTTATTTACAATGGCTTTAGTATGCTACATTTCCAGGGAAATATATGTTCTTGTCAGGAAACTTCAGGGGAAGTAAATGAGTTTGAATCACATGAATAGGTTTAAATGCCATGGCTGAAATTTAGTAAACTATTTTGCACTATCTCTTCTTCTTCATTAAAAGTGGAACATTTTTCTCTGTCTCTTGACGTACTTAATAATAAGGCTGGATTACCCAGTGGGACACTGGGTAAGAGCAGCATCCTTTAGCTTTTCTGAAAAATCTCACACTTTAGCATTAATTCCTCATCATGAGTCAGAAACTGACTCTGAGTCGATATGTAATGGAGGCTGGATCCATGAATATTCTTGCTGGTTTCTATTTATCTGTGTATATTATAGTTTGGGACCCAACTACCATTGCAGAATCTTAGCAACTTCCACACAAAAATTAAAAACATGAATATATTTGGTGCTTATGGGGTTTCCAACTTTCTCTTGCCTCGGGTCCAAATTTTGTTTTGGGGAGAAAAATCTAATCCAGAATTTGCGAATGGCAGAAGACATTTTCTTTGTAACCCAAAAAGATGACTATTAGGGTTTTAGAGGGGTAACATGCTTTTTCTTCATTATACTGTGTACTTAGGCTTCAGGTTGTCAAAATCCACCCTTGGCATTGGAGTCCTCTTTTACAAGGTGATGAACAAACACAGCAACCAAATGTCCATGGGGGAAACCTCTCTTGGTCTCAAAGATAAGAGAACAGATAGCAGCTGGGGTTTGAGATAAAATGAATAAGGCAATATTTTGTGCAGCTTAGGCAATTTCAAACTTTGCTTTTCTTTTTTTTCTTTTTTTTCTTTTTTTTCTTGTTTTTCTTTTTTTTGACAGGGCCCAAATAAGGAAAGATGTACAAGTCTTGGAGGGGAAAGCTAAGAACTAGAGACGGTCTTTGAGATTTCAGATTAGGAAAACCAACTGTATGGATCAGCTGAATCTAGTAAATATGAAAATCTCTATCCTTTGATAAAACCTTTCTACTTGGACAGGAATGGCTCTCATGCTCCCTGCTGAAAGATTATCTCAGATAAGCTAAAGACCTGAAGATAGGAATGACAAAAAGAAAGCAAACCACATGTGAAGCATTCTGAATTCATTGTGAAGACATATTGCACATGTACCAGTCAATTCATGATTATCAATTAACTTTATGTGAAAGGTACTAGGATTTTATGAAGATCAATGACATAATAAAAGCCATACTGTAACTTAGGATGGGTGTATGGCTTCTGAGTTTTGAATGGACACGAGTGATAACTGATTCTAATTACCTCTGCAATTATTCACCAAACATTTTCATCTACAATTTCCAGTGAGGAATCACTGTGGATTCAGTGATATGAGAGTTTTCCTTTAACTGAGAATACTTGTACTTTCTCTTTCATTTTTCCAGCTGTTTTATTTTCCTAAAACTTGTGGGTAGGCTTTGTTATCAGGGGTTCCTTGTCACTTCCAGGAGATAGGACAGAGACAAGAGAAGAGAGCAAGAGTCAAAGCTGGGCAAGAGCAAAATAAAACTGAAAAGTGCAAAGAGAAACAGGAGTGCAATTATCTTCCTTTTGTATACTTCTGGAAATACTTCATGTCTTTTCAAATTGCTTTTGAATTGGCCAAAGATGGAAAAGTTCTTTGGGAAACAGGAAATTGATCAATAGAGATGCACACATGCCCACACAACGTAACCATGTAAGTCTTCTTCCCAAAGAAATTATTCTGATAAGAAAGAAGCTGAAGGGGAGTAGGTAAAGAGAGACATTTCAGAATTATCACCATTCTGCAGCTATGTTGGTAACACATTTAGCCTCTCCCCCAGAAGAATCCCTCCCTACAAGAGCCCACTTCCACCTGTGGATTAAGAAGTATTTCACTATACAGGAAAAAGCAAGAAAAGCCTTGATTCTGTGTAAGTGCTGTTTACTTAAACACTCCTGTATGATCAACATTGTTTTCAGCACAAATCCAAAACATAGCCCCATACTAACGACTATGAAGAAAATTATCTCTTTCCCAGAAAGAGATAGAAAAACCAGCACATAAAGTGAAAAGAAAAATGGTCTTTGCTACAGGGTAAGGACTTTTTATTCTGATTTATACAGGTCTAGTTATAATGAGGTGTTGACTTATGCCTGAGATGTCATGGTTACTCCAAAACAAACAAACAAACAAAGTTAGTCATTTGAAGCGAGAAAAAAAGGATTACTATTTCCAATGTGCATAATAAAGCTATGCAACTCATTGCTTCCAGATATACTGATGTCTTAGCTTCCAGTGCAAATGAAAAACATACAGGTTCTTTACATAGTGCACGGGTACTTTCAAAATTACCTAAATTGATGCATAAAAGTGAAGAATAAATAGAAAAGTTTATGAATCCTGACGTAAGTCAGCATTTAATGGGTAGGAGTTAGACAAGGTAATGCATAATTGTCATCTGTGAATTCTCTTACACTTTCCTCCTGAGAATATGGTACCAGGCTTTGTACCAGGGATAGGATAATGTACTAAATGGTCCATAATTTTCTCCAGCAAGATGATTTCTACATTTCCAGTGATGTGGTCTGTCAATGAACAAAAAGCATGGCTCTCTAAATCTTGCATGAAGTGGGAACTGGCTGCATGCTGAAGTACAACGTAGCTGCAGCACAAAATAGTACAGTTTCCAAAATGCACAATATTTAATAAGCAATGTGGTGCAGAATGCAATAACTATTAATAAAGCCACTCCACTGAATTGATTTTAGCACGATTAAACTTTTCTTTACCTTATTTCACAGTTCATTTAAAATGTTCTATTTTTCCTTTAATGGCAAAGGAAAATCTGAGCTTTAATACAACACAGCAGTGTAAATTCAAGGCAGCATATGGCACAGATGAACAGAAAGTATTATCAGGAAAAAGACAACAGCACCAAAATCAGAAATCCAGACTGTGACTCCAGGTAATTGATTTAGGTAGAAGGGCATCTGTATGCAGTGAGCAATGAGAAACTGTCAGCAATGGGCCAGGTTTTCCAAGGTTTTTGAGAATATGGTCATGCAAATAAATGCATCTCAGTGGCAGGTAGGAAGGAGAGGAGGGAGTTAGCAAGAGGTTTTCACAGCAGTAGCTGCTCCAGCTACTAGTATGTTCAGCTTTGGTCTCTTTCAGTAAAGCTCAGATCAGTTCAGTATCATTTCTCCTCCACTCACCATGGAAAGTCCCTCATTTCAGGAGTGACACCCCAGTAAATGCAGGCCAAGTCTTACAGTATTGCTCAGGGTGAGGTGTTGCCCATTTGCCCAAAACACCTTCAGGGCCGGGACTGCATAGCTGTTTCTTTCAGGACAGTCACACAGAGCCTTGTTTTTCATAGAAAACCATATAGACAAAGAAGGGACAGCAAATAACAACTGTATGTAGGGGAACAGCAGCTCCAGATTTTCAATCTAAGGTTCAGTTTAGAAGACTGCCTTCGGCCATCCAGGAGCCTTCTTCCTTCGTCTTCTATAAGCTGAAGAGTTACAACACTTTCCAGGTAAGTGGGAGCTGTGGACATGAGTTTCCTTGACATGAACTAACCCTTGAGCTTTTCTACGTGACAGGATCGTCTCTGGTAGACTTTTAAAAAGAGATATAAGCTGGCAAAACATGTTGTACCTATGGTCCAAAGCCATCTGTGTATGATGCAGGTAAGGCCCTCTGTCCTTTATACTCATGACGATGCACATCCAGTTGTGTCAACTGTAGACTTCTGCTCCGATGCTGGTGGTGGAAGCTTCATAGACAGTGCTGCCTAAAAACTTAAATACGAATGAATTAATAGCCTTCAGACGGCAGTATAAGGTGAAGGTGTGAGATACACAGGCCTTCTTCTGTCTCTGATGGGGGGTGGTATTCTAGGCGTTGGATATGACCTGTTTTGGGAATGAAAATTGCCAAGTGTAGGGCACAATAGCGTTGATAAATGATAGATGGACTGAAACTGAGGACAGAGGCACAGGACGGGAAGCATTTAGAGTGCTGCAACATATCAAGTCCTTGCCCGTTAGCTGAGCCAGCGTGAGTGACTGAGCACACATTCACGCTTGCTCTGGCTGTAAAATGAAATGTATTAACTTCAACCACCATGCTTTATGTTCCGTTTTCCTTCCTAATGGGGGTAGGTTAGGAGTGCTCGCAAGGTCATTCCTGGTGCCTCAGTGGCTTCACTGACAGATGGCAGCCCGATGAGCTGTGGTAACGCCGTCATTTCCACTCACGTGCCTGTGTCCTGAGGAGCTCTGAGCGTTTGCAGCTCAATAAAATCCAGGCTCTTACTGCGCCTCAAGTTATGAAGGACACCACTCTGCTGCCCATGGGACCACAGCGAGCAGGCTACAGAAGTTGCCCGAGTTTTCCATTGCACCAGAGTCCCTTTTGCAATTCATCCACTGATGTCCTCAAACCTGTCTAACAGCCCCTGTCACACCAGACAGACTGTCTGGGAGATGACAGCTTGATCTGTATCTCTTTCACACCTCTTTAGGGATAATTTTTTGATGTGAGGTAGGTTTTGATCAACTGCCTTCTATCTTATATGCTCAGCTAAACAAGCTATTTGATATTATTTTTTATTGTGATGGGTAAATATGTCACTCGTGTTGTTGAACATGCTGGCAACAGGAGATGTAAATATGTCATAGATGATGGTTACAAGCCTCAGTGATCATACTGGGCTTGAATTAAGGGTTATTTCTGTACCGTCTTTGCAGACACTGGCAGCCAGTTCTGCTGCTTTTGAAATCCAAGAAAAAAACTTTAAGACCACATGAAATAAGCGTCTTTCCATAAATGTAAAGTACACCGGTATTTTTCAAATTAATGTGTATTTTTTGTTCATCGGAATAAACATGGCCAAAGACAGAAACAAGTGAGAATGTCTCTTCCATAGGATCCTTGAATTGGCCAAGAAAGAAAGAGGTTACAGACACTTACCTAGATGTTCTTGTCACAACCCCTGCCCTGCTATCACTTGGGCACCCAAAGTTGCCCTGCAGTAGTCAGCAACAGAACACATTTTTCCCAGGAGAGTTGTTTAATGAATCAAAAATTTTACCCTCCTGTCCTTTGTCCACAAGGCTGTGTGTGTAGACAGCATGTCCACAGACCTCACCCTTAAATGTCAGAGCAGCCAGGGACAGGTAGGGCTGCTATGTTGAAAGACATCAGATTTTCTTCTAGGCAAGGGCTTCATGCAGCCTGTGGCTTGCCCAGGAGTCCTTGATATAACTTTGTGAGCTATAACTCACAAATCCTGCATTTTACCTTCCTCCCCCTTTTCATCACTGCCCTAAAATATGGGCACTGTAGGCAAAGTCCCCCACAGCCAGCCCTGCCCCTTGCTGCAGATCACGTAGTCCCGACCGAGCTGCATGGTGTAATACTTCTGCTCTTTACCTGTCTCCTGTGAAGCTTTTATTTTATTTCAAGATCAAAACTGGGCAACTTAGACTGACTCTTTAGTCCTTCTACCACTTAAGTGAACCACTCCTACAGGGTTTTCTGCTCTGCTTTATTTTATATTTTTTTTTCCTTTTTTTCCCCTTTTCTTTTGATTTGTTAAAGTGGTTTTGGTACTAAAACAATGGTTAAAAATCCACATGCAAGGGAATGTCAAGAATCAATATTTATAGTCCGTTAATGTTCTTTCTAGCTGTCTTCTGATGTGAGAAATGGGAGAAAAACTCTATCTTTTCAAGCTGATCACCAGCCTTTGTTCCAGCCAGACAGTTTCCTTGCTGATAGGGTTATGTTTGGTGGCCATGTAAACTCCATATGCCTGTGTTTTTGACAAGGCGTCAGGACTAACCATCTGGAATGATATCTTGGCATTTTTTTTTTTTTTTCCCACTCTTAAAACACCAACCAGAGACAAACAATTTAATGATGATCTTGTAAAGCAGAGTTACATCGGCAGGGAAATGAGTGTGCTAAGAACGCTGTTAAACATGTTTCCCAGGCGGTAGAATAATTGAAAGTGTTTAGGGGGGATTTGTCATGAGAACATTAACTGACATAGGACAGTGTTGATCTGGGGAAAAAAAATAAATAGAAAGGCTTTGAACTTCATTAGGACGGAATTTTTGGACCTGGTATAATTAGTTAGATTCTTTTTCCTAAAATTAAAATACTAGGATGGCCTTGTCTGTGACCATGAAATATTCCTGAGAAAGCCATATGCAAATTTCTTCTAAATGAGTACAAAAGTATCCATTAATTGATTTTGAATTCAGGGAGATGCAAGTGCAGTTCTCAGAGAGAAGGGATTCCCCCCCGTACTCCTCTCTGCAAGACTGTAATATTCTTAGGGTTTTTTTCCCTTAAATACTGATTACTACCACCCTGGGGATGCTCTCCTCAGAATAAAACCATAGCCTTGGGTGCCTTTGGGGACTGATGGTTACTAGGAAATGTTCAATAAGCAATGGCAGCAAAGAATACCCATTTTTATCCGAGGCTGTCCGAGGATCCATGATGTGTCAATTAGTAAATTTTAATTAACAGGTTCTACTGCACTAATTGGCCGTTGTGCTATCAAGACCCATGTCAGTGAATTCATGTCTTCGGTGAAGACTAAATACATATTTCAGATCAGGGTCTCATTTTTCTTGCTTTGTGTTTGTGTAGCATCTATCATCATAACAAGGTCTTGATTTCACATATTGGTCCACTACTATGGCAAAAATTAGAGCACTATAATTACCCCCACCATGATTTTCCATGAATGTCTTTGTTACTTTTACCAAATAGACTTTGCAGCATGTATCAAAATATAAGACAATCAACCGTATTTTTCCATAGCTTTTTGAAACTGTCCCTAAAAATATGTCTGTTTATCATCTGACAGTCAGGTTCTGTTTAACTTGAGAAAGTCTGCCGGGGCAGAGCAGCAGAGAACTGCTGAGCCAAAGGCACCGTGGGAATTGTTTTCCTTTGTCATTAACTCCCTTCCCAGAGGCTGAGTGAACAGGGCTGAGGGAACAGGTTCAGCAGAGGTCTGCTAGGAGCTGGGGTTGTCAGTTCCTTGTAGGATTAATCCAGAAATTCACACAGCTAGGCTAAAAGTTAGTCCAAAAGAAGAGTCCTGAGATCAGCCCAGAGAAGATGTCTGCAGTCTTGGAGAAGATCTCCACCTGCATCCCTGAAAGGCAGAGGCCAGTGAAACCTGGGGACTGGGAAGAAGCTCAAAGACTGGGATATGTGTTTGGCTGGAAACCCAAGTTTCTTGCAACACCTTCCGCAGGTGTTGGTGAATGGAGATATCCCATAGTTCCTGCTGTGCTGAGAGTGAGTGTGCATTTCCAGGGACATTGTAATCCCTCAAACCCTTCAATGGTCCCAGGATAAAGGACCATGCAACCCTTTAGGTTGAAAACCACAGAAGCAATTAATTGAATATATTTCAGACAAATGTTTGTAGCACAGGTCTCTCCTCCTTAGTATCTATAGCACTGTTGGACATTTTGTTTATGCACTCTGCATCTCATTTAAACAGTCGTATTATTTTTATGGCACATTTTTTCATACCCTGTACCCCTGCTTATTCTGTATGTTACGAGCTTTTATGTTATGTTTTACTAGTAGATCTGAACTTTGAGATTGTTGAAACTAAAGCCCTTTTGCCATAGTTTATATTTCCGATTTCTTGTATTTGTTTTCATTAATCATGGCTTTCTTCACAGGTGGTTTCCTTTATTACCTTGTTATTGATGCGAGCAAAACACGATTTTTTTTTCCCTCTCGTACATTTACTTTTCCCCATTTGAGTTATGCCTGTTGCATTTATAAATGACCATGCCTGCGAGGCATTTGGGCACTTAGATGAGAAATGCTGATGCTGAAGTCAGAGCTTTGAGACACTCGTGTCCGTTTGCGGTTAATTTAGGCAGCTTCCACAGCTCATGGATTTCTATCTATCTGTATCCAGATCTCTGGGTAGTTGTGTTTGACTTCTTGCATTGCAAATAGGAAAAAAAAAAAAATAATAGAGAGGAACATACAAGAATATTAGAAAACAAGTGAAGGGTCAAAATGGTCTTGATTTAGTGCTTTTTTCTCCATATGCTGAAAGAACAATGTCTCTTCAACTTTGGGAGAAAACATATTACAAGCATAAGATAAATGGGTATAAAATAGGGTACTATAAATAGAAAGCAAAATTGGCATTATTCTTGGTCTTTTCTACTGGCAGGAGTCACTGTAGAGCAAAGAGTAGAGAAATATTTATAAATACACTTTCTTTTGCTCCCCCCAAGGGTGTAAACAATAATAAATAGTGAAAGTCAGTGCCTTGTCTTCCTGATCTCAGGCATACATGAGGCTTTGAAATGCACCTATTTACTTAGTGCACTGGTGAGAATTATAACCCTCATAAATTGTATAAAAAACCAACCCCCAAACTTCAGAATTCCACTAGGCAGTGCTCTAACCTCTACTTTTCCTCTTGATGTCGAGCAAAAAGAATATAAAAATACACGGGGTTGGTACTGGATCTTAGTGTGCTTTGACAGAGCTCGCCCAGAATGACTCTTCTCATCAGGTTTGGTGATTGGGAAAACGGGGGACCCACTGGAGGAGGAAGAAAGGGCTGTGCCTGCAGCAGCAGAAGTGACAGCCTGAACTCCAGCTCCTGGAGGTGTCAGAAGGGGTTTCTGCAAACTGCCAGAAGTCCTCCCACTGTGCTTGCTGGGAGCTGAACAAGACAGAGCTGAGACACACACGTTTTTCATTAATAATGCCCTTGTTCTGCCTTAACTATCTAAGTGTCAACACGTAAATGAAACCAACACGTGGTCAAAACTCAGATCCCCTATCCCCAGCTTCTGTTACAGTCCGTGTGACAAATTAGTGATGGGCAAGTCATTTATCCTCCACTCCCAGGTCGTTTGTCACCTATGGAAGTTGTTTCTCCCCTCCTTTTACAATTGCTGCTGAATTCTGGGCTTGTTCTGTCAAAACTGAAATAAATTATCCTTTTTTCTTAAATAGGCTTGAATCGGGGTCTCTGGGATGGGAACGGGAGTTTAATGGGAGGCTTTGGGCTGGGGAAGAGAGAGAAGAGAAAAGCACAGCTGTAATAAACCCCGACTTTCTCAACCAATGTCTGTTGTGGTAGCGTTTATAGGGCCCCTTGCTGCCACAGACCACTTCAGACTTTTTCTCCTTCATTTTTCCCCTTCAGTCTAATATGAGAAAAGCAGATATTTTTCCCTCTTGATGCAGGAGGTAGCACATTTTTCGTCTTGTGGCAGCATACAAAGCAAAGCCATTAAAATAGCCAAAGACCATCCAAAGGCAGCATGGCAGGACCATAAAAATGAGTACACCTCTGCTCCGGAACTGGCCCAATTTTATTTTCTACCTGCCACGTTGCCGTAACAAATAGGAACACCTTTGACCATATCTGCAGACCTGTGGGAAGGGCATCCCTTATTTCTCCACCCAGGTTCAGCACAAAAATTGAGCTCAGCTTCTGTGCAGTCAGGCTCTTTTTTTTTTTTTTTTTCCTCCCTCTCAACCTCCTTGTCCATTATTAATCAGGAGATTTACTATTGCTTGGGCTGGATTTTTATTGCGTTAGCTGCTCAGGGTCAAAACTTGCCTCCTCACAGAGTCTTGAGAAGAGTACCTGGGTAAAGCACCTGCCTTCTGTGCTAGAGGGAAAACCTGATCCTAAATGAAAACCCAGACTTAACGTATCTGCTCCTCTCCTAATTTTTACTGTATTTATCCCAAACAATTTCTCGAATGCTGGAAGACAGACATGGAAGCTGTATTTTCTTCACACTTCTCCAGTCATGGGTGTTAGCCTACCGCAATCCCATGTGCAACGCATAGAGTAACACGATGTTTTGCTGAGGTATATCCATTAGGAAATGTGTCTACAGGTATTGAGGGAAGTATATTCAACATGAATAATGCAAATGTCATTTTAAATGAGCAGTCGAAAACTTTGCATGAGCTTTTGGGTGTTGTCCTACTCTGTATTGAAATGAGTTGGGCTGTACCCTGCCATCGCTCCAAAGTGACCTTATGTCACTTGGTGTCCTCTCCTTTTCCTCTCCTGGCTTTTTCCTATCTCCATTTGTCTGTGCGTTGGGACATGATGGGACTTTGATTAGGCTTTTCTAGAATAGAAATAGCAAATAGATAAAAAAATAATTTTTTGTTTCTTTACCTCAAATAACCTTTCAGTGCTCGTGCCTGTGGAGAACAGTTTAAAAATCCCTGAGCTCAGAATCTAAAATCTAGAAGGCAAATTAAGCAAACCTCTCCTTCCTTCTCTTTTGAAGCCAGACCTGTGGTTTGAGGAGCCTTGGTTCCCAGTTTTGCTGAAACTACAGTCCAAGGATCTGAATTGGAAACCATTTTAGGCTTAGCTTAAATGAAGCCTGGTCTGTATATGGAAAACAAGGAAGACATTTCTGTGCTCTTCTGCAAAGCCTGGAGAGCCGAGAGGGGTCTGTCTTGGACAAACATCCCACCTACTGGGTAAGGAACTGAAAATCTGCTTGGGAAGGGGTTTTCAGTCAAGCCAGTCATCAGCCAACAACCAGACTGACATGGCCATCCTTACCAGGACTCCCAATGTGCAGAAGTGGGACTTTGGCAGCTCCGCTTTCCCTGGTGGGGCTGCATTTACATCAGCTGAAGAGACGGCTCCCCGGGTGCATCGGGTGCTCTGCTGATTTATGCCAGTGGAATATCTGAGTCTTATCTAAAGGAAAAAACGCCTCCAGGCTATCTCTTAGCATTTCAAATAGCACAGCCCTGTGCTGCAATTCTACAGCATGGCTGAGAAATGACAGCACTGGGTCCCTGTCGCTGGCACAGGCAAGCTGCATGAGCCCTGCCGCAAACTCTTCTCTCCATCCTACCCTTCCCCTGGCCCAGCAAAGGCTGGGTCCTGCTTTATCATTCTCCAGCCAGCCTGGGAAGACCTAGCACGGCACAGCCCTCAGCCAGATTGGCCCTGACAAGTATCATATGCTTTACTACACCCTGCTTTTCTCACCAGCCTTGCTGCCATTCATCCTGAAGAGCGAGTGCGTGAGCGTCTTTGTATAACAGCCTAAGAGGCAATAAATAGATTTGCCAGGTATAACTGTTGTTCAGCAAGGCGAGAGATAGACAGTCTTTTCTTTACACAGCTGAAGATCATCTCTGCCCCTTCTCTCCTCCTCGCAGCCTGTCCTGAATGTGTCATACAATGGCTATTGAGCACGTCTTTTAAAGAATTTCCCTGCAGTTGGGAGATGCCCCAGCACTCACATTACTCACACTTGCCAAAACTGAGCAAAGACAGTAAGATATCCCTCTGGTGTTCCGAGGCTTCAGGCTGGCTTTTCCACACATTGTTACTTGGCTTAAACTACCCTCTGACACTGGCTTTCAGGATGAAGATGTTTGTGTGCCTGAGTGAGGAAGACTGTCCAGACAGGATTCCTAAGCCCTATTCCTGCTCCTCCAAGCTGCAAGGAACTTGTAGGATGGATCAAGTTAGCTTTTTGACTGCCACACAGTTTTTGCACCAGTTAACACCAGTCTCTAAACATTAATGTAGAAATTACCTTTCCAAAACGTGATCTCACCTCTGCCCCGAGTAAGGAATCTTGACAAAGTACTGCACATCACCCATCAAACCTGCCATTCAGGCACTTCCATCCAACCCATCAGGGAGAAGCTTTGTTGACCCCGGTGCTCCTGCACCCTTGGCATTTTTATTTTGAAGTAACTCCCATCCAGCTCAGACTCATCTCAGGAGATGTCCGAGTTCCATTTCGTGCCCTGCTGAAGCATAGGCTCAGTCTGACTCCTTCAGCTCGTCCACCACCTCTTTCAGAGTAACAGCACCTCTTGTGAGAGCACAAATTGGGTCTCCCCAGCTACTGAGCAGAGACATGAGAGCCCTGTGTGACAGTCCAGCACTGCTCTGCTGAGTCAAACACCCCTGTGTCACTAGAGAGGAGGCTGCAAATGGGAAATGTCTTAGCGTAGAACCAGTGCTCTCTACCAAGAGGCCACAGTTCGAACAGTTTGTTGGAGTGAGAAATGTTGGAGTGTTGGAGTGAGAAATGTTGGAGTGTTGGAGTGAGAAATTAGCACTTTACTACTTGCGTTCGGCACGACGAGGCATAATGAGCCCACAGGGACTTGGCCACATCAGGAGAGCAATGTTTATGGCTTATGGAATTTCAGTCCCCAGGGCAAAGGGAGCGTTGCTGGTTCGCTGTGTTGCGATGACGGACCTGGTTGTCTTCCTCTGCAGCCCTGCCACGGTGCCAAGAAAAAGACATGGGCTTTTTTACTGGTACACCAGCTGGACTGACCTGCTGCTTTCTCAGCGTTTCCATATTTGTTACTCCTCCTCTGATCCTGGGCAAAGCACTAGTTGAATTCAAATGAATGCTATTAATCAGGATAGACTAGGAAGTTTCAGGGTAGTTATATGTTGTAGTAACCTTTCCTGTAATGCAACGTATCATTTTCACTAAATTAGGAATTTGGTATGGAAAAGTACTTCCAGCAATTAACAGCCAGTGAGGCATCCCTGAGCAGGGTAGACATCCCTGCTACTGGCTGCCATCAGAGGATGCCATAATGCATGCTGTAGGAAGCTTTGGCTTAAGTGGTGGTATTGGCATATACATCTTTGACATCCAGGGCA
Organism: Gallinago jamesoni; assembly: GCA_025769975.1. Lineage (NCBI taxonomy): Eukaryota > Metazoa > Chordata > Aves > Charadriiformes > Scolopacidae > Gallinago > Gallinago jamesoni. The sequence goes on along the minus strand of JAOQGH010000077.1, from coordinate 15,694,820 downwards.
ATTTGGTGGGAGGCTGAACTGTTGCTGGTCTTGGGCTGAAACACCATCAGTACTGGGTTCCTTTATGAAAGGTGAGATCGGCAGGGTGCCTGCAGAGCTGGGGGAGACAGAAGTTCATCAGTATCTGCTACTATTTAGTGTGTGTTGAGAAAATTGTCCTTCATTGAGACGGCATGAGTCTTTGCGGGTAGATCGCTGGAGTGATGCTCCTAGGAAATTCTCCATTTGTTCAGCAGGCTCCAGGTGTTACTCTGGGACACGATACCATCTCCTTTTCTACTTTTCTGGTCATCATCTTTTCCCCTACACACTGCAGGCAAATTTGCAGCCTCCTTGTGTGTTACCATGGGTGGCCCTCTCTCTCTCCTACGCATGTATCTCCTGAAAAGTCCTGCTTCTGAGGTGGTGGGGACAATGTGATTCAGACAGAAATGGGAAGATGGTAAAGGGTGATGAACAAATGTTCCTAGGGACATCTGCATGCGGGTGCCTGAGTGCAGTAGGGCAAGGAGGCAAATGAGTGGAAGAAGACAAGCAAAGCTGGACCAGACCGTGCTTGTTTGTTGTTCCTAGACAAACTATGGAGAGTGAGGCTGGCCTTTCATCATGCTCTTGGCCTTTTGTTACACTCCTGCTGCCTGAAACAGGGCATTACAGTAGTCAACAGGTGTGATTTCTAGGCATTGCTGCAATAGAAATGATAATGACAGATAGGGTGAGACTTCAGAACTGATGGGCTTAAAATTGCTAGTGCCTAGCACTGAGTAAAAAAATTCATGTTGTGGGGTAGGATTTGTTTGGGTGAGTAACCCACCTGTGGCACTCCACTGATGGCTGCCTTGTTCCAGCTGTGTACCTCTAGCTAAGAAGCTCTAAATTATTTACCAAAGCAGCAAATTAATGCCAAGCAGCACCAGTACCTTAGTGCTCAGTGAGTCATACATAAAACATGCTTCCTTCTGCGAGGGCATGGAAAGCCCAGGTGGTGGAAAGCAGGCTGAAAAGGGAAGAACTGGGGGAGATGAAGAGTTTGGGGTGGCAGGGGTAGGGATCTTCAAGAGAGCTGATTAAGGGGGAGAGTGATTTAAAGTCAAGCTTTCCAGGTGCCCTGTGATGTTAGCGTGATGGAGGAGAAACTAAAAGAAAAGCAGCAGCATCACTTTTAAGACTCGGTGGCAGATATTGGAGGTGAGGCTGGAGAGAATGTTTGCTTCTATTGCTCCCTCTCAGGTACGTTTCCTATGCATATGGAGGATGGTGATAAAAGCCTTTGGCTTTCTGAAAAAAAACAGCAGGAGCATTAAATAGCCCTGGCCATTTGCCAGGGAGTGGAACGTGCTTTCTGCTCCATGGTCCCCTGCTGCACTTGTCTCTCCCCAAAGACTCTGATTTCAAGTATGCTGAGCTCTAAAGCACCTCTACTCTAAAGGCAGTCACCCCAACAGTGTGAACACATCCCAGTGATACTTGTCCCTGAAGTTCTCACATGCCTCCTAGTGAAATTTCCCTCTGGGCCAGTAACATGAAGGCTTTAGCCTTCTTGGTCTGATAAAGGCCCAAATTGCTGGTGAATTTTTTAAATCCACTATCCTGGAAGTCACTGCATCTTTGGCTGACTTTGGAGATGGAACAAACTCATGAATTTATCTCTCGAAAAAAGACATAAACATCCTTTCATCTAGACAAGGTTTCTCATGGTCCTCAGGCTTTCCTCAAAAAAAATATTGTAGTGAAAGATCTTTCCCGACAAGTCTTAACCTGGTGCCAGGCAGATTTTGGGGTAAGCCACGCAAGCAAGTCCTGCAAGCCGCTTTGAAAGAGAGCAAAACGTTTCTCTCGGATATCCAGCAGGCTGTGGATCAGCTCAAAAGGCCTGATGTAAGAGGGCAGGGAGGCAGCTGTTCATCTGTGCCATTCAGGGACTGCCTTGTGGCCGGTGCAATGTCACCCTAGGGTTTATCTTCCTTTCCCTGTGCTTGGGGAGGGTCACTCACAGCAAGGAGCTGAAGCTGCTCAGCAGGGGGTGAGCGTTTAAGATTGGGAATTTGCTCTGTGGTCCTCGAGTGCAGGTGCCAGACACTGACAGTCACTGTTCCCCCACGGCTGGGACACTTTCAGCCCCACAGTCCTCACGCAGAATAATTTCCAAACTGGCCACGTGAGAGTAGCTGGGGAAGGCACTTCCCTGCAGCGTGTGCGTGTTGTGTATGGGAGCGTAATCTGAAGACGTTTCTGAGTGTCTGGACTCCCACAGGTGTGGTGGGCTAAGAAAAGATTTCACAGAAATAGGAAAGGTACAGAGAGTCCCATCTAATCGCAAAAGGAGTAGAGAAAGGAGACTTTTAACAAACTGCGTGTCCAGAGCAGTCCAGAGGTAGTTTTTCTGTGAGATAGTTCTGAAACACTACAGTCAGTGCAGCTTAGGCAGATTTTGGACCCCTTTTCTCTTTGTTATCAAACCACCTCTTGCAGGAATACTTGAGTGTTAAGCAGTTAATGAAATCTGACTTGGTCCTCACAAATAGCATTAGAAGGAAAACAGTCTTCAGTGTCCTAGTTTGTGTTGAGGATTGTGTGGGCAATTAACTCTGCTTGCCCTGCCCTCACATGATTTTCAGCAAGATCCATCTGGGTTGTAATGAGGTGGATGATTGCAGGTGCTTGTGCCTCTTTAATAAATTAGTGGTAATAACAAATGTCTATGCATCCTTCATTAGGTGATATGGGAACAACCTTACGCTGAAGCTGGGATTGCTGGAGCTTGGCAGCTTTGCTGGAGAGGTGGACGTGGGGGTTACTTACTCAATTTATTATGTGTGCAGCACAGAATTTCTCCTATCACCTTCTGGAGCTCTCATCTTTGTGAGTACTCATTGTTAACTTTCTCCAGCAGTAAAGGGGGAAAAAAAAAAAAAAAAGAGGAAAAGTTCCAGTGGAACAAGAGTAACTTTTGCATTGGAAGAGCTTGAAATAGCATGTTCAGTTTCACTCTCCCAGGATCAAGGGAAAGGCAGAAACCTGTTCACCGTCATTTCTGTCTCCTCGTTTTAGGAATGCAATTTGTTATCTCTGGTACAAGCATTTGGTGGGGTGATGTCTGGAGACCTCTTTCATCTAACAACTGGCTAAGAAAATCTCAGAGGACCAGTAAGACCTTCATTGTTCAAATCCAGCAGGAATGTACAGTCCCGACCTCTTCAGAAAGGGATTAGAGAAAAGCAAGGGAAGAGTAAACTAATGAAGATTTTGAATTCACTTCTGTCAATAATTTTGCATCAGGCTCCTTTGGGCAGTTCAGTACTCTTGGTGCTCTCTGATTTAAGAGGAGGAGACTTCAGCTGATTTTCCCTATAGTTTCAAGTATCCCAAATTTCTGCATATGAAGGTGCTGCATTCAACTGAATACAGTGTTAAAAGTGACTGCCTGAGTGAAGGAGGCATCAGTGGGATTTGTGATTGCTAGATGTTTTCCTTCTTCAGCAGATCTTCTCGTTCAAAACTCAAGGGGAAAAAAATACTTGATCTGATACAGAGCTATCAGTAGCATCCTGGTTTTCTCCACAGTTTCTTTTGATTTTAATGAAGAAATACTCCCCGAAAGTATTTGATGTCATAAGGATTATTCTAGACTTAAACATCTGGGACCATAAGCTAATGTTGGCACTGGGTTATCTTCAAAATGGGGTTTTGATGCAGAAATGCATAGCTGGCAGAGCCCATAAAAGATCACTGACCACAAGATATCTCAATTCTCTCCATACTTTAGTTTCATCCTTTTCTGATGTACTAAATTTCTGTTCTGTAATAAACTGGGGTACTAGGTGACATGATAAACTTCATAACTTCTGTAATGGGGTACTGTACTTGGGATGCATCAAGCTGGGCAGATTTTTGATCCATCATGACTGTTTCATTATCCATCTTGCAGCTCACTAATTTCTATTTGGCAATAATTGATGACAGTCAATCCAATGACTCCCCGCTCACTAGTGCTCTTTGCACTATAGCAAGAGAAGGAGCTGAGATAAATGTACTAAGGTTTAACCATTGTCATTAAAATAACACTAATAGTATTGCTATGTTGTTTTTTGTTTACTGTTTAGTGATATGGGCGCTGAGCTCTTTTCTTTTCCTCTCTCCTTCACTTTAGAGACAAAGTGTTCACAGGGAAGTTCTGAAATATTTGGAAGGGGGGCAGAGGAGGGCTCCTGGATCTGCATTGGCCTCTTTCTCCCGATAGAAACATTCTCAGCCTCTTAGCCCTGTTGTAATCTCAGTGGTTGTCCAGTCTAGGTCTTCTATTGTACTTTTATGAGCCAGTAGAATTATAGCTTGGTTTATAGACCATTATTCCTGATGGCTCCTTCCATTTTCAAGGCAATATATATGCTCTGTAAATGCAGCTGCTGACCAAATGGCCAGGTATAAAGCTCTGAGGTGGTTCTTTGCTAATAGGAAACAGATCCTAAAGAAACTGTGAAACCAACTTGATTGTTTCTTCTCCTTGTCCTTATCATAGGATATTAGTCATGAAATACAGAGAAGTGATGGAAGGACAGGGGAAGTGTTTTTCCTTAAAGAATGTCCTGATTTCTTAGCCTTCAGAAAGGTGAAGATCCTGCCAGAAGGGTAAAGTAAAAGCTGAATCTTCATTCTGCTCCTTTTATATCCTATCCTCACTAGGCTGCTTTCAATCACACAAACCCTCAGCAATGACTTTTTAAAGGCCTGATTAGCAAACACATGGGAAGGAAGAGCTGGCCACAGCTGCAGCATTGATGGGGTTCAACAGACAAATGTGCCATTTCTCCTGCCTGCCTGAAAAATCAAAATGGTCCTTTCTCCCTGCTCTGGATTTTATGGTGCGTTGCTCCATCATTAAAAAAAATAATAATAAATCAATTAAATTGCAACTGATAGAGGCTTGCCCAGAGAGTTGTCTCTATTTGGCTCATCCCGGGCAGGTCCTGTCAGCAATGCCAAAATACAGGATAGTCCATGGAGCTCAGTCAATTCACAACCAGGACATTCTGCTATGGGAACCCAGCCTACCACACGGTAGCAGCTCTGCTTTCCTTGGAGACCTCTTTTGCAGTTATAGTTATCCACTGCTTCCTGCTGCAGTCACTTTGAGATTTCCATTTTAATTCCCAGGGACTAAAGGAAGGTAGTGAGACTATGGATTGGGAAGTACACTAAGGGTCAAGCTGCTGACAAAAAAAGTGACATTTTTACTGCTATTATGAACAATAGTATCAAAAGAGTATTTCCCAAATCTGAGCTAACAGGATTCCTCTATGACAGCCACTAGATGTACACATGCCGGGAGAAAATTCTTTTCCCAGTCAGTTTGCAATAAAAATAGCCAAGACGAACAGAGCGGGCTCCTTCAGCCTGACTTTGAGGCATGACAACCTAAGGCAGAGAAGGACTGACTTGATGGAGACAGGGCTCTCCCACTTTACAGGGAACCTACAGTTTTAGTGCTAGTCGTGCATCCTGCTCTTTAGTTTCAACCAGGAGGGGTTCCCTTTCTCACTTGGAGATGCCAGAGGCGGCGTAACTCCGCGCAGTGCACTGCCTGGGGGCTCAGCCTGACTCCTACACAGTGCTGCGAGTGCAGCTTCTCAGAGCTAGGGTGATGTTTGCATTAGATGATGTCCATCCCAGACAATTCTATGATTCTATAACTTTACTGTGAGGGAGAGAGTCCAAGACATCCTAAGCTTCCTGACCAGATCTATTTTACGTGGCTGCTCTTTTTTTCCCCTTCTGATAATTTTGTTTAAGAAGTTCACCGGTTAATCCTAGGTCTCCAGACATCAGACAACTCACCCAAAGCAGAAATTCAGACCAGTCTATTTTTCACAACTGGGCCGTTTTCCACAGAGGCAGAAAAAGCAGCAGTATCTTTTGGAAGCGGTAAACTGATGCTATCTGAGATCATTTCACATCAGTGATCTGCAAGTTTGCTGATCTGGGATGACTCCGGATATTTGTGATCATGTGAAAATATCCTTAAGCACTGACACCTGTGACAGCACAGCTGTTCTCTCACCTTATCCCTTTACATTTACAAAAGCAGGGAAGATTAGGCCCACAGGAAAGATGATGGCTGGTAGCAGGCTACTGCTGACAGAACAATTCATCCAACCCGTGTGCCTTCCATTTCCCTGCCCTAAAAAGTTTCCAGGAACGGACTAAAACCTGGAGGAATTGTCCCTGACTGTCTCACAAAGTTTGCAGGTTAAAGGATGAGCATCTGGCTCCTGCAGAAGATTCCTGAATTCTTTGGGGTTTTTGCTCCGTGTGCAGAGAGCTTCCTAAACTATTTTGCACGAGCTCTAAAAACAGGAACATCATAACAGCTTCTTTTCCTCACGTTGTAGTATTATTCCAGGAGAATGGATGGCATTTGGTTTAAAAGCATTTTGGTACATAACATTTCAAAAGCCCCAGGACTGCGGAGGACAATTTACACTGCAGAATTTTTGATTGAGCTAGCAGGCTATGCCAGCAGAATTAATTAAGGGCGTTAATTTCCTATATTAGTGCCTGGCTTCTTTTGCTTCTCTTCACCTGTACTAACTGTAATTTGCGCTACTTCCTTTAGCTTTTCTTTAAAAGCTATTTAAACCCTGAGCATCTCAAGAACCTGCTGCAGAATATAGATATACTTTGTTGAATTTTTATCCTGTCTCCCAGTAAGAGAGCTTTGTGCTGTTAATTACAGCCTGAAGCCATTGAGTGCTACTGCTGTGTTAAAGTAAGTGGAAGGAATGCTCTCTGTCTCTGAACACAGGCCACTGAGCATGATGGGTTCTTTATAATCTTGGTAATTCTTTTTTTTGGGGGGTGATAATTTCACAATTCTTAAGAAACATTTTGTCGTATTAAATGATTTGGTTGAAAGTCCTGCTTAATTATTGATGCACTGAGAGCATCAGTATGGATCTAACCTACTATCAAATGGTGACTTTTCTCCTGCACAATGAAAGTTTAAGCTTCAGGAATGGTGCGTTGATGAATTGATGCAGGGTTCATTGCCAACATTCTCTTGCATATTTTATGAGGCAAGCAAATGATGGGAAAGAAGGCTGATTTTCCTCCTGGAAATTCCACCTTTTAACAAAGACTGAGGCTAAAGGCAAGCTCTCCTTTCCCTGAGAGAAAGCTTTTGTATAAAGATCGGTTATTTTACTCTATCCAGTGTGACCTTTGGCATTGAGGAAATAAATCTGTCCTTTTCAAAGAGTGTGTCTGACTATTACCCAAACTTTGTGAAAGGTGTGCTGACTGATAACCTTGATTCCCTGCTCTCTTATGTGTTGGCATATAGGAAGAACTGCCAGTATTTTTCATGGCCCACTTGCTTGCTGCACAAAGACACGCTGGAGATGACCTGCCATTGGTGTGAGTGAGGCTTGAGAGACAAATGGATAGGTGTCCAAAGTCATCAACTGTCAATTCTGTGCACAGAAAGATAATTTCAGGGCTCTGAAAGACAGTCTTTCCATGGGCTGCAGGACCCTTAAGATAGTGAAGAAAACTGGAAAAGCTTTGAGCAGCTGAAGAGCTTCTCACACATGGTATCACAGAGTCATAGAATGATACGAGGTTCGAAGGGACCTCTGGAGAGGTTATAATGCAACATTCAAGTCCATTTCATACTCAGAAGGTTACAGATTTTCATTTGCTTTAAACTGTGCTAAGATTGCCATATATCCAATACCCTGTCTTATTGGATTTATGGATAAATGCTGCTACATTTTTGTTACTTGTAATTTAACTTCAGTCCCTCTGGTTCTTGTTCCTTTGCAGAGACAATACTGTATCTCTCCATGCTTACATTGTGCCAAACTTGATTTAGAAATCAGGAAAGGAAACACTTGTGGGATATTTATTCCACCACAGAGCAGAAACACAAGTCTGCTTCTATAAATCCATTTTAATATTTTCTTCCTACTGAGGAGGCCAAATCTGAGTTTGGTCCAAACATTAAAATGACTTTGTGCACCCAGACTTTAAACTCCTGTAGTAAATAAGGGTAATTATTTAGAGGTAAGTCTATCTTTCCTTCAAAGCTTTTCTTTCCTATAGTCATTGTACAATGTTCTTCCTTAACATCTCTGCAAGCCTTTGTGCCTGAGAAAAGGCATAATAGCAGCTTTAGTTTGAGAACACTGGGATCTGGAACTTAACCACAGATGAGGCTAAGGGGGTAGGGAAAAGAAATGAAGACAAGTTTAGACTAGGTGATCATTGCAGGTCCTATCCAACTGAAACATAATTATTCTAGTCTAGTCTATACCACAGATAAAACCCAACAGGTTCTGCATTCTGCATCTGGGTCCTCGTGTCACCTCCTTTATAGCCAGGCGGTTCTCAGACTGACCTACTTTGGAAACCAACATGAAAAACTCTTGCTTGAGGGCGATTATATATCTACCTATAAAAAATTAAACAAGAAAAATGAGTGCTTCAAAGCAACGTGTTTGATTATATTTAAATTCAATCTCTGTCTGAAAGAGATTAATTTTAAGCCTGCCCTTTTGAAGAGAAACAAACAAATATCCTCATAGAATAACCACAGGAATCTGGGTGTCTGAGATTCACAACAATTGAAATTATATTTTCACTTGATAGATCTGTCCCGAGATTGCCCTTCTCAGGAGTTTGGCTTGACTTAAAGGAGGAATTTTCCAGTGCCCCTAACCTGAAAGCCACGCTCAGGAATGTCAGGTACTTTGATGGTGGACCTCAAATGGCTGAGTAAGATCCAAGCCACCACTGAAACATCCGTAATCCACTTCTTGCATGAGTGGAACCTTTGTGTGTATGGAGCAGTCATTGGCATCAGAGCCATCCGGAGTCTGGGGGAAATCACTCTTGCTGCATCTCCCTAGAGTGACCCCAGTTTCTGAGGGATGTTTCTTTTGGGTACAGATAGTTTAGGTGGTGAATTGGACTGGTTTTTTTTCAAAATAGCTAGCCTATTGCTCTGTTACAGCTCAGCACATCATGAGGATGCCCCAAAGGACAGCTTTCAGCTGGCAGTGGCCTCTCTCTTGCTGTCATTTATGCAACAGCAACATGTGAATACTGGCCTTTCTAGAACGAGCTTGGTGCTGGCATAAGAAACTCTTCAGCAGATGTCACCAGCCATGTTTGCCTTCCTCGGTCTCCCCAAGCTGCTGTGTCAGAGTTGAGATGAAGAAGAAAACCCAAACCTCATATATATATATAAATAGTAGGTTGTGGTCCAGCATTCTCTGTTAGGATATCTTAGCTTGGGAATTAGTTCTGGTTGATTTCAAATACTCTGAGTATCATGGTCCTTAAAGCACTGTCTTAACCAGCTCACTTTAAAATACAGAAGGATAAAAAAAAAAACAGGAAGAGAAGGTAGAATTAACTTTTATTGACTTGTTTTGATATTAAGGAGCTATACTGACTTGTACTTTTACTGGTTAGTCCAAATACTTATTTTTTTATTATTACTCGTAAGTCATACTGAAGGTGTCTAAAATAGATAGACAGGTTTTCCTTTTTTCCTGAGTATGTGCATTCATCTAAATAAATTATATACTTAAACTGTCGACAGTATAAGTACATATGAATCCGGATTGAAAAGTATCATGAATATATTTCATAGAATGGAGTTGAAGTTGTTATTGGAATGTATATGGTGAAGTATCATATGTCAATATTCTCTGTAACAAAATGCATGAAATATAAAGGCAATAGAATATTTATGTAAAGTGCTTAAACTGCTTATATCCATTCTTTTTCATGTTTAAGCTTTTCTAACTGCTGTGTCTTTGTCATATTTTTTGTATAAGGATGACAGTACTTACAACCTTAGCTAACTGTAAGTTAACAATGCTGCTTGTGTGGGAATTTAGATAAGCTTTCTAAACTCTGAAGGTTTAGCTAATCCTTTTTGGTTTAGAAACTGTGCTGGATATCTGGTGTGATTATTTTTTTTTTAAGAGGTGTCTACATAGAAGGCATTCTGGGAAGAAAGATTAAATTGTTAGATGCAAAGATGGATGTTTACTGACTACTTTCTTGTGTTTTAAACCCATGATAATGAAATATCTTGGGAGGTTAAAATAAAGAGCTTTATTCACAATTTATTATGAAGATTCATTTTGGTCAAATCTCATTTTAGCTAAAATTATTTCCTAACATCGACTGGTTTTTTTTGGGTTGGTTTTTTTGTTGTTGTTGTTGGGTTTTTTTGTAGAAGTCCTTTTTTGCAGTGTCAGGCCTTTGCTGAAATAGGAAAAGTGTATCAACAGAGGGGCCCCTTTCTTTCATCACTAGTTGGCAAGATTGGTGTCTAATGAAAAGGTAGGTCCAAACATTAGGTTGTAGAAAAGAAGGCTATAAACCTCCTGTTGATAGCAATAGCCATGTGCATTTTACTTTCAAACAAATAATACTTTTAAAATTAAAATGTTCTACTGAAAAATTATGAACCAAAACATGATAACAATGGGTTAGACTAAATCAATAAGAAAAAGGTGATGTGGCAATCACTTAATATGATGGTTTTTATCACTATAGTGCCCAGCCTGCCTACTCGACACTGATGAAATCAACACCACAGTAAAACACAACATAGGGACCAAAAAACCTGGTTTGGGTTGTGGTTTTCTGCTCCTTTGTCAGTTAATAACAGTGACTCCTTCTCCTGAGAAGTGAATTCACTGTGCTTACACCTGGTTGATTGGTTTGGAGGGAGGCAGGTATCTGGTGTGCAGTATCTGCATCTTGCTCTTGGGAACCCACAGCCAGGGGACACGTTTACCCCTTAGGTATGGATTGACCCCGGAGAATGGACTAACACATACACAGCAGGAGTGACCACCAGACTGGGGCCCTGGAAGGAAGCAGCAAGCTGACCAAATTGCTGGTATCGATGCTCCCAAAGAGCACAAGGGACCCCCAAAAAATTACCACTGATTTTTGGAAAGGCTGTCCTGAATTCATCTGGTGGGAGGGTCTATGAATCACCCGCATCCCTTCATGTGTGTGCCTAGCTACAGTGTTTGGAGACCTCCCGACCTCCTGAGCTCACTTTATGGTTTTTGAAATTCACTGACTGTCTGTTCTTAGGTAAGTATCTTCACCTCTGAGCCTTGGGCTGTCTGCTGAAGTACATTGTAAGACTAAAGCAGTAAATGTAATGCTGCAACCAGATTGTGCTTGGAAATCCACAGAGGAGAACTGTACTAGTAACACAAAGTGTTACAGCGTGTTGGAAATCCAGCTCCTCTCTTTGTTGTAGCTTTCTCCAGGGGAGCTTGAGCCTGAATCAGAATTGTAGTCTTGAGATTTTGTTGGTTTTTTTTTTTTTTTTAAAAATCTGCTTTTTCACCTCAGACCTAGAATTTGCTAGATTAGCCAACTGGTTTCACCTTTCCTTTTCTGCATTCTATTAAGGAACCTGAGTGTCTTTGGGGCACTGTGACATGTTGAGTTAAAAATTACTATAATTACTGTGATCCCTGTGGAATTTGAAGTGTGCACAGTTTATGCCTCAAGGGGCTTGAATCCTTGGAGAGTCTATTTTCTGGGACAGCAAGAGCTGTGAAATATACAACACTTGATTTGCACTCAAGACCTGAGTCTGATTTGTATGGTTAAATAAAAAAAATGCTGATTTATACAATTTGTTCCTGGGTCATAATTATGGTCTAGAATTAATTGAATAGCCTGGAGGTTTCACTACTGTACATGGTAATGATTACTAAAAATTGATTCTCCCCTATATTTCTTTATTAGCTTATCTGAAAATGACACATCGTGAAGAACGACTTTAAATATTGCTGTGCTGAGCAACTTTGTAAATTGCTATTCGAGCTGTTTGTGTTGTTTTCTGGGGATTTTTTCTTCCTTGGCTTTTTTAGGTGATTTATTATTTTATAAGTGTCTGAGTTATAACTTTAACCAGAAACACAATGTGGGGTGGGTTTGTTTTTTTTTCATGTTTCTGACTAAGGATGTTGCTCTGTTGGCCGTCAGGATTAGGTATCGTGTCTTCCAGACAGATGGACTGGATTGCACCCTCCAGACATGAGGACCTTGCTCACCCAATGGCTTATTGTGCCACCAAGCATGCCTGTGCCAGCTAACCACTGATGGTGTGTACAGGAGAGCAGTTGAGGTGCAACCCACCTTTGGCCACTTTGAAACTGGATTTTTTAGGATATTTGGACTACGAATGGAATGAGTTAAATGCATACCTACAGAATTTGTTACTCTTGACATGATAGATTTTTTTTCTTAGACTCTGAAAAGCATATTCTGAAAAGGTTTCGTTTCAAGCTTGTCCAAATGTTTAATTTAGATAAAAGTTGACCATGGCAAAAAGATAGTATTATGACACTATCTTCAATAGTATAATTTCAAACATTAGTATAACATAGAAAATTGAATGAGGAACTTTTAGATGTAGAGAAAATTAGACATTTGACTCTAGTTAGGAAAATTTTTTGCAGCGAAACTTTCCATTCAAGTTATTACTATGAAACTTTGCATTTCATCAGATCAGCACTTTCTGGCAGGCTATTGTTTTATTGGGAAGTTATAATCTGGTTCTTTCATTTGCATTGAATATCTAATTCATTTGAATTGTGCATGTTCTAAACCTTAGAAAATTATAAGAAACAAGGGAAATAGGCTGTGTTTTCTGAAGCTCTGGAATAACAATTATAATTCATTGACTTAAGTGGATTTCATCTGAGTTCTCTTGGTTTCACAAGAGAAGAAATGCCCCATTTGTGACCTCAGTGGAGTTTGCTTTGGCTGCCTCTCAAAGGTAATGAACTTACTGCCACCTTTACCTCCAAAAGCCATCTAAGATGTGGCACTTGCTGGTGGCTGCCAGAAGGAGCAGGTCAGACTTGCTGTGCTCAGGTCTGTCATAGCTAAGAGGGCAGATAAAAGGCTGGAGCACACTAATCCCTCTTCTTATGGGCTGCCTAAATGATGGATAGCTGACAATGGACATTTCTCTCTTTTTCCCAAAGTGGGTAAAGCAGTGCCTGTTGCAGGATCTTCTCCTCTGTAAAGCAAAGCCCTTTCAGGTACGCCCATAATACCTTACTGTCTGATGGCTCTGCTGAGGAAGGCCTTTTAATCCCTTTACACTCCTGTATTTTCACAATTTCCAGCTCTGGTCAGAGGACCTAATTTTTCTTAACATCTCAAGGGCAGTCTCGTTGCTGTGTGTCGGTCACTATGTGGCACTTGCAGACTGGTCCTTCCTTGGCTCCATGAGTTGGATCTGCCCATGGATCACCCTTCTTTGTGTTGTAGTAGGTTGCTCTGAGAAGAAATGGGCTGGGACAAAGCTAAAGCTGCTGCCCATCCCTACCAACGTGTGGACTTTGACCAAAGTAATTTGGAATCTCGTTGGAGAGAAAGGGCTGTGGATGTGAAGGGCTGTGGATGTAAAGAGAATATGGACATCTTTGCCAATGGATGTAAAGTCCTGGTAACATTTTGCTGACTGCTCTAGGACAGAGGCAGGGACAGACGGTGGTGCCAAGCCTTCCTTCTACGTTCTCAGCCTAGCAAAATGGCTTGATGGGGGTGTGAGAAGCTTTCCTTGCCCTTTACACCAGCAAAGGAGGAACACAGCAGAATGCTCTCTTTTTCAGAACTGAAATAAAATGAGGCTTGATTCCTCTCTGGGATGTTCGTAGAAAATTAGCCCAGTTTGTCTTTCTGACATGAAGAGAATCTTCACACCAATTATTTGTGCTTCCTCCCCTCAATGCTTCCTCTTCTCTTTGCTCTCACTAGCCCCTCTTATCTCTGCTGCAGATATCCTGGCTCTAGAGGTACATGGGAGAAGCTCAGCAACAGTGTCCTTTTTTCTTTTCTTTTTTTTTTTTTCCTTTCTCTGTTGTTGTTGCCTCTGTTTTATCGTATATAAATGTACAAGGATGTCTTCAACTGTTTATCAGTTTAAGTGCTCTGGGCAATGTTAACATCCAAGCTATCAAACTATTAAGGGTCTGATTCTGCAGAATGTCTTCTAAGAGATGCTGAGATATTTCTGTGTTTCTTGATGGACTTGGATGAGTGTGGAGGACATTCATCCCTTCAGGCAGAGCTGAGGATCAGTCCCTAATTGGTGTTAAATTTGGGACAAACAGCCACTAGTGTTTAGCAAGGATATGTGTTTGCCGGAGAAGAAGAAGCCTCATGCTGTGTTGATTGATGCTGATTTCCATTCCATTATTTCAGGATGTGCACTACATGCTACCGAGAGGCCAATTATCAAAGGTTGTTTAAAAGACACATCTCTGAGTACTGGGATTCATCATTAATTCAGGGGGTTATGCTTCTGCCTTTCCTGAGTTCTCTATTCCACCCACAACAGAAGTGCTTGTTTTACATATATTCCAAGTTTGCACCTCTGAATATTGCGTTTGGCTTTCTGTGGAACTGGGTTCTGTGCTTTGTGAAGAATTACACTATGTTTGAGAGAGTTTTGTGCTATGCAAAGTCATTGGTCCCAGAATATCAGACCTGGCCAGAGGAGTAGCAGCAAAAAGACAGACCACCCCAGTAGTTTATACAGTAGGTGATGCTCCTGGATAAAATATAGGGAGTACAAACATTTGGTTCGGTTCAAATAAAGCTAATCACCACAGAACTGTAAACAGTCCTTACAGGCAAAAAACCACATAACCAAAGAACAAGGAATAATAATTAAAAAAACCCAATTGTCCCAAAAGAAGAAGAATAAGGTTGTGATGCAAAGATGCAAACCGTGTGTGATTCCACTCATGGCATTCCTTTCAGTTCCTTTTCCCAGCATGGAAGTGGTGCTGGCCGTCAGAATTATTCCCACATTTTCAAAATACTGGGTGGAATTGAATCCCACTTTCAAACCCTTTGAACATCTGGCAGCAAGAAATTTAGAGAAGTTCTGGGGCCAGCAGGAGTAACTGGTGAAGACCGTACTCCTAGTGGAAGAATCTCTCACCCTTCCACCCTTTTCTCAGACCCTGCTGCACTCCCCAAGCTCATCGAGACCTCATTAAAACCTAGCATTTATCCAGCTCTCCGCACAGGCTAACTAATTAATAGTCACAACACCACGGTGAGGAAGACGAAAGCAATATTATTATCCTAATTTTACACATGGGGGCAGAGAGGCAGAGGGGAATGCTGAGCTAATATTAAAGTGTCAAACTCCCACACTTCAGAGTCTGGCCCAGCTGTATTCTTTAGCACATGGTCTGGACGTACGCTTACAACGAACTAACCACTGGGTTTGCAAGATGCTGGCCTTGCTGAAAGCCTCGGTGGAAGTGTTCACCCAATCTGAGAACGACTCTGTCTTTCCAAATTTCAGCCTATCCCTAGTGCATCCTGTTTCATTCCAACCAGGTGACTTCATTATGCTTTTAAATGCAATCCTATAAATGTGTGGTCAAAACCCATTCAGATTCCTTCTGGGAAAGGCCCTGATTCTGATCTGAATCTATTGGGAAGAATTTTGTGGTATGGAAGAGAAATTAAATCAAAGGAAATTCCCTCTGAAGGTAGTTCCTTTATTATAGACAGAGAGGGATTTTTGAGGTTATTTAATAAAACATCATTAGAAAGAAATCCTTTCTATTCTATTCTATAGGATTATCTAAAGCAAACTGTAAAAAATAGCACATTTTCTAATACCTCTTTGTATTAATAGAATTTGCTCTGTGTCAGTCTCTCTTTCCCATTGTCACTCTCACTCTGAGTGGAATTTTCCCTATGCTTCTTTTACAGCCAGTAGGCAGAAATAGACATGTTCAGAACAAAATCATTTCAGAAAAAAAATAATTTCATTCAAAAATAATTCGGGTGAACTTCACCTGAAAGAGAGTCCTATTTTCCTCTGGGGACCTTAGGGCAGCAAAGGGACACTAATTCAGATAAGGCTATCTACAGAAGTTGAAAATTAGAGGAGATGAAACCTACCCTTAATTCTCCTTTCCTCCTGGTATTATACCATGTTGCTGATTCCCTGCGTAATGCCAGGGGCTGATCCAGTCGGTGGCAATCCTTCTGCAGCCTCTGTATCAGCTCTCTCCATAAAATCCCATCACACACATCAGGTGTAAGTTTTCTCCTTCCTCTTTTAAAAGATCTGCTCCCATGCAGGAATATTCCAAAGCTCAGTTTTCTATTTCTAACTCTGTATTGCTGAGTTTATAAATTGCTGAGGTATCCTTTGGGGTCCCAGTTCCCACAGTGATCCTTGTCATAGCACCACCGTCAAGTTTTGGGTAGCTAATGGGGACATCTCACAGTCACCAAGGCTCACCTGGACTTCCTGGTGGCACTTTATGAGTCTCTAGCAATCCTCTCCTAGTCGAGTAAATAAGTATCCTCTAAACACTGAAAGTGCATAGGGCATTGCCATAATAGGTCTCCAGGGCTTTACAATACAGTTTTATGTCCTTGCTAAATATAGCTGCTTCCTTCTTATTTGCCCAAAAGAACTAACACATTATTTAAGGGATATTTTCCTTTTTGCCTTGCCAGGGAGGCTGCACATGTGCATATGTTTGTATGTACACAGTGTATTGAGCAACTGTGGTGGCTATTTGCCAACGCAGATAATAATGTTGTAGCTTTAGTGCCTGTTTATTTCTCCCTTCTCTTCTCCAACCCTGTCTCTCCCGTCCCTATTGATTTAGGGCAGCCAGTGAAGTTTTACAGCCTGCATTTAAGGAGGCTGCTGTTTGAAATCCATGAGGGGCTGCTAATCAGGACTAACTGCGAGCATCAGGTGCAGCAGGCACCTCCGTCCTGGCCTATTGGCTTAAGAGAGCATGAAGGGCTAATTTCATGGCTGATAAAGCTTTCTGTCAAGGAGGCCTCCCTAACAAATGAACATTGACTTTTCTTTACAAGGGAAATAAAAATGGTCTTTCATCACAACTGCCTGCTTGTGCAAGGTAAGAAGTCACATCCCTGTGGGGCTAGCACTGGCCACGTGGGACTTTTTGGGAGCTTGCTAAGTTGCCCGGACAAAATTTCCAAATAGATTTTGGAATGTAATTCCTCTTTAAGTCCTCACTTTCCCTTTAATTTCCTGGAATTTTTAAGGTTTGGGTCCAGAGACCACAAAAAAAAGAGTGGCAAGTCTTCTGCAGACTTTGCAACACTTCCTAAGGCATTTCCTAGGAAATTCTGAAATTCCCTTTCAGAATCTTTCTGGATCTTTATTGCCACTTCTCTTTTGGTTTGCCAATTTAGTGCATCCTCTCTGTTTTATCAGACTGATCTCTGGATATCACCTAGGCTCTTAGGATAGCTTTTCTCTTTCCCTCCTCTGGCAGGAAGATGGGCTTTGACCTCTGCTTGAAGGGAGCACCCATCTTCCTGCTCTTCTGAAGAAAATAATATTGATTATTTCAAAGCACATGGCTTGAGGGCCTTTCTGTGAGAGGGAATCAGGCCAACTTGATATCATTCAGGTGTCCTTCTTTCATCCATTAAAAGTCCTCACTAAAGAAAGCAGATGCCATTTCTTAGAATTATCATGTAGCGGGTAGTTAAGTGTGTGGTTAAAAGACTGATGCTTTCAAGAAAATCATTTACTTGCATAAAATTAAGTAAGTCTTCACATACTTCACAGAACATGGTCTATGAAGCTTTCAAAATGGTATAATTTTTCTTTCATTCTTCCATGTTTTGATGAAATGTCATTTCAGCCAGCAATACAGACATTTCAAGGACACAGTCCTTGTTTTTAATACTGAGATCATTGTGTTTTCCTCTAACTTCCCCAAAGAGAAGAGTCCCTATCAAATCTGATCCCAATCTCGACTAATCTTAAATCCATCATTCTTTCATGAGCATTTTTTAATGATCCTCTTAAGACTGGTTTGCACTACAAAGGTTACACTGGGAGAGAGATGTTGACTAAGGCCCCTTGTGGAGCTCTGATATATTTTGGTAACCGGACTTTTGCATTTATAGATAAATTACCTGTTTGAAGAACAGACACTTTTCTATCAAAATGTTTACTTCATTTACACAGAGAGGGTTTGCCTGCAGAATCATGTCTATACAATTGCAATTTTCTGTTTTCTGCAATTCATCACTTTATCTGAATTCTATAATATGGACTTGGCTTTCAAATTAGGCTGTTGAACAACTCCATGAGCCAGTAGTAAAACAGTTAAAGTCCTTCCCTACAGATCTATGGGTTCACTTTCAGAATCACACAATCACCTAGGTTGGAAGGGACCTTTTAAAATCAACTAGTCCAACCAATAAAAAAAAAAAAAACCCACAAAAAAAACCCCACCACCCAACACTAATCTATATCCCTGAGCACCATGTCAACTCGTCTCTTGAATACCTCCAGGGATGGTGCCTCAACCACCTCCCTGGGC
>JAOQGH010000077.1:15653514-15676301 GCA_025769975.1 Gallinago jamesoni | reverse complement strand
AGAGTGATGAGGTCTCCCCTCAGCCTCCTCTTCCCCAGACTGAACACCCCCAGCTCCCTCAGCCTCTCCCCATAAGACTTGTGCTCCAGACCCCTCACCAGCTCCGTTGCCCTTTGGTCTTGTCCATCAGGCAGTGTCCCTGGCAGACCCAGCTGCACACCAGCGGGTTCAGGAACAGGAATGAAAGGCGCTGGATGTGATGCAGACAGGTGGACATCGTTGCTATTAGAAACTGGTGTGCTCTGCCTTCACCCTCCCAACCTCCCAGTCACCTGGCTCCAGGTGAAGCTTGTACCTAATTAGCTACTGACTTATTTTTTCTCCTTCCGCAACACTTCTTGAATAGCAAGGTTGGATCAGGACTTTTTCCCAGCTCTGCTTTTTGATGGTGGTGGTGGTGGTGGTGGTGGTGGTTGTACACTTGTGCCCCAATACAGAGCGAGAAACATTCCTGTCACAGCAGCAGACAGTTCTCACAGGACTGGATGCAGACTTTGTCAAGGCCTTTGGGATGCTGCCGAAGGACAGGCAGAAAAGCATTTAAAATATCACGTATTTGACAGGTTTCAGGATGTTTTATGGATTTGTGAAAAAACTGTGCTGAAAGAAGCTTGCATTTCTCCTGCATTACATGCTATTGTAGTTAATGAGGGATACAGTCACAGATAGTAATAATAGCTTGGGCTGTCAAACAGCATTTATTTTAGGCAGAATTTTGCCCTGGGGTTTTAACTGTTCCCCTCATGGGCTTTCTGAAGATGCTGCTTGTTGGTTTCTTGCACTATAGCAGAGCTCTTTTCTTTGTGGTACACATTTGATTTCCACTTAAATTAACACACTTCCCACTTAAATAGACACAACACTTTTAGGAAAAAAAGATTTTCTTTTGTTTGTGGGCTGTTTACTGCCTCCCTTATTTTATGTCATGACCGAGAATTGAAGGCAACCCTGTAGCCAGGCAGATCAACACAGCTCCGTGGAAATAAAGGAGTCTTTGGAGGACAATGAGTGGTCGTAATGTGCCTGAATAACTACGTGACACCTTTCAAAATGTCAAATAGAGATACCGGTCCTTTGCAGACACGATCTGCTGAAGGGATGGGTTTTATAGAGGGATTCTGCATTTCCATTTTAACCACTGGGTTCAAACATTTCCAAGTTTCCTCTTCACTTGCCACCTTTCTGACCTTTTTTTTTTTTTTTTTTCTTTAAGCCTTTGCAAAATCACAAAACTGGTTAAAACTTAAAATGCTTCATGGTGAGAAGACAGATATGATTACAAATGGGAACACGCCATCCCCCAAGGAAGCCCTGGTTTCCCTTTCATCACGATTAAAGAAAGCTACACGTGAATATTTATGCCAGAGTTTATGTCATTGTGTATTGTTTATGATTGTGTAGTATACACTTACATTCTCTGGAGAAATACACAGTCTCCTTTTTGCTTCTTCACTTTCTCCTCTATTATGTTTCTGTAATATGTTATTACAAGATGACTCTTAGGGCTTGCTTTAAAAAAAGCAAGTGGAGGGAGGAATTAAGAATAACAGATTGCTCTGGGAAAGAAACCTGCCTTTGATTTTTAAATAGCTGATAGGAAAAGTAATAGAAAGATTAATTACTTATAATTGGCAGTATTTATTTAAAGTGCCTTCTCCAAAAATGTACTCTGTGAGGTTGAAGGCTATACAGTTTACACAGTATAACTTTTCAGATTTTGTTTTCTCCCTTGAATACCGTTTTGTAAGCGCTGCAATCATTCTTATTTCCGGTTATTTGTTCTGGAAGCAAAGCTGGAATCTGCAGAGACAATGTGAGACTTGCTGCACGTTTCCTTCCCAGGATAACTAATATGTGTTAGAGCGGGATGGAAAAGCGTGATAGTTCCTATGGCACCCAGGCCATACACTTGCCTAGGATGGACACCAGACTAGTGTTTAAATGCAAGACTCACGAGTAATTTGGGCCACCTGGCTGCAGGACAGCCAGATACTGGCTCCCAGAGGAGTCGACAGAGAGAAGCTGGCAGAACCTGTCAGACACCAGAGAGAAGGATCTGAAACAGCACCAAGTGGGAGAGACTCCGACACTGGGAGAGTGACTTGGAAGCCTTAGCAAAGGGAAAACGTGATTCATTCCTCACTTCCTTTAGTGGGATTGCCTGAGTCTCCCTAAAGTGCTGCGAAAGGTGTGAAGATGTGGTGTGAATAGGATCCCTGCTCCTGGAAGCTGGTGCTAATCTGAGAGTCCTGACTCCAGAAACCTCATCGACAAAGGAATGAGTTATTGCCCCTCTACCCAGCATCCCAGTCCAGCTGAGACTTCAGGCCAGCTTAAGCACCTTGATGAACTAGGGTTTGGGGCAGTTTAAACTTGTAAGAGGGTTCAGTGGTGTTTTCTGTGTGTGCTGAAAGATAGACCTGAGATTTATTTCCCAGGTGAATACACAAATCAAACGAGTCCTTATTCTTCTCTGAACTTTACTCTTCTGCATTGTGAAGAGTCTAGGAGCCACTGGCTGCAAAAGAGGATCTTATCAGGACACACCAAGGGAGGACTGCAATGCAAATGCAAATTCAAAGGTAAACTGCTCAGCTTCTCTTCCAGCCTTGGTCAGATGGGCAGCAAATGCTGTGTCAGGTGCTTTCAGAAAGAGGGTAAATCCACCTGATGGGCCTCACTGATGTTAGTGCATCACTACAGCATTTTGTGCAACGAGCAAGAAAATGTTAAGAAGGTGTTTGGATTTCTTGACAGTGATCACCTGCCATAAGCCAAAGTTAAAAAGAGGTTTTTGTGGGTTATATGCGTTGTCTCCTCTCCTTGGCAATCATGACCATCTTTATGCTTTGAGTTTTTTTCCCATTTTCCCCCTTCTGATTTACCCCTTTCCCAATGAAACCGTGTTTTAACTGACTGTGGCAGCTTCTGCAATTCTGGAAGCCAGCGGGAGAGAGGAGTGACCCTCCACAACGCCTCAAGGTTCGCTGTCCCCAAGGGACAAACGCAAAGCCACCCGAGTCCAGCCCTTTCTCAGCAACATCTGTGAACTGCAAATAAGCTCAATCCAGTCTATTTCCCAGTTGCCCTTCCGAGAATTCCCGACTTTCTCATTGTTCGTGTGGTAGATGCGACAGGGTGAAAGGGAACAGCTCGGTAATACCTTCAGGATTGTATTGCAGCACACAACAGCGGCCAGCCAGGTTGGAAAGAATATTTTATTCTCTTTGTTCTGACTCCTGGGATACCCTGACTGGGGCACAGCTGAATTGTTTAAATGCAAAAGCCCAAGTTTGTTTTTTAAAAAAAAAAATGTAGCAAAGCCTAGAATGAATTACTGGCCTATTTGTCATCCTGGCATGGAAAGCATTTTCCATCTCTCCTCCTGAAGCTGTTCCACTTAGTATAAATAATGAAATATTCAGTGAGCCACAGAAAAAGACCAGCTTTGTAGCCTGTGGGGCTCCACGGAGTATGAGACAGCCCAGGTGAGTAGCTTTTTCATGGGTGTATTGGCTATTCTCAGTATGATCTGAGAAAATTGCCATAAAGCATTTTGGCTTTGATCCAGTCAGCCTTTTGCAACAGAAAAAAAAAAGAAATATCATGGAAAATTTTTCATCAGCTCTATTATAGGCATGCAATACAAGTCACAGTTCGTAAGGAAATGGGAATTAGAAAACCAGCCCTGTGATTGCTACCACCTTGCATAACATACCTCTCACTCAGCTGGGCATTTCTAGAGCAAAAAGAGTTTAGAAATTTAGTTTGAACTGTAATAGACTCAGGTTTTTGTGAACTGGAAGTGGGTCCAGGACACTCTCAATCCTGGGAGCTATTTATGCCAGAGCAGATTACACCAGTAACAACCAGAAAGTGAAACTGCATATAAATGAAAACTGAGGTGGAACAATTTGACACTACTTTCCTGAACTCCAGCAAGTACAAAATGGAAACTCATGCAGATGATGAAAACTGTTTGTTCAAAAAATATATTTTATATAAATAATATATGAAGATTGCTTTTATTTTTTACAGTTAATTAACTTTTTTTAAAGAATAAAATGTCTACAAACTAAAAATTAATTATAACAGAATTATTCTGTTCCTAAAACTGCATAAATCACATAATCATCACAGCCTTCAGAGACAGCCAGCAGACCAGTATCTAGCTCTGTATATTCAGTTGCAATAAATCTTAAATTAATATGGGATCGGAGATTCTGGCATAAAAGAGAGGAAGTTGAGGAATTTTCTATTAGTCTGGGTTTAATGAGAGACACATATCTCCCCAGTTAAGGCATTTGTAATTTCTTTGCAATTATCATTACAGCTAATTAACAGCAAATGCTCACATTCACCAGCTATACTTAAAAGGTGATGATACCAAGGAGGAGTGGGGAGGAAGAGAGATGTAAATTTTTAATACCTTATTTGCCTTAAGACCGCATGGGAACGATGAATAATTGATGGTAATGGTGGTTAACCCTGAGCCCATCAAAAGAGATCTTTACATGTTATCCATTTCCCCAGCCTCCCCCAGAGCAGCTCTCCCTGACACGGAAGATGGCTTTTTGAGGCACCAGGTTGTGACGAGATTTGTTACTACCAATTAAGGATATTGATTGACAGCTTCTCTCTATACAGTCTTCTGGAAAGTGCTGTGGCTCCCACCCCATCTCCAGCTGCTCATCACAAGGGCTGAAGGTTGGTGTCCCCTCAGATTTGCCACCTGAGC
Organism: Gallinago jamesoni; assembly: GCA_025769975.1. Taxonomy (NCBI): domain Eukaryota; kingdom Metazoa; phylum Chordata; class Aves; order Charadriiformes; family Scolopacidae; genus Gallinago; species Gallinago jamesoni. The sequence goes on along the minus strand of JAOQGH010000077.1, from coordinate 15,671,563 downwards.
TGCTTGGGGGAAGGCTGTAACTCGATTATGACTTCAGTCGTAATCAACCAGGTTAGCTTAATGGGTGTCAGTAGCAGGTCTTTGCTGTCGTTGGTCACTGTAGTTGAAGCAGGTTGGAGATTGATGGCACAGGCAGTTCAGCTGGCTGGTGATGTTCTTCATGGGCATGGCTACTGGGAGGTAGTGGGGCCAGATGATTCTTCCAGTTGGACAGATACATGTGTATTAAGACATTGCCCAGAATCGAGTGAAGCCAGCTGGACTCACAGGTTACACGTGTACAAAAAATAAATGAGAAATGAGCTGTTCTCTTGGCCTGGGGGAAAAATGCCAAATCTTCTCTTCCCCCCAAATTGGTCTTGTCCACAGTGCTGAATAGACACAGTTTCTGGTCCAGGTTGTTTCCTGAGCTCCAGCAAAATCTTGCTGGCACATGCAAAAACTGTTCTAGAGAACACAACAGAACAAAAAGCCCAACAAACCAGATTGGGCAATCACGAGTCTTGCTCAATCTGCTGATATTGGCATAGCCACTGTGCCACCTAAGCTGGCTAAAGCATAGCTGATAGAAGTTGCCCTATTTGTCTGTAGCCTTTACCAGAGGGTATCTGCCTAGGATAGTCCACCACTCACACAGTTTAACAACCTTGTTCAATTTTTTTTCCTGAACATCGTGCAGTATCCTGGAACTGCCAGGGAGCTCCCAGAGTTTGGTATCAGAGCTAGGATGGATTTGGCTTTTTCACTGCTTAACTGTGGACCTGGGACAACCTTGTAGTCTAGGAAAGAGGAAGGCTGGAACGCCACCTGTGTGAGGTTGCTTTCTTAACCGGCAGTGAGAAGGACAGCATGTTATGGGGCTGAGCAACTCTGTATGGTTCACCTGGTTCAGGAAGATGCCTGTTTGCTATGTCAGTTTGGTTTGGGTAGAGGTACCAAAGATACCTATTAAAAAGGCTCTATCTTGGTCCTGAAATTCCATGAAGGTGTTTGTATCCTGCTCCTAATACACTTCAGTAGCACAGGCAACAGATCTGGAGCAATCCATCTCTTCATCTCCAAAGCAATCCTTTGAGGGGTGCGATACATCAGTTAGCCTCCCACACAAGAGTGCAATGATGAAGGATCCTGCAGTCCATCTTTCCTGATTTGGCCAAGTTCACAGAGCTGTATTTTAGTGCATTTTTTTTCAAAAGCTTGTGCACTGTCTAAACCCCATGCAGACAAAAAGAAAACCCAGAGCTGTGGGATACACCGTGAATTGGCTGGATCTCCGCTGGAGGTCAGGAGGAACTAGACGTTTGACTTCATGTGGCCAGTGAGGTGCCTTAGCTCCTAGTCACCACGGCTCAAAAGGCTCAGGCAGCGGGTGTCCCTGGTGGCAGGTGACAGTGGGGAGTCTGCTGCCATTTTTCGGGCAGCTACAGCCGCTGCACCTTCTGCTCCCTCTCCTTCAGGAACACCAGGTTATGCCTTTGTTGTGTGTTGGATTCCAGCAGTGACAGGTTTGGGACTGATTAGGAGCCTCCAGTGAACCCTTTTCCTCTGAAAGGTTTAGTGTAGTCTGGCTTTATAGAGCACCTCTGCTCGACACTGCAGAGGAGCAGCAGGTCCATGCAGCATCCATCCAAACATGGTGCAGATGAAACACAGAGGCAGGTTCACCCAGGGGGCTGATGAGGCATCTCCTGTCCTTACCAGCTACTGGGGGGGGACAACGAGCACTAGAAAATGATAGGAAATCACTGCCAGTGTTTGCTCTTCTCTGTGGGGAGACAGGGATAAGACTTTCACAGCCAACATTTTCTCTCAGGAAATTTTGATGCACAAGTATCTCTTGGATCAGCTACCCCCCTTCAATTTTGACCCTCTTCTGGCTTTTGAAAGCCCCTAAGATGAATGCTTTATACCTCAATTCTCTATCCATACACCTTTTTCTCCCTGGAAAACTGTTACAGTCTGTGGTCGCTGACATTATGTTGACCCTGGTGGGAGCTGTAGCCCAACACTCTGCAAAAGTCCCGTGGTTTGAACTGAGGATACGAATGGAGAGGCCCGATCTGCAGAAGGCAGTGGGATAAATCTCCTTCCTGCATCCCACGAGCCAGATAAGCAGCATCCTTGTGAGATGGGCAGGGGAAGATGGAGAAAACGTGACAAACTGAATTAAATAACATCCTTGCTCTGTACCCCAACACCCAGCTGTCCTGTACAAACAGGATTTTTTTTTTTCTTTCTACTGCCTGCTGTTGAGAAGGGTTTTTCCAGCAAGTTACTGAGATAGAGCACAACAATCATTTTCTTTTTTGTGTGGTTTTTTTTCCCCCCCCTGAAGGGCTTTTTGCCAGGCTGGGAAGGGAGGAACCCCCATATACATACATAGTATAGCCAGCCAGGAAAACGGATGTGGATTCAAGAGTATTTGTTCAACCCCAAGTCCTGGATGCAGAAGTTCAAGTTTCCAGGGCTAATCAGGGAGAAACACATTTCTCCTGTGTGAGAGACGCTCATCTGGTACCTCTTGCTGGGATGGCTCCATTTCCAATCCCTCCCGACACGGCAGTGCTGTTCGATGCTGGGACCTTCCTCCAGGGGGTGGGGGGGGCGGGGCAGGGAGGGGTGTGGGTCTTCTCTGGTACCTCCAGGGAGCCGATTACTTCCTTTTCTGTTTCTGAAAAAACAATCCTGCTTCCCATAACAACATTGAAGGGTTACAGAAAGGCCGTCAGGGATGGGTGGATGGTGGAAAAACACCCGTGAGAGCCATACTGCCTGACAGCACTAATCTCATTTAATCAGTTTGACTCTGCTTTGAATTTGGATCTGTGACAGTGAAAATATTTTGGGGGTGTCCCGAAAAGGTCAAGAAGCTCCTGACTCATGAAGTCAGTGAGGCTCTTGCTATGCGCTTTGGTGGTGTTAGATTGGATACTAAACCACAAGGTTGGACCTCTTGGAGAGATCTGCTTTGGACTCATCTGCTGAGCAGGAGTTAGAGGTTGTCTTGGAAACGTGGTCCATGGTATATGCAGAGCTCGTGGTAATTTCTGACACTATGGGAAAAAAACCTATGCAACAAATAAACTCAAGGAAAAATGATAGTTACTGAAAAATGCCCAACAGCATTCAAGGGCTGTCTTATCTCAGCAGTTGTGGCCATTAGAGTCAGGCATACATTTATTTTCAAGGACCCACCAAAGAGTTTTTTCAATAACTCCAGTGCACCCTTACCATTCCTTAGCTACCTTGGATTTAAACTGGGTGTTTTCCTCCTGCCACCTCCATCTCCTTGGTGGACATAGCTAGCAGAGGTGGGCTTGACATTGCTTCATTTGCAGAAAAATCCTGCTGGAAGTTGTCCTGTTTAATGGAAAGTTAACTCTGTGGTGTTCTGGAGGGGTTCTGGTGTTCTCCAGGGTGTCTGGAGCCATGTGGAGAACAGGCTGCAGCTTATTGTGAGATGCCCGTGTTAGCTCTAGACTAACTGGATTGGGGGCTGCGAAAAGCTCACACAAATTACAAAGTCTAGGTAAGGATTTATCAGGCTTTTTTTTTCATTATCCCCTCTTAAGTGGATTAGACCAGGCTAGCAGAAAGAGAACAGACACAAAATGAGTGTTAAACCCACGCCAGATCTGAATATATTTGTCAAGTTATAATACACACAGCAATAAGAGGCAGCAGGATTCCAGTAATAGTCAACATAATGTGCTGTTAGTTTCAAGTGATTGTACATCCTTTCTTTGCAGAAGAATTATTTGCTACACAAGAACATTGCATTTAGGAATAAATAAAAACACGCTCTAAATCATAGCATTAGTGTGGCCTCGTTTTCTGTCTCCTGGGACAATACAGATCCAGTGAACTGAATCTGCAAGAATTGTGCTTCATGGGGACACTGTATGCAGTCCATGAGCATCTGTAAACCTTTCATAAAGCATTAAATATAGTTAACGAAGATGTATGCCTACTGTGCCATGGCTACCTTTTCTCCAAAAAGACAGTGGATTTCTTGCCAGCTTTTCACTGCACACTCCATTTTCTCTTTCCTGTTTCAGGAGAAACACTGAAAAAAAAATCACAGCAACCTCCTGTCTAAAGGAAAAAGGCTCATGTTCAGCAGAGGATTGTTTGCCAAAATCTGAACTGGTTTGGATCTGCTATTTTTGAATTATAACTCTTAGGGGAAAAAAAAAAAAAAAGTAAAAAGAAAGCTAAAAAGAAGAAGGGTACTGATGATTCTGAGTGTTTTGAGAACATCTTCCACACCTTCGTGTCTGGTCTCCAGAGCAACTTGCCCTGGAAGATCCATGTAAAATTCATAATGAGATGCACTATGTTTAATAGGAATGGATTAAACTTTGCTAATCAATACATGGAGTTTATTATCCTAGAAGCAAAAGGAGTACTTGACAAGTTGGTCTCCAGTGATCTGTATCCCCTAAAGGACCTGTCATGGAGGATGAGACATGTAAACATCTCAAATAACAATTTAAAGCCTCCTTTCTATTAAAAAGAAGAATTGGCCTTTTTCCTTATGGAAATTGCCTTTAAAATATTACTCTATTCTGCAACTGACAAGGCTGTGAGTTTTTAAAATAAATAGGTAAAATCACAGCTTGCCTGCAACCTTGCCAGCTGTGCCGCTGCCTGGTGCCTCCCCGGCTCTCACACGACAGCTCTGAAGCCAGTTATGCTCCTGGCAGAGCCGTGTGTGCATTTGCTAGAAACCGCCACATTTGGGGAAATTTGGGCTCTTTTTCTACATATTGACTTTCAGTCTGAACGCCCCGTGACTCTGGTGGATGCTTGTAGGAATAACCATATTCTCTTTAATGGTGTTATCTATAAGGAAGCAAGCAAAAGATCTGAAAAATATAACAGGCTTTCTCAATTAGAATTGAGTTCTTCACCAGTGTTTTTCCTCTTTCCTCTGTTAGATCCATGACCTGGAGCTGGCAGGTTCTTGAAAGTTTGTAAAGCCACTCTTCCCCTGTATAAGCATATTTGTTATGAGTGACACAAGTAAAGGGCTGGGCACCGTAAGTGCATAGCAAGGACCTTTTGAAAATAGAATAAAATAGAAATAAATCTAAAAAATTCTTCTTTCTAGTTCTGGGGCTATTTAATAGACATCTTAAAAAGTCTGTAAAATTTTAACCTGGAACCTCATTGAATTGTTTTAAAGCCCACCTGGATGTGGGCACACAGGTTAGGGTATCCCACGCAGCATTAAGTCCTCAGTGTGTGTGTCAGGAAATACTTTTAGCCTTGATTTCAGCCATGGCAATGTCTCAGCGAAACCCATAGGCTTACCGAAGTCACCAGGATCAAGAACATGTTTTAAGCTAAAAATGCACTTAAATAAACTGAGAGGCGGTATCTCAACAAGGAGATCTTCCTCTCCTTGGTGGACTACCCTTCCACTTGCAAATGTCTCAGACCTCATAGGAACCAAGATGTCTTCATTTCCAGTTCTGTACCCTACTGGGATAGATAATCCTAGTTTTCTGTATAATGAACAAAATAGATTTTTTTTCTCTCTCTCTGTTGACATCTGCATTAAGTGCCTCAGTAAATACATATTTACCATTAAATAGGAAAACACAGCCCTCATCTTATTTTACAAGCGTGTTTCATGCTCTTTCTTTAATCATTTAGTTCCACCGATTTAGACACTTTCTTTTGTTTTTCATAATTAGCCCTGCATATTAAGGGCATGACAATTTGTGCGAAGGCTTATTAATTATTGGTAATAATTATCAGCAGCATAACTTCAGATGCGTTTAACGTAACTCTATGAGGGTGGGAAGGAGGGAAGGACTGGCTGATAAGAACATATCACTTCTTCCTTTTTTCCCCTTCTGGTCCACCTTCTATTGCTCCTTGCCAGCTCTTTCACAGGGGATCCCCCTCTTTCTCTCCTAAAGGCTGCTGGATGACATTTCTGCTACCTCTGCATCAAAATGCTAGGGCTGAAAATTATTGCACCTGCTGATATTGTGGAAAATACCCCCCCTTCCCTGCACAGCCATTTTAGCACAGTTTATATAAAGCAGTATTCCTTCCAGATTGGCTGCAGAATGATTGAAATGATGCAATCTGTAAAACACTTCGTTTTCATAATTCTGTTTAGAACCTCATAATATATAATTGTTTGGTGCCCTACTAGTTATGATAATTCAAAGTAAATAAATAAAAATACTATTTTCAGTTCAACTGGAAACGAAACACCCTGGAAATTTTCAGCGCCTGGAAATTTAAGAGACAAAACAAATCTAAACCCCTCTAGTTCTGGGCTAAACAGAATGGTTTGTTTGCCACAAAAATGGTGCTTTTTGTTATGTTGAAATATTTTTTACGTTTCAGTTCATTACATGCTTTTAATGGAACTACACATCAGTTTCAAGATGTAGCACTTAACATCAGCTGCTGAAAAGGTTGTTTCATTTAGAAAATATTGTGATTATTTTTCTGATTTCTTTTGTTAATCATAATTATTTTCTGATGTACTTTTAAGCTCTTAATTCAAAATGTACTCCTCAAGCACTTTCTCCATCTGAGATCTGCTTCTCTGCAGGAAAAACAAAACAAAACACAATAAAAACCACAAAAAATCACTAGAACATCTGACTTTTTGCCATCTTTTCCCTTGTAATTTATTCAATTGCCTTCTGATTCTCCTGTTTATCTTTATTAACTACAAATCCAGACACTGTCCTTTCTCTTGGCTTGGGCTTGGAAATGTAATTTTCCACTGTACTTAAAAATCTTGCTTTCTGACCATAGTTTTTGTTATGCCACGTGGTCATCAACAGCTACAGAGTCTGTGTTTCTTCCTAACCTGGCCCAGTCCCACCATTCACCTTAGGCTCTTATCCGGGCACAAAGAATTTTGCATTAACTCCATTGTATGTGGAAATTGTACTGGTGCCAAATGACAAGTGTTGTCAGGGTTTCTGCTTCTATCATAATAGATTACGTTATCTTCTTGGGTTTTTTTTTTACACTATTTATTTGTTCTTGACCACTACTTTTCAATATTAATATTAAGCATAGCTCAATATGGTAATTTCTAGCTTGCATTGCTGTTCTTCCCTTTAATTTTCGTTTTGACCTCCCTCCTTTTTTTAGGTTTCACTTCTTGGTTTTATTTTTTCATCACTTCTTTATATTTATTTGATTTGACAGCCTTTCTGATGACCTGGGCAGTTCTGGTTCCTCTGAGATGGAAAGGTGGTGATGGAGCTTGAAAAGGGAGGATGGAGAGGAAGGTGAAGGAGCTAATGGGAAACAGATAGTTTTCTTTCTTTGGCTGTTAAAAAGATTTGTCTAACCCATTCTTACAGCCTGCTGTATCTCAGGATCTCAAAGCTGCAACCCCCAACCCTTTGATGAGCACTGTGGGTAGCAAGCCCTGATCTGAGCCACCTTTCTTGCCCTTCCTTGGCTGCATGCTTCCAAATATCCCACGAAATGAGAAGAACGACACAATCTGTGCCGGATAAACTGCCCCTAGACCTGTGCAAGCGGGGAAGCACACCAGGTGGTTGGGCCCTCGGGCACGTGATGGTTAGATGTCCACCATTTGCAGTGAGGGCTGAAGGAATTCACTCCCAGGTGGGATTTCTCCGGACAGCAATGGCCAAGTTTAACCCTTTTGTTTCCACCAGAAGCAGAAACACCTGAAATTGCTTTCACAGCCATTGCCCTTATCCTGGTGACGTTTGCTGCTGTAGCCTCTGGTTCCTGCCTTGCCCAAGAAAGCAGTCCCTTTCCCTAACTCACTGGGGGCAAAGCTGAGAAACCCAAACCTGTGCTGAGAGCAGGGCAGCAAGGTGCCACCGGGGCAAGGCAGCTCTTTTAACTACAAACTACCACATCCTCTAAGAGAGAGACAAGCTGCTGCCTTGGTCCAAAAGTGCTGCTATTTTCTCCCACTCACCATCTGATATACCCTGTGATCTGAAACATTTATTGACAGCTTATTTTTCACCAGAACCCTTATTGTGTTCTCCTTTACTTTAACTTCCTTCTATTCTTCAATCGGCTGCAAGCGGATACTTCTTTCTGGCAACCTTGTGGTTCACTTTCTTTCCCAGATCTTAATTTTCTTGTGGCAATTTGACCTCACCACAAACCTTGTTATTCTCTTAACTCCTGTTTCACTGTTCCCTTTCTGTCATTTAAAGGGAAAAAAATCCTGTCATTGCCTAGTCTGAGTCAACTGCAGCATGGGACCTGGATTTTGATGGCATGTCAAACAGCATCACTGATGGACCTCCTGAGCAAGACAGTCAGAGAGCCTCTACTGACCATAATGGGATGGCTTTGGGAAAGGGCTTCAGGCACTTCTTCACCTGCATTAGGTCCCCGCCAGGGCTCCTGTGTGTAGATATATTCTGTTTTATAAAAACAATGCAAGGAAGGCAGGGAGAAGCTTTATAGCATATGACATTCTGGGCTGTGCAGTGTGAAGTCCTCAGAAATAGGGAAGACTCATTTTACAAGAAACAAAAAAGCCACACTTGCAGAAAAAATGTACTTCAGACTCCCCTTGAGATAAATGGAGTTAGAGATAACGTACGCCAAGAACTGAGGTAAAGAACAGCCAGAGGAAGCCATTTGTCATGCAGAACAATGACACCCTGTTTTAATTGGCCCCACGAAACCTAGTAACTAGGCCGTGTATTCTTGACATCCATCTACTGACACCTTAATCAGTCTGCTATTTGAATATGTACAGATACCATTCACAAACAATGGGAACTCTACAGACTTTTTATAAGGTGTACCAGAAGGTGTTATTTTAAGCAGGAAAGCTGCTTTCCCCTGTTGTAAAGGGTGTGGGAGTAGGGTTGCTGAAGGGCTGTAACACAAACTGAGTGTACAGAGGACAGTGGCAGTGAAAGCAGAGACCTTGTTCGCCGTAAGGACAGGAGTCCTTAGGGGAAAGGAAAAGACTTCACATTTTCCCAAGCCTCCCATTCCTAGCTCCTTGCAAACGCACACACGTTTTCTCCTGAAAATCAGTGATCAGCCATTGTACAAGTGAATTTTTGTTGGTGGTGTAGTTCATGATATGAGGTGACACACATGACCTTGAGACTACCCAGCCAGGTTTATACAGTTTTTTGATGTCGTTCTCTTTCTGATTAGTGAGAAATAAGAGGGCTGGTCGATGGTTGGGGTTTTTTTCTCAAAGGATCACCGCTATTTGGATTCTTAAAAAACCCTCATATTTCATTGCATATAGTCTCCTGAGAATAAAATCCTTTGGCTGTTACATGCCAGCTGAAGTGCCTTCTCTTTACTAATTTCTTCTTTAGAAACCTTGCTGGCAAAGTGAAGTACATGGAACAGAAATAACCGTTTGACTTCTCTGTGGAGATTCATCCAGAAATAAGCGTTAGTACTTTTATGCCTGATGATCACTAAAATCTACAACCATGCTGGTGCTTCAGCACCTGCTGGCAAGAGAAATGAGATCCCAAGGTTGGAGCAGACTGCGGAACCGAGGAACAGCGGCAACGGGAACAAAGTGTTTGGAAAATGCTTCAGAAACTCCACTGTGAGCATATGGTGAGAAAGGTCTCCTGACTCACAGCTCCAACCTGCAGTACCTGGAATAAGAGTAGGTAATGCAAATACAATGTTGACTTAAGCTCCTATTTAAAGGTGGTATTGAATTATGTGTGTCACTTTAAGTAAATTAATAAATCCAGTAGGGATTTGAGACTGAGATGTTTGAAGAACATCCAAAGATTTTGTCTGTCAAGACTAAAGAGACCCACGTTATCATTTAACAAGTATATTTCAAAAGTCTGTCTTTTGGATTCAGTAGATAAAATCCTAACCTGAGAGTAATATATATTGTTAATTATCTTCAAAAATCAAGGTCTCAGAAAAAAATTTGGTGACAGCAATGGAAGGGACACCGGGTATTACTGTGCCCAGCTTCCTAGTACTGCAGCACTTCCTAGTATTGCAGGCATCTCCTTCACATAATTTCTTTCCTACACTGAGTCATGTTTCCTCCTGACTCCGTTTAGGAAGTTACCCATCCCTATGGCTAGCTGTTCTTTCCAGCCCCACTGCTATCTCGGACAGGGAATGTTTTGGGTGTCTGGTTCTTTTTTATTACTCAGCCTAAGTGTTTTCCTGGAGAGGCCACAACTGTTGCATGTCACTAAGGTCAGATTCAGAGGCTTGAGTTTTCCAAGCTCCCTTTTTGCTTCTCCTTTTAACCCTGTTTTCTCAACACAGGTGGTAGATTTGTTATTGTCCTAGTATATAGTCCCATTCATAAAAACTTGACAGATTTATTAAAAATCCTTGTACCTGCAATTTCCAAATGGTGAAGACAGTCTGACTTCTTCAGCTTTATCTCATTGAGTTCAAAAGTTTCCTTCAGGCATGGTCATGCTTTCTCTGATCTTTTGTCCCCACCCTGCATTTGTCCCCACGGCTGACACCACTGCCCTCATTGAAAACGGAGACAAAGTATGCAGGACCATGCCAAGACTGTCTTTCATCTCTACTCTATCCTCACTGCTTACTGGCCCAATCTGTTGCCTGTCACCTGAAGGTGTATCTGAGCTTTAGGATTATTGGTTGCATTTATTTTTCAACATATGTCTGGAAGCCAGTCTACCTTAATGACACAATTCCCACTAGTCCCTCTCTGCCTCTAACAACATTACAGAAATTGCTATTCATATCCGACGCTGAACCTGGAGCAGGGACCATCCATAACAAACTTCCAGCACTACTCAATAGAGTCTCTTATTATCCTTCCCGTAAGCAATTTCACACAAATCTAGTCTATTTTGTCCATCCTACCCCTTCTCATTCATTGTGCTGCATCGAGCAAGGCCACTCAACCATCTTTGTCTTTCTTTCTGTTTCCAAAACTGTTATAAGTATAGTCATTATTTTGTTATGTTTATGTTATTCCATTAATGTCTGATTTCGAATATAGCTTCAGTTGTTCTAGGATGTAGGCTTTATTACCCTTGTACCTTGGATTAACATACAAAGTGTCACTGGTAATCCTCGCTTGAGGTCACTTTAACAACAGTATTGCCATCCTGACAGCTGGGGAGTCTCACTATGTGTGTGTCTGATAACATGCCTCTGTTATTATACACTGATGGAGCCAGGCTAGACCACTGGGTAGTAAGGACCTTTGTTTTATACCAGTATGATCATTACAATACGGCAGTCTCAGCAGTAATAGGCTTTCTTTCTCTTTTGTGTTCATTTTCCTATTCACTTCTATTCTCTAAATTTCTGATTTCTTGTATATTTGATTTTCCTTTCACTCTGCAGTAACTGCAGGGGTGGACTCTGCACACGTAAGTCTCTTCCCATTATTTAGTTTGAAGCTCATCCATGTGGTCTTGTCTGCCTTGACCCCACAATGCCTTGGCAGAGGTCAGTAACATCCTGAATTGCACTGAGAATATGAATAAAGAAATATTATGGACAGTTTTGCATAATACAGGAAACAAGGAGACAGCCCTCATAATCATGAGGCAGTGGACAGAAAGCAAATGAAAAGATATACTAAATTCCCCACACTGTGCACCATTAAATGGCTGAACTTGGGATGTATTCAAACAGAGGAGTTCAAGAAAAGATTTAATGACTTCTAGAAAGAAAAACCTGCAGATGCTTTTATTCACAAAGAAACAACCTGGGGCTCAAGATGATTCTTTGAGCCTTTGATTTGCAAGGAGCACCACTCCAAGGATGGAGACTCCAAGGTGTCTTTTAAATCCCTCTTTAACCTTGAGATCATGGTCACTAGCAGGGAGAGGACCCTGAACTAGGTAGCATTCTTGTCATTCAGATATTCTTGGACCACTTAGGGGGAGTTTTCTCTCCATTCCCAATTTGTGGGCATTTTTGTGGATATGTCACTTTAATTCAAGGGAAGTGGGAAGCATTTGGATGCTTCCAGGTGGTCTTACTGGTTAATTGCAATTAACCAGTTAATTGTTAATTGGTTAATTGCAGTACTTTTTCCCAATGTATAGGGACAGTCTTGTGCCCAGTCTAGGCTCTCTGTGTTGGGAAGCAGAGCTTGCAGCTGTACCCCAGGCTGCCTCCATGGTGCTCTGCAGTTACTTGCTGCTGGTGCTTAGCTCCCTAAGTGCACAAAGGAAAGTTCTAGACCTCCTGAAAGGGGCTGTGAGAATAAACAAGCAGGCTTCTGAAAGGTAACATGGAGCTGCTGTTACCGGTGTGAGAAGAGGGTGAGTAGAGTGTTGATTTCTTTTTTTTTTCTTTCTTGATTATCAGATTTTATGTATTTATTTATTTGAGGTGAATGGAACTGAAAAATCCCATCTTGCCATTGCTGAATATGTTGCCTACATATTCTGCAGTCAAATCTGTGGTGCTGGCATTACACAACAGTATAAAGTAATGTTTGAGATGGAGAGAGGTACAGAGAGAGGTTGCATTTCCCATCTGGCCAGGTCCATTTGTTTGGCTACTCTAATGCACTCTGCAAAAGGAGGAGAGAGAGACAGACTGCTTCTGCCCTCTGAAAAGCAAAAAGCATTATGAAAAATAATGAAATACAGTAGAGCCCTGATTATCCAGTTGCCATAGGGAAAGCTGAATAAGCCTGGATAACGGAGGTTTCAGAAATTCAAGAGACTTGTCAGAATAATTAATAGATATCGGGGGACGTGGTCGTGTTTTCAATAATAGACAGTTTTGGACAACTGAGGGGCAGGTGACCCAAGGTTACATTGTAATGCTGAAGCTGCATTGTAGCTTTCATAGCTCTCATCTTAAAAAGTCGTTCCTAATATCTGGTTACTATCAGAAAATATACTCTGAAAGAAAGAGACGGTAATCATCATGGGTACTGCTACAGAAAAATGGGACCAAGAATCCTGAGGTTACTGAGAAAGAGAACAATAACTAATGATGGTTTTGGTTTTTTTTTTTTCCCCTCCAGAAGTGATTAATTTAACCAAAGTAAAACTACACAACAGCCTACAAAAGGGATAAGCTCCTGCTTTCTTGAATTCCCTAGGACTTTCCCTTTTTCGTAGCATCCATTCATGCAGCACACATTTGTCTAATCACAAAAGCTGCCATTACACATGCCACTTCAGGTACCATTCATGGCCCATTGCAGGGTAACAGTTGGCAGAAGCTGATATTTAAATGGCAATTAGAATAATTTATTCCCATTCCATTTGCAAAGTTAAGCTACATTCTGCTCTAAACATAAGGCAGAGGAATAGATAAATGGATAGCCATGCAGGCATCACTGTCAAAACTAACACTGCCTGATCACAGGGTAAGATTACATTTGGCGTGTCACTCTACAAATGTTGCTCTTCCAGAGAGATCGTAAATGTTTTTCTACATCCTCGATGGAATTTTGATCATCATCCTGTGAGAAAATCCTTGTTAGGGAAAAAAAATATCTATTTTCTACACTTGGGACCTGAAAATAAACCTTAGCTGATTTTAAACGTTGAGACATTGAGAACTGGTAAAGGTTTGGTCAATCTGATTGTCAATGAAGCTGTTCAGAGGTGACCTCTTTCTGACAGAACCAGGTGCAAGTTTGCAAATCAGCATCAGCACCTTAATGTACTTTTGAAAATGTTGTTACCAATCACTGTATTTGAAAATATATGCATATATGTAAAAGTAATTTTTTTTTTTACAAAAATCCCAAATCGGGGGATTTTTTCCCCTCAAAATGCATATAAAGTGCTGTTTCTGACAGAAAACTTTTGATCATATCTGTTTCACTTTTGGACTTAATGTCTGAATATTGAATCCGCTGATAAGCAATGCAATGTTTTAACCTATTGGTTTCAAAATCCCACTGAAGAAAACAAACCCCCTTGTTTTGATCTGGATGTTACAGCTGTACATTAGATGCAGCTTTGTCTCCTTTTCTGTGGTACAGCTCCTCTTGTGCAAGGTGACCACAGAACATTGGTGCTCGTTGGTTAAACCAGCTTTGCCACTCCCACTCAATGGGAAGACAAGGTCTAATCTCTGCTTTCTCCCCTCCTAATATCACCACTGTTTGGTTTTTGTGTGGCTATTCTTGAACTTCATGGGGAAAGGCTAAAATTAACTTCTTTTTTTCATCATTTTTTCTTTTTTTTTTTTTTTTTTTTCCCTGGATGAAGTGGGTATGCTTCTTGTTGAAGCTAAGACTTGGCTTCTGCTGGCACAAAGTGCACATTGAACATCAAATACAGTTGGTTTGGTATTCTGGTTCATCAGCTCCTGAAGCCATATCACATTATGGATGTCAGTCCTTAATTTTGCAGTTCTCATGCAATGTTTCATTACCATCTCCTGATTCATAGAACCAAAATTGCTAGAGGGTCTGTAATGAAGGTATTAATACTTTCCTTAGTCTAAGGTATGCTATGGACACAACTGATATATGGAATATCCTTTGAAAATTCAAAATGCTGTGGAACTGCTAAGTATTTTTGTTGTACTTATCATTAGGTGTTTCATCAATGGTGACTCATTATCTCTATTAGCAACAAAGTTAGGACAAAAGCAGGGAAAATACAAGGCTCAGGGATCATTGTTCAAACACAGGACTGAGTGTGCTTTGCTTTCTGCGAGAAGGGTGCAGAAGAGATCAATTACTAGAACTACACATACCCGTGCTTGAAATTAAAATATGAAGAAAGTTCAAGGATGTATAATGCAAAGCTGTTTTTTTTAATATCCAGGCTTCACAAGGCAGTCAGTTCAAGACCCAGGGCATTTTATTTGGTATATTCATTTTTCAAGTGATCCATGGTGAATTTAAATGGTGAGAACTCATACATCTGTTTTAATTTACTGCAGCAAAACAACTAGGTACTTCTTACAGCAAATCAACTCGGACTACGAACATGCATAAGGTATCATTTGGGTTTTTTTCCTATCAACTGTATACTGCTTGCATCAATGAATTTATGACGTATGGACCCATAATATGATTTCTTGGACTGTACAAAGTGAACATGCATAAAGGAAAAGCAACACCCTTTTGCCTAAAACACTGTCGGACCAGCCTGAACGAGGAGGGCCAGAAGAAGGTGGCCTTACTGCAAGGGTTTTACCAGAGCAAGAAATATTCAGAAACTGTGAAGTTTGTGGTGTGAGCCCTGGCCACCGTGTGGCCTTGCACCGGTAGATGGCTCCGTGTGATATCTGGAGTCAGGGCCAGCTCTGGGCTCCACTAACAAAACAGGGAAAAGCCTGCAGCTGAAATTACATTGTGGAAACTATGTTTTATGGCAGTGCTTTCTTACGGGTAACAAATAGATGACTTCAGGAAAAAGGAAAAAAAAAAAAAAAGGAAAACAACAAATGCATCTTAGGAAAATCGCTTATTGCATTATGAAATGTAAAGAGTATCTGGGTTGCCAGCCAAGGAACAGTCATGACTTACTTGGATTAGATAGGTAAAAAGTCCAACCAGCTAACCAACAGACAAAAGAATTACTTCAAATGTGAAAGGAACATTTTATTTTTATATATATATACAGGAAATTCAAAAGAGCTGAAGTTAAAAATATCATCTTTTTTTTTCCTTCTTTTTTTCTTTGCAACCAGCCATTCAAAATTTAATATATAGATTGGCAGAGCTTTTATACAAGTATTTTAACCGTTAACTGATATGATAACCTGACATCATGAGGTAAGTCCCTATGAGCCTGTACACTAGGGGATGCTCTCCTTCCAGCGTTCCCACATCCGTGTCATTAACATCACAGACCTCAATACTTAGTAGGTACATGTGAATACTCAGGTGAATATTTGTTCTGGAGGTCTTTTTATACATGTTGGTACACATGCTATTAATATATTACTAGGTGAAGTGAAGGGAAAATGAATAGATGTGGGAGGAGGCAACCAAGAGATGAGCAGGGAGACTGAGAGGGAGCCATGGAAGAAGAGATAATGAGATTACAGGATAAATCAGCTGAAAACTTTCTTGGCAGGTACCTGTGAGAGAAAGTTCAAGGAGGTGAATGTATTGTTGGAGAAAATGGTGGTGCTCCACAAGGGAGAAGTACTTCAGGGCTGCAGTAGCCAGGGAGACCACTCTGAGGTGGCCTCAGAAACAGATACTAAGTTTGTGATCTTAATTGCTGAACTATTTGAGCAAATTAATTATGTAAATGTTGCATGTTCCTCATTTAACAAATGAAAAATTAAGGAGGTTTAAATTGCAAAGCAAACAGCAATTAAACCTGCTGCATCTGCACATGTGTATGTGCACCTGGATACCAAATCACTGTTACCCAGGGCCAGGACAGGTTGCATCAGTGGTAGCAGCTGAGGGGTAAAAGAGTGATAAGCTGACACTGGTGAGAAAACCAGGAGGTGCTGCAATGCTTTTAAGGGACACACTTTAAACTAAAACATAAATGTTTTAATTGAGTGATTTTTTTTTTTCATAAATCTTTCTAATGTATATGCATGCAACAGAGCACTAAAACCCAGAAGTTCCATCCCGTGGTATATAAACATGCACGCATGCATATTGTTTTTGGAAACAAATTTGATGTCAGGAGAAGAGGCTCGTTAAGCCTCTGTAGTTTTTAATTAAAACAAAAAGTAAGAAGGCTGAATGCAATACCCGATACATAAGTGAATAGAAAAGGGTCAGGCAGGGTGTCAGCCTTGAAATTCAGATTGAGGCAATTACTTCAACCAAAGGCACAAGCAAGAAAGCCAGCTGTAGTGAGCACTCAAACAGATACCCTCTTCAGAGGAGAGCAAGCAGAGTGAAGAGCTGCCTTTCACACCGAATGTGATGCCCTAAGGCTGAAATATAACAGCTGGGGAACGACTGCAAAATTTTGACAGAAGTGCAGATCAGCTTGACGTTGTGCTTCTGTGCTTGGCATGTGGAAATGGGTTCAGCGCTCCCAGGAGAGTGGGGACAAGGCAGGTTCTCCTCTTGGCAGAGGCTTTGTCCATCTCAGGGTGCTGTTTAGGCAGGGCCAAAGCACGCTGATGCCCAGTTGCACAAACGCAATGGGAACTCAAAAAACTATGCTGATTTTACGTCTTGTGGCAAATTCCTTCTCACCTTGTCATCTGATAACCTCTATCTATTTCACAGACGCTAACTGCTTGTCTCTCTTAGCTCCTGTAATCTTTTTCCCCTTGTTAAAAGTATTTCTACTCCTCTTGGGTGCCAACCTCTCTTTGCCTTTCAAGTACCTAATTGATTAACGTATTTAGGTTAACCTGAGGGCATAATTTCTAACCAGTGGTCACAGCTTGACTCTTTCAGTGTTTTTGTTGGGACTGATGAAGGAGCTGCATACCGAATAGCTTGCCTACTTTTTTACCCTTAAAGAGTGTCAGCTACAGACTAAGCCTTGTAAAATGCAATGAATGCATTTTTGCTTCATTAAAGTAAATTATCTGGGGAAATCCACCACGATTTTAACCTGAGCATGGAAGAAGGAAAAAAAAAAAAAAGATAGAAGATTAATATGACAAAGTTACATACTTTCCAGCCTGCACTGAATGCCCTGTGTGGCAATTGTCTCTTTTGGCCAAGGGAAATACTAAATTCCCCACAAATATCTGCTCCAGTCCAGAAACGAATGTGAACCTGGAAGTACCTGCAGTTCCCCTGGGCAAGAATGATAAAGCTTCACTCGTAGCCTTTTTGTCAGCTTCCAGACATGAGCACAGCTGCCTCTAACTTGCAGTGCTGAGCAGCACCAGTTCAGACTGGAAGGGAGCCACAGCGATACCCATGGATCAGGCATTGCCCTATTTATGCTTCTGGGACAGCCTGACCCATCTGGCTTTCTCTTTCATACTGGTTAAAACAAGGACTGTCTCTGCAGCTGATCCGTGGCTGAAGCACTCAGTGCAGGCAAACGTCGTGGTTTTACATCCTGGAATCATAGAATGGTTTAGGCTGGAAGGGACCTTGATGACCACTGAGTTCCAACCCCCCTGCCATGGACAGGGACACCTCCCACCAGACCAGGTTGCTCAAAGCCCCATCCAGCCTGGCCTT
>JAOQGH010000077.1:15642306-15653405 GCA_025769975.1 Gallinago jamesoni | reverse complement strand
TTCTCTTATAGCACTTGAACCCACAGATCTGTGAATTCAGTGCACACCTACAATCTGTGCAATGTATAAATTCCAAAACACGTCAGAGCTCTGTCAGGCCACAAAGTGCCTCATTACCTACGTAAAGCAAAGGGACAGTTTATAACCCGTGAGAGGCCACAGGCTGAGGCTGGGGCCACAGTGTAAACTCCCAGCAATTCCACAGAAATAAGTCTGAGCCTGAACCTGAGCACTGGGAGGAAAATTCTCAAAATATTTCTGAATTTGGCTTCCGATTTAAGAAAGGACTTTGCTGACTTGATCTAGGAATAAGTAGCTCAATGGATACTGAAAATCCTTCTTGGCCCCTCTATTGGTGTGTTTTCAGACTTTGGGCGCAGCACTCTTCATCTGTTGGAGACTCTCACTCTGGGGCTGTCGTGCTCCTCCAGACAGGATTTATCTGAAAACGGAGCTGGACATCTGAGGAAACTGTATGGACTTTGCTGTTGTCCAATTGAGGTTCACGTGAGGTTTACACTATGCCAGTGCTGTGAGATGATACCGAACCTTGTCACCAGGACACTGTAAACCTGGATTGCTGAAAGGTGCAGGATCAGTCCTTACAGTGTGCTCAGAAAATGACTTTCAGTCAAGACATTAGTAGTCACAGCTTATCTGCAATTCTTTTAAATGTAAGGACTTAAAATGTATCCTCTTCCTTTTGTTCTTTCTGAGCCTCAGGGTTTTTTATTCCAGATCTGCTACAGTTGTTCCTTTTGTTTACTCAACCGTGCAATACCCTCAAAGAGTTTCCTTCTCAAAACCACAGGCAGAAAAGAGTCCTGGTGTGTCTGCTGGAGCGAGCAGCACTCTGGTTCTGCACCAAATCAAGTCAAGCACTTTTTTTGCAACCCCAATTTAAGTTTAAGGGGGGGGTTGTAAAGACAGAAACATTCCCACCGCTCACAAAACCTCAAAGCATGTCCACGATAGCACTCCTCACAAGGTGTCCCATGGATACGCACTCCTGTTTTCTTCCAGAGGGCTGTATCACCTGAGCTACACAGGGAGAGAGAGAGATGGATGGAGTGGGCACGCTAACCCAGTTAATGGATAGCAATCTGACAAAAGAAACACTAAGGTCAGTCTTCCACAGTTCCTGCTTTTCCTGTTGTGGCTGTCTGTCTGCGTGAGAGCTGAAAGGCTGGGAGGGGTAGAAATGACCTCCTGCTTGATGCCATTTTACCAGAAGAGTGAAAAATAAGTGTCTTCCTCCTAATGCTGGCTTCTGGGGAATGCAGTCCCAGAGCACAAAATTGCAACGGTCTCAGAGGGAAAAGTTTGAGCTAGGTTTTCCCGGCTCTTGTTCTTTTTCATTGTCTGTTGAAGTCATACAGTGGGAATCAGGAAAACTGGATTCCTCTCTGGTGGACCATCAGTCCTGCTTCCCCCTCTGTCTTTCTGAGAAAAAAAAACAAAAAAACAAAAAAACCAAACGTTTTAGTTGTCTAGAGCAGCATCCCCCTCTCTCTGCCTCTTCAACACCAGCACATGGTTGCTCCTCTCACCTGGGATGCCTGGGATGCTGCTCTAACATATCTAGATCCCATGGCTAAAATCACATAGGAAAACCACATTTTTTGCAGGCTGCCTTCACCTTTTGCTCTGCATCCAAACTGACAGCCATCTTGCTTGATCAGAGGGAGCACTGCCATTTTAAGGCTCACTTTCTAGGAAAGTTTTAGCAAAATCAGAAACAGACTCACACAGTGTTTCTTTTTTTTACTTGGGGGGGGGTTCACCCCACAGCTTTTGAAAGCAAAGCCATGGAGTCCAAGCTATGATATGTGTGCTCTAAATAGGAAGGAAACCAAACCTGATAAGCAAACGTAGGTTAGCCTGAATCAAAAACTCCAGATCAAAAGACTTTTGGGGAAGTTCAAAAAGCCGTTATGGGGATATAGATCTAAATCTTGCAGGTGGCTTTTCTTTTTCTTATAAGCTGAACCAAATCCCTACGTCTAAAGGTCTCACATCTTTGAAATGCCCTAAGCCTGGTGCAGATCTGAATTCCATGGTGGGAAGGGGGCTCCATCCTAAGATACAAGAATATGCTGCTCATCTACAAAGACAGCATCTGTCTGTGCTGCCTGAACTTAGGGTCGTGTCCTGCATAAACCACAGGACATGCTGATATGAAAAGGTTCAGATCATTGCCCTGAGCTCAAGTAGTGATCTGTGAGTTAGAAGGCTGATTCTCTGTTAAGCCTTTGAACAAGCTAGAACTCACCTCACTGGCTTGAAGGTGGTGGGCAGAGAAGCTGTGAAAAATGTGTTGTTCCACCTGCAGAATACCCAAGCTGAGATCCAAACACATATTTGTGACTTAGTCATTCAGACACAAAGGACTGATCCACCACCCAGAGAAGTTTCACAAACACTGATGGCTTTAAATTTGCACTTAGCAGTGGACAGCAACAATCTTCATGGATTTTGGAGCGCAGGTTTCAGGAAGGAAGAATTAAAATGAACTGTCAAGAAGCCAGTTGAAGCATCCACGGTTTGAACGTGAGCTGTTGTTGAAGCATCTCAATCAAACTTTTCCTTAACACGGGCAGGCTCCTCATGTTACCACCCAACAAAGAATTCTCAAAACTAAACTTTTGAAAAAAGATTCAGTTTTGTTAAAGTGGAAACTGTTGGTAAATTTTCTCTTTTCTTCTTAATATTCTCAGAAAAGGGCATTTTTTTCTCAAAAAAATATTTCAGAAAAATCTTTTATGTTTTCAGTCATCTGGCAAAAAAGGTATCTAGACACTTTTGAGAGAAGCTGGCACTTTTACTGTCACCTCAACCTCTTTTTAACTTTTGACAAAAAAATGTGGCTTTGCTGGTGATGTCTAGCTGAAGACCCTGTAAAGCACAAGAGCAGCAAACAAATTACCAGTCTCAAGTGCAGAAAGCAAAAAAAAAAAAAAGAAATGACAGCAGTACATCCAGCAATTACCTACAATCACTTCTCTCTCTGTCTTTCCCTCTAGTAGCCAAGCCATGCTTTATTAATTTAATCACAGCTCTCTAACCTCCTCAGGTGGCTGCCATGCCCGAGCCTGAGAGTGGTAAAAGGTGCAGCGTGGCAGAGAGAGTCCTCCAGCCCTTCATTTTAGTGATTCTAAGCATGGCATTTTATTAAATAACATCTTAATTGCCAGTGGCTCCAGTGCTTTTGTAGATCAGAGGTTATTTTTTTTTTTTCCCTCTCCCTTGCAGCAAAACAGTGGCTCTTCCGCAGAGTGTGTCTCCCTCCAGTCACCGTGCAGCAGTGAACCTGGCTGGAGGGAAATGGTGTCTCAGAGGTTTGGGGAATGTCTCCTCTATTTTTAATTTCGGTGGCCTGGTAATTATAAAACTCTACTCCCACCCACGTTGTTAATTTTCATTAAAACCAGACAAGGGTAATCAATCCTCAAGCTTGCGTCTGGGGACCTTTTACAAACTGCCCAAACCAAACTGCTCCAAAACATCGCAGCTTTTATTAACACAGGAGAAAATGAGAGTCCAACCAGAAAGGTACTGAGCCATACTGAGTACTCAGCACTGGACAAGAATTGGCCTCTTCATAAGAACAGCAAAAGACACCCTTTTCACTCTGTCTTCCTCAACCTAAACAACTGATGTCGTATAATCCATCAGGATGCTAGAAATTATATAAGACCATCATTTACCATCAGTAAAAACAGATTGAGGCTGGCTATGCAGCCTGAATTTTGTTCAATATTAATGACTCATGCGTTGCATTTTATTTCATCTGCAGTAGTTTTCTGCCTCCTTATTTATTACAATCAACTTTATTCCCAGTAGAAGCACCTTGCCATCAGACTGTATTCCCAACTGCTTTGGGGGGTTAAAGAAGCTGGCTACAGAGCTGCAAAGAAGCAAACGGAGAAAATGAGAGGGCGAAGGAAAGACAAGATGGATGGAGAGTCAAGGAATGGCAGAAGTTGTGTGCCTATCTGTTTTAGAGAACAGTGCAGAGGATTTTTCAAGGTCCTTTCTGATCCTATTTGTGATGGTTCTACTTTCCGTACTGAACTAGTTATGGACTAAACTAGAAGGTCTCCTAATCTTTGTGACATTGTACCTTACTTCTCCTCTGTGAGGTGAAGCAGCACTACTGCTCCTGTTGCAGGATGGGGAGCTGTGTACTGCTTGTTCCCCATCTACTTTGAGGTACTTCAGCTGGCAATTTGTCTTTTTCACATCTAATGGAGGAAATCAGATGCTTTCAGTGGGTCAGTCAGATTTGAGGTGGGGCCAGAGCCATGGAGAGAGGTCAGAGATCTGCTAACAGTTTAGACACCTAAATTCAAAGGGCAGTTCCTCAAAATCTGATGTGTAACCCCCAAGCTTGGAGTTTGTCCTCCACAGGAGTTTTTTTCAGGCAGAAAGCCCTGCCAGGTGGTGCAGAAGCACACTGCATGCACAACTGGGCTAACCAGCTCCTTCTGATGGACGAGGTCACACACCTGGTGTGCAGACCAGAAGGTATAACCAAAGCAATCCAAAGTCAGAAAATGGAAAGTGCTGGGGAATGCATTGGTCCAGAAACCAGAGAGAGACAATCCCGTCTCTCGGCTGAAATGAGAAAAACAGGAAAATAGGCCATAAACAAAATTGGTGTTATGGACACAAACATATCAGGAACAAAACCAGAGCAGGGAGACCGAGAAAAACAAATGCTCTAGGACACAAGAATTCTTCTGAAAGAGACACGCAGCATGATGATATAAAACTCCCTCATTTGCTGTGTTGACATTGAAATAGATCGTTGCTTCCACCCACTGAAAGAGTTGATTGTCTCATCTTCTTCAGTTACACTCTAATTGCTTTCCCTTTTCATTAAAGAACAACTTTCATACTAGGTTAATCTTAATGTGCTTGTTAGCTAATTGATTACAGACAAAATTTTTTGACTTGGGGGTAGGACTGAGTTTTTAAAAAATCCAGCTGAAACCGAACTTTTTCCCACTTAGGCTTTTCTGCCATTCTTAGAAAACTTTTACACTGAGACAGTCAAATGTCACCTGAGATTTTGGGAGTATTTTCATGTTCTATTTTCTATCTCTTCTCAGTCTCCATTTAGGAAGAGTCAGACGAGGTTATTGGAGGCACAGCAAAGTTATAAAGATGTCTGTATTCATATGTGTGCACGTGTGTGTGAAAGGAGGCAAGGAGGTAAAGCTGAATCTGAGTACCTGACAATGTAATTCTTTAATAAATATTGTATTTCTTTAGGAAAGGGAGCAAGAGGATCTGTTTGTAATAACTGCTGAGGTTAGTGAGTAGAGGAGCCGTTTCAGGTGTCCCAACCTGAGCTAGCATGAGCTGCACTGCCTTGCTGGCTTCAGCAGAATCCCCCTGGCCTTTGGCAGTGGAAAATTCTTCCCTGGATCCCTTGTACTGAAATCCAAGCGCCTGACTTGTCATACTATATTTTATTGTAACATTAAATAGCCTACTAAAAGAGCCTAATCAGTGGTAATTACTGAATTGCTTTACACATTCTGGCATAGGGATGCACTGCTGATCCAACATTATGTGCCCAGGTAATGCCAGGAGGTTAGCACATTAGCTTCTGTTATTGCATATTGTCAAGAAGGTGGTGTGGGGTTTTTTTTCCCCCTGTAATATGGCTTCACTCATTAGAGTAGAGCAGCATTGTCAGAGACGTGAAATAGACCTTTTATAGAAAAAGCCTGCTGTGTTATTCAAGACTAGATTAAGTTCAAGGTGCAGTACAAAAACCAGTGAAGGATAAGAGCCATAATTACAGTACAATGGGATGCAGCACCCAGGATTGAGGGGGAAAGAGAGTGTGACAGGTTCAGAGTTTTGCTGCCCTCAGACTGCAAGGAGGTTTCAATAAAGGGTTTAAATCTTCTGCATCCTCGTAATAGTAATTTTAATCTTGTTTTAGTCATTAGTCTGTGTTGTACCCATCTCAGGGATGTTCAGAGAAGGTGCAAGGAGGCAGGGAGAGGCAGCAGCAGCTGGAGATGCCATGTTCTGACTCTCTCCAACTATTGTTGCAGTTCAAAACACCTCCCATGGTACTGAGGTACATTTTTTTTTGTGGTTACTAAGGCAACATACTACTCAAATTTAGTTAGTGTCCAGGTCTTGCTGTTAATACATTAAAACATTAAACCCCAAATTTCTGCAATCTTCTTGTCCCTCGAACTGTTCCTCTGTTCGTGTCCAACTCTGGAAAATGGTATTATTTGTCTGATGTGAAAGTAGAATCTATGCTGAATATATGATAGGTCTCTTGTTTAGGAATTACAACTAATTCTTGCCCTTGACTGTAAAGGGATCAAAGATGGACCAGCCTTAATGAGGATTGTCAATCCTTCCCTTGATCTAAAAATGTCATGGTCATTGCATGTTCTGAAGTACCATGTAACCCTCTTTGATCAGTTGCTTTCACTGAGCAGTTCTTGGAAAACAGAGTCAGGTCTAGTTTCAAAGTTCTGACTATGTAGGTGGCAAGAGTTAACTCCTACGAGTCCTGAGAGCTGACAGTGAGTTTAGGAATGGTGTTACTATAAGCTGAGGAGAGGAACACTAAGGAGAGCTTCCAGGTAAAGCTCCTTCTGAAACAGATGGTAAATGCAGAGAAGTTTTCAGGGTCACTGAAACAAACAGCAGCCTTGGGCTATGAACTTTCCTCTGTATATTATTTTAAAGTCAAGAAATTAATATGAAGATGATGGGGATGAAATCAAAGGGCTCCCTTCTACCATGGGATAGGAAACTGGGACTGGTATCAGGGTCTGCTAGATAGATTTCTGATGAAAGAGGTTCATCACAGTAGTAAATCCTGTGCAAGGTTATTTCCCACCCAGAGCCTGAGTCTGCCCCATCGAGCTCTGAGATGTCAGCGTGGTTGCTGCCTCTCTTCAAAGGAGGAAGGTCTGTCACACTGACCTGGCATGCAAGGATACTTAGTGCCATGGTGGAAGGGGCAGAACATAGTGAGTCAAGCAAATTGTCGCCATGAGGATAGCCTTGGAGTCAGGAGCCTGTCCTTGGGAAGCATTTGGAAAGTGAGTTTGCTGTCAATACATTTTTTGGGGGGATGTGGAAATCAGTCAAAACTTGCTATGATATTTATGTGCTTGTCTGTGTTATCAGGGACCCTGGTGTGGGAACTGCTGGGACAAACAGGATGCAGAACAGGTGTTGATGAATTTGAATGCACTGGTTTCATTACAGTTGTTTTTTTTTTAATCTCTGTGTGTGCTAATAGGAGTTCATTAGTCCCATAAGATTAGTCAAGACAAGAGCACAATGTTAGGTAATTTGGATGATCTGTTGGAAAATGGGGTACATTAGCGTAAGAAGACCATGATCTGACAGATTTCTGCACATCAGCCAAGCTGTGATCAACATCCGAAGGCAGAAGGAGGCTCACACCTTAGAAAATAGCACGCATCTGCTGTACCCCCACCAATCCATCTACTGATTGCCTCATCCTTATCCTTATCCCTGGGTCACATTCCTTTCCCTGGTAATTCCCGTGCTCTTGTGGACCATTCTTGGACTAGTTCAGCACACTGAGCCATACAAAAACAATTAGATGTTTTCACTGGTTTTTGCTACCATGAGGTGAGCCAGCTTTCTGCTAGCTAGTTAAATTGCTGTAGACTGCCACGGCAATTCTGCTCAAAGCTCTGGCTTCATGGATATTTCTTTTGGGGTCTGAGCTAGTTGGGGTCACTCTGCTCAAGCTCCCAAAGCAGAGCTGGTTCACTGCTGACATTTGATGAAGAGCTGAAATGGATTGGGAGGAAATCACACATTGGACAGGAGATACTAACAGTTCCACAGTCACCTAGTGTAATTAAAATTATGTGCAGTAATTTGTTACCTGCAAAATCACCATTTTTTCCTACACCTTTCAATGATGAACATCGAATGAATTGTGATGGAAAACTAAATAAAGGCTTCCTGTGACTTGGTCAAATCATCCATCCTGGATATATGGGTCAGCACCAAAAAGAAAGTGTTTGAATAGCAATTGACTTCCAAAAGTCTGTGATCTGCTCAGTGCCTTGAAACTGGAAATATGGAGAAACCAAGCACAAGTAAATCCCTTCAAATGGATCACAGGTCATAAAGAATTTGACCACTTCCAATTGATAAGTGTGGATATCTATAAACCATTGACTTCACCTTTGCTCCTGACCAGAGTGATCTTAACTTCAGTGTTATACATTGTAGTCAGGCTTGCAGAATGCTCAGGAGGTAACAGACGGTCTGATTTGGAGAAGGTATAGGGCAGATCTCCGGTGTCCATGCAATCCTCCTTCTCCTAGAGGCTCTCGTGGGGGTGCCCTTGGATGTGTGTGTGCACACTCACACATATTTGTGTGAGGGATGTGATTTTTATTTTTTTGTTTGTTTGTTTGATTGCATTGCCAGAGGGAAGGAGAAATACTCTGTGGAAAAGTGTGTTTGTGTAACAGAGGACTAATTAATGTTAGCAAGAAGGTTATATTATTTAGATCAAGACAATTTTTGTTGTTTTAAGGGAATTGAAAAAAAAATACTTTTAAAAAACAGAAAAATCCACCCCTAAATCCTAATCATCCTCCCCCAGAAGATGGAAGATTTTGCTTTATTAATTTTAAAAGATCCTGTTGAGTTTTAAAAGCTATTGTTCAGGAAATTCAACCTTGGGAAGGTGAGATCAAAAAAACTGTTGCAAAACGTTATTTTCTCCAGTGAAGAGCAGCTTGTGTATTCAGGTTTACTTCAGGAGATCAATTAATGACCTGAAGCCTGGAGATGCAGATGATACCTGTATAAATGGGGTCCCCTTTATATCCAGCATTAGTTGGAATATGACATTACAGGAATTATGTTAGTTTGTCCAAGACAGGTTTAGGAACTGTATTGACCTCTTACTGAGAAGTGGTATGATCCCCACACGAAAAGAGATCTGCCAGGGACTGAGAAGCCATATCTTGGTGCCTGCTGTATTTTACCTCCATGCCACCCAAAGCTGCTTCGGGAGATGTATCCCGGCCCGAAAGGGAGGAGGTCAGAAGAGATCTGCATCACCAACGGTGCTGTGCCATGGAGGAAGAATTGTGGCCACAGGCGCAGGGTAGACCTTCAAAGTCTTTATTACACCTTTAATCAACACAATTGCAACTAGTACTGGCTGCTGTCTTGATTAAATTAGAGCCACCTTTGCGTTCCTCCGACTCACGGATTAGTCCTGCACAGCATCAAAGCACAGAGCTACGTCACCCACAAGGCACCTGCTCTTTGTGCTGCCAGCATAAGCTGCCCCTCTGTATTTCACAATCCTTTCAAGAAACAAGGAAACCCCCCCCCCCCCAAAACAACAAACCAATACCAAACAAAACTACCCTTCGAGGCAGATGTAAGGTAAAAATCAAAACCTAGAAAATTGGTTAAGTAGTGATATGTGACAAAAGTTAAGCCTTCTGAAAGAACAGATCTTTTAACACAAACTCTAGAATATTGAAGGAGGGAAAAAAAAAAACAAACCAACCAAACATTTATGTGATATAGAAACTAATGGCTTGATGTCATTAAATGAACACTCAGTCACTAGAATTTCAAGGTCAAGAGCATTTTATGGATCTGAACTTTTGTCTTGAGTGAAGAGTTGACCAGGTTAAGTTATAAATATGCGAATAGATTGACTGGGTTACTCCCTCTGGAAGTAATAAGTAGTGGATATAGTTCTCAGTTTTAGTCATTTAGGGAGTTATTAGTGACTTCTAAACCACAGGACGTTTCTAAGCACCAACAAAGACAGTAAACAGAAAATTTCAATAAGCTATTTGTTTTGGTGTTTACTCTGGGGAAAATCAGGAAATTCCCATACAGGGAATGAATCTGGGGAAAAAAAAGGTCAAAAATTGAAGTGTCAGTGGATGAGAAAGTTATGTACACCATAGCACCCTGAAAAAGTCAAGGCATGTGTTGAAAAGGATGTTGATAAAGTATGCTGGGGGTGTTCAGGATGTTCTAGGAAGTTAAAGCAAAGTTACTGTGGAAAAAAGAAAATCAGTGCAAATTCGGGTAAACCATAAAGTCATTGTGAGATAAGACAGCAAATCTTATAAATTACTATTGGTTACTAAAAGTCATCACTTTGCAATGACCACTGTTAAAAGTGGTCCCAACACAATGTAGAAAAGTGAAGGATGCCGTGAAACCGGAGCTGATCGAGATATTCATCAATGATCTGGAAAAAAACAGAGAGTAATGAAGTGACAGAGTTTTCATTAACACAAACTTATTCAGATTTGACAGTCCTGAAGTTGATGGTGCAGATAAATAGTTGCAGATGGATGAAATGGAGAGGCTGAGTAATAAAACGGTAAATGAAATTCAGTGTTGCTAGGTGCAAAGTAATGCACAACAGGAAATATAACTCCATCTATCTATGCAGTATAAGCTTTAAATTGATCGTTGCAGATTTCTGTGAAAAACCTTACCCCTATGATTGTCAGGGGTCAAAAAAGTCAGTCAAGTAAAAGTACAGAAATGTCAGTCAAATCAGAGAAACAAAAACATGTCAGAAATTATGAGGAAAGTAATAAGACAGGGGCATAAATCACCATTAATGCCATCTCTATTTGGGTTGCACTCGTGTCGCATGATTTGATTTGGATATATGGAAAGGAGTAGGATTAGTTCAAGTGTTGTGCTGGAACCATGGAGTTCTGAGGGACATGTCTGAAAGATGACCTCAGGAAGGGCAGGAAGAAGGCATCAGCAAGGGCTGCCCTCTCACAAGACCTGTTTGAGGTAATAGTAGAGGATTGTGGATACCATGACAGGGCCCTCACCACTTACTGCTGACCCCTAATAGAGGCAGAAGGCTGGGAAAAGACACGAACACCCTTGGTCCTATATTGTGGGGAGGTTTGGTCTTCCCATATTTCATAGAATGGTTAGAGTTGGAAGGGACCTTAAAGATCACCTAGTTCCAAACCCCCTGCCATGGGCAGGGACATCTCCCACTAGACCAAGTTGCTCAAAGCCCCATCCAGCCTGGCCTTGAACACTTC
>JAOQGH010000077.1:15566633-15638434 GCA_025769975.1 Gallinago jamesoni | reverse complement strand
AGGCCCCTTCCCTGGAGACATTCAAGGGGAGGCTCGAGGAGGCCCTGGGCAACCTGGTCTAGTTGGGGGTGTCCCTGACTGCACGGGGGTCGGACTAGACGGCCTGTGAAGCTCCCTTCTGGCCCAGATGATGATTCTATGGTTCTGTAACAACCTGGTCTTAGCAAAGAGCTGGATGGAAAAGTCTCATTAGTGATAATGACCACTCTGCAGTGCCCGATTGCCCCAGTGCCTGGTCCAGCTCTCTCACAGCAAAGCAGGCAGGGCACCCAGGCTGCTATCCAGCCACGTACAAATCTACCATTTGAAAAATCCATTTTGGGAAGCAGAACTCAAGATATAAGGCTTCTGACCTATTATTTAATTTTAAAAGGCCTACTGAAATTTTTTGAAGCATATAAACACCTGCTATTCTCAAACTGGGAGATAAAAAAAGCACAATTATTGATTAACTATATCACTGCAGAGGTAAACGTCTCAAAAGTGTGTAAACTGGGCAGTTGTGAAATCCTCTTTAATTTCAAAAGAAGAAAAAGCATTACAGAGCTTCACCACTTATCTGTATTGTTGATATGCTCCTGTCCCTAGAAAGTTTCATGGTTTTTCTAGTTTGTCACAAACCCCCCTGCATTTGGCTATGACTGGGAGAGTGGACCCAGGCATGGGACCTTGTCCATGCTGGTGACAATAAGAGACTACAAGATAGGGTGCTACCACACACAGAGACAGATGATGCTCTCCCAACTTCGAGGTCTGCTTTCTTCATATTTAGAATCTCCATTTACACTCTTTGTATTCTTCCATTAATTATTCAAATCCCTTTTCAAACCCATGTCAACTTTCAAAATCACTGGTTAGGAAAAAATCTAAGTCAAAGCTGTAGATAGCAGGGCTGCCTAGTGTCATCTTCTTGTCCTAAGTTTTCCTTATTTCTTTCTTTGTAATAGATCAATAAAGTTGCAAGACGAAATGCAGCAGAGCTATTCAAAAACTGCTGGGAATCTGCCACGAGATACAGGTTGTCATGTCTCCTTCCAGTGCTGCTTCTGACATGAAACCACAGCTTTCCTCAAAATGACATTGGTAAAACAGGGTCAATAAATGCCCGCCAGCCTGGAGGGAATCTCCTGCTCACTGGCCTCTAATGCACATTAAAAGCTTTATAGAGGCCTTAAGTAAAGCTTAGTCCTCATGTAAAATGTGTGAGTTGGGCTCTGTCTGGTTTATCCTTTCACATATGAGTTGTTGGCATACGGTAGGTAAATAGCGAAGGAGGACCTATATATCTGAAAGGGTTGTACAGCCCCATTCCGGATTCAGCCCGGTGTTTAAATCCCTGTGATCCCGGTTTAGGCATCCTACTGCTGCCCACGAGCAACGAGGGGTTCATCAGATCATCAGAAACTACCATGCTTGTCTCCCGGCTGGCAAGAAACTGTGTTTATGGCAACACTCAGGATAGCAAACTAACAACAAGGACAGCATTTTTACAGTGAAGTTTAGTGCCTCAAGTCAAAAATAATGGGCCATAATAAGCCAAACTGCCCATTGGTTCAAACAGAGGCTTGGCAGTAAAAATGCTTTCCAGTGTCTTGTGTAGATCAGACCTATTCGTTAATAACACTGTAAAAAAGAAACATTTAATACTGAACGTTTATAAAGTAGCTAGATAAAGGCCTTATCCATCACCCAGGAATGTCAGTGGAAAAACTCCCCTTGATACCAGTGAGCTCTGAATCTTCAACTATGTCCCATGATATCATGAGGACAGCACACAGTGCTTGATCCCAGAGACAGATGCAGTTTTCAGCAAGGGTAATAATCATTTTTCTGTTTTCTCTGAGGTGCCAGACCATAAAAATAAACAACTTGCACCAAAGCTGTGACACGGTTTAAAGTGGGAGGACTTCAATTATGGTACACGGGTGGGTTACCCACTGCTAGAAGAGGAGGGTGTGAAAAATGAGGACTCCCAGCTTCCTTCCCTAACTGTGCCTCAGTGTCTTTTCACAGCTCAGAGGATATCATTTCTTTTTTTTGCTTCAGGTCACACAAAGTTTAATGTTATGAGCCAGGCCTGGGACAAATGAAGTCAACAAATACCCTGTTTTAATGGTGTCTCTCGGGGATCCATTCGGAGAAATCCTGTATCTGCTCCCCATGGGCAATTCTTTACCTAGAGTTTATTCTGCCAAAACCTATCATGAAGAACTAGAGTTTTCAGCAGCTCTTCCTGCTCTATCTATCTACTTGCTCTGTGCTACAAACTAAATAATGATGGTGTATCTTCCAAAGCTTCAGCATTTGTTCTCATTTTGCAGGGAACTCAGATAACTCTGAATAACTGCTGTGTCATGGCAACAGCAGCTGTATTCTTAATTAACACATAAGTGTCAGGGGCTTTGACCAAGCACACAGACAGAGTAATGCCTGAGATCTGTAGGTCCGATACAGCATATTGCTGCTTTCAGCAGTGAATGAGCTGCTTGATGGAGCACTTTGCAGCAGGTCCCAGGCAGTGCATCAGAAAATCTTCCCGGCGCAGCTGTTTGAAGACAGCGTTGTGCACCTACAATTTCTCTCTTCAGCAAGAGCTGAACCTTTCATTGAATTCATCAGCAGAAGACAGGAGCAGGTCGCTTCACAACGCTGCGACTTACTGCTCTCTAATACAAACCTTTGGAAGAATCTGGGGACAGGGATTGCCTTTACTGCAGGTGACCAGTGCCAGCCTTAACTAAACAGACTTTCCAGCTGAAGAGGGCAAATACACAGTGGAGCCAATTCTTTTCGTAATGAAGTTTACACAAGATAGCAGACGGTTCAGCCCATAATGAGGGGTTATTGCGATGTCCATCAGTATGGCAGCTGACTCCTGAATGGGCTTCTGAGCATTAGTATTACAGAATCACAGAATGGCAGGGGTTGGAAGGGGTCTTTAGAAGTCATCTGGTCTGCCCCATCCTGCTAAAGCAGGTTCACCCAGAGCAGGTTGCACAGGATCACATCCAGGAGGGGTTTGAATATCTCCAGAGAAGGAGACTACACAACCTCTCTGGGCAGCCTATTCCAGTGCTCTGTCACCCTCAAAGGAAAGATTTTCCTCATGTTCAGATGGATATTGGCTCTCTTCCAGTCCTCAGGGACCTCTCCTGCTCTCCATGAACTTTCAAAGAATATGAAGAGTGGCTTTGCAATAGCATCTGCCAAATCCCTCAGCACTCATGGATGCACTCCGTCAGGACCCATGCATTTGTGGGTGTTAAGTTTGCCTAAATGATCCCTAACCTGATCCTTCTCAATCAAGGGAAAGTCTTCCTTTCTCCAGACTTTTTCTCTTATCTCTAGGGTCTGGGATTCCTGAGGGTTGGCAAAGAGGGCGTCATAATATAAATCAATCATGAAAAGAGGAGGAATCCCACACGGGAGTATCCCAGGCTGTAGATCCAAGCAGAGGGCTCAATTAGCATAGATGGCCTTTGCTCACATTGCTTATGTGACACTGCCTGCCCAGCTTAAGAAAAAGTATTGCTGGTGGTTTGACAAGCTCATCTGCTAGGTCTAGGTCTAAGTGACCTGCTAAGGACATTGGAAAACTGAGGATCAAAAATCAAAAGTTTTGCTACCCAAACTTCTGGTGAGTCTCACCTTTAAGATGGTCCTCATGTGCTCTCAGTGGACAGACTGGATATGTAAAGCAAGGGCACTTGCTCCCAGTGCAGCATTAGAGGTTAGGGCTGGTCCAGTGACAATGAAAGGACATTAATTACAGACATAAAAGATGTTCATCATTAGTCATTGAGTGGTGCCCATGAATGTTATGCAGTGTTTGCTGTAATTTTTTTTGCAAAGTCAAATCCTCCTCTATGTTTACACCTGGAGGGTGTAAACCTCACATGTAGCACAGGCTTCCTAATATTTAGGGTGTAATCGGAGGATGAATGGTACAGGCCAGGTGCTATAATATTTTTATTGTTGAAGTGAGAACATTGCTTGGATGACATAATTCTGGTAAAGATGGTTAAATCTGACTCCTTCAATCCTGCAAAAGCTGTTTTCTTATTTCTTTTTTTTTTCTTTCTTTTTTTTATTATTATTTGGCTTTGAAACACCCACATGAATTTTATTCAGTGTTTCATAGAGAAGAGGAGCTCTCTAGGGAGGAAAACCCCAGCACACTTGGTGTATATTTCAGACACAGACGGCAGCTTTATAGCGGAGAGTTTGTGTGTAAAAATATTGAAGAGACAATCCAAACATCCCATGAACTCAAACACACTTAAACAAAACCAGATGAAAATCAAAGCAACAACTTCTTGGGAATGTGCAGGATACCACTGAAAATTACAGATCAAAGAGCTGAGGGTACAGTCTCCCTGTGTCTGACAGAGTTTGCTTGCCAGACTTACAGGCCCTCTTCGTGGCAGCTGAGGGAGCACTCCAAGGAAATAAATTACTAAACTTTTCAGTTTCAGCCAGATTTATCCACTTCTAATGGAGAGCAAAGCATGAAGGCTAAAAATAGCCTGCAAAATTCTTGGGCTTGCAGAGATGTGTATCAGAGGGGTAACATGGGGTGCTACCACAGTGCTGCGTTGGAGATGAAACCATGCTATGACACCCTGCACTGGATGAGAAGATGGAGCATGACCCAGAAGAATTGTTATCCTCCACAAGCACCACAAATTTTATGGAAACGATTTTTTATGGAAAAGGACAACATTGGTGCTTGAGATTGTTTTGTTTAAGTCAAAAAGTCAATTTTATATTTAAGCAAAACCATTCTTTTAGTTCTGAAAAATTTTTGAATTGAATATTATCCCTGTGCGAGTCATCCCACTTGAAAGAATCAAAATTAGTCTCTTCTTTCCTAATCCTGCACTCTCAGCTCCAAGTCTGAAAGCCAAAGAGCTATGACCATCTCAGTGCATCCTCATTCTGGGCTCACCTACAAACATCTTAGGGAGCCACTTAGAGAAGGTCAAGAGTTAAGAAATCGTAGTTCAATGTGATAAGCCTGGGTATGATAAGGTAGTGGCATCTCTCTTCTCTAGAAGAATAGGAGTGTCTCTTCAGATATGTGGTTTTGGAGAGGATGGGGACAGGCCCTGTCACATGTCTCTGCTAGGTTTCACATTGTTAGAACTTTACCGTCTCACAACATCTCTGTTTTTGTCTCTTTTTCTGGGAAAGATAATTAGCCCTCAAACCATAACAACCCCATTACAGACACAGCAAGCCTTCTTAGGGGAGGAAAGAACAGCTCAAGCCTTGCCAGGCAGGGAAAAGGTTTCTCAGGGTTTCTTTCCAGCTTTCCCCTCCCACCCTGTGGCATCCTGCTGCTACCTCCAGCTTTATCCTCTCTGCCTTTCCCTCAAGAGGTTCAATTGCTTTCATCTTTGCATTCACAGATCTTGCAATGACCTGTCACAACATGAGCTCCCAGCAGCAATAGGAAAGATGTTGATTTAGGCTGAGGGTGGCTGAAAGCTCACTCCTTTTATTCTTCTTTTCAAATGGTACTGAAAAGAAGGAATAAGAGTTTTCAGGGAAAGAAGTAAGACCTCCCGGACCTTTGCAAAATCCAGCTGTTTGTAGGTGCCCACTGCAGAGCAGTTCCTGTGTATTTTACCGAGCATCCCACGGTCATAAGTGCTTTATGCATAATAAATGGAAGCAATGTTGCTGTCCTCGACCAAACCTTATGATCACGTATCAGAGAAATTTATTTAATTCCCTTGCAGCTATGTACGGCTTCAAATTCTGCTGTCCCTGAGGCCTGCAAGCCTAAAATCTGTTTATGTTGATATACATGGCCTATGCTTTTCTCATCACCCTTCAGTCATTAAGAGTCTTAGTCCAATATTTTCAGTCCGATAAATACAAAACTTATTTATGCTGGGTGGGGAGAGTGGCTGTGAAAATCACCCAAGTCCGTGCCCTTCTGGTTGCATTCACGCTGAACAGAAGCCCCTGCCCAGGGGAGGTACAGAAACCCCTTCATCTTCACTTACCTATACTGCTGGGTTACCTTGCAAAGGAAATGCCCGAGCTTTTGGCATGTACTGCCCATTGAGCTGGGCTCAGAGGCCACTGAACACTAAATATAGGGCTACAAAATTCTCAGAGTGCTTTGTGTCCGAGGCACGCTGCATATTTAGAAGAGAGTTACCAATGCCACAGTGGGCACTTAATTCAAGAAAAGGGGAGGGATCGATTGGAATATTCCTCTAAGCCACGTTGATCTAGGATGTATAAGGATCTAGGATGTATAAGAATGCTTCTTGGCTAAAGGAGTTAAAATTGCAGCAGCCTGCATGGACATAATTGAAATAACAGAAGGTGTCAGTGATGAGCTGCTAACACGAAGGGTGAAAACCCAGTTCTCCTAACCCCGGGAAGCTGGGCAGGAGGTGGGGAGGAAGGAATAATCTTGCCATATTTTCAGTGTGCAAATCAGGTGAAAGGCACAAAATCTGGAAATATATTAATAGAAAAAATTATGATAATGAATTGGTATGAGAAAGAAAATGTCACTATGATAATTTCAAAGCACTAGTAGTGAGCTCAGTTTTATTTATTTTGCTAAAAAATAATCTGCAAATAGAACTTTGATGGTGGAAAACATAACTTTTTGTCAGGCACATCAAAATAGGTCCTTTCAACATTTTTCTTGTGTTTGTTTTTTTTTTTTTTTAACAGAAAATGCTTTTCATATAGGAGATTCATCTAGATAGAATTATTCCTGCTAAAAGTTAGTTTTTTTTTTTTCCCAAAGAAAGCAGCATTTATTTTGAAAGAGAAATGTTTGCTTAATAGAATTTCCAGCTATCTTTAAAACACCAAAAAGCTGAAGGAGATGAGCATCACAGCAGTGTTGTTAGAGGTGAGATGCAGGAGTTGAGGTAATGTGCATAAAAGGGTTATCCTGTCTGGTCTGTCGCAACTACTTCTGCTGAGTCCCCTGAGAAGTGCTGTGAATTAATCTTTGGAAAAATGTTGAAATGTCAGTAAAACTGCACAGTACATGCTACGTTCCGAGTTCCTGGGCTTAAGTTCTCTAGACTTTGCAGGACACATTAATTTCCATCAAACCACTTCTGAATTCTTCGTATTTGTAATTTGGTGTGAAGAAAAGCCTCTAAAGAGCAATGCGTGCAATATGCCTATTTACCTCCTCCCTATTCCAAAGGCTGCTGAAACTAGAGAGAGGTTTTCTGTTGACTTCTGGAGCTGGCCCATAGAGGGGTGGCATACTTACAAATGGTGCAGTTAGAAAGACTGGCAGGAGAAAACCAAAATTGCCAGAGGTACCCAAGATGGGAAGTGACTTCAGGGCACAACTCAGTTATGAGGCAGGAATAGAGAGGTCTTGCTGATTTATAAATTGTAAATCTATGTACTTTGCTGTAGGGACCCAGTCTTCTGCTGCCTATTAACTTACATCGTTCGATTTGCAAATAAGCAGGCAGACATGTAAGTTATTTTGGGCATGCTGCTATCCAATTTGCATAGCAAGTAGAGCCTGAGATGTGCATAAAAAATTCCCTGGACAACTGTATGCAAGTTTTTTAAAACTTTGGTTCTACCTTGAGACACGCAGGTGGCTGAGTGTCATCTCAAGGAACAGATGAGATTTACAACATTCATTTTAGAGGTGCTTACTCAGAAAATAATATCCTAAGGTTGTTTGGAGCTTGCAAATCACTTCCTCACCTTAAAGAATTTATGATACAAAATGTGTGTGAGTTCAGTGCAAATTTGGGGAAGTACTTCATGTCCAACACTGCAGGCATTTTATCCCTCTTTCCACAGAGGCTGCACAGTCCTCTGCTTGCAAAGATTCATTTCCTTAGTGTCCCATATTCTTCTGTTTTTACACTTTTTAGATGACCATGCTATGTGTATAAATGCAATCTGGAGGGAAGGAGGCTCTGTTCTTTCCATGAGCACATCTGAAGAAGTGTTCATCCAGGTTGTCCCCTGGATCACCCAGTGACTCCCCACCACCTTGCCAAGACCCTTTATTACATTCTGACTGTCTAAGTCTTTTGCCGGGTTGCAGTTGGACAGAAGGTCTTAGATTTCCAGACTGTGGACAACATCCTCAGGAAGAGGAACCACCCTTTGATGCACTCTGAACTAGACTGTCTTGTTTCCTGTTGTCAATCAACTACTGCCCTTGTGGCAACCCATCTGCGTGCTCAACTGGAAAAGAAACACTGGGAAAATATTTATTCTTTAGATATCTTAAAGCAAAATTACCCACCTGAAAACATGCAGAACGAGCCAGTCTTTCAGAAGGAAGTAGACTTTCTTTTGGAAACATTTGCTATCTCTGGTGATGTATGGCAACCTGCCACTAGAAGAACCTCCAGCCTTCCGCCACAGGGAAGCCAGATGCTATTGGAGCCAGGTTGACGATGGTAAAAATCCATGGGATTCCTAGTAAATGGATCTTGCTTGCGTATCTTGCTTACTGAAGATAAAAGGACTACTGTGCCAGCAATGGTTACAGAACTCGGCAAAAAATGAAACAAATTTCAGACCTCTGTGTCACCTTCTTTTTCAAATATGGAACTGAGATTATTCTCTTAATTCTTCAGCTGTGAGATGTGGCCCATACTGCCTCCTTTTAGTGATTCTACTACTTAGCACAATATCTCACTCTCAGCAAATTTTCATTAAGACTGCCTAATTTTCCTTTGCTCAGCTTGGTTTTAATAACCTTCTCTGTCAATGCCTCCCCCCTGCACTTCGCACTTTTTCTAATCTTTTCTTACAAATGCTTAGAATAATAATAATAGTCATTTTAACATTTTTTTCCCCCCATTTAAGTATATTTAGTGCCCGGAAATCTTATCTAGGGAAAGTTTGAGGATGTGGGATGTTTTCCTAGAATTCCTAGCTCTTCCAGATGTTTGCATGTGCACAAATGGTCCAAACCAGCCTGTTTCACAATTCCCTCACAATTTTATCTGGGTTTGGACTGTAAGTCGCAGCTTAAAATTTAGGAGTGCCATTCATTAGGCATAATCTCCCATATATAGTCTGCCATTGCATTGAACCTCTTACTTGAGTAAGCGGTCCAGCTCAGGTACAGCAGAATTCCTCAGCTGTGGGGTGGATCCCAAGAGTAAGTATCAGAGGTCCTGAAGGCAGAGCTGTAGAAGCAGCCATTCTATTGGCAACAGGAAAACTTGACCATTTGCAGGGAGGAAAAAGGGATGCAAATTATGAAATTAATTTGGAGGGGGGAGCCGTGAAGTATACATCTAGGAGAGACTGAGGCAAATATTATTCACATCAGCCTCTACATCTCTGCTTTTGGTGAATTCTCAGCAATAGAACTGCTTACTAATTAATCTCTTTCATCACCCTATTTGTCACTCCCATTTTCCTTCTCTGCTGACTTGATTCAAGCAAACAGCAGCATCTGAAGCGTGTGGGGAAAAATTACAGCATCCATCTTTAAATTGACCTGCTTTTCTTTTTTAAGCAACTTCTATTCCCTACCCAGGCTTTGCAGGTTCTCTGCTGGATAATGTAAAATGACACTAACTGGGCTATTTATATCACTGCAAAGTGACTACATGATGGGATAATTAGCAGTGCTGTATCTGCCGGAGTGAGCGATAACACTGTAACACATTTTTGTGTTAAGCAACACAAACAACAATGCCTGCAGGTTAAACAGTACCTGAGCAACCGATAGGCCTCCTGCACTGTGATTTCCAGGAGGCAATATCTACTGCCTTCGTTCATGCGTGAGGCACAGTTGTAATGCTGGTTTTATTCCGTCTTGCAGTACTTGCCCTCTATGCAGGTAAATGATTTTTGCAAGGAAGCTTGCTTTGGGCAAGTATGGATATTCAAGACATTTTGCCAATGAGTAAGATTGTGTAGATTTGTAGATCTGCTAACTAAAACACGACCCTTGGATGAAAAAGTCCAGGTGCTCGGCCGGTCAGTCTCACACTGTTCTCCTGGATGGAGTGCAATAGCCCGTGCTGTGTCCTGGGATTACCTATGACTTCAGAAAACACAGCCAGTCTTCACCTGAAGCCTTAGAAGCGCGAGTGTGACCCATTTAGCCCACATCTAGGTAGAAAGATCCTAGCTTTTCTGATGGGAGCCTTGGCTTCTTTTAAGTTATTAGCACAGCCACAGCCGCAGAGAACAAGAGCCTGTTATGCTCTGATTCAGTGTATTTCGATAGTTAATTACACTCATTAAAATATTTAATATGAATTTGCTCAATTTCAATTTCCATAAATTGCCTGTTATGCCTTTCTCCGCAAGATTAAAGGACCATTTTGTATATGCTATTTTCTCCCCAGGAAGGTTACTAATGCACTTATCATGGCTGTCTCAAGTCTTCTTTGAGATAAGATCAAATTTGCTCCCTGTAAATATTTTTCTCCATCCCTTGAGCTATGTTTGTGTCTCCTCCCTGCACACCCTGCAGTTTTTCAACATCCTCTTTAAAATGTCAACACTAGGACTGGACACGCCATTCCACCGCGCAGGAAACGTGCCAGCATCAGGTGAGCAGTGCCAGATGGGGAACTGGAAACCCAAGCAGGGCTTGCCTGCTGGTGCATCTAAGGAATGAGTTTGTTCACCCATTATATAACCCTTGCAAAGTATGTGGAGTTGTTTCTTTGTTATGAACTATAAATATGATTCACTGGTTACTAGGGTTCAGTTCCTCACTTATCTCTAGACCAGTAAAATATTGCATTTCACTTAGCTAAAATGCACTTTGTTTGGATGGACCAAACTTTCAAATAAAAATCTGCCCTTACTGACCTTTGTTCATCATGTCACCCTCTCTGACGGTGATTCTATAATTGCCTCCAGCTCACCTATGGGGTACCCCATAGGAAACTGGACTAGGAAATGTACAAGTCAGGCTTGTAATTCCCTGGTTCTAACACAGAGCTGTTTCACGTTTCAAGAAAAGCCAAGGGAATTCCTGTTTAATCTTGGTAAAGAATAGCATTATGACTGTGAAAAGAAACTGAAGTGTGACGTGTAGGTCAAACATTCTGGGAATATTCCCATATTGTCAGCTGGTGCCAAATACACCACCTCCATGACTAGAATTTACCCTGTCTGCAGTCTGCAGCTGCCTTGTGTGAGCAGAGATTCCTGCCATCAATTTATCTGGATTCCACAAGCAAGACCATCCAAGATAAGACAAACCTTGGGCTCAAGTCTGTTAGGTATCCATCAGGACTTTGCCTTGTATATTATCCTAGTTCAATCCAAGGAGTTCTGACACAACAGTTCATTATCTGGGGAAGAGAACAACTTTTCACAGAGTGGAAGACAAACACATATTTTTTTTTATATCAAGGCTGCACATGAAGACAGTCCCGAAAACCCATATAGTAACATGAAGATTAAAATGCTGTCTGTTGCATAGAAGCCATGGATTGCAGCCTTATCTCCTTGAATAAAGCTGCTGCCAGAAAGGTAGTGTCTTGCTGATTGTATTATGCAGAGAATAGGTGTCAAGCTTTAAGAGAGTCATTTAACAGAAGTTGAGAGCATTAAGAAGAACATCTACAGAATACAACCTTCTAGATAATTTACTCTCACATTATTTGAAAGTGCTGCTGTAGTTTCCCCCATACAGGACACGTCATGTTACTGTAGCCCTTGTAAGTAGCCACCCAGAAGGTGGACAGGGCTTCCAAGTGGCATGAGGATCACGGAGGAAGTAAATGGCAGTAACTATTGGTCATCTGTTCTGATGTAAAGACAATCAGGACTCTGCTGAGAAACCATCAGGGACAGGTTCATAACAAAGAAAAGGAAGTACTGTTTAATTAAATATGCTATTGAGCTCTGTAGCTTCTTGCTAGAACAACAATTTTGTTGTGTTGAAACACAACAATTATGTGAATTCAAAACATTACCCTATAATTTAATGGAAGAAAAATCCTTCCAGTCTGAAAACACAATGACATTCCTCTGATATAGGAAATCCTTAAATCATAAATGTTCGGGGTATATTCTAGAGAAATTGCACTGTAAGCTGCCCTTGTTCTTGTGTTCTTCCCCTATGGATCTGCAGTTGCTAAAGAATTGGAGATGTACTAGGCTTCATAGCCCTTTTTTTCTGACCCATTAAAGGTCTTTCATGTTTTGCTTACCTTCTTACAGAGTTACACACATTCTCTACAATACTGGAGTCAGCCTGTAACTGCTTCTGCAGTCTACTGGGTTATCAGCAGGAGGAAGGTGAGAGAGATTTGTTGCCCTGAATCAACTAGAGACAAAATAAGCTGAAAGAAAATCTCACTACGCAGGGAACCAGGCTTAGTATTCACTGGTGGGAAGCAGCTGCTCTAGTAGCAAATAAAGGCTAGATGCAGTCAAGAGGTTGATAGCAGGGTGACAACAGGGGAGCAGGGTGGAGAGGTGCTGCCCAGCATTTTACTTGTCCCCACAACAGACCAGAGTGTACGACCTGTGCCAGGGGTAGCTTGTGTCTCCGTGGGAACTGAGGTGTGCAGGGAAAGAGAAGGAGGGTGGAAGAAATTGCACC
Source organism: Gallinago jamesoni (assembly GCA_025769975.1). Classification (NCBI taxonomy): domain Eukaryota; kingdom Metazoa; phylum Chordata; class Aves; order Charadriiformes; family Scolopacidae; genus Gallinago; species Gallinago jamesoni. The sequence continues at coordinate 15,625,875 of JAOQGH010000077.1, read as the reverse complement.
CCCTCTAAGTATTCTGCTTTTTCAGAAAAATCAGCCCCATGTAGAATAGCCATATAGAATTCTACAGAAATATGGACCTGCTCTTCTAATTCAGAGTATCCTGTTCTGCAAGAAGAGCTATCATTAGGTGCTCTACAGTAAACATTTTCACACTACGTTTTGACTACAAATGCATTCTGAAACCCAAACAAAATATACTCTGTTTTGCACACCTCTAGCCAAACCAGATGACTGAGTGAAAAACTTACTTCTAAAAGTTTCTCCCAGCTGTAGCTATTTACTAAATAGGAGAGGATTAGCTTTTTAGTGGCAGCCAGCATCGAAAGTTAACTACATCTAGTTGCTGCGTTAGATTGCAAACGCTAGGTGACTGGTAGGATTCATGATTTTGGGGTAATAGTAGTATTTTGGGGAATGAAACCCAGGTGTGCAGAGATTGAGTCAGTATGAAGAATCAAGTTATGCTGGGGTTTCCGAGTCATTGATAAAAAGCCTCTGATCATTGAAGCCTAAAATAGCTTTGGTAGAATATGGGTTTAGGCTGAAATGAGTTCGAGGCACTTAATGGCAAAGTGCTATTGTCTGCCTTAGTAGCAATGTGTAAATAAAGTCTTTGTTATTGACCTTACTGGGCAGTAAATATAGGCTTTCTGAGATACCTCAACAGCACAGGTCTGCCTCGCAAAGGCATCTCTTCAATTTTCTGTTAGGTCTGAAGGATCCAACTGTGTATCTCTATTTCTTACCACGAAGCAGTTACTGATAGGAAGGCTGCTTCTGAAGATAGGGCTCGACTCTGACTTCAAAACTCTAATCACACCAGGGGTCTTCAGGCGGATTCTGTTCTCAGTTATCTCTGTGGAAATTGAGCAGGTTTATCAAAACCAGCTGATAATATAAAAGCAGAGCGGTGGGCAGCGTATACTCTATGTAACTTTGTCTTCTAAATAACCTTCCCTGTACTGCTACTAAATCCCAATATTTCTTTTCAAAGAGTATCTGAAGAAACTTCCCTGCAGAACCAAGGGACCAGCAAAATTTAGAACATTCTTCTGTTTTTTATTTTAATCAGTCCTGCACTTAATTAAAAAATACAGGAAAAATACAGGAAAAATAAATGAAACTAATTTTGTGAACATTGAACTTTCACTTGCAGTTCACAGACTGAAGGGGTGGAAGAAGAAAGTTGTTCTTACTCTTATTTCATGCTTTCAGGGTGATGTCTTTACTTTGCAAAATGTTTGGGTTATGGATGATGGTAGAACAAATTCTGTTTTCTGTTCCTAATCTTCTTGTCTGTGACTAACACCAAATTTTACCCTCCTTACCTGCCTGCAATAATTTCTGGCTGCCATATGAATAGGATTACCAATTTTAAGCATTATAGATCCAGCAGACAATTCCCAAATCTCTGGGAATTTGGAGTCAGTGAACTATATTGTATGTATCCTTTTAACATTAACAGACAACTTTTACATTTTGTTGGCTTTCTAATATAGATTTTTTTAAAGATCAGTGACTTTCCAGGAATTTTGATCCAAAGTAATTACACTTACGAAATCCATGCTTTTTTTCTTGTCTGTTTCAATTTCTTGCCATTACCTTAAATTATTGTTGTCCACAGAAAATGTTTGCCTTCTTAAGAGAGACTCCACACCTTACATCCAATGCAAGATCTTGTGCAAGAGGTGAAAATAAATTGTCACTTCTTTTGTTGTCTAAGACATTAAGTGCTTAGCATACAGAACGTTCAAACTTCTCCCCTTGCTCTGAATATTCCTGGGAGGTAACTAACTTTGGACAGGCCCATAATAGTAAAACTGTCAGTAAATCTTCCTTTTCAAATGAGCAGAAAAAGTTGTTTAGAGCACCTTGCGTCTTTGAAAGCATTTTCCCCTTCATAAACCGTGAAGTGCTACAGCAAGGCTGGAGCTGTCTGCATGCAGAAGCCTGCCTGTCACTTATGGAAAACTCAAATTTCATATATCAGGGGCTTGTGTGAAAATTACTTTGAGTGTTAATTGCCCAAATGATTCAGTTTCATAAGAGCCTCTCTTATGTACTCAAGTATGTCTCATAGCACGCTGAGTGCCAAGCTCCAATAGAGAGACAGCTGTGCTCTGCTCCCAGATGTTTGAAGAAGATAATTCTTGCCCATCGTTTCAGTCCCCCTCCTAAAATCCTGAGAAATTTGTTTAATGTAATCATTAATGCACAATAGCGTATTTTGTCTTTTTTCTGTTAAAAAAATACTCTCCCGGGAATGTATGCAAGTTTGCTTTGGCTTATAATTACAGTAGCACATTGTCAGATTAACTGTGCTGAGGAGATAAAACAAAAGCCATCAGTTCTGCAAAATTAAGACTCTGCCAATATAATGCAGAAAGGATCAGATCCCTCTGCTTTCAAAGATGTTGGTTGTTTGCTGTGTTTGAGGTCATTTAAATTCTCCAATTTACCTATTGCGACATGAATTGCTTTTGGAAACCTAACAAAAAATATACTCAGTCTTAAGTCTTGGATTGAAGCCTTCTCATAAGTATTCTTCGTCCAGATCTCAATTTTCAACATGTTCATGTATGCGATTCCTGACCAATTTATTGCTTAGGTTTCTTTAAGTCAAAGTAGATACACGGGAGGCAAGGGATCTCTTAATTTGTACCAGCTGGCTGTGGCCTGAGCTGAAAACCTGGATCCAAACAACAAGAAAACATCCTTTTACAAGGGGATCCTGCCCAGTCTTTGCCTTTTCAGGCAAAGCAGGTTTTCAAGAATTTCAAGGAGAAGCTTTCTGTGCTACATGGAGATAAAATATTTGTGAGCTCCCCGGCTTGAACTTCACAGTGAGTGAGTACCGTCAATCCCCACTCCTATCTGACTCAGCTATCAAAAGACATTTCTCTCAGTGTGTTGTAACTGAATATGAACAACCACAGAGAGGTGCTGGGTTAGTTCAGCATGTGTTTGTGGCCAGGCTGGTCTCGAATCACAAGTGTGTAGCTGTATTTATGCAGCACAGGTATTAGGCAATATAAGTTCACTTTTCATGGTGTCCAAGACACCGTGGCAGAGCTCATCTGCCTTCCCAGGTCCATGTGTTTGTGTGCTCACCCATCAGGACGCACTCGTGTATTAAGTGTTACTGAACAATTAAGGGTGAGGGAGAGGCACTGGTCTCAGCTGGAAACTCTGAGTTGTTTAGCTAGATCTGGAGAACCTTCTGCTTTTAGATGTAAGTCAGTCACACTTTCAGTTCTCCTTATGAACGATGGATTTTAAGGTACCAGCATGCATACTGCAGAAGTCTTTACCTTTGTGAAAGACAATAGAGCAACAAACTTGTTATTGTTAGGGATCATTGAGCTTTACCTGAGATACAGGAGGTTTTTGGTTTACTTGCAGAATCCAAAGGGTTTTCTGGTTTTCTTCAGAACCAACTTCATTTAGGAAAGCCAAAGTCAGCTTTGATTATGCCAACTAAAAAGAAATGAACATCCCACAAACTGACTACTATCAACAGAATGTATTGTGATCCAACTGCATCCTTACGCAGCCTTGCACTGACAGATGATACTGTGATTTTCTCAGGCTTTCTGGAAGAATATTGCCTGAGAGTATAAGGAATATTAGCTGAGGGCTAAGAATGAAGAAATACAGTCTTAAATTTGCACTCACAACAAGGTGGAGAAGATAGCAATGGAAAATGTTGGAAGATTGTTACCAAATGAAAAATAAGGATATGTTCTTGCTGATAGTCTGGATAGTGACTAGAGAGATACATGTTAAATATACAATTTTAAGAAACTATATATCATTTTCGCAGGGGTTTAATTTTCCATAATAATACCAATAAAACAAAACAGAGCCCTTGGAAGGTGTGAACTCCTGCCTGGACTCAGAGCTAGGCAATGAATGATTATATGTATTTTCCCAGCTCTGCCTTAACCCAATGCACGTAAAGAGTGAGGGCAAGACCTGGAAAGACACTGCACAAGAAAAATGATTATTAGATAAAATGACAAAAATACATTCCATGAATGTTACTAACTACAGAGGGAAGATGAAACAAAAATATTATTTTGCCTGTGTGCAATGTTAACAAATTTTACTGTACAACACAGAACTTCTGGAAAACAAATAGTTTTGGTGAATAATGACCTCTTGTTCATCTGTTTGATTAAAAATGCTTTTTCCTCAGACTGATTATTTATTCTTTATTGCAGACAGGGGACAATTATGAGGAGCTGAGGTGAATTTTTTTCAAAAACAATTCAACTTTGGCCAGGAAATTGGTTTATAGAAAAGGCATCGTTTGGTCCATGTCAGAACAATATTCTGGTAATGCTTTCTTTTAAATCTTCAGTGTCCCCCTGCTTTGGGTAGGGAGGCTGACCTTCTTTGGGGATGTGACCTTCATTCACAACTATGCCATTACCTTCCTTACCAAAATGCCTTTCTTAATGGGGTTTGACAGAACTGTTTTGTGAAGATGTAAGCTTTTTGCATGCACCCCACCATCAACCAAACCAACAACAATCCTCTCCCTCCCCTGAAGAACGGATCTATGAAAAGGTCAGCCAGAACCTAATATGAAACTTCCTGATGCTATGGCAGGAGAGGACAAAATCTGCACTGGAGGGTTGGGGCAAAATGAAAAACTTGGGACAGGCTTTCAGGGTCTATGTAACTTATACCTCCAAGTGGAACAGTGAGTAAGCTGACTTGGTAGGTCAGATAAGGTTTAAAGTAATCTGATCCTGAACTATTCGCTCTTCTCCTTGGGCCTGTCATTCATTTTTCATTGCAGTCAGTGAAGCTGCAGAGATAAGAAATCTGGTTAAACTTAAACACAGATGCCAGATGTTTTTTTTTTGGGGGGGGGTATTGAATGCAAAGACTAAGATAAATAATTCTTTGGGGGCTGGGCACAAGTCTCTATGACTAATTCTTGTGGCTTAACTTTTGGCAAGAGTTCAGCACCTTGCTGTTCAGAGGAATAAGCTTGTTCCTGATTCTGCGCTGTGCCTTTCATTTTTCAGTCTGCTTTCTTACGTCCCAGTGTCAGAAGCATCACTCATGTCATGCAAGAAGAAAGACTGAGAGAGTCCTGAGCTCCCTTCGTGGAACAACGGTCTTTATCCCTTTATCAGAAAACCGAGAGATGTAATAATCTCTCTGATTTTTCAACTTCTGTTCTGGAAGGTAAGTTGTGCTGCTGCTGAACAGAAGGGAATGGAGATATTTCGGCTCTATAGAAGAATTTCTGAGCACAAGGCTGTATTTATTCATAACATTACAGGAATATTAGAAAAGGTATGCAGAGCCCTGAGGGTCACACATGCATTTGTGAAACAAAAATTTATGAATGGAGAGGCAACCAGAAATTGACAGTAAAGAATGACAGAAAGTGTAATTTAATCGAAATACAATATAAAATCTTATTTGAGTTAAATATGACTTACAGAGGGCATTATTAAAATGCTATTGATCACTCCATTAGGTGTTAAAATGAATAAAGACGATTGTTCCCAGTAACCAAGAACGTGGTGTTGAGTTGCATTTTATCAGCATATCCATATGTCACATTGAGAAGGGCTTTCAAGTGAATCTGCTACCAATCCCTCAGGGAGATTAGATACTTTCTTTCTGAGATACTGGAAACTGAGTGATCACTCATGTCTTCCTGGTTGTTAACCAAACATCAGAAATTAGGAAACCTCCCTACGTGCAGTCCTAGGAAGACTGGGTGCAAAAGGTTAGGTGTTATGCCTTTTAAAAAAAAAAAAAAAAAAAAAAAACCAAAAAACCTGATATGGAAACGTCAATCAAAATTATTTCGGGGGAGCAGGTTCATTAATGCAAAGTCTGGACAATTTTCTTTCTCAGTGTAGTCAAAATATCCTGTACTGAGGCTGTAGGTTCAGCACCAATGATAGCAGAGGTGTGAAGCAAAGCACATATAGGTGTAAGTATGTGATGACACATACTGCTGAAAACTTTTTTTCATGTACTTCTCTTTATTATTTTTTTTTTTCCTTTACTCAGTTCTTTGTTTCTGCTGTAAGCTTGTCAACTACTGGTCATCTTTAAAGGATGAATTTGGTCCCAACTTTCATTATTTCTTGGCAAATAGACTATGGCCGATGTCTGTGGAGTTACATGCCAGGCAGTGCCTCTGGTAACAGTAAAAGCCATCGCAGATTTGAGCTGCTGAAGCACTTCCAATAGCATTGAATCCCATTATCAGCTGTGGTATGAAGGCTAGGTCAAACTTCCACAATGTGGAGGATCCCACTGACAGCAATGATCTCTAAAAAACGGGTGGCAGTGGGAAGATTGCAACAAACTTATTATGCTAGGCATAACCTCTGCATATTCTTTAACTAGGGATTTACTAAGATAAAAGAGAAACCGTATGCAAAGCATGAAGAAAAAAGTCGTATTCACATTTGGTAGCAGTTGGGCAGAAGTCAGGCCATCCATCAGTAAATACCCACTAGATGTTTATAAGCCTGCCTAGAATTTTTAAGAATGCCATGCCTTACATAATAAACCAGGTCCACATTGGCATCCACAGGGTAATATTCCTTCAGACAGAATTATTGTTTGATTTCTTATTTGAAGTTTGACTCCTCCTTAGATCTATCAAAAGCTTCTCTTGCTTTTTTAATGCAAACAGCAGCAGTACATTTTTTAGGGTTTGCATGCTCTGTTAAAAAAATTCCAGCCTACCATTTCTTTTTGATCAACATTCTTATGAAAACAACATAATTGGCAATTCTAAAAGTTCACGGTATTTTAGAAGAGAACAAAAATGAGGACAGTCTTTTAAATGCTGAAAATGGCAACTTTAATTATAAAGTTATTTGTTTCTTCATATTTCAGGTTTGGGTGTTGTGGGTTTTTTTGTTTTTTTCCCATTTCAAAATATTGTAGATTTACACCAGCAGTGTATTAATAGCTTTGGTAAATACAAACATTATAGTCAGCTTTAACATACAATCAGCAGTAAACTTTGAATGCTCTGTATTCTCTATTCTTGTCATAGCAATACTGCAATTCAAATAGACTTTAATACAACGTATCAGATACTTTCCTTCATATACACAGCTTGAAACAACAGAAAAATGCTGAGAAGGCAACAGGTTATGCTGAAAGATCAGCACTTGCTTACAAATATTTTTACTTTCATTTAGTGTGTTTCTTTCTGACATAGGTGGGAATACAATTTTTTGCAAGAAAGATAAATACAGTCAGCAAAACCCTTGTCCCAATGAATTCAGTGGGATTTTATCCCAACCACAAGGGGAACAGTTGTGTAGAATAAGAATTCCTTATTTCTAGTCACTGACAATATTGCCATCTTGAACTAGAGAAGGACCTCTACTGCTACAAACATCTCATTTCTTTGTAATATGGTTGGAATTTTTACTCACCGTGTATGTTTTTCTTTGATATTGGTAGCTTCCTTTATTAACTACCTGAATTTCCAGACATCAGACGTGTGTTCATTGCTTGTTAAGGGGCTCTTTAGTTTTCTGTCTTATATGAACTGCTGCTGTGAAGCTTCCACATTTTCTAAACACACAAAGCCTTCTTATGTGAAGAACTGAGAGATTTTAGAAGATGCAATAAACAGCTCTTAATACATTTAATGTGAGTACTCTTTTGGTATGTATTTACCAGCATTTTGTGATTGGACTGACATACGCAAGGAATTCAAACACCTAATAATTCAAAGAAATTTGTTGTCAGCTGTTACCTTCAGCAAATACACTTTGATTTCTTCAAAGAGCAATATTTATTTTGCTTGATGAAAAACTGCTCTCCATCTCTATTGGCATCTAATTACCTTCTCCCCCTCTGTATCTTTTTAGTGATTTACGTCTGGACTCGGTGTTCCCTGCATTCTGCAAGGAATCCTTGCAGGTTGTAGCTAGTAGTGCTATTCTACTCCGTCTGTAGCACCTTGTCTGCATTCCTTGCTGAAAGGGAACAATCCTTTTTATTTTTATTTTCCTGGTGTTCCCCCAGTGATCCCTAGATTTGATTTAACAGAAAAATCTGTGTCAACTTTCTAAGGGATCCCACGGCATTATTTTTAATAGTTCCCCCAAAGTGATTTGGTCCTGTTGGTCTAAAAAGAAAAAAGAAATCGTATACAGTTATCTGGACTAGCGGCCGATCAAATACTCCTCAGGACTGCATTAATGTGCAACAGCACATCGGGCCTCAGGAAAACCTGGAATGATAGAGACCAAGCCTCAGAAAAAAATGTCTACCAGCTCCAGTAATGGGTAGCCAGGTAGATGTTTGGGACTGCCCCTTTTTGGACAGAAATTGCTCTGCTGAGCTGTAATGCTGACACTGGCAAGCAGGCATTTTTGTGCTGGGGAGGGCTGTATGGGTATCCTCCAAAAATTAGAAGAAATTGAGTCCCAGCTGTTAAGACAGAATGGTAGAAGGTTGAATCTGTGAAGCCTGTTTTCAAAGCCTGACAAGAAGAGATGGTTTAAAAGGAGATTTGTTTCCTTTTGCAAACAATGATTTTTTTTTTTTTCGGAGAGAATTTGAAAGCTCCATGGACCCACTCTTCAGGCTCATCGATGTAATCAGAAATATTACATTTAACCCTTGTCATTTCCATGTATCCTTAAAAGATATCTTGTGTTCCTACAAGATCAGATTTATCCTCTCTCTTCCGACTCCAGCGAATATTGGTCATTTGGATGTACAGCTTTCCTGGACATCACTGAAATGATTTAGGCTTCTCCACGTGGGCCAGGGGCTTTCTGTGCACAGTGGGATTCAAGGAGCTTTCACAGGCCATTAAGGCATCAGGACAACACGGAGTCTCCTGAGGGACTGTCATTCTGCTCCTTTGTTTGGCGAACACTAGAGATTGATAGCGATAAATTTAATTAACTAGAGAGAGTGCAGTAATATTTTTAGACTTCTTTTCTGTGAAAACATGGCATGTGGGGATCGCTCTGTAAATCAGTCTCAGGACAGGTTGGGCAGGTCTGATCAAATTTGACACAGGATTGGAAGTCAAAAGCTAAAACATTTGAAAATTGGTTCTTGGCAGGCAGAGAGTATTTTTACTGATAATAATAAATAGATAAATTCATAAAGCAAATGGCCATCCCTTCACCATAGGGAAGGCAGTGGGGATCCAGCTGGGAGCCTGGGGGACTACAGACATGAATGGGAGTCATGAGTGGGGAGATGGAGCACCAGAGAGCTGCAGAACGACAGACCACAGCAGTGGAGGGACCTGGGATAAAAGTATGAGGGGGAAAAACAAACCCCGTCACTGTCTATTCAGGAAGCAAATTGTAAAAATAATTTCATCATGGGTGATGACAGGCTATGGCTGCCAACCGAGACCTCTCAGCATCGCACCCAATGGTTGTTTTAGCACAGCATGTTGCTTGCAGAAGGATGTTTTGATAATTAGCCCTAAAAGTTATAGGAAGTTTGTAACACACTTTTTACAGCTAAATTGAATTACTCAAGACACTACAGTTATTGTATGAATAACAAATCAGAGAATCAGGCCGTTAGAGCCTGCCACTCATCAGATGTCGTGAGCTTTCTTCATTACAAAGCAAAATTTGTCCTGAAAAAAAAAAACAAAAAGAAAATCTCCACAAACCATCGCTTCTCTCTGATCAGCATGCTTGAGTAATTTTTAAACACACAAGATGAATAGGGAAAATGGGATAAAGAGATTTGATTAAGCTACTAAGAAGGAATATAGTCACAGACCAGCAGGTGCATGAAGTTCAGAGCTAGGGGAAGCAATGACACTAGGTCTGATGTTGACTGAACTGGTAAGAATTAGCTGGGCTCCGCTGAACTCATGCCATACCACCAGAAAATCTGGCCTCTGTAGTTCCAGCGTGGACAGTTAGTCTGTCTCAGTCCACCTCAGAATTAAGAGACTCATACACACCCCAGAAGATATACTAATTCAGGTTCTCTTGTGTATCAGGTATGAGACAGTTGTCTAATTATAATCAGCAGGTTGAAGTTGCAAAAACCAGATTTTCATGACCGGGGAGGGAGACAGAAATGTATTCCCCGTGTCCCTCGCACTTTCCTCTGAAGTCAATTTTCTTTAACGGTCAAACTTGCATTTTTGGTTCTGAGCATATGAAGGGGGACAAGCCTGGTAGTCCTCTAAAGGTCCTCCTAGCATTCAAGGAAAGTTCTTTTGTGTTCCCAGGCTTTGCGTGGGAGATACAGCAGAGCTCAAGTCACCCCATTTACCCTCTCCTTAGAGGAAATATTTACATTTTTATTGAACTGGGAGGTTAGGGGTCTTCAGTTTTACAAACTCAGTATTACAGCTAAGATTAGTGAATTTTTCCAACACTTGTCTGAGAAAAATAAAACAGGTTCCTTTTGCAAAAGTAGTAAAAAGATTAAAATAGTAGTGTATCTTAGAAGGAAACAGTGAGGTGCAAACATTTGAGCTCTGGTAGTGCTGGGTTTTGTGCATTTTATACTGCAATAGCAACAGAATACAATGTCTTTGTGCATTGATATGTTACAAAAAATATCTTAAGCATTTAGTAAATTTGGCACAATTTTGATATTCTTTGGTTAAAATGCAAACATGCAGTGATTTAAGATTCTAAACCAAAGCTATCAGGATTTTAAGAATAATCCAGCGCCCACCTCCTTCAGTTACTGAGAGAAGACTGAGACTGTGATTGAAAAGACAAAAATACCATGTTTCTACACTTAGGTCCTCAGGGTCTTTTCTTTTTCAGATCTGTCTTCTCTTACAGCACTTTTGTGGCCAATATCAATAATGAATTCTGGAGTTCAGGAGCTTTCCAAGCTTTAGCAGCAAGAAGTGAGCACAAGTGACCAGCCACAATGTCTTGAAAGCACAGTCGTAGATGACTTTAGATATATATCTTTACACACACACATACATAGATGAAAACACAGGAAAAAACATATTGAGTCAAGCAGATCTCATCAGTGTCTTGTTTGTTATTGTGTTTTTCTCCCCCTCTATTTTCAGTAGTCCAGGGCACCATCACAGCTGCAGATGAGCAGGTGCAGAGAACAATTATCCTATTTCCGGAGCTAATTGTGGGTTTCAATTAGGAAACCAACTTACTGGGGTAAAGAAACTCATCACCGTTGATTCTTAGGCGAGGAAGAAGATTGTTTCATGCTACTCACCATGACTAATCTATTTATTTATTTATAATAAAGCATTGATGGTCGGTGTAACTCTCTTACCTAGCACCATGTAAGTGCTATAGAGAGGGAGACACCAATACAAGCCCGTGGGGTGTGGATGAACAAGCTTCTTCATACTGGCAGTCTTATAATTGCATTTTATTGTATTGTACTTATCAGTATCTGCACCTGAACTGAATTCCTCTCCCTGCAAAAATCCAAAATTCTGCCGGTGGGCATTCAAGAGAATTTTCCAATGCAAAATAAATAAATAAATACTCAGGCAAAAAAAAATCTTACTTGAAAAAAATCTAGCTGAGTCCACTGTTTCAAAAGGCCTGTTCAAACCAAGATGCTTTAGTTTTAAAATCTATTTGTATGCATGCATGCAGGGAACCTACCAACTAATTGTAATCACATTTGTAAGTCTATTGTCTATTATATACTACATTGTAAAGTCCAACAATTTGCAGTTCTCAAGTTGACATGCAGAGCAAGTTAGAAATAAATCTTCATTTCACATTTTCCACGTTTTCCAATGGTTTTATTTCTTTGAAGTGTCTTTGACTTTTATATATATAAAATTCAAAAAATTTTAAAAAATCCCAATCTAAATCCCCGAACAACCAAAACAAACTCCCCTGTGCCAATAAAACAGCACATTTAAGGGGAAGGGGTAGATATCTGGGCTACAGAGCTATTTTTGTTACAGCTACGTCAGCTTTATCTAGTTTAATATTTGTTCTGTGACCATTTGAGATTCAATTTCAGGTAGATCTGTATCATATCAGCATAGGATGCATCATTAACTCTAAGAGGATGTTTTCCGTCGGCATCTGCTATTTTCACCAAATGTCAAGGCTTGACATTTGCTATCTTTATCTGGTTTTGGTGTATCACTCATACAGAGATTTTGTTTCGTCTTATCTGATATTGATTTCAACTGTGACCAGCTGTGTTGCTAATAAAATCAACAGGCAAGTATCTGCCATTTAGTTCTTCACCAGTAGAGGGAAAGAAACAACCCAGTGACAACAAAAGTAAAGAAATACTTTTCAATCAATCAGGATGCTTGCCTGTGTCCTCATATTATCCATCCCTTAGCACTTCTGTTGATGTAGCGTTTCTGATTGATTCCCTCGGGGAAGCCTCCACGGAAATCTCTGCCTTTCAAATGAAATATTCCTTTTTGCTCTCATCCACCGCTTCCTGGAGAGCGGGGTCATTTTTCAAAGCAGCATCTGCACTTTCGGCAAACTCAGTTCCTTTTGCCTCGTTGGTGTGGTAGGTGCCCTTATGCCTATACATGTACCGGACCATCACCACCAGCAGGCAAATGAGGACAAATACCACTGCAGCAATCACACCTAGAGGAAAGAGACCAGTTAAATGTATTGTCAGTAAAAAAAAAAAGCAATCAGTATCCTACAGCCAGACATCACAACTTGATTTACTTAATATCATCATAAGATGTTTGCGTGTTGCAGTGGCCAGAATAAGAACAGAGTCTGACACTGAAAAAAAAAAAAAAAAAGATGGAGTATAGGTACTGCAGGAATGCAGGTCAAAAAGTCTCACTAGCTTTCTTTCGAATCAATGGTTTGATTTGGCTGAACTCATTGGAGCTAAAAGTTCATTACAAAATGAGGAGAAATTAGAGAACATAAAGGAAAACAAATATATTTCTTTCAAACTTCTAGTAACATATACCCAGGGGAGTTCGGAGGCAACCTGGCCCTGCCTCTGTAAGTGCACTCAATTTCAGGAGCTGAGGGCACCGAATATTTCTTAGGAGACATTCCACAAACAGCAGGATCCACGCAACTGCAGTACTGCTCTGGATTTGCAAGCTGCCATTTCATGCTGTGTTCTAATTAAGAAAGCCTGGCTGCAATGAATGTGGAAGTAACACCTGGGAAGAGGAAGGAGTTCTGAGTAGATTTTTCATGTCTCCTGGACTAAGGATAGCATTTTATTGACTGGACAAAAATTTTGGTAGGTAATCCAAATATGCATGGGACTAAATGCTGAATGGAAGCACTCCCAGTGAAGGAAAGTAAATAATCCAAGTTCCAGGGGTGGTTATGAAGAGAACAGTTGTGGTTCCTTGCTTCCTAGAGCCCTTTCCTTTTTTTCCTTTTCTCCCATGAAAAGTATAGTTCCATACAAGAGAGAAACCTCTGAGAAGTCCATTGTTAAAATTGACAAGCTGTATCCCCTTTCCTCCAGATGATATTGTTAAGTTAAGATTCCTTAAAAAAAAATGAAATATTTTCAAGTTTATTTAACTTGGGTGATTTTTTTAACACTTTTTGGATACAACTGAGATATGTTTATAAACTCTTTATCTGTGATTCTGTACAAGTAGATGATACTGATCTGATTCTCTATTCACGTGACTCCAGGGGTACACCACACGTTAAAGAAGCACACAATAAAAAGCACCAGAAGATGACATTCCTAGGAAAATCCCTTATGTGGGGTGTGAAGCTGCCGTGAGGATGCAGTAAGTAGGAATTAATCTGACTCATTGTAGGCATCTATAGTTCACAGAATGACAGAATGGGGGGTGTGTGAGTGATTCCACTTCTAGAACTGAATTCCTGTATTTGCTCCCTGGAAATGCCTACTGTTCTGCAGACACCATGACAGTATGCAGACAGGATCTCTCTTCTGTCCCCTGTGTTCAAGAGCTGTGGGTATCTCCAAAGCTTTAGATCTATCAGCATCAGTAACCCAAGTGGAGATACCCTATTGGCACGAAAACGGGGGAAAAGACAGAACATTAGCAGGGTAAATAAAAATGGTAATTCTCTCTTAAAAAATATGCCTGCAATGTTATCCCACAGATTTTATGGTGCCTGGTTCTGGAAAGTGAAGTTACCACTAGCAGAAATGAAATTGCTTATACAAAGAACTTTAGGTTTACAATAATATCATAGTTGCAGTAGGGGCTTCATCAATTTTTAGGACCTCACTGGCACATCCCTTGACACAAGAGGCTTTAATAGGCTTTGGATGTAGCACAATATTAATAAGCCTAAGGGACTAAGTACAAATCAATTTACCTGCTACTTGTTCATAGAAAGCTGAAATTAAAGTTACAGGAGATGGGACCTGAGGGAAATATAGTAGAACCTCACCAATTTGCACTAATGATTGGTATACCCCCTTGTGAATGACTGAAATCAGTGCGTTAGCATGGAAATCAGCAAACACAATAAAAATAAAAAGGCAGGTTCTCTCTGTGAACGTAGCTTTGCTCATTCATTCTGACACCTGTATTTAGTTTAAATGCATGAGAAAGCTTTAATGGAACACCAGGAAATGCACCGCAGTATCTTCTGTAAAAATAAAGGGTGTGCTGGTATGAGCTGGCATGGCTCAAATCAAAGGTCCTACACCAGGTTTATATTAAATTACAACCTTGGCCCCGTGGATAACAAAGAATTAGAGGTTGACTTTGCTGCTGGACTCTTAGTTATTTTGTCTTAAAATGACGAAACGGATGGGGGTGGTACTGCTCACTATACGGTTTCTGCTCATTATCTCATCTCGTTATCTTGCCAATAGCTCCTCTGGGAGCAGATTTCCCACTGGCCTAATTAACTCTAATTGTGCCGCTCCTGTTGTCTTGTCAGCAAAGCATGGGTTTGGCAAAATGCAAGACATCGACCAACCTGCTATTTTAATTCTAATCGTGCCGCTTAATACGGTCTGCTACTCACCTCCAATAACAGCCACATCTGCTCCAGCTGTGGGGCTCTCGATGTCTCCATCTATAAATAGATTAGAACATACAAAATTTAATTAAAGAAAAAAGGAATCGGATCACATGGAACAGCAGTGACTGTACTGGCGGTGCCGCGTTATTTTAACCTCTGAAACTCAGAATTTAAACAAGATCTCTCATTAGCAAAAGACATTTACAAAACATCTCATTAGAATTAGCTGTACTGTAACGGTTTTCTGTCACCATAACACTGGGAAATAAATAGCTAGCACATTATGCAAACTATCATGGCCCTCGGGGAAACACCTACTGTTTATTATGAGCACTTACCTGTAACATCCTCCAGTGAATGATTAAATTAAGAGCGTTCAGGTACTGTGATTACTCTCAGAAAGGCAGTTTTGGGGAAAAAATGTTGGTGCCTATTTATTTTCCCATTTATGGCTCTTCAGAGTATGGTCTGTATGGTCTGGATCTTGATTTGATATAAATTAATCCGGCTCTATTGATTTCAATTAGTATTTATTTATCTGCAATATTCTGCTTTTAACCTCAGCATTTGTTTTCTTTTAAACCTGCATTTGGAATCAAAGCAAGCCTGTTATGTGTGGGGTATAAATGCAGTTGTCACTCATAGTAAGCCCGAATTAGGTGCTAATAAATCAAATTATATATTTTATTGGATTATAATTTATTAAAAAAAAAAGATAACTTTGCTATTTAAATGCAAAAGAGAAGTACCTGACCATGTTGTTTTAAGAAGAAATTGGTCTGAAAAGTTGCAAGCTGCTGAAGGAGCAGCTAGGATTTGAATTACATTCAGATCTTAATTACAGCATTTACTAAAAATGTCAAAACCAAACGATAAAGATCCTAAAAACCAATGAGGATTTTTCTCTCTTTATCTGATATAAACTTTAAGTGAAAGTAAATTCACATAGACAGGCATTTCTTCACTAGTTTCTCTGTAGCTGGTCAGGGTATAATTTTGATCTTGTTTCCTGCTCATTTCACGCTATTGGTATCAGCCCACTCGGTCCTGAATTATGTAGATGTCTCAGAGGGTGATGAACTCCTGGAGTTGTTCCAAGCTAGATTTATGTTAGGACACTCCTTTCTTTGTTTATTATTGTACTATTTATACAATTTTAAATTATATTGGTTTCCAAATAGCAAGTAGCTTTATGTGATGTCTTTTTTTAATTTCCCTTTGGTAAATATAGTGGATAGAAAAGTTCTCTGGAAAAGGTAAATATAGTAATTCCAAATCCTTCTATAAATTCAACAGTGGCATTATGGCTGATATCTGGACCTCCTCTTGCTAAATCTGTGATAGACAATGCAAGGATAAGACACTATCAGCAGCTTTCTCCTTACTCATGTCTGGTCTCCTATATCAAATTGCAATAAACAGAGGAGAACTGAGATTTAAAGGATTCTTGTCTTTCCAAACATGGGAGACACTTTTTATGGAAAGTAGGAGTCTTTTCCTCTTGCCCAGAGATCCTTCCCACATTTTCTTCCAGCTACACACCGATGGAAAGATTGAGCAAGCCTTGTATAATTTAAAACCTCTAATTATGTCTACGTCCATTCAAAACCCGTGTGCCTCAGAAGAGATTAATTGCTTCGAGGTGAAACTGTTCCGTATTTCTTTATAGTCCAAATACATGCTGCATGCCAAAAACACAGGCTCCTCTACAGCAATCACATACTTCAAGGTGTGAATTCTAAAGTGTTTCCCTAGCCACACAGCTTGCTTCCAAACATTAATTCCAGATCAAATCATTATCCATTTAATTATAAAAAGGTATGTGAGTAACTCTCTGCTTCTTTTCTGCTGTTCCCAGGTGCCTCTCAGATTCAGATAACAAGCAGGTGCCTTATCTCCAGTACTTGCCACCAAAGTGCTTTTTGATAATGGATTACAGTATCCTCACGATGCATAAAAGTTTTCATTTCCATACTGCACTTTCTAAGTTTTCAGAAGAATACTGGACCCATCTTGAGCTAACACGTAGTCAGCACAGATCTGTTCATCTGAAGACGCTGTGCTGTTCAGCAACCTGCTAACAGCATGGTGTGGCTTCACTCATCACAGTTCCCATTTTGCTGCAAGCATGAGAGTCTGACTTTTTTGTGGGTCGACTTTTCGCCACAGAATGTGCTTCCTGTCCTCCCAGCTGGCCTTTTGCTGCACCATCCAGAGTGCCAGGACACTGCAGACACCACCAATGACAAGAAGCTTCCAGGGTTTGCTCCCTAGATAATTTTTAGAGCAAGGATGATGGACCAGAGAGAGGGACGCTCAGTGCCTGTGCCACAGTCCCTGAAGTTTCACGATGTCCAAAAATAGCTCTGTGATTCATGGCAATATCACAATATTACTAGGCAGGGAAGAAGGTATCCGTGTCATTGAAGACTCAAGCAGTATCATCCTCCATGAAACATGACTGAGGGAAATGCAAGGCACGTAATCGTGAAACGCGGCCACCTTCCCAGAGCAGGGCTGAGACAACAGCCGCATGGGACAACATCCACTTGGGAACTTGGCAATCCATGCTTGGCCAGGAACCTCAGCATTTGCTCTTTAACTCCAGCTCAGTCCACATGAGAAGTACACTGCACTGCTGTGGGACTGGATCTTCACTTTCTGAGGCAGAAAATATATCCAATATACTGGAGGAATTGTTAGCTGAGCAATGGCTGCACACTTTGCCTTTCTTCTACCTTCTTTATTCTGCTCTTCTTCGCGTGCAGAGGACACAGAGGTTCTGTGTTTCAGTAACTGCTGTTGCACCTGTTTTGGATATTTTCCTTTGTTTCAAGGACATATTTTGTGTTATCTGCTGCTAAATTGTCCTTGCAGAATTTCCTCTTACTGCTACATTGGCCCTTGTCCAGAGCTACAATCTGGTCCCAGAAGTGTTTAGACAGTGTTGTCAGTTGGTGCCATTGGTTACCATGACATGCAGAAATCAAAAGATTGTGTGAAAACTTGTTTTGCGTAAAATCTCTGGCCATCAGAATGAGTTGGCTAAATCAAGAACAGAACACACAAATCAAATTGCCTGTTGTTGGAAAGTATGTTTCTTAAAGCCAGAATGAAGGGAAAGAAATGCCTTTGTGTCGTGACCAGTTCCAGTTCTGCCCATAAACCTACAGATAAGGAATTTTGCAACAGAACAACAATTGCTACCTGTCTCATTCCCATCAACCAAATCCTCCTGAGAGGGCAACATCCTCTGAAAGCCGTAGGAATATTCCTGACTTAAATACTGCAGCAGATCTCTGGCTTCACGCTTCAAAGGTGAAAAGCCAGTACAACTAACTTTTACGTTATGTAGCCAGGGGTGAGGTTTTCCTGCTAAATTTGTTGCTAAATTTGTTCAACCATCCCCACCAGCTGTGATTTTCCAATAAAACTGGAGTTTTTGATAGCTTTTTTCTACTTTAAACAGATCCCATTCCATTTTGGCTGAGGAGCACTTCTTTGAAGGAGGCAGGTCCAGGCGTCAAAATGTTTGTTTGAGGTTCAGCACTCTCCTTGTTTTGCTATACGCTTCTCCTGGAAGTTGTAATGGTTTCTTTTCTTCTTTAAATTACAAATCTGAGCCATTAAAAATCATAAGTCGCTTCCTGCTCAAAATTTATGACGCTGGCTTTAAAACAATTTAAAGCTTCCTTTTTTTTCCCTTTCTTTCATACCTGAGCTCCATTCAGGTCTCATTTTCTGGCCCTTTTTCACAACACTGAAGACCAGATGTTTTTTGTAGATGAAAACTGAGGTTTGGCATGATATTGTGCCACCAAAAACCCGGTCTTTAAGGAAAACACTCAGTGTTATGAGAATCCTGGTAAAGATGCAAGAGTTCTCAGTGAGGTACTTTAGAAGTGTAACTATTTTAAGTCATCAAAACTGACAAACCATTCAACTTACACAGTGATTGGAAGGAGGGGTGTATTTGTTCCCAAAACATTCTCCCATCCAGCATAGAAAGCACAGGTTTTAGAGCCTGCTACTTGCACAAAACAATACCTTAATGTGCTTCGGTGCCTACTGTCAGTGACACGTGGGATAAACTTGCAGAGAGCATCAAGCTTTCTAATTTTTCAGGCATCTTTTTTGCCTGCTAAAGGAGTTTCCAGGAAAAAAACATCTGGTTCTTGCACCCTTAGTACTTTTGCAGTCAGCACTGCAGTTTAGCAATTTAAGTACCTACGTGTTTGTTTGTTATGGATGTACACAACAAAAAGGCATGACAGGAAAACTACCGGCAAAGGGATCCCCATTTGGCACACCTGATACAAACGCATGGGCATCATCCTACGGGATAGATCTAATTTACTGGCATGAAATACCAAATGCCTGCTGTGTCATCCACAGAGCAATCTGATGGGATAACATAGACCTTACCCCAAACTTCTCAGTGTCTCTCTCATTTCCTCAGACAAAGCTGCAAACGAAAGCTGGACAAAGGTGCTGAACATAGAAAGAAAAGCCTGAGATTAGGGCTCATGTTGTCACGATTTCCTTGCAGGTGTGGGTGATGCTGCTGTTTTGGAGTGGGTGAGTCAAGCTGATTGAGTCCATGGATATCTATGTGAGATAAGCAGCTTTTACAACACAGTTTTCAAAGCCACTCAACGCCAGCCAGGCAGCGCTGCTCCTGCTCCTGCCTTCCAGGATTTTCCTACCTACAACCTTGTGTTTTCAGTTCTTAGCAACCTAAGCCATCCCTTATCACGATGCTCCCTTGCTGCCTGCTTGTGGTTACAACCTCAGACAAAGCTCTGGCTGCTAAATTACACTCAAGTAGGTCTGTAAGTGCTTTCTTGGACATGTCTCTTGATGTGCCTGTTCATTGCAGAAGAAGTGCTTGAAATTCTTTCAATCCTTGTGAATGAAGAGCCGAGCTCCTTAGGGCAGCCATTTCCTTCTTGGCGCTTTCCAAGGTGTGCCTTCCTCCGTGTGTTCCTAGGAAACCCACCACAGGATTTCATCTTTAACCAGCTTCACCCAAACACCTTCTGAAAAACACTGCTGCTGGTGGGACTTTGCCAGGTGAGGACATGGAGGCATACCCATGGATGTACTCTGAAGAACCACCCCAAATACTGATCGTGTTGTTGCAGGAAGCGTAAGCGGTCTGCAGGCTGAGATGTGCCTTTAGAGTTCAACTACTAAATGTTTGATCATTTCATCTTAAATATTAGTACTATCTGTCAGTGCACCCCCAGGAAACATAGGAGATGTTCAAGCTGAGTAACGTCCAGTTCATGATTCAGGCCAGATATAAATGTAATTCAGAGAAGGATTTTGCTTCTGTATTGAGTGTTCTTTCATATATTCATATATTTAAAAAAGAGCTTTAAGTATAATGGAAGAAAAATGAAACAAAGTTCACTCAGTAATACCAGGTCTAGTAAATTATTGTCTATTTTTTGGTTTGTATCAATTGACCTAACACAACATACCATATTGATTTTGCCTTACTTTAAAAAAAAGTTGTAATTTTAAAGGAAGATTGCCTTTTTATCTAAAGAATTTAGGTGGAGTTTCAAAACCAGTCATCACTGATCTTATTGCTTCCACTGAAGGTGATAGTTAAGTTATTTGATTTGGTTCGGTAAGACATTATAAACTTCTGAAAGGATTGAGAAATCTACAAAGTCCACTAGGAAGCTTTTGCAATTGTTAAAATACTTTGCTATAATGTTTGCAATTTTTATTTTTTTTTTAAATATTATGTATATAAAATTTATTTCTTGTAACTATTCCTTTCCCAGGGGTATTTTTTGTTCTTTGTACGCTCTTCTGCAGTCACCATTCCTCTTGACTGCAAAAGCAGTTCTTAGTATGTCCCTACTGTCATCACTGATGCAAGGCTTTTCTTACTATGTATTTAGTAGAAAAGAGCTGGTGAAATCTTAACGCCTCCATTGTTTATGCAACTGTTGTATGTCCTCCTTGCCCTTTGGTTTATGTTTGTGCCTTGCCAACACATTGCATTCATGAGAAAATC
The DNA here is from genome assembly GCA_025769975.1 of Gallinago jamesoni. Taxonomy (NCBI): domain Eukaryota; kingdom Metazoa; phylum Chordata; class Aves; order Charadriiformes; family Scolopacidae; genus Gallinago; species Gallinago jamesoni. Next base: position 15,604,911 of record JAOQGH010000077.1, on the reverse strand, counting down.
ATTAATCTATTAACCTTAGCGTACCGATTTAATTTACAAGCTATAGTTAGAACTGGTTCACTGCAGCTGCACGTGTAAAAACAAGTTGAACCAACTTCTGAAAACTTCACGTTAAAAACACGTTAATTGCTCAAGCTGCTCTCTGGCCTGTGTTACAATATCAGATGCATCACACTGAGGCCTTTCTGGATTTAAAAAAAAAAAAAAAAAAGTCATTATCTATTTTAATATTTGCCAGGAAGTGTGCAGTGCCCTGCCAGAGCTGGCATCTCTTATCCCAAAGGGTCATCAGCATAAACCCATCATTCTGACACATTCTGCTGAAAAAGCCATCACCGTCTCCCATTAGATAATGAAACACATCAAGGCTGTTCTTTCAAAATTAAGGAGCAGTTTTTCATCTGTCAATCTGGACAAGAGACAGAATAATTTGGCTTCCATTTATACACTAAGTTATTATAAGGCTGATAATGGTGTCATACAACAACCACCACATGATCTTTCGGGTAAGTAAATGGACTGTGCTCCAAACGTAAGGTAAATCATGCAGATTAAACATATCTACAAAATTAAAATGCATTGGGCCCAATCTTCTTGGTATCCTAGCTAGCAAGTACTTTGTCATTAATTCTGAGAAGATAAAATTCAGTCTCATTCAATTAAAATCAAGGTCTGTTCAAGACTTTTCACACTTTGTCATAAAGTAAGGATAAAAGAGCATTATCAAATTAGTTTAATTAGATGAGGATTGCTACATAATTTCAGCAGTTCACATCTTTTTCTGGTATACAGTGTAAGCAAAATATTTTTGTATCATTACAGAATGCTATAAAGTAAATAAGAGAAAATATGTTTTCCAATGTTTGAAGGGACTAACAGTTTCACTCGTGGTTTCTCCTTCTTTTGGGAAGTTGAATTGCACTTGGGTCTAGGTAAAATCAGAGATGGAGAGATACACTAAAAGTCAGCTTGTCAAAAAAATAATCATATGATATTTCTTAATGATAAGAGGGAGAAGGAGAACATGTTCCTGAAATTTGGGAAATTATTTAGGAGAAAAATAATAAGGATATTTTAAAACTGAATGTATTCTGTATTTTGAAATAGAAAATTTAAGTAATAAATTAAAAAAAAAAGAAGAAAATGGTGTTTTAAAGGATTATATAATCTAAACAAAATAGAGATTTTTAAAGTTAAACTTTTCTGCTTATCTACAAAAAGAATTGAAAAAACCCCAAACTCCCTTTTCAGTTCAAATCCCATACTCCCTTTTCAAATTTTATTTGCACTTACTAGACACCTACGTTAAAGTACTTCAGCTCCTTAGCTCAGGTTGGCTTAATACCACCCATTCTAATGGCAATTAAGCCAAGCACATCCAGTAAGAGCATTAAAATGGCAATGCCCCCTTAGAAGTTCTATAAAAGTTACAACCTTAAAGCTCCCACCCAGCACCGCACTTGAGAGAGAGTTTACTGCTATTCTGTCCCGTGTATTCTCACTAATGTATAGATGCAGTGAAGAACTGACAGAGAAATTCAGATGGATCTGTCTACTCCTTATAGTATCAGGAAGGACAAGAATGTTTCAGGGTTGATAGAAGAAATCCAGAGCAGAGTAGAAATTAGAGAAAAGAGCTGCCTCCACCAGCACTGGAGCTCCTTAGCAAATGGGCAATGTAGCTCACAAGAGGATGCTGTAGAAATCTTGTCTTTAGAGATGGGATGTGGGAGGCCACCAACATCCACCCAGTGGTGGTCTTGCTTCTGTCTGTTCTCACATCAAGTTTCTCAATATAGTGACCAGGTCTTGCTGTGCTTCTATGGGGTTGCTTGATGTCTGAAGAGCAAACGTTGCCTTTTTATCACCGAAAGGGTGCATGAAGTGTGTGGACCTGGAAGAGGATCTAATCTTTTTCAAAAAATGCTGCATGTGGCAACCTGCAAGTTGGGCCTTGTTTTGTCTGGCCCATGTTTATAGTCGTTTCACCGCAAAAAGTTCCTCCCTTTTCCATGGAGATATGTTAATGAAACTAGGACATCATTTACATTTTTCCTCCAGAACCATCAAAGTCAGCTCACGCTCCAAATGTACACATCTTGCTGAGAAAGATAAATTGGCCTGGTATTGCTTCATTAAAGAAGGTGTGACGAATGGGTTATGAATCAATCCATAATGTACACACCACGATCAGGACGTTTTCCTGCCTGTGTCCCTTCTCCTCCCATCTCCCCCCTCTTCCTTGGAACAGTGTACTCCTCTTGGGGGCTTTTGAATTGGGAAGGTTTTGAAAGAAACACTAAATATCCAGCAAATCTGCCAAATAATTTCTGCCTGTCTTTCCTCTAACGTCAACAATTTCAAGCCCTAGTCATTTTTGCTGAATCAAAATGGGAACAAAGCACCCCTTGGCTCATTCACTGAGATCAAAGCAGAATGGAAAGGACTCACTGGCTTAATTGATTAATCATTGCAAATGTTGCAAATGATCATAGGTAATCAAAGGCGCTGACTATGGATACAGCGAAAGCTCATCTGACAACCTGTAAAAGAAACTTAACTCATAATTCTTTAAAAATAGTGCACGCCTTGCTGACCCTTTAAACGTTGTATTTTGGAAAGATAGGCATAAAAATTTGAGCCAGAATATTTCAGTGGAAAGCCAGAGGCCAAGAGGTCTTGGAGGACAGGAGAATTTCTTCCCAGTCCCTTGTGTAAATGGTTACAGGGTGTAGTAAGACAATTTAACTGCTAATCTGCTTGTAATAATTTACCAAGCCATGCTTTTAATTTGTACCTAACAGGTCGACCAGCCTCAGTCCTGACTCGCAGGCACTTTGTGCTGTCAGAGGATAAGGTGATCTCTGTGTCTCTTAACATTGCTGTGCTTGATTTTGTGACCTTAATACCTTCTTGAGATTAGCTTTTAGTTTATATTTGAAACACACACTTTTTATGGAAGTGAAACTATTCAAGACAAACATTAGTTAAAATTAGTTCCCCTGTCTAAGACAGACTGAACTGTTTGTTAGCATTTGAAATATTTCCATCGAATAAATTCGGCAGCATTTTTTGGTGCTGATTTTCTCTGTTCCTGCTGTGTGCCTGTCCTTGAAACCTTCACAAGTTTTGACTTCATTATTCAACTGTTTAGCTGTTTTTAGAGGAAGAGCAGGCAAAGATAAGCACTTTGCCTCGACTTTCCTGAAAAAATCTAGGCTGGAGAGAAAAGGAAGACTAAACTAGTCCAGCAATGAAGGCAGGAAAGGGAGCGAGGACCTGGCAATATGAAGTTCTGTTTGGCAGCAGCTGGTTCTCCGGTCACCAGGTGCTCTCCAGTCATCCAGGTTCAGAGGAGCTACAGCAAGGTGCTTCACCCCCCATGGGGAGCTGCTGCAGGAGGGAGCCAGTGTATGCTGGGGGTTGGGTTTAGAGGGCAGAGACATAAATCCAAAAGCAAGAATGTTTCACTGGTCAGAAAACTTGTTTTAATGAGCACTGACATGCGAGGAGGGAAACATAGCCATTATTCTAGTAAGGCTGATAAACGTCTATTTCTTGATTTGAGATGAAAAAGCTTGACCTTGTGCTTAAATTACAGGGGATGTGATCAAATTACAGGTGATGTCACCTAGAAATCATCTGGAACCTGGCAAAAGCCTGCAGTTATGCAAAAAGATATTATTCTGACAATTCAAAGAACACAGTGCCAAGCTACTATCCTTAGAAAAGTGGAGTAATTTTCCCAACATGGGCACGTCTCTTCCTTTATGTCTCATTCCCACCACCAGTATTTTGTAGCAAAGCAGTCCAACAGGCGACAATTCTCAGAAACAGAAGCTCTCTGTGCTCCGTCCCAGAGCTTATTTGATGTGAATTACATCCAGCTCCATCCAGCTCACACATCAGTGTTTGCCTAAGGCACTGTCTCCTAAGCATTGCAAGTGGAAATGTTAGAATGTTTAGCATATGCTCTTCAGGGACAACGAGATCTCTCCTGGAGCACTGATGAGGTTAATATTATTAATGGAGATATCTGTAGTAGAAACTATCTTCCAAATGCTTTGAATATTGAGCGTATTAAACAAAGAAAATAAAACATATTGGAACACCTTAGAAACTTGCAAGGCAAATAGTAGCTCAGGGCAACAATATTTCTCATTTTCCAAGGATTCTGCAATGAGTATGCAGATTTCTTTTGCATATCTGCTCCATTTAAAAAGACAAAGCCCATTTTATTATCTGAAAAGCCTTTACATACCAGTCCAAAGTCTCTGAATTGAGTTGTGCAATTTTAGAAAAATGCCTTTACCATCTATCATTCATCTGAGCAATTCTAGACAGATTGTGCAATAATTGTTAAAAAGAGGGGGAAAAAAAGAAAAAATTCTTGCTCGTCTATTATTTTTGGACAGTTGTCTGGCATTATTTGACAAATAGCATACTGAACACATTAACAGAGCTGAGCATGAAAAAAACTACACTGAAGCCATATACTGAATGTTTTTTTCAGCACAGGACTTGTTGTAAGATTCACTAACAACTAATTACTAATGTTCCTCTCTCCTAATAAAACTTGAACGATGGAGGTGAAGAACTAACAACCACCCTGGCAAGTTGTTTGACTAATGGAAAGGAGTTTATGTGACCTAAACTGTTTCCACAGGTCCTGCAGAGGACATTAGTTTGCAGTTGAACTAGATGATTGTTGTAGGTCCCTTCCACCTGGAACTATTCTATTCTATTCTACTCCATTCTATTCTGTTCCATCCTGTTCTACTCTGACATGCCTTCTTGCAAAGAGATCCACTCAGCTCCAGCAGAGGTGTGATGAATCCTAGAGGATAGGGTGAGAATTCCTCTTCCCATCAACCAAGTGGCAAGCCTAGATGACTAGCTTAGATTAGAAGCCTAGTTTTCTGGAGTCTATAATTAGGGAAAACAAATCCCAGCCATTACTGTTAGCATTGCTTAACTAGCTCTTTCAAAGCCTGTGCTGAGGGTTTAGCCTTTCCATAAGGCAGTCAGAACCTTTTCATGGGGCTTTTACTAGTCAGAAGGGCTAGATTTCTCCTATAGGTACATAAATAGTGTCCTAAACTCTACTTTTGCCTGTTAAGTTGCAGTCATATTTATGCAAGCAATCTTATCATGCCAAAATTTGATGTTACTACATTCCCAACTAGAAAAGAACTCCATTTAGTTCAGTCTCCAAATAAAGAGTCCTTTTTGTGCTCACTTGAATGGCTCTCTGAAAATAAATGTTGACTTTCATACAACTTGGAGAATCATAATAATTTCTGAGGCTTCTGCTTTTTTGTCAAATCTGGCTGAAACTGGTCAGTGGATCCAAAAGTTCTTGATGGGAAGTGACAGATGGATGAACAGATGATTAAGCAGACAGATAGACAGCAGGAACACATAAGACTCATTTCATTAGGGAACTGGACTGATAACAGAAGTAGCAGTGGGTACTTGGATAACATTCATATTTTGGTCACCAATTTAAAAAATGCCTTTTTGGGGGGGACCACTTCAAAGCTTGTAAATCATGTCTTTAGCAGTTTAAACAGCAAAGGAAAAACCAAAGGGACACTGCTGAGATTTTTTTCAACTCCTTTTTTGGTTGGAATGCTACATTTTTATATTTTGGATGATATTTTAAAGCTTTAAAGCCAGATTCAGCTTGGATAGCCTTGGCAATTTCAATGGAGGATTAATGTGTGTCATTAAGCAAAGAAATATGGTCTAGTACTTTTCAACAGCAACAAATGCTTGCACTTCTCTAATCAACATATTTTTTACTTACTGTAAAGCCTTTGGGTGGCTGCCTTCCCAAATGCATGAAATATACATACAGGAAAGCTGAAAGAGAATTGTTGTGATTCGCGCTGGCTGCCACATTCCAGCAGAAAAGGGCGTTCTTGTTCCTCACCCTTTTCCTTTCAAGCAGATCCAGCAGAAAACCAGCCCACCGAGAGGAAAGAGGTGGGGGGTATTTACATATTGTCACCCTGGGGTCTGACTGTGGGGAGATCTGCTAACAGCGAGGGGTTTGCTAGGTGCAGAGAGAGAAGGCAAAAAGGAGGAATGTTCTTTTGGGTGGATGAAGTACGTCATAAATCTGCACTGAGAAAAAAAACAGGTCCTGCAAAAGAGAAGCTCAAGGAGAAAAATAGCTGGCTAAAGCTGGAGATAGCCTTGGAATACTGGTCTGAACAGAACAGGAAACTCCAGATTTTCACTGCCAAATGACTTCTTCGACATAGAGCGGCTCTAGAAGACCATGGAAAAAGTTGAGCTTGGTATTCCTTGTGTATAAACGCATTGGAATGCATTAAGAAGTAAGGGCCCTCTCTCAGCTGTCAAAATAGGGACCTTAGGGCAAAGCTGTTCCCCTGTACCTCCCCCCTGCCTGGAGGGAGGGATGCTGCTCTTCCACAGCTGGACCAGCAGCAGCCACTGCTGTCCCATTTGCACTTGGATGAAAGCAGGGCACTGTTCCAACTCAAGAAGTGAAGTAGCAAGTGGTATGCATACGAGGTGAGATTTGCAAAGGCTCCCTCTGTTAAACTGCTCCTGCTCCCTTTGAAGTTGGTGGCAAACCTCCCACGCATTCCAACTGCTCAGCTGGGCCAACGGTAAGGGCTTTTAAAAAAACTGAAAAATTTCACAAATATTAGAAACATAGAACCAGGATTCATCATCAAGACCATCATATATAACCTCTGTCCATTCTCTCTGTTTTCCAACTGCCTAGTTTAATTCACCAGTTGACGCTGCCTAACAGGCTGCAAAAATCTGCCTTCTCAAGCAGCTATGAGAGAGCCTGCAAATTTCTCAAAGCCCTTTCATAACATACCCAAAATATTTACCACTGCCTCCACAGAAGCCTGCTTTGGAACAGTATCATAAGGTCAAGTTATCCCACTGAAACACCTATTAGTATAAAGAGAATGAGAAAGAAAAAAAAAAAAAAAGAAAAGAAAACTGAATAAACCAATAACACTAGCACAGCCCTGGAAAATATGAAGTCATAAGTAGAGTTCAGCCAGAACAGACTCCCATTAAACTTTGTTTAAGAGCCAAGTTCCAGCCGGAGATATGAGTGAGCTACAGTTTATTTCAGGGGGAGCTGTGCTGTACTTCATGTCAGGGCAAGGCTTGGACACAAGTATGCATCTGTTAGAAGTCAGAGAGGAGCAAAGCCTACATCCCTTTTGCAGTTCTTGTTTTTGTGTGCGTAGGTGGAATAAAAAAAACCTGAAAGAAGTGGCTAAGACAGTCCCCACTCCTACAGGGCCTGTCCGTAAAATTTAATTCCTTCTCCCACAAAACCTCTATGGCTGTGCCTCTAAATCCCCTGAGCCTCTTTCATGAGAAGTGGTAGCCTGCCCCTGCCACCCCCCGAGAGCTGAACACACAGGCAGAAGCTGCAAGGCTTCTCTTTCCAACTTCTTGGCTCTTGAGAGTCCCCTGAGGGGACAGTCAGCAGGGAGCATTCCGTGGATATGCCCAGACTCCAGAGAGAAGGGACATACCCAGCAGCCTGGCTCTACTTCCTTGAAGCCTTTCACTCAACATTTTTTCATTTTTCACTCAACATTTTTCGTTTGCAAAGGAGGAGCTCTGTTGGATGAGGAGAGGAGGAGGAGGAGTGGCAGAGATCTTCCCTACCCCACTGGCATTCCCAGACAGGCACTAGGCATGATGGTGGAGTTTCATGGGGAGCTTCAGGCAACGGCCTTTATCGTTGCTGGGGCTGGCTCCTGCTACACAGCTGGCTGTTAGAGGGGACAGCAGCACAAAGTCACGGCCACATGAGCTTCTGCGTGGCTCCTGGAGGCACTGGGGTTCCCTGGGTGAAGGACCAAGGCTGAGGAGTGCCTCGCTCCCCGACATGAGCTGTGCCTTCAGCAACGCTCAGCTCCCGAGGCTGAATTCCTCCAGCTGCAAGTTAAAAGAGCTCATTCAAGAAGAGGAAAGTGGGGGAGGTAAAGCTCAGTCCTGCCAAGCGCCGAGTCTGGATGTGAGCGGGAGGTTAAAGTATTTCGCATAAGAAACCCTGGTAAATGCAAAAGCTTTTATAGCCCAAGGCAACACTTTAAACACTGAAATACTGACTGGCTCAAGAATTTCCCATGCCTCAGATCCCTAGATGGTTGCCTTTTGCTTTAACTCTCCATTAGGCATCTGCTACTGGCTCTAAGAGGGAAAATGGACCATCAGCTCCACGCTCGCTGCAGCACTTTAACGGGCAAAGCTGAGAAAGCAGTTAAGTCCTGGTTAGGCGAGAATACTCAGCACCACCAGGATCAAACCTAGGATGGCAATCACTTGTCATGGATTCTGTAGCAGAGGGGAAGAAGCGGCAGGGTCCCTGGGAACGAAAATGGCTTAACACTGGTGTGACCTGACAGCCATCTGGTGAGATCCAAGGGAAACACACAGGCAGCTCTGGTAATGCCACCGCACGGCTTCGCTGTGCCATGCCAGCGAGACAAAGGATGGGAACATTTGGTACCAAATCCCACTAGGTAGAAGATGGGTTGGAAATATCCCAGCAAGGATGGGAATGCCCTGGGAGTCCAGAGAGATGACACAGCTCTCAGCCACACGGCTTTGCACCCGTCAAGGGACTGGGTTTGCATTTCTTGCCACATCTTCCCTCCCCCAGGATTATATTCAGGGCAGGGCAGAAGCATCCTCTTAGAGATACGGATGCTCATGCCCACGGACAGCAAGCTGCTACCTTAACGTGCCAAAGAGTGGCAAACAAAATCAATTGCTAAGCTTGACACCCACATTTATCAGCATCTCCCTGGCAGCCTTCCCTTAGCCACCCACAAGTCCTGGACCTCGTTGTGTGCTGTAGGCAGTAGGGCAGGACTGGGGAGGGTTGACCCCTTAGGGTTCAAGAGCCTCTCCCTTCATAGAGTGTGACCTATGAAGGCAATCGTTTAGGTGGAAAATGGCATCTGCTGGATGTTTCAGTTTCCGAGCCTATTTTCCTGATTCAAGGAGGAAAATACATCCCTCTCCTCTGGAATGAATCACAGACACCACCTTTAATTACAGCACATGTGCTCTCCCCCTCCCCAGTGACTGCTGCCATTTCATGTTTGACAAAAATAGGCACCCAGACCTGCAAGGAGAGTAGCCTGCATTTTCCCTTCGGCCACCCCTGGCAGCTGCCAGGCTCTGCCAGGTCCTGGGGCTGGGCTCCACCAGATTCGAAAAGGAGGGAGATTTCCCCAGCAATTCAGTACTCGGGTTGCTTAAAAAGCAGCAGAGTGGAAGCAATGATGGGGAAGTCGTGCTCCCATCTGCTCTGCTGCTGGCCTCTGGAGAAAACAGGACACGGGATACGCTTCCTGCCTGGGAAGGCTCATGGCAGCCTGCGGGAGAGGGCAGGACCCTTTCCTAAAGGAAATGCAACTCGTGAAGAGGACTAGGGGGAAAATGTCCAGACTGCATTTTGTCTTAAAACCATGTGTCGTGCAGTCATACCTCCCCTTTGTCCCCCTGTGTTTAAAGTTGATCCTTATTTATTTAGCATGATTACACTTTTTAAACAGTTTAATCTGTCTCTGCCACCCCATTGTTGCCCCAGTCAGTCATGAACCTTCTGACGTGAGTCAGATGCTGCTGAAATGAAAGGTTTCATTCATGGTGAGCAAAGGAAATCAGCAGAGGTAAGCCAGAAGAGAAGTTCTCATGCTCTGTTCGCAGCTCACAAATGGTTACATCCCCAGGATGCAGAGGTTAAGCGTCTCACTCAGAATGTGGGAGGAGGAAGAAGAGTCTTTGCCTGAGATTCACAGATTTTAATGCATTCCAGAAGGGGAAACCTTTTACTGAGGAGCAACAGCAAAGTTCAGAGAAATGCAAAAGCATTTATCTTCCCAGTTTCACTCCTGCCTGCCAAAAGCGGGAGGGGTGATGTTCTCCTTCTGGGTACAAGGAGCCCCTTATGGATCATTAATCCACAGGGAGAATGAGCTCAGGAGCCACAGACAACTTTTCTTAATGTGCCAGAGTTTGAATCAGGAGGAAGTTTTCTTCTTTGGGATCACACCGGATCAGTTTATCTTTATTTGCTCCTCACTACCCCCTGCCTTCAGTGGGGGTTCTGCTAGAGCTTGAGTTACCACTGATAAATCACCTTGCCTTCATTATAATCTGTGATGATGGTAGATATGGCTGTTGTGAGGTAAATCAACGCATTTGAGGGAGAGTAATATTAAAAAATGAAGATCTGATATCAGCAAATTCTCATCCAAACTCCAGTGAAATCGATGCAATCTCAAATTCTGGGGCACAGGTACCTCCACAACACTGACTTCGGCAATACAGTGATAACGGGCAGTGAGCAAGGCACTTCCCGAGAAGTTCTGCAGGGATGCAAAGGGAACAGAAGTGGTCTGCTATTTGTTTAGGTGCCAGGACCTGTTAGTTTACAGCTACAGCCGATCAGAAAGCACGCACCAAAAGTTAACAGGAAAGGGGGCAGATCCGGTGGACGCCTCTTGTCATTATTCTTGTTTCTTTATGGGTAATAGAAAGAAGAATAGCCTCATTTTGTCTCACCTCGACTCTCCGAAACCACCTGAAAATATTTCCATAATGCTTCAGTTGCTAAGTGAGGAACATTAAAGACTGGTTATATCTATTCACAATACACAGACATTTGCAAAATGCCACTAGTCCATAGTGGATGGCATTTTATACTCTTTACCTTGGCAAATAATATATGCGGCAGAGAACTACATTTCTGTATTCAAGAAGCACTCACTCCATGTGCACATTTGCTAGGTTCCACATAAATCTGGTAAATCCACGCCCTTATTGCTGTAAATGACTTACAAGATCTGAAATGTGGCTGAAGGAGAAAACCCAAAGCTGGTTGGTGTCCCTGGGGTTTATGCTCTCCTGGGTATATGTGTGCGCACACAGCATCCCTTAGCTGTGCTCTTTGTCAAATGTGTCACAGAGCTAGGCTTTGACAAGCTGAAAAGCATGAAGATTAGAACAATCATGTTTACATGTATTACCACCTGCTACTTCACTTCTTCTACGGTGCTTAAATGTTCAGGCATGTGCCTTTGAAACACGCCACCTTTAATGCACTTAAAAACTCTGCTGGATTTCCAGTTTGCTTTGAACTACATAGTCTAGAGTCTATCTCAAAGAATACAAATGAATATGTTTAGGGGAAAAATATTTTCAAGGAGAAAACCCTAAAGTCCTTCCAACTTGATATGCTTTTCCAGTTAATGTCATACCTAAGTCATTTTTGGTTTGTTTTTTTTTGTTTTGGTTTGGTTTTTTTTCCATTTTATCTTTATGCTACAGGAGGCCTAGATCTCTGCCCAGAATGTGCAAATTGGTGAGGTGAGTTGGGAAGGCAGATGTAGTCAGTGCACCTTATCATGAGCAATGAAGTGGCAAATAATTGGTGATTTTTGCTTAGAAAGGCGATAGAAGGAGAGACGATCTCTGTTCAGAGAAATTTACGGACTAAACAAAGCAAAGCAAAAAGTATACATTTATGCAACAGAGAAGACTGTATTTTGTTAAGAAAGAATGGGAAGGACGTGAGAGGAAAGATGGTAAGAGCATGTTGTTAATCGTAAGTAGGAAGGAGATACTGATTGGGAGCTGTAAACAGAGCAAACACTTGGCTAACCCAGCGTATGAGCAAACCAGCTTCTTTCCAGGGTGGTACAAGATCAACTTTTTCATCTCTCCCCACACAACGCCATCATGCATCATAGCCTTTGTGGTAATGGCTTGAACTTGAAGTAATCTCAGCTTGTACCCTGTACAGCAAGTAAGCAGCAACGATGGCTCAGTTCTTGGGTCAGGGTATGGGATGGAAGGAGGGAACATGAACTGGGGAGATACGGTGAGGTAAGTGGGCAAGTAAGGAGTAGGGAAGAGATGTTTGGAGGGATCAGATCCATTCAGCTCTACCAAAACTGAGATAGAAGGTGATTTTTCATTTTTTAAAGCATAATCAAGGGTTGTGACACTAGTTGTTGCTTAAGCTCTAGGCATGGAGGAGAAGACATCTCTCAGGGGGAGCTGAGAAAGTGCTAAAGGCAATCAACAAGAATTGGTCACTTCCCATTAGAGGACCCACCCTGCACAAAAAAGGACCTACAAAGCACCCTTCTCTCCCTGACCTGGTGCTATTTTTCTTGGCCATGCTGATGTTAGCAGAAGCCATTTACTCTTCTTCATGACTGGAGCAGGGACAGGAAAAGTAATAGGAAAAGCAACTGGGTGTGCAGAGAACACTGCGTGGTTTTGAAAAAGAGCAAGAAAACCATGAGTTCCCCTTTTCCCAAAGCGAAGAGGAAGCTGGAACGGAAGCATGGCTCTCAACGGCAGTTTTGTCTCCTGGACTGCTCTGCTCAACATCTTATGCAGGGTTTTCTGTAGAGACGGAGCCTAATTCCATGTATATACCCCTGTTTCCAGCAAGGGCTTAACTGCCATTAATAACTGCTAGGACAGGCTTCTTTAAAAAAAAAAATCCTGATGAGATCACCGAGACAAAGGGGGCAACTCCTAAAGGAAACAAAGCCTTAGCCCAGAGGATGACAAGGGAAGATTTATATCTTCCTTGCTTGTGTTTTTCTTTCTTCCCACTGCCAGGACTGTGGAACGTCCTGAAAAGAAAGGAGGAAATGCCATTTGACAGCTTGGACCTATTTGTCTCTCTTGGGTTGAGATATAAGCACTTCCATAAGCTGAGAAAGAAAGAGGCAGGAAGGTTTAGGAGGTCCAGAGGACACCTGAACTATGGAACCAGAGAGGTCAGGTGTGAGAGAGAGGGGCATTAATAGAGACTGGTCCGTTGTCTGAGAGCATCCTTGCAGATGCATCAAGAATTTAATTTTCTGCTCTCTGTATTGGATAGGACAAGGGTTGTGCTCACAACATTTGATGGAACCACCAAGAGTTAGAAGAACAAACTCTGCTACTTCATGAGTGCTGGTTATTAAAGCCTCAGGGAATGACAGACTCTACTGAAAATGTAATTTCATAATAATTTTTTGTCCGTAATACATGCTAAGAAAACCTTGAAAACAGAATTCAACAACGTATCCATACAGATCTCAGAAGACAGAAATAAAATACAAAAATCCTGAGTGTAATTTTAAACATGCTTCAAAATTTTTGAAAATGTACACGTTTCCTTCCAAGGATTGACCACATTTTTATGGTAACTCTTTACAGTCGACTAGAAATATTTTTTCTCTCTACTCATTCATACATGTCTTTAATCACCTGTGCTAAAGTGATTTGTGGGCTATTTGTTTTACCTGAGGATTATTCGGCTTAGTGAAAGTTGGTGATCAGGAGCTGCTTTTTTCATCCCTTGTTAAGTGACTGAAATTTTTGAAATATCCAGTTAGCAGGTCAGAAGCATCTTGCTTCTGTCTTAGTAAGAACACTTTTCAAAGACAACAAGCTTATTTTACCTGTGTACAGAAAAAAATTTACCTACACAAAGGATCAAATTAGTTTTGAGTAACAATTCTCTGAAAGTTATTCCATTATAAATTAATTTCCCCATAATTATCTGAGGTGGACACAGAATCACATAACATTAATTGATTCCTGAATAAATATTCTGTTTCCAAAGGAGGATAGTTACTCTTTAAAGGATAACTTTTATTTCAGCATTAATATGCTAAAATGTTCCGTTTTTCCAGAAAACTGTCCCGAAGATGCAACTACCAAACTTTCCCATCACAGAAGAGCTACTAGAATCATGGAATCATAGAATGATAGAATGGTTTTGGGTTGAAAGGGACCTTAAAGATCATCGAGTACCAACCCCCGTGCCGTGGCCAGGGTCACCTCCCAGTAGACTGGGTTGCTCAAAGAAGAACCCAACCCTGACAAAATGCCCTTCCTGCTTGAGGTTTAAGCTCGCACCGTTCACTGCAACAAGAAGAGCGAGGACTTGGCCTTTCCTCATCTGGATTCTCCCCTTTTAAATAGCTTGATCTGTATTGAACATCTACTTTCTCCTTGTTTCTGAAGTCATTACCATTGTTTCCCTCTCTATCTTTGCTCACGCGGACTGGGTCCTGAAATAGCCTCCAAGATGGATTCAGGCAAATATCGTGATGCCTGAATTCAAACCGTGGAGTGATTCAGTGTCTGCACCACTGTGAGCTTCTAGGCTCTGACCGTATGTACAGTCAGCAGAGAGACACCTTAATGTGGCATACGCAAGGGATAGTTTGCATAAGGCCTCTTCGCCGGTGTTTTACTGTATCACATACAAAACAGATTTTGTAATGTTTTCCAACTCCTTGAAGCCCAAGCCTTCTTGCTTCCTTTCTTGTCACTGAGTTTATGCCTCTGTGAAGCCTTCAAAAATCTAGTCTTTTTTTTTTTTTCTGCTACTTTTGAAGGTACCTGTCATTTAAAGAAGGAAACATGAGCTTGTGGGTATTGGCCTGTGAACAGAGATGTGAGCAGTGAAACAAACCGCTCCAAATCCAGAAGTCTAACTACTGAAAAGCCTTATAAGTAGTAACAAGGGTGAGGTGTGTGTCTGTGTATATGTATATAAATATACAGTATGTTACTTGTACATACACTGTGTGCGTACATATATACCCATATATTAAAAATTCAAATAAATTTTGGAGGTTTGATGCCTCTGCAAATCTGAACACATACATACATGTGAAGACTCGATGTCTGATTCTACATTGCTGTGACCTTGTCACACGTGCTCTTTATAATGGGGACTTGTCTCATAAAGCTAGACATTTTAAACATGCAGTCCACAGAAAAATAGGCATTTATCACTCATGATAACATGGAGCTGTCTCAGGGCGTGTTCAAAACCCCCCTGCAAATTACTGATAAAAAGCTTAACTCCATTTCAGGGCTTATCTGAAGAAGAAAGAGGTAGACCCTCATGAAATAACTGAGTTGTTTTTTTTTTTTTTCTAAGATGAAAAAGAGAAGGAGAGAGAAGGAAAAAAAAAAATCACTTTAAACTTCAATGCAGCAGAACAAGTTTAACCCGTTGAGATTTTAAGTGAAGTTTTCTACTTCATCAGGAAGAACCCTGTGGTGAAACATATGTCAGAAGAGATGAAGATATGAGAAACTGGCCTCCTTTGCAGATGAGAAGATTAATTAAGAGAAAAATCACTTCGCCAGATGTCTCATTGGTGAAACTACACGTGCAAGGTAGATGTACAATAAGGGAGCAGCACAGCACAGACAGGACATTTGATTTCCATGATAACACTGGAGAGATAAGAACCTGGTGTGAGTTAGACCATTCCAACTCTCGGAGAACTGGAGGAGTACAGATCTTATTTCAGCTACAAATTATGAGCTGCATGCCTGTTGTTATAACGGTGTAGTATTGTTACTTGATGCAGGAGAGTTATGGGTTACAAGTAAATTTTACAGAGAACATAGTCCTTTTCTCCGTTCACCTTCATAAATTGTTAGCAAACCAAACCCCATTTCTCCCAGGTGCCACCTTCTCCATTCACCAAGTAGGTCTTCAGAACACCTAGCAGCTGCTGAATTTTTTGTCAGCATATTACTGGAGTAACACTGTCAAATTCATTTGATTTAGGGATTTAAGCCTTTCAGAAGTAAGCAAAACACAGTCTGTGTGCTGTCCAAACACTTGTCCAGCTAAGGTGTTCACGTATTCTTGTCACTGCAGCATCTGGGTGTTCCCCAATTTGTCATGCATTTCCAGTCACAACCTGGATGCGAAGCAACAAAAATGCAAACAAAGACCCTAGTGGTGCAAAATGCAGCGTTTAGAAGTTTTCCGATCTTTCTGTGGAAAACAACAGGGCCAGTCCCAACTGACTTCTGAGCTATGTTTCTTCCTAAAGCATGTCCTACAAAATTAGATCGTGGGAAGCAAAGAGCCGTTGCCCCAGTGGATCTCCTGGAATCGATACTAATTCCTACCTCCTGGCTATAGATGCCTTCCCATAGCCAAAAGCTCCCTCTCCAGCGGTGCCTCTAGGAAGTAGTCATTTATCTCCTACCTCTAATCTGTCCTCTCTATCTAGTCTACCAGGCTTTGGAGGACAGGGTGCCTGTGCAGCACCTCGCACAGTCGGATCCCTCTGCTAGCTGGAGTTTCTCTATGCTGTAGGAATACTAATCCCTCCCCGACAATAGAGACAGGCACTCCGCAGAGCGGACACACAAACAGACTTTCATTAGAGAATGCAGTTCCAAAAGCCCCTTCTACAAAAGGCTTTGCTGATTGCACTCAGTCATTTGAGCAGTGATGGATACAGGGCATATTCCACAAGAGCCTAGCAAGAAAGGTGCAGCAGTATCAGCGAGGAGATGCAGACGCTGCACAACCCTGTGAAACTAGCAGGATGAAGCACATAACCAGCCAGAACCTGAATCTTTAACATCTACTGTGCAAATAATTGGCTTTTTTTTTTTCTTCTTTTCTTTTTTCTCCCCCCCCCCCCCGCCCCCATCAAAAGCAGTGCCCTGAAATGCTGAGAACGGTGTATTTTTAAAAAAAGCAGACTGCTATTTGGACATCCCCCCGTTTCCTCCAGCTTAGCAGTTTGCCAACATTTCTGCTGTTAGTTACTGAAATTTCAGGTGCATTCTGAGCCTTTCAATTTGCAGATTTTCACATCAACATCTCAGGCAATGAGACGGTGTCAGGGAGAGCCCTGGGGTATAAAGCCAAATTTCCCAATTCATATGCACAGTGGTGGGAGGGAGACAAATATGCAAGCAGAGGCATTCAATTTACATAAATGCTTGTGGGACACGTTTTTAGTCTTCTGCGCTAAAAATGAGAGGTTATTATAATCTATAGGTTTCCTTGCTTATAAATGCTCACGGGTTTACAGGGAAGACCAAAATTTTCATAATCAATAGCCTCCATTTTTGTTTATTTGTTACTGTCACAGACAAGTGCTTCTGTTGATTAAGGGCAATGAAATCAAATCTATTGCCAAAGCAGCGAATAACACGATTAAAACCTACAGGGATCTTTTGCAGCTTTTTACAGGCCCTGTATGAAAGGCAGTGGTATTGCTCCAGGAACATTTAAAGGACCTGTTTGCAGCCCCAAAATATATCTCATAATGAGTCGAAGACAGCACAAGGTTGTTCTCAGAGCCAGACTCACCGTTCACAGCTATAAATCATTTTGCCTTTATTGGAGTCCACCTTTGCCAAGCTCTCAGCCTCCCTGGAGAGGACAGCCCACACATTCTTGACTCCAGCCATCATTAGGGCAGGTGGAGAAGCTGGCCATGGTGGAGCCACGACCTCCTGCTCCCCATATAGAGGCAGCACCAGGGGTCTGCTCCCCCCAAGCAGGGCAGGTGAGGGCTTGCACCCTGGCCACTGATGGGCTGCAGCTGGCAATGCTGATGAGGAGCATAAAGCCACCAGGGCTGACTTTGTTTTGTCCTGTTCCTGACCCTCCTCTTCTCCCTGCAGCTGAGGCACGGCCTGAGATCCAGTCTCCCCTCTGGCTTTCCTTTTGAGCCAGTTCCTCTGCACAGCACAGGCTGCACTGCGTCCCTGCCCACCCAGAAGGAAGACCTTATCTGCTGGTAGGTGATGAAGAAAAGCAGCCTCCCCGACCTGCTCTCCTTACCCACTGCTTGCTTTGACAGCTGCTATTTCCAATACAAGAGGACCCAAATAGGACATTCATAGCATGCTGAGTACAGGTTAAATCCTGTAAGGTGCAAGGGACCTTCTCCAAGTGGATGACCACCTTTGACCCCCCCAGAGATGGCTTTGCATAGATCACTGCCCCCACAGACTGAGCCTTTGACCCGGTGACGTTTGTTGGCGTGAGCCCTTCACCTCATCTTTGCCGTCCCGTGTCCGTGGAACTGGGACTCTGCAGACTAAAAGGAAGAGGGCAAAAGCTGCAGCCTGAAGAAAGGTTGCCAAACCTGTGGAACTCCTCAGGTTTTTGGTAGTAAATCAGGCAGCTACTGCCTGTACATCTCAGCAGAGGTGGGAGGAAGCAACCACATTTAAAAATGATGTATTTAAAAATCAAGGAAGTTTACATTCCTGCCATCAGGCGTGATCCCTTTTATATCAAAAGAAGAAGAAGAAGGAGGAGAAAAAAAAAAGAAACTGGTGTTATATTCACAGCAGAATATTGTATTGAATCCCAGCCAACGAAATTGGAGCCCAACTCCATTTTTGGCTTTGGTAGCAGACTTCTTTACTTTGGTACCCCATTTTATTCCAGCCACACACAAGTGTCCATTAACATCAAACGATGGAGTAAACATACAAAGACACTGCTCAGCATCAGCAGGCTGGGTTACGGGCTCCCTTTGCTCCTCTACTGAGTGTACAGAGACCACGCAGAGCGATGGGGCATCCAAGCTGGGGGTGGGAAGTTCTCAAGGTTAGCTGGTGTGGTGTCCCTCTCTCGAGGCAGAATGCGTTTGCAAGGTTCCCAGAGTTGAATATTTTAATTCTGAAGCAGCAGTCAGCTCCCACCTGGATTGCCAGGATTGTACTGTACTTACAGAATGAATAAAAATTCCTTATCGCCTAAGAGTGAGCAGAAGGAGATAAGCAAAGAACACGGGCAATTAGGGAACTTGACAATGTTCAGTTTACATCAGGAGGCAGCTGCTCTGTGGTCTCACCTGCAGGTACTCAGCCAAGAACTCACGTGTTCAGTGTAGTCAAAGGCTTTTTGCTGATTCTTTATACGCTTTCACACCCATTTCAAAGATTTTCCACTGTGGTTATGAAGCAAATTTATTTTCCCAATTACTCTGCCTCTCTGGCAAACGTCTGCTGTCCATGCTGTGCAGTGCCTGTCAATACACTGATCTTTCAATATCTTGTTTCTTGCAAAAGTTGCTGGAATTTTACTATAAGACCCCCAAGACCTATCCCCAAAACCTCAACCATTATAAAAATGCACTAAACTTGCATTATACAGGAATATAGTACTATCGGACTTCCCTCCAATTTAATTTTGTTATTATTCTGAAAATTTGATGCATGTAATTTAAAAAAAAACCAACCCAAAACAACAAAGAGAGATAGACTGAAACAAAATACAGAAACATCCCGTCTGAATTAGTAAGGGAAATTATGAGGGCAAATAAAGAGCAGATAGTCACTATTTTTCAGTCAGAATGCTTCTAGCTAGATTGTAAGTCATTTGTTTTCACTGGCAATCATATGATTTTAAAATGATTCAAGCTGAGAATTCCTGCCTAGATTTTGGAAAAAAAAACAAGAAAACCTGATGCATCAGCCTTTTTTCATTAAGAACAGACAGAAGGCCCCACAGGGTACTAACTCCTCATCCAGATCCACTCTAGAGCCTTCCGTGGGGTCCTCTGACAACCTGGGTCCGTCAGAGAAGTGATCTGTAATATATTCATGATTGTATATTCAGGACTTGTCATCTGCCCAAACTTGTCACTGAAGATAGAAGAGTGGATCTGGACCTTTGCTGATATTGCACAGTGACCAAAATGCACCTCAAAGAGTCCCCACCACCTTCTTGCCCACGCTTGGAGAGCACCAAGGGCAGT
Source organism: Gallinago jamesoni (assembly GCA_025769975.1). Classification (NCBI taxonomy): domain Eukaryota; kingdom Metazoa; phylum Chordata; class Aves; order Charadriiformes; family Scolopacidae; genus Gallinago; species Gallinago jamesoni. Next base: position 15,585,322 of record JAOQGH010000077.1, on the reverse strand, counting down.
AATTTACTCAAGCTCTTCCAAACCCAAACTCTCAGAATCCTGAATTAGCCTGCACGTTTCTTTCCTGTCAATAATAGAAAACAAGCTGTAATAGAAACAATAGAAAACAAGTTGTAACATTCTAAAGAGCTGAATAAAAGAGAATAAAATATAATAGAAAGATAGTATCTAATCTTTCCTGTTGGTTAGAACTTCCAGAAAGGACCAAAGGGTAAATAGAAATTTCTGGTGGGGATTCCAGAGATGCTGCTTCCTGTGCCTTTTCGGCTGGATCAGCCTCCCTCATTCAGAACCTGGGAAACCTTGTCCGTGCCAACATCCCCCCAGACCAAATATCCTTATGGCAACCTCTGGATCCAACCCCGAAGGGCAGGCAGCCCCCAGCAATGCCGTCTATACAGTCTGCCCTCATTGCTGATACCATGGTATGATAAACAATTCTGCCATCAGCAGTTTGCTTATTAAAAGTAATATAAAAGTCCTGGTTTGAATTAAAACAGGAAAGATTATACGAAAGCTATAAAAGAGATATGGAGCTGGTGTTTCAGCATCGAAACCTAAGAGTTTTCCCATCGACTTTTCTCAGCTTCTCAAATCCGAATTCGCTCCCTTTCCCCCTGCTTCCTTTCTAATACTTTCCCAAAATGAACGCTACCACGCTGCAGCGAAGCTTCTCTGCTCGTTTGACTGTTTGGGCCGAATTCTGTCTTTTAAAATTTACTGAAACACGCAGAGTTACCCCAGCAGAGGACTTACCCTCTCCCGCTGTGAAATGAATTTGCTTGTCCTTAAGCCCGCGTGTCTACATTTCCCGGAGCAGAAATGCATTGTGGCTTTAAATAGAGACTGTCAGTTTGTGGCTTCCCCTCTCCTGTTACACACAGACACTTTGGGGCTCTAAACACAACTTGGGCAGCACCATTACTGTCTTAGAAAAGTGCCAGTACGCTTTCCAAACGCTCTATATTTTCATTCCTGAAGGCGGGTGGGGGGGGGGGAGGGGAGGGAAAAACATTCAAATGAAACTTTTCCAAGCCAGGGTTTAGGCGGAAACGTTACTAACTTTGCCCAGGAGCTGGAGTTTGCAGAGACTGTTTCAGTTCTTCAACACACACGCGCAAACACAAAGAATAAAAAAGGAAAGCAGCTTCATCACAACTTTTTTTTCCTTCAGGATTAGTTTTAGGCATTATCTTTTTTTTTTTAAATCTTTTTTTTTTTTTTTTTTTTAACGACATATGAACTGCATTAGACAATATTTCCCTTAAGCGGCGGACTGGTAAATCCACTCTTATTTGGGGGGGTAAGGGTACTCACGTGGTGGAGATGTCGCATTGTTTTGGTAACTCATAATTTACGCCTTTGAAAAACGCCTTATTTGCGTTGACTGTCCCTCTTCCCTGCTCAGAACCGCCGGTGGGATTGAGCAGAACAGCTGGAAGAGCCCAGGAAAATGCTCCTCTTGTTCGGGCTCCCCTTGCCTGGCTCCTGACCCCTCTACAACTGGAAAAGGAAACGGCACATGTGTCATTCTCTTTTTGCCTGTGGAGCTCACATGAGCGGGGAGGGGCACCCATTTGCAGATAGCAGTAACTCTCTGCAAGTTTTGCGAGTTGGATGTGTGCCACCCCTTTGCTTTTGCTAGCCAGCAACCAGGGGAAAGAAAACGCTCTTTTCCTTCTTAGCCAAACCTAGAGGCACCCATTAGAGTCGCTTCCCAAACCCCTGCCCGCCGCTGTTGATATTATTGCTTTTAATATTGCAATAATATTTTTGAGTGCTTCTCGTCGGTGAGTTCAATCCAAAGGAGGGCTCCTCACAGCACCTTGGGCAAATCTCCGCCTCAGTTTGTCATCTCTGCTCTAAAGAGGATACAAGTAATTTCCTCCCAGGCTCGGTATTTTTATTTTAATCTGCAGTCAGGCGTTGTTTGTAAATAGGATATATTTATTAGTCTTCACGGGTTAATTTACTCCCGCTCTGCAGCCAGTTTTTCAGGCTGGATGGGGCTACCAGTTCCCTTGCTTCCATCGCTACCATTTAAAGCGAGCCGTTGGGCTATCAACGTGCTATAGTGCATATAGTGCTATAGCACGCAGTGATTGTAAGTGTGCATGCACTGTCACTATGTGCATGTGTCAGACAGGGGCTAGGGCTTCTAGGTCATACCAAAATACAAGTAATTTATAACATGTATGTCTTGCACACTAGGAAGAGCGAAAAAAGTTTACATTTTACTGGTTTCTGTGAGCCAGGATGAATTAACCGCCCGCCTGTGACACCCAAAAACACAGCAACCATTGGAATGGAAGTGGAAAAACACAGTCATGAAATTCAGGCTGGGACTCATCCTGTTTTGCAAAGCTGTCGCAGGATATTTCTGTAAAATCATCTCAGTGACCTCCTACAAGAAATAAGTGCTGTGAACTTGGTTCACAGTATTTATTTAACAATTATAAGGTGGAAAGAACAGTGACTTATTTACACGCCGATGACAAATAACAGCTTGTTTGTGAGCACGGAGACAGTAAATGACTTTGGTCAGCGTTTTCCGCACTCTGGGCTCATGGTAGAAAGCCCTGGAACATTTAGTGATAGTGAAAAGCAAGGCACAAAACAAAGAGGGAAAAAGAATAGCAGAAACTCCTGACGTTGCTCCACTGGCTTCAGCCCTGTAGCCCAACATTGATCTACACCACAAAGCTTCTCTATGAAAATACTGATGGTCATGTTATCTATTACTACTTCTTCTCTATTTGAAACACAATGTGCACAGGCTTTCTGTTCTAGGACGCGATAATTGTTGTCATGCAAAGTTATGACATTTAAATTTTTCATTGCATCTGCCTTTTTTGTTCTCATTGAGGCTGCTCTCCTAGCACCAAAATCACCGTCAGAGTTTCACCCAAGTTTACATAAACGGATTCTGGCAGAACCAAGCCCATATGGTAAAGTCTCCTTTAACACCTTGGTATCTTCGCTTTTCTTAGGGCTTCTTTTTTGCTTATTGAATAGACTGGGGTTCCCAGGAAATCAGAGCACCATGTCAGAAGGCTGTTGCTTGCCCTCAAGCAGGCCATTCCCTCCCTGACCTTTCCTGCTCGTCATTAATGAGAAAGATGTGAGGTTGGAAAGGGAAGCGAGCAGGACAGCTCCAGGCACATGTCTGGAGGAGCCTGAGACTGGGTTGCAAAACAAAGAGCAGCCCAGTGCTCCCTGCCTGCCCCGACCCTCAGCCGACTGCCCCGGGGGGACAGGAGGCACCAAAGGAACCCAGAGCCAAAGATGGGAGGGGAAAAGATGGTGGTGGGGAAGATACGCCATTAATCGTTAATTTCCAGCTTGTCTGAATGCTCTCCTAAACTTCAAATACACAGGTTGCTTCTGGCAAAAAAGCCCCCCCCTCCCCCCAAAAGGCAAAAGAGTGAAGATAACAGAAGGATAGCTGAGAGCATTTTTTATCTAAGGGCATTCATGCAGGATCCACTGGATTTGTGGGATAAGGTAGGTATGCTGCGAAGCGTGTGTGTCAGCTGTATGGCTTTCATCAGCCAATTACTTGATCTTCTGGGGCCACCATCTTCCCATTCATCTACAGAAGTATCGGTTTCCTGCCCTAGTGAATATTTTCGTATCTCCATCATTTGAAAGCTCAGAGTGTTTTTCCAAGCAAAGAAAACTAAAATTCCCTTTTTGTCTCCGTAGTGCTTCGAGATGTGACAGTCCTTTCAGGTCCAAGAGTTAGCTTAGAAGTGGGACCTCTTCTGCCTCTGATACTGCAAGTTATCCTACTCCTCCTAAGCACAGCTATGTAATGAATTCATGGTCAGGCCCACGCCGTTGCTCTCTTTGATACTATCTTGCTCCAAGATAAATGCTATTTCACAGTCGTCCAGGCTTGGCCAGCCAATGCTGCGCTGCAGCTGTTGCTCCCAACAGGAAGGGAGAGTTTAGGCTGCACTCGAAGGAAAACAAATAAATAAGTCAAAGGAAAAAGTCTCTCTTCAGGAAGTTATGCATGACAACAATAGACCATCAGACTAGAAATCCCTATCTCTGCTGGATTTTCATGACAAAACATAATGCAAAATCTGTAATCTCAGCCTGTAAACATTGTTGGTAAATTTGTAAGAAGCTGAGCGGAAAACTCTCAGTAATATCCTTCATTGTCCCCCCTGTGCAGCCTCCCAGCCTCAGAAAGGTGTTTGGATCCACAGCCTGGACCTTTGAGGAGAGCACGTAGCAGCAGCTGAAGCGAGTCTTGCCTGGTTGTGATGGGCCTCACGCCTGTTCTGATGGCCACATTTCTATGAGCCAGCACTGTGTCCCTCCAGGCCATGTGTTGTGGTCACCTGGCCAGCTGGCACGAGAAACGGTGTTTTCTCCTCTCCTCTGCTGGCTGGACACTTCAGGCTGTCTTAAACATGCCAGGCTGGTGAGCTATGTGTGGTTGGGATGGATCCCAAGCTTTGAAGACTTTCTGCAGGTCAAGGATAGATACAGATATGGTGCAGCAGAAGCTAGGCTAAATCCTGCAGGAGGGACACTTCATGAGAGATGCTTCAGGAAAGTGTTTGGCTCTGGACACTCCTTAAATACCATTCTCTACTGATTATCTTTCTCTCCATCTCTGGAAGGAATAACAGTCTATTTTATTTATTTGTTACCTCGTGCAGTAGGGCTCCCCCCCCCCAACTTCAGTTGTCTTGTTTCCTTTGTTTCCTTCCTGTTCCCTGTTTATTTTTGTGCTAAGAAGGCAGGGGTTACTGGCCAGAGACTACCTATCCCTTGTGTGGGACAGCTCAGGTCTGGTGTAACATCATGAAGAATGAAACCTTTGTGGCCATGCGAAAGGGATCAAAGTAACTTTATTACCCAGGATAGACGATGATGCTGTACAACTCATGTTTTATGTGGTGCCTATTTGGCCAGTGACTGTAAGTGCAACCAGCTTCTCAAATCCTTGGGGCACAGAGCAGGAATTTTCTGCCCACAGTCATAACAGTAATTGTTACTGAATAAGTTCTTGACCCTCACACAAGGTCAAAAGAGAAGGATTTACTCTGGAGACATCAACTCTCCTTCCAATTTTGTATATCAGGCACATATCTTTATTTTTACCACCCATCTGACTTCTGATTGAGCCTTTGGGATATATTCCTATCCCTGGAACACAGAGTACCCCCTGCTTTGCCATATCTCCAAACTATATGCAGTTAAAGCATGTAGTGTGCCTGTTTGTGTTTAAGGTGTCCGTCCCCACTTAGGCCGTTAGATGATTTGGGGCAAGTTCTTTCCCATTTGTGTCTGTAAAGTATCTGTGTTCTCAGGAGAACCTCCAGTATCACTACAGTGCAAATCCTTCTGAAAAAATGCCATCACTCTGTGCAATGGAAATATAAGAAGACTCTACATCTTCTCTACAGCTTGACTTTCCATAGCATTTCCCTCCCTTCTATGGAGGGAAAACTGGTAAGCTCGAGAACTCGGTAGACAAAATGTTGCAGCTTCTCTGTGGCTATCTATAAAGTTGTCATGCCCAAAGATGACCCAGGATGCCCAATCTCATGCATGTTACTGCTGAAAAGCACATCATCTGCTTGTACTCTAGAGCAGTCCCCAGGACGCTGACATGCTGTTTGATAGTGAACATTTGGGACACCGTTAACATAAGCTCGGTAGACATGGAGGGGGTGAATCATACTATCAGATCTTCCTGAGTTCAAGAAATCTGACAGCACTCTTTGGTACGTAAATTTCTCGAAACAAAAGAACTCAAAGATAATTCAAATAAAGTTAATCATGCTGAACTTTAAAACAAAAGAGAAGCCTTGCTCACACAAAGCAGAATTAAACACTGGAAGTCATTGTTCCTAGGGAAACTTCAGTTTGACTGAAAACCGTCATTCTTGTTTACATAGTTGAAACTGTATTATTTCTAGTATAATTTCAATTGCTTGGTTTTTTTTCCAGGTCACTGTATAACTCCAAAATGGCCAGAAAATTGAAAGTCAAAGTCCCGATGCCTGTGGAGCCTGGTGTGTTTTGTTACCCAATTATTAAATTATGCTTTCACTGCTAGTTAAGTGCGGGTCAACATCCTCTCAAAAGTTGCTTGTCCATCACCTGGACTGTCCTCGTGTAACATTAACCACGGGCTTATGTCAGACTGAGCTCTCTGGAAGGCTGGATCCTAAGCTCTCTTGTACTTCAGCAGGAGATCCAGCCTCTTTTCCACCCTTTCCAGTCTGGACAGATAGGCATGGATGGGACACACCCACACTTGCCATCTTTCTTATCACAATGTGAATGTTTTGAGTAAAACTGTCGCTGGGGTATGTCCAAAAAAAGTGTTGGCTAAGTGTGTGTGTGCTTTGAATCTATTCCTGAGCCTACTCCCCACAGTGCTGCAACACGGAGCCAAACAGCCACGGTCAAACTGACAGATGATATTTCCTGAAATATAATAACACTGAGGTATTTGCTCTCATTTTTACCTTGCATGTACTATCCTCTCTGGAGGAAAAGGCATCAGGTGGAAACTACTTTATTCTGTAAGTGCACGAGCAAAAGGCTCTTTCTTTTCTGTACTTCTGGTCAAACCATAACTGGCAGTCTCTATGCAGGACTGAAGCCTAAATTTACCCAGAGGTACTCACCCTACAAAATTAATGCTGTCCTGGTAATTTTCACAAGAAAAGTTTATAATAACTCTGTTAGATATCTTCCTCATCATATTGATTTTGTTACAGTCTTCGCTTTGGTTGTCAAACTGTTTTCCATAGCCTTGGATCGATTATAAAATCAGAGATACTTCAGTGAAGTTTAATGTTTTAACCCACTATCTAAGCACAAAGCTGGCACATGATAAAGGCAAAATTACATTGAATGAAACTAAGGCACTGTGAGGACATGTGATGACTCCAACACCCAGCTGCTTAGCACGGCTCCCATCACTGCTTTAAAAATAACTCCTCAAAATTCCTAGCTCAAGGGAGGCTTGAACTTCATTCTTCTCACGAGTCATGTGATTTTAGTTGTTTTTATTTTAAAACAGCCTTAAACTCTCACAGTTTTTTCTTTCATGATTCAGCTTGTCTGACCAGTCATGAAGGTCTAGGTGTTTACTGACTTAGTCAAGTTGCTTCCTTCATTAAGTGATTACGCGGTCCTAATGGAGTTCATTAGAATCACACCAATGACTCAGCACTGCAGTGGGAAGAAAGGGCTGGCAAGCACTTAACACAGATCTATGTCCCAACCAAGCTCCTTCAGGGTGTGTTCTCCTCTGATTGCCCTCTGTAGTGTTTGCAAACACTTAGGTTCTTGGAGATCATTCCCAAAGTGGCAAGTGGTTACCATATCCTGCACGCAGGGCATCCCTTACGACTACAAAGATGAAGTCTGGGAGCTCCCAAAGCAATGATGCTGTTATGCTGATAGTGTTGGTTGTTTTTTTTCTTCAGTTGGTGGTTTGAGGGTTTTTTTTTTTGTTTGGTTGGTTGGTTTTGTTTTAAATCTTATTCTAAGTAATTCCTAAATCAATTGATACAGGACCCAGAGAGCCCTGGCTAAAATCCTGGTGCAAACCTACAGATAAGTAGAATCTTTCCTTATCTGCTCACTGATGGTATACTCTAAGGAAAACAACGTGGGTTTTGGCCCCTGCCATATGAACACGTGTGTCTTCCCAGTGGAGTCTGTGACTGGATTTACTGACCTCCTGAAGACAGATCTTCCCATTGCTTTCAAAAGACTACTCATGGGAATTAAGCAGGTGAGAAAGTGACTGTAAAAGCAGAGCTCGAGGGAGGATTCTCAAATCCAAACCCAAGCATTAGACGTGATTTTCCACTGTCGTTTTGTGACACGCAGATGGGTACGTTATTTTTCTTTTTAATTTTAAAGGAAATTCACTCACCCCATATTGGGTAGTTTGTAGTTCTCTCAAATAGTAAAATATTCATCTTACTGAAGTGAGGTTCCTAAGTCACTGAAAATAAATTTGTTTTACAAGCTTTCTACAGGGACTGGGAGAGAAAGAGTTCCCCAAGCGCAACTAAATGCACTGGATGTGGCTATCTTTGAGGTCCACTCCCTACTGACTCGTTTAAACAAGATAAGGTCTTAAAACCAGCTAATCTGCCATTCTTTTTATTTGTGCTAAGTAAGTTTTTATACAAAAATGGATACAGTTGTCCACTGTGATGGGAATAAAAATTTAGAATGCTGTACTCTAATAATAAGTTACATACTGATCTTTATTTTTTACTGCAGCAAAGGCAATTCAGCTGTATCTGATTGGCACTACTTCAGGATTTTTGACGTTCAGCAGAGGAAGAATATGCAGCTGCAAAAACCAAAACAAAGCAAAAAATTCTCAAACTGCACATGCTGGAATGGCAACAAGCCCGACTGCAACAGCTCACCAGACCCACTCACAACTAATCAGGCATTGGGACACACAATGAATGCTTTTGCTGACTAAATTAAACAATTGAGTTGTGTTTTCTTTTAATGCAGAGTCGAAATGTTGGACTCTGGATACAGTGTCGCAGACTTCCCTGAAACTTATTTAAAAGCCACGTATGAATGTGGTTGAAAATTTCAGCTGCCAATTCTGCAACACTCCCGCAGATCTACCTCTTATTGTCCTGGGTTCCCGTTGGACATGGTAGACAGCAAGGAGAAGACGAGATGCTGGAAGGGAGGATGTATAGATTACTCCTTTCTTGTAGTGATCTGCAAGCAACGTCTACTGACATACACGTTCTTCACAGTGAAATCAGAAATACTTTATTTAGAAATACTTTTCTTCCTTATTAATTCAAAGAGCTGCCCAGGAAGTTATAAGACAGGACGTAATTACAGAAAAAAATATATTAATCTAAACATATGCTCTCTTTACCAAGGATGCTAATACGAATTTTGGCTTGTGAAGTCAGAAAGAAAGGAGATCTATCAGGAACAGAATTGATTTAGATCAGGAAGTTTTGGGAAAGACCTAAGCTCAGAAATCTCTAGGATCACTGGATCTTGTCAATTTTTTTCAAACATTATATTTTACTGGTTTGTCTCTGGGAGCTCAAAGCCCTATTAGGAAAGCACCGAAGAATGTCCTTACGGGCTACCTTTATTTAATCAAACACAAAACATACTCTTAATTTTAAACACATACTGAGGTCTCTTTCCAAGCTTAGAGCATGCTTAAAGATTTTTATGATTACTGAAGGCTCCCTATAAATATTCATATATGGACACTTCCTCTACCATATTACCCAAATTAAATTCCATAATTATTCTCAGACTCTATGATGAGGCAGTCTTTGAAGAAGCTTTTTAAAGATAAGGGGTTAGTGTCAGTTTATGTAACTTCAGTGATTGAGATATTAGTCACAGTCTATTCCAGTCTTCTCCATCCCCTCCAGAGTCAGAGGAGACAGAGGTTTCCAGAAGGTGATTCTTTCTATGGTTAAAATTAGGTGCAATGAACCACATCATGTCCAATAATTTTGTCTTCCCTCTAAGGGAAAAACCAACACCCTTCTTTGCTGAGATCCAGACATAAAGAATAATGCAGCATTTCTAGGAATATTTAAATTTGCTCTTTGTATTCTGTTACCATTTCACACTCCTCACAGAGGCCATCCCTCCTGTACATAGCAAATACAAATGGACAGAGTCCATGACTTCCCACGTAAAAGTGCGGGGATGCTTTGGAATAGTGGGCAATCAAATCCTCATTTAGTAAGTGTAACTGATTATATGAACCATGCAGCCTGAGTAAACAGTCTGTGTTAATTAACACTCTCTATCAATATTCCATCATTTGAAATTTCATCTGCCATCATCTTCTGTTGTTTTCTTCTTTTAACATCAAAAAACAATTGTCAGATATCCTCTGAAATGTCCTCATAGTGCAATACATTTAAATTAAGTGGTGTTATTGCATATTATGCATAATGCCTTAAAAGCTTTAATTGCTTGAAAAGTACAGTAGTTACAGCCAAATAAACTTTTACTTATTTTGTTACTTAATTTTTTTTTACGTTAATTCAAATCCTGATCTTTCCCTGAAACCATCTCCGGCTTTCTAGTCATTGTAGTCCTTGTTAATACTGGTATCAGTGAGAAGGGTTGCTTTCAGCTTTAATGCATTCATAAATTTACTCAGCAATATTACATTAGTACTATGTTAGTAGATATTTAGAACACAACTTTAGATACGCTTTCTTATAGTGAAATCGAGGTGTACAAGTTCTAATAAAATTAGAACTTTTTCACATGAAGCAGGTAACTTCTACTAAAGAAGAGTAATTGCAAATACTTAATAAGTTATCCCTCTGCTTATCATAGATCAGATATAAGAACATCTTCTTTCGAGTTCAGGACTGGGAATAACCCCTATGAAATCACATTTTGGGAGCTACCATTAAATTTATTTTTTTTTCTGTAGTACCTTCAAAGTTTTGGAATTTTGCTGTACCTAATAGCCTAAAATAATCAGTCTTGGGGCTGTGAGATCACACATTTCATACCTGTACAAATATTGTTGTGTACTTTGTGTAAGTGCAGAAATAATGAAGAGAAAGAACTATTTAAAGATATCTAGGGAATTTGGAGAAATTCCAACATAAGTGATCTAGCTCAGAGTATCTCAGCTAAAACATAAAATGAAAAACAAAATGGTAATGTCTTGCTGGTGTCTGATCTCACTGAATAGAGCACCCAGCTATCCTCTGTGGATAGGATAGGATAGGATAGGATAGGATAGGATAGGATAGGATAGGATAGGATAGGATAGGATGGAATACACGAGACTAGACTAGAATATTTCAGTTGGAAGGGACCTACAATGAGCATCTAGTCCAACTGCCTGATCAATTCAGGGCAGCCCCAAAGTTCAAGCACGTTGTTAAGGGCACTGAGCGGCCCCATTGCAGTTTACAGTGGTTACTGAGGATGATGCTTTGTCCTCCTCGGGCATAGCTATACCTCACAACAAATTAGCTATCCGCATATATGAGCAATCTAACTCTGTTGTTATCATATCAGTTAACATTTTTATATTGCCCATTAAAGTCAGCATTGACTTACTAGTGAATTCAACGGCAAATTAAATGGCCATGGGCAATATCTAGACGTCAATACCACACACACCACAAAACCCCAGTTATTTACGTTTATAGCCAGCTTTTTAACAGCGTAAGTCAGCGTCCTTCAAGTTTGCAAGGTATGTGGGGAGATTCAGTAATTTTATTCATGGGTTTATACTAACAGCAGAAGGCAGACAGAATGTTTCTTGCAATTCTCCATACTCTGCTAGTGAGCTGATATCATAAAATTGCAGTTTGCTGGCAGAGAGCTAAAAATTATTTTGATTCCTTAGAGAAACAGAAGATCACCTGCAATGCACTGACAGAAAAGGCTGGAATTTTGAGGTTTTTATCACTGAGAAAAAAAAAAAAAAGGTTTAAATGCACCTTGCACTGCAAGTATTATCTATAAAGAGAAACACTATAATATTGAGATATGAAAGGCTTTTCTCCATTTAGAAGTAACATTAATTTAACCTACACCAGGCAAAAATCTTATGTCATTTACATTCTGAAAGTAAAAATGTGGACAAATCTGTCAGACTAAAAATAGTATCAACATAGTGCCTCCTTGTGAAATGTACGTAAGCACAAGGAGAAGTCAGTCATGTCCACTTCACTCTTCACTGATGCCTTTGCTACAGACAGACATTGATAACACTTGACTTTTTTTTTGCCTCTTGGCTCTGCATAGTTATCTTCTGCTGGGGTCATGGCACAGCACTCTGCTTAGAGCTTATTGTGGACAAGTGAGATCACTGATTTCATGCTCCCAGGGTGAAAAGCCCCTTGGAGCACTCCAGGAGGTCCTCTGGCCAGTGAATGACTTGGGTTCGTCTGTGCTTTTTTATTATCAGGCATCTGTTTTGAACAGTACATTTGTCATTGTGAATGCAGTATGTTTTCTATACAGGACTTTTTTGGGTCCACATTTGGAATTTCCCTGTCCCCCACCATTTCTATGATGTGAGGTCTGTGTGGGAACCCATTCAGATTGAGAGGGTCTCAGAGAGATGGAGGTTACCTGTGAAAGCAGAGGAGGAGGAGTACCTCTCTTAAGCATGCTAAATTGCCTTTTGGTGCCATTTAATTTTCCTCCATTGACTGTACAGGAATATTTTCCCTCTACAGAGGCTGTCTGAATTCCCTGGGAAGGCCATTTGACTACTTGAAACTAAATGTGTGATTTCACTTCTAAAAAATTATCATCAGCTGCAGATTTTTGTAGAAAGTCTGAGATGAATAACCAACAGAAGACCTCACCTCTTCTGGGTACTATGGTGGCTTGAGCTAAGACCTGTGGACTAATCAACATTTTGGAAAACAAAAGGAAGCATCATGGTGGAGCTTTTTCTTTTTCATTTGGAAGCATGGAAGGTAGTTATCTTTAAGTATATTGGGTTTATGATTCATACAAGGCCAAGACCTTGCTGCAGAAATGCATGTGTTTAGCTTATCAGAAAGAAGATCAAGAGGTGAAATGATGATTGCTTGGAAGTGTCTCAATGGGAAGGAAAAATCAGATACTAAAAAGGGGTTTGAACCTAGTGGAATAAAGTTTAATGAGAGTTAAAAATTTTGCACTTGCTCTGTAACAATGCAAATAAGAAAAAAAGACACATTTTTTTAACAATCGAGATTTGGAACAAAGTACTGAGAAAAAGTATGATTTTTTCTTTTTCTTGAAACCTTACAGACACCTTGCTGGAAGATTTATGAGTCAAACAGAAGTTATTAGTTCAATAACATTCCGTGGCCTGAGTGGCCTTGAAGATATTAATCTGTGAATCAGGCAATGGGAATCTATGGCCTGTAAAGGGCAGAGTAACCAACGCCACGATCGTGATGTCTCCTCTGACCCCACAGGCCAATGAAACCATCTGTGTCAGCTCACTCCAGCATTCACTCTTGTGGCACTGCTCAAGAAATTCCCTATAAACCACCTCCTTGGTTGTGCCTTTATGTGTTTATAAGTAGAATTGAGACCTACACATTAAGTCATGAGCGCAGAGGGTGGGGAGTGTCACCAAGCGAGCTATCAGTGTGACATTTTAAAGCTGCTGACTGAGTGCAGAGTGATATGCAAGCATATACGTGAAGCATATGGGGAGGCAGGAGACGTGTATCAAGAGACAGCAGCTGGCATATCAGGTCTGGGACAGCTTCTACCAGAGAAAATAGATTGCAATTCCAGGCAGAGTATCTTAACTCTTCCCTCCTTGTATATGGAGATTTTTATTTCTTGTATTTGTACAATCCCAATAATTTATTTCCAAGATTAGTCCTTTTACTGTATGTTACTTCTGGTTTTAATGTCCTGAAGCACAGCTTATTTTCTGTTATCTCACTGTAAAAGTGGGATAAACCTATTGGATTTGCGCTTAGTACTTTGAGCTCAAAAGAGTAGAGTAACTTCAGATTTATCACTCTGTAACTGAGGGTGATATTAGGTGTTAAATTTAACATAACCCTTCCCTGCGCAACAGAGAGCCAAATTCTCCCCTTATGTAGAACAGTAGAGCTCAGTTGGAAATAACAGAAATTCTGACCTGGCGTTCAGAATACTTAGAAACTACCCAGAGAAAACAATTGAGTAGGAGGATATATTGTTTTCTACTTTATTCCGTGACTTCAGCACAACTACTTTTCTCAGCACGAGCCCAAGTCATCAAAGTTTCCCACGGCAGAGTCATTCCCTACAGGCTTTCCCTGCTACCCTGCTGTGGATGTTAGTGTGATGCCACGAGCTCCCTCACACCTGCACTTACAGCTTCTAAACAGATTGGTGTCCCCTGGAAAACATGACACATTTGTCCTTGCCATGTAACCTCTTGTTCCCTGGTGTGACAAAATGTGCCCTGCCAAAAATAACCTGCTTGTTTTTACTTTCCCCAAATCCTCTCCAAAGGATGTGGCATTACCAACAAATGTTATGCTGACTAACCATCTGGCGAACACAGCGGTCAAGGATGGTTTGGTGCATGAAAGTGAAAAGTAGGAGGCAGTCATATGATTTAGTAAAAGGTAAAAGGATAAAAATAGTAGTTGAAGCAGTATTGTAGTAAGCAACAGCAAATTAGGTAATACTGCAGAGAAACGATGAAGTAGGGAAGACCTCCAGAAAAAGGAGTGGGAAAGAAATTCTCCTTTCTTCAGAAACAGTCGAAGGAGGACCAAAGAGAGACAATAACTATTCTGTGCAGAGTAAGGGTGCAATAAAGTAAACCAAGCCACCTCTGAATGGCACGGTCTGTCTGTCTGTGCTGTTCAGGGTGTCAGGAAGCAGGGTAGGAGTGCCAATACTGCGTGGAGTGCTTCTGGAAAGGGAAGCAGCCTTGGCAAAGCTCTGTACTTACACAGCTGTATTGCTCCTGGACATAGCACCACTAAATAAACTAGCTTTTCATGGTACACCCTCCTCACACAAAGTAGGCATTTTCTATGTCCCCTGTAAAAGGTCACCCATGAGGTTCAAACTGGTGGTTGTCCAGAGCATGGTTCAAGCACGTGAACCACAAAGGCAGCCATCCTCTTCTTTAATGTAATCAGAAAGCCAGTTTTGTCTTGGTGCCAAACTTTACAGAGAGTCGTGCACTGAACCAACTTTCCACTATCTCAAATACCTTTCAGCAGTGAGAACTGGGGTCCTTCTTCTCTTGTCTGATTCCAAGGAACACAACATATATGTTGTTTTTTTTTTACCTGCCTCCTTTTTGTTTATAACTTGTGCAGTTCATATGCTGTGTCTGATCTGTCTTGCAAATTGTTGTCACCTCAAGTTTCAACAGTCAGAAATGTTTATCTCATTAGAAAGACTGGAAAAGCAGTGCAATATAGTAAAATTAAATTACTACACTAGTTCAGGTATTTGTGATAATGTAGGAAAATGAAAGCAACAAGACTGGCTGGGGAAGTTTTACAGCTCCCCAATGCCTAACACTGTAGCAACTATTCAAAACAACTGTTATTTCTTTTTGATGTTTGCTTTTAATATCTGCTCTTTTTTTGGCACCAGGTTCCTCCAAACCATGTGTTAATGTTGCTTCCTCTTATGCTTTGTGAAGTCCTCAGGAGTCCTTGAGTTTTCTAACGTTTGGATGCTATTTATGAGGCATCTGTTTTCAAAGCTGAGGGCACCTGTTACTAAATGCACTGAGCTTGAATTATATAATGTGCAATTCTACTGAAGGTTCTGGAAGAAGCTCATATCAAAGTGCTGCCTCATGTCCCAGGATGGGCTGCAGACTCTGGAACTGAAATGCCTGTGCGGAAATATCTGAAGTCACAAGAAATAAATAACAAAACCGCAAATCACTGACAAGTTTGGCAGTAAGCTTATGTCAGTAAATATGACAAAAATTCATCATCTTATCTGTGAGTTTTTCTGATACAATAGTCAATTAGTATATAACATCTAAATGAAGTGAATGCAATTACACACTTTGTGCATGCAAAAAAGTATTTGTATATGCATATCAGTCACCTATTTCTCCTACTTTTCTGCTTATGGAGATCCAACACCTCCCATTTACAGTGGGGCCAAGTTCGGGTTCTGGGAGACTTGTTCTTTCTTGTGGTAACATAATCTAGAGGCCAGAAGAACAGCCACCATCTCTTCGCGTGTACCATGCAGTTCAACTCCTCCGAGTGCTGAAGGCTGACATGTAATCTGTCCAGTCTATCTCACCTGCTTGGCTGCAAATCAGTCATGTCCACAGTCATACATTTGCACTGGGGTAGCTTAGCACCATGCTAATTGACATTAAAATTTACAAAAGCTGAAGGTTCTGCTTAGTGCCCTTTAATACAGTAGAATATGCAGCCACTTTTGCTCCGAACCAAGTGATGAAGCTTTTTTTAATGCTTCTTCTGGATTGTCTAATGTGTTGTCCATTTGGTGAAGTTAGCTGAGCGCTTGCTGCCTGCTTTCAGGATGTCCTTGGAAATGAGAGACCACCTCATTGTTTTTTCCTGTTGAAGTAGACAAATTTCAAAAACAGCAGGTCTTTGGTTCCCATGCTTTTTTTGCGATGATCCATTGAAGGAAGGACCAATATTTAAGTGAATTCCCAGAGACAAACCAGCTGTGTCACTCAAGAGTTGCATTTTCCCTTCAGGTATCTGAAACGGTAGTGGAATCACCCAGGAGTTTCCTGCCTAAATTCAACATGTTTATTCTCCTGAGCTTGTCACAGCCTTTCCCTATCTTAAACCACAAGCCTTTTCTTCCTCTACCCATTCAGCTGTCATTGTCTGTGCTGAATGCTGTTAATGGTTCTGTATACATATAACACAAAAATATTGAGTGGGATGTACTTATCATATTGCATGTTCAAAGTCTCACCTTTATAAGAAACTGAGGGTTTATACCCACTGAGGGGTTGTTTGTCTGCTTTCTTCTGATGTATTGCCGTATGCTTTCTGAAATCTCAGAAATCTCTATCTTCTTCAGCTTCTTGTTCCCCAGCGAGTGAGTACCATTTGCAATTATCTGATTTTTTTAGTCATTTCAACTAGTACACTTCAGGTTTGGCTTCTCCAAACTGAGCATCTGATCGAGTATATCTTGACCAAATCTTGTTTTTTTCCAAGGAGCTGCCATTAATTGTGCCGATTCAGAATCAAGCCTAAGAAAAGCATGGATAAATAATGACAGCTCCCTCAGTTTTCCTAGATCCTCGAACTGTGTTTACCAGCAAGGATTTCTGTGAACTTGCAATGCTTAAATGTTATAACTTTGTACTTCTACATACTAAGCCACTGGTCCTTTTCCCTGTCTTCACTGATCTGGTCTGCCACCTGCCTATGCATAGAGATGTATTAAAGATCCTTTTAAAATCCATGTTAGTCTCATCCACTCCCGTGCACTTCCAAGGATGCTGTATTATGCCTTCAAAGTAATGCATTATGTTACTTTCAAGTGATGTACCCTTACAGATCCTTGCCTGATAAATGCCTTCACTGTCCTGGTAACACATCACTTCAACTTAGCAACTCAGAAGATTGCTTCTTAGAGAAAAGTTAGTCATATGAACTCATAATTAACGTTTTGTTCTCTGTGACCTAGTTTTGAAAGTTGGAATGGTTGCATTATCCAGCTGGATCTCACCCTTCTGCTGACATTTAGCAGAAAGGGGAGAGGCCTGAGCCCTTAATGCAGCCTCCAGGTCCCAGGGAATAGTGGCAGTTCCAGGGACCACCATTATTCCCATTAGGCCAGCAAAGAAAAGCAGGACAAGACATGACAATAACCTGGACACAACTTTTATTTCTGTCTGTGGATTGTCTGGGATATGTCAGCTCCAAGCTTTCCCTGAGATTCTTTTTTTTCCAAGTTTGAATACATGTGATATTATGGATATACTGATCATGTTGATTCCTTTTATGACTAAGGGAAAGCAATAGATGTTTCCAGGCCATGACTCATCTAATCCTTTTTAAACATGTAATTTAGGCTGTGACAAATCGCAACTGAAAAGTTCCTATTTCTGTCCACTCTCCATAAGGAGAGTCTAGTCTACCTACTTTAAATATGGATGCTAACCCTGAAGACTTTACAAGTTAGGTGACGTGCATCTCACCATCTGTGACGTGACTCTCACCATCTGTGTCTACACTGCTCATTGCTTTTTCGCATTAGATATAATAATAGAATAAATCTACATTAGATGCTGCAGTAGGTGGTCTGAATGTGGTCTGGAAACGTTAGCTAAGATTTGCAAGTATATATACACAAATATATTAGGCACAATAAAACCACAGGAACTGGCACTTTACAATAAAAAAAAAGGATTTTACTGGATGAGGTGTCTTTGAATAGTCTAGGCTTTGATTCTTTAATCTGCTCAATTCTATTGATGTATCAGACTAGATTTTTGTTTTGATTCCCCCCTCTCTCCCCAAATAGCATGTCCCCATAATCTGTGCATAACAGACAGGGGGAATCTGACGTGGCCGGACAAACATTTTTGTACATCCAGGAAGAAGGAAATGACTGGTTTCATCATTGGTGGGACAATACCAGGAAGCTATTTATGTTCTTTAGTAGGAAGAAGTATTTTCCCAGGCCCCGGGAAAAATGGGGTGATGCTTTGTGCAGTTTGTATCAGCCGAGCAGCAAAGTGAAGAAGCAGGACAAACTGGGTCTGGCAGACTTGGGAGCAGGCACTGAGGAGCAGTGAGCAGTCAAACCTCACAGGGCATTGTCCTGTTCCTATGTTCTGTGCTCAGTTGTGAAAAAAAACATGCTAGGGGGAAGGGATACACAAGGATTCTGTGAGATAGAAAAAGAAAACTGAGGGAGGGAAGCTGATATGACGAAACTGGTATCCAGTAGGAATCAGAGAGAAAAAGTTGTTATTCAGTGATTCCATCTTCAAACAGAATATTCTGCATATTCTTCATGCTGCATAGCATAGGCCTTCATGCTGCAAGCCTATAGCCCAAATCTTTTGACCTTTTCATTAAGTCCCTGCCTGATGCAACAAAAATCATGTTTATTAAAACTGTAGAGTGTAATAGAATCATAGAATCATCTGGGCCGGAAGGGACCTCCAAAGGCCATCTAGTCCGACCCCCCTGCAGTCACAGGGA
>JAOQGH010000077.1:15542634-15562808 GCA_025769975.1 Gallinago jamesoni | reverse complement strand
ACCCTGCACTGGTGAGGCCACAACTGGAAGACTGCATCCAGTTTTGGGCTCCCCAGTTCAAGAGGGACAGGGAACTAGCGGAGAGAGTCCAGCGTAGGGCAACGAAGATGATTAAGGGATTGGAGCACCTCCCTTACGAGGAAAGGCTGAGAGAGCTGGGGCTCTTTAGCCTTAAGAAGACTGAGGGGAGACCTTATTTACATTTAGAAGTATCTAAAGGTTGGGTTGAAGGATGTCAGAGCTCGACTCTTAAGTGTTTTCTAGCAATAAGGATGAGGGGAAACAGGCACAAGCTAGAACACTGAACACTTTTCACTGATTCTGTGAAAAGGAGCCTGAAGCTAAAACAGAATAAGAACAGTAGCTGGAATTATCTCCGTGGGAAAGGAAAGGAAGAGGTCAGGATGATGCCCTGGGTTCCCTAACACTTGCACTGGCTTCTTCCTCTCCTCTCACACTCCACTGAGAGGAGCTTTGCAGTTGTTGAGGCAGGAAGGAAACCTTGGCAGCCACTGCTTAGCTCCTGATTTCCAGGAAGAGCAAGAGGAAGGAGACAGCAGTGCCTGGAGAACCAGCTAGACAGACAGCCAAATATGTCCTTACCCTTTTGTCATCCTGATTTCTTCCCTGTGCAGCTCTGGGACCCCAGCCAATATTGGGGCCAAAATGCCAAGGCAAGCATATGGGCAGTCATCCCACCTTCGTAGGGATGCAGAGGGCTTCCTGCATAACCAGACCCCTGCCCACACAGGACTGCAGCCTGTTAAGGGTGCAGCCCCATACAGCCTTGAAGACATCCTGAGGGGATATATCAGTGTCTGTGTTTTTTGTCTACCTTCCAAAAGAGATAATAGCTTGCAGAACTTAGACCTGTGCTTTCTCTCTGAAAAACTATCTCCTTTTCCTTTTTTCCATTCGTAAGTCTGGCCTTGTTTCATTAGTTCTCTCCATTGCCCATCATACCTGTATATTCTTTTCCTTTTCACCCAGTTCCACTTCTTTCTGTTTGTTTTCTTACTCTCAAGAAAAAAAGTGAGAACTCTTTGCTTTCCCTCAAGCCTCCTTATTTCTTTTTAAAAGTCTTTCATCCCCTCCCAGAGCCTGGATTTTTCTTCACAGGAGAAAACAAAAGGTCTAGCATCCTTCCGCCATCTCTAAGCTAAGGCATCCTGTAAGAGGGAGGCTCAGATAAACATGTATTCATCTCCAGTGCTCCCAGATGCATCTCAGACAGTCTCCTTTGTGGGAGCAAGATAAGACAATTTTTGTGCAAGAGATGAATATCTGTAAGCAGCATTAAGAACAAGAAGTCTGGTCACCAGCAGTGGGAAAAGAGATTACTTAAGCCCTCAACTTCTGACACAAAGTCTGTCCTCTCGTGAATCAGAAGTGCGCTGGGAGAGGTGTGCTCCTCTGACACTGTGTTGTAGCACAAGATATCTTTCAGCAGCCAAAAGGCCAGGAACAGAAAGATAATCTCACCTCTGTCTTACCTGGGAGATTTTTGGGTAGCCTGCGATGTATATCTAAGCACTAGGGAGGTGGGTGACTCACACAAAGGCTTGGGAGGGGAGATTTTTATGTCCATGGGGCTGAGCGAGCCCTGGATAAACACAGTGGAGGAAGAGGATGCCACACAGCACACACCCACAAGCCCTGGTCTCAAGTAATTTTGTTACAGAAAGGAAAACCCATTCCAGCAAAGGCCTGATCCTGGCAACCTCTCTTTTTCCCTTGCTTGGGAGGATTTTCTGTCACAACTAATCAAGGCCACAGAACTCTTACTAACCCTGGCTGAGAAGAAGGGATATCCCTAGTCCCAGTGGCTGCTGCTTCAGCAAAAAGGATAAAAATCCATACTTTGTGACAGAAAGTAGTGGTTGTGGCTCAAACGAGCCCAGAGGGGTGCAGGGAAAGGAAGTCCTGGGAGGTACGTAAGCATAAATATCCCAGTGGGGGACGAAAGGACATGCCATTCAGCTGCTTTGTGTTTCTTTTCTTTCTTTTGGGAAAAAAGGAAAAAGGAAAAAGAAAACCTACAAAATCCTACAAAATCACCAGGGCACCTGACAAGGGCGAGGAGAATGTGTTTCTGAGAGTAGAGAGGTACATAAACTGGGTTTTGTGGTACAAACTTAACAGTGAAATTTCAGCAGTGAATTCCCTTTTCAGAAGGTTCAGGCTGTTCACTTTCCTGTAAGGCTGCCTCTCTTATGTTATCAATGTCAGAGGTCAAATCATGAGCAGTAAAAAAAAAAAAAAAAAGTGTTATTTTACAGCTGTTTATATTTCTAGGCAGGGTTTTAAGGCAGGACTGGCTAGCCTGCAGAAGAGTCAGTGAAGTGCAGACTCTTTCGTGTCTAGGAATTGAGTCAGGTCAGGTTGGAACCAAGCTTTGTTAGTGATGGTGGGTCTGTGTGCAGTGATTTCCCTGCTCTGCCTGCTCTCTGGTGTGAATTAATGGTGGCAGTTTGAGCAGAAGGAACGGAGAGGTCAAATCGGCTAAGTTGTGTTGTTCTGCTACCCCTGGATCTGTGACACTTACCTGAGGGACTGGTCCCTGGTCCCAGTATAATTGTGCTGCTGTTCTCCTGGTTCAAAAAAGACAGCACAGGTATCATAAGAGCTGACAGTGGTCACTGCCAGCAAGCATCTTAGCCTCCTTTTTGCTAGACCAAGCACAGATCCTTTAAACCTTCTTTGCACGTTGTATGCTGTAGGTCACTGTTGTCCTAGCCATGAGTGGCTTGCTTTTAGGTAGCACTTAATAAAATATGAGAATCACTTTTGATAGGTGATTGATGGTAAAATGCTTAGATTTTGAAGGTAAACTTGAGCCATGGAAGGCACTGTAGAAAGCTATCACATAGTTTCACCCCCTGGGCTGAGGTGGAGTATTAGCTGAGGATGGATTGACTTTACACTGAGTCAATTTGCAAATTCTTTTAGCAAACAAAGATGCTGCAGCATTTGTATTGTAAGTGTGCTATTCTACAAGATATTCAGGGATTTCAGCTACAAGAAGGGAAGAACTGAACCTAACATTTCTCCTTTAAACTGCGAATGTCCTGTTATTTACAATTTATTTTTTATGTCATTTAAAGGCAATTTACTTCAACAGCTCACTTGTGAAACCATTTATTCAGAATAAAACCTTAACACAAAGGACTGACAACAAGGCAACTGAAATGATCCTCCCACACTCTCCCTATTAGCAAGGATTTGGGCTTCTGATCCACCTAATAAACTTGAAAACTTTGCAAACGGTGTTAGCATTATGGCTTCTGTAGTGTGGAACTGATTTTTAGAAAAGACTTTTATTAAATTTCTTGAATTTTTCTTGATGAATCAGAGTATTCCAGAGTGGTGTTTTGCGTGTGTTGCTTTTAAATCAACGCTGAATCTTAGATTCCTGTCTGCATGCTTGAGTCATGATTTGTTTGACTTTTTTCACAAATATACTCCTTTCTTTATTATTTTCCTCTTTTCCAAAATAACTGCCAAATCATCCTATGAATTCATTACTTGACTGTGTGTTTGTTCATTTACAGATGAGGGAAGTGGGAGAAGGGAAAACAATTTACCCTGCTAACATGCAG
Organism: Gallinago jamesoni; assembly: GCA_025769975.1. Taxonomy (NCBI): domain Eukaryota; kingdom Metazoa; phylum Chordata; class Aves; order Charadriiformes; family Scolopacidae; genus Gallinago; species Gallinago jamesoni. The sequence continues at coordinate 15,559,209 of JAOQGH010000077.1, read as the reverse complement.
TCTCAAATATTTATTTTTTTATAAACTAAATCAAGTATGAAAAACCCAAATTGTTTAAAATTAACACACACACACACACAAAAAAAGTGAAAAGTCTTTTAAAATATATTTTAAAACCAGATAATTTCCATTGGAAACTGCAAAACCAGAATAGTGTCCAGCAGTATGTCACGGTCTAGATCAGTGTTTGCATCTGTAAACCAAAACCAAAGCGAGCCCTTCAGCAGCACCAAACTAGACTGCAGAAAAGTCCCTCTCCACAGAGTTAAGCTAGTCTTTCTTTTGGCACTGTGGATGCCCTGAGAGAAATTATTCAATGAATTAATATTTGAGGAAGCAAGAAAAAAGGCAAGAGAGAGTAAAACAAGCAAATAACCTGCATGAGCAAACAAAAAAAGTATCCTAATGGGAAAACAAATATTATTCGACTGACCAAATTTGGCTTCTACATGAGGTGGCAGCTCTGGGCTCCCGCTGACTTCGCAACTCAAATGTCACTTTGTGTCATGGGAAGCAGCAGCTCTGTCTCTGGTGATGCCTTGGAGCTCCCCGGGATCTTGTGACTCTCCCAGAGGCGTGCAGCTGGCCAACCCGCAGTGCAGGGTTTGGGCTGTTCGTGGAAGTGCTGCCCTCAGGCAAAATCAAGCAGGAAAAAAAACCACAACCCTAGAATTTTGACAGATGTCATTCCTTCAAGGTGTTACATCACCTTCTCATTTTGAGCACTGTTTTAATGAAGATCTGATTCATGTTCATGTTAAGGCTGCTTCTGATCAGAGCCCTTGTGTAACGCAAGGGACTACGGGCAGCAGGGAAATAGTTAACAAGTTGGAGAATTCAGGAAATAAGAGGAGAAGGGCTTTGAATCCTGCTTTCAGGAATAGCCTGCACTTCCAGATGAAGCAGATATACTTGTTCCTGATGACAACACTACTCTGACCTTGTAGAGGAGGGGAAAAACAAACACACAGGGAGTCACCAGCTCCTTAACAAAGAATCACTTCAGGGGTAATTTACCTCACCAAAGATAGATGTTCAGACAGAGGCCTGTTCAGAGAACGTGCTCCAGTGCCTGACAAAATCCAAGGAGGAACAGGATTGCTTCAAGTTAGAAGAGATAAAAAATATTAATCACCAAAAAAACCAACACTAAGACCTATTTTCATAGACTTCCAGTGGAAATATTCTGATAGATTTTGATGGAACTGGATTATTAATATTTATGAAGCCAGACAAGACCTCCAGATGGAAGCTGCTCTATAAGTGCAAAGCTTTGCTATTAATATTTATTAATCTGAAAGTGCTTATTTAGATTTTAGGCAATTTTTGCTCCATCCTTTTCCCAAGCAAACTAGCATTAAATCTGCAGGATTTGTGAATTCTCGTCTTCCCACTGCTGCCTGTGATGCAAATTGCGAGTCAAAGAAAAATGAAGGGAAATACAGAAGAAAGCTCTGAAAGTTCAACATGAAGGCTTGAGATCTGTTTGCAGGGAGCATCCCAGACAAGTGCTGATTGTTTGGACTCCACATTGAGCAACATAAGCGAAGTTTCCAGACCCAATTCTGTGGCCTCTATGAACTGTGAAGTGATAGGAAGAATGTTGTGCCCACAGAAACTTTCTCCCGAGGTCATGGATGTTTTGGTCATGTTTATACTGATGGGTATTACTTTATCTTTTTGTTCTTATTAGCTGCTTGGTCCCCTCCTCCAAGTGTCTCTTCCCATGAGTTTGTGTTCTCTTAGGAGAAAACGAAATTGGTATTTTTCTGAGTTCTTAAAATGACTCTCTTGTCAAATGCAGACAACTTCTAGTTCAAGTTGAAAAGGCACCTCTCACCTTTACACTGGGGCAGTCTATATCCCCCATAGCAAAGATACCTGCACTTCAGCCCCTGCCTGTCTCTTTAATCTCCACTTTTATCTTCCCTCGGCATGTTTCTTCTAGCCATGATTTTCTCCTGAGCAAGTTGCTTGCTTCACAGTCAATTTTTTATGATGAATCTCCCAATGCACACAATATTCTTCTAAAGAATCTGCACCGGAGGCTTTTCTGTCCTCCCTGGATGTGCCTTGGTCCTTGTTATATGAGCTGGTCATTCTCATTTCCTGGAACTCTAGTTAATTGTCCTGATAATACTGTTTGGGGGAGAATATTCAATTAATTTAGTGATGATGACTTATTTATTCCATCATTCTCTTTAGATGTTGGGAATAGAGAGCTTGGGATCACCAAAAGCTGATCTTCCATCTCTAATTTAAGTATGGCTAAGGCTTTAGCTTGTTTTTCTACTTATTTACTGAAATTCAACAGTAAAGGCACCCAAGGAAGCAAAGGTAGCCCCAACTGCTTTTAGCTTATGGTCAATCGGTGGAGTCCACATGGTAGCATTAAATATTTATGCTCAGGCAGCACATCAATGAAGTCAAAAAATGAATCTTCATTCATTGTTCTTTACACATGCAAACACATCCGTACCCACTCACTGCAAAAAGCCTTTGAGCATCTCTGGATGTTTGGTGTAGTATCCACATAGTTGGGAAGCAAACTTCAGCTCATGCTGCTTCTGCAGAGAATTCCTTTCCTTAGAGTGGTCCCTCTCATTTTATAATAATGGGGAAACACCTGGTCACTGAGGCAATGGCACTGAGAAGTGGACAACTTGGGCAGACACACCACATTACATATAGGTTGTTGTATTTTTAAATCTCTTCATTTTCTTTAAGATGAGCCCTCTTCTGTTCTCCTCTCTCCACACACACGCTCATACACACGGTTTCCTTCCTTCTGAGCTTGATTTCAGGGTGCCCCAGCTTAGATGTATTTTTCTTGTACTATTCTAATGATTTCGGAAGGTACCGGCTGAATGAAACAGAACTAGAAGACAGCAGGGGGATGAAAGGGGCTGTGCAATTACTGGTGTGGAAAGCCAAGCACAACCACAGGCTGATTCCTGTGGATAACGAAGGGGTGGCTGTGTGAGCTTCAGGAATGAGACATCTGTGTCTTACACAGAAACTGATTCAAGCCCTGGCCATAAAGACTTTTTATTTTTCCTGAGACAGTGAAAAGGGGAGCTGTCAAAGTTTTTGCCTGAAGTGTGGGGGAAGAAATGCTATTTCACAGGACATAGGGCTCTGCGTGTGAATCCTTAGTTAGATTTTTTCCTACTCCGTTTATTGTGCAGTGTGGTAGACACTGACTGCTCCCATCCTTCCCAAAGCTATCTCACCTACACTGTGTGGGTGCAGATCTCTGTTCACACACGGGCTTAAGCATCTTTTTCGGCAAGCCAGCACTGGCCTGACAATATGAACACAAAACTAAAACCTCTTTGTTGTCTTTTTGCTATATGCCTACCACTGTGTAGCTCGTTTGCTTTTGCAGTGTAAGAACATTGCCAACGTCAAGTAGTCCAGTTGGTGCTGGGGTACACGATAAACCATCATGCCCTTAGAGCAAGTGGGAGAGTAGAGGACACCTGGAGTTTAAATTGCTTTGCATACAGGTAGGATGAACTGCCTTCTATCTTGTGTGCAGGTCTGGATCAAGGATTACATCAGGCTGGCTTTTTGGCCTGTCACCCAAAGTGTGATGTGTGCTTGGACACTGATTTGGCTGGATGGCAGTGATAAATCAGTGTGCAAAGAGGGAATACTCTTTCCAGTACGGGTTTCCCCCTCCCGTGTGCTCAGGGTGTTCAGCTCAGGAGTTCAGGTGTCTCTCTCTCATTTAACTGAAGTATGCTGGAAGCTCCTTCTGCATCTTGAGGGAAGTGAGGACTGTTGTTGCTGCTCAGACACTCGGTCCTGCAGGTGACATAATCATTTTGTCTGCCTTAGTGAAGAAGGAACACACTCTGCCATACATGGTGCGTGATTCTCTTTGCAAAGTTCTTGACAGTTTCCTGACCTGATACACGTGCCACACGGTATCACAGGCAGGCTGGTTGCTAGCTTTTCCTGGAGTCATAAAAGAGAATATAGATCTACCCAGTTCAGGAGGCAAATGCTGATAGCTTTACCATTTTGAAAGGCAACCCTTTCACAGGCATAGACCTCCAGACAGAGGCAGAGGTGCTCTTTCCTCTTCCCTTACACCCATTTATTTTATCTAGATGCAGAGAAACATTTGGCTGCAAAGAATCTGGTTTCAATTATTGCTTCTTTTATAACAATGGATCTTTAACATCTGCTAAGCCAGGTCAGTCCCACTGAACAACACCCTGTTCTGTGTTTTTTTTTTTTTTTTAAAAAAAAAGAGTCCCTCTGTTCTCAGTAAATATGCAAGGGCTGCATCTGAAAAAGTCACAGGGCTATAGAAGGGACCATTGTGTAGCATGACCTCTGCTATAACATGGATTGTTAAAATGCCTGGAATTAAGTCCTGTTTAGATGAACAGCATCCCTTGATTTTGGAAAAGCAAGTTACTGCAAATCTGTTGGGGTGTTGCAAGGGTCAGTTATTCTCAGGGAGACCACCGCTTTACCAAATAAACCACATTGTGTTTCTCTGAGCCTACTCCCTGTACTGTTACTAAAATACATTCCACATTGTCCTGGACTGGTATCAGTATCTACGTGACTGTAATTTTTGAATTGATTGTTAGACTGGTTGGCTTCTGAAGAGCTGGAGGGCTGGAGCATTATTACAATATAAGAGATATCTCTGATGGACCAGTTCTGGAAATGGTCATATTTTGAGATAGTTCTTCAAAATCGTGGACAGATATCATGATTGATGCCCTTTTCTTTTGTCCTTTCTTATGATGAGTACTTATCCTAGGGATAAAGAATCTCTTGATAGGTGTTTTTTTTCTGATGACGTGCTACTCTTGATTCATTAGGGCACCCATTTTCTTCTAGTCCCTATTGTTCTATCCAATACCAGGAGAAGTCTACAAGAATTTTCATGTCATTACATCTTGCTATTAGGTTAGAATTGTGCTCCTATGCACTACTCAGATTTTTGAGTAGATGTTTTTGGCTGTGCTACTTCCAATAACGAAAGCGATGGCTCTCTCCCTTTATACACCTTGCACTGACAATGAATGAGTATTGGTAAGGTGTGGTAAGGTGTAGACTGTTTGATCTAACATATAAATCTCCTGCATTCATCTGGGGTTTCAACAACTGCCAAATGTGACGTTGTAGTAAACTTATGTGAAAATAGTTAAGCAAGTGGTATTTAGAAGACAGTGATACAACTACATTCACTGAATTAACTGGGCTGAAATTACTTGCCAAAAAGACATACCACAATTAGTATAGAATTCAGAATTCTACCTAATTTCAGTCCAATGACTCTGTCCCAAGACAGTTCTAGTTTCTTATATGACTCCAATAAAAATCACTTGACAGTTGAATGGTTTTACTTCACCAGAATCATGTTGGACCCTTAAAAGAGTGTCTCCCTCTGACAAAGGTTTCAGTCAGTGTGATTATTGTACTAAACAGCTACTAAAATGTCATTCATACAGATTATTTAATTTTAATTTCTAACAGGACTGTCAGACTCAAGCAGGCTGTCTGTTCAGCTTGCATTCTTGAATGATTTGTTACCATTACCTTCAACACTGTCTTGGCACAGAGTTATTAGAAAGATGGTGCAATGAAAGATGGATAATTAAAAGATGCATACATGCAAGAACTGGTAGAAAAAGGTTGCCTAACTAGTTGGGTACCTAGTGCACAAATAAAAGTACATATGATTATGTGCAGAGTGTAGGTAGCTTGTATATCTTTACCAGTATATGGCAAAGCTGACTATCACAAACAAAAAAGCACTGAGAATAGGTCATGTGAAGCTGGCGTCTCTGGTAGAAAATAAAGAAACTTGGATATGAGTTGGGAAAAAAGTGAGCATTGCCAGTCCTATCACTGGGCAATGGCATTGCAGTGGACATAGCGAAGGACAAATACTGAGCACCAGGAGGATTTCAAGCTTGATTAGAAGCTTGGCTTTGTGCGATTTTTACAAAAATAAATACATCAAATGCAAGCAAATACAGATACATCTAAATGTAGTTACAAATGTATTTCATGGCATTATCAAATACAAAGAAAAAAAGCATACAAATAATTATTGCTTTGCATTCTTATTCAATTGATCTCACAAGGCAAATCACATTCATAATCCCACCCTTTAGAAAAGTGTTCACAATGTTGTTCTTCACCTCTGGTACGAAATTATCTAACATATAAAGTGTTATATTATCAAAGAGTGACATGTAGTTTTCAACAGATGTTTGTGAAATACCTCCAATGAATTACTCAATCGACCTCTGCAGTGTCAATAAACAAGCAGTGGTGAGTAGTAATGGTGCTGTAGTGATTTAGGAGTAATGCAATTCCATTCATTGTTGCTTTCATGGGAACACAAGACGCAGCTAGGAAAGACATCTTCTGCCACTGAACCCAGTCTATGTTATTATAGACAGCAATGTCATATAATTCCCTTAAATTTATTAACATCTGTCTTAAAACTGTTTACCCATTGATACTTTTGGAAGCCATTTCTACAATCTTACTAACCTAGTGGGTAGGAAATGTATGATAATTTACAGTTTTAATTTATTCAAGTTGAGCTTATGACAATACATTAATGGTCCCAAATTATCACTTGATTTAAATAGCTTCTTTAGCTCTTCTTTCTCCTTGGAGATTTATTTTCTCCCATGATGTATTTATAGGGATCAGTCCTATAATCTCCCAGATTGTATTATGTCAGAGCAAAAAGGACAAACTTTTCTACCCACGTGTAATGAGATAAGCTCTCCACGCCGCCAGTTGTGTTTTCTGTGACTGCTTCTATTTGATCTCGCGTTCTTTGAATGCAGGTGGCCAGAACAGCACACAATCTTCCAGACGAGCTCCCCATATCACACTGTTAATATTTCTATGTCTATAGTAGAGAAAAGTTTGCCTGATTACCAGCCAGGATTGTGTCTGAGGTTTTGATGTAGTTCAAAGTGTCCACTACACCAAATGTCCGCCTTGTTCTCTGTCCGTTTGTTTCTGGGCTCATGGCCTGTAGCCTGTTAGTAGCCTCCAAGGGTGTGACCTTGTGGTTTACACAATTAAGTTTCATCCCATTTCTGTTAGTGTTTTCAAGGTCATCCAGCTCTTCCTGTCTGGTATTCCGATCATCCTCTATTAACAGTGCTTTTCAACTTAATTAGAGAACTCCCATTTTTGTGTCATGATTCTTAATGAAAATAAGTAATCCTGCAGGAATTCCACTACTAATGTTTCTAGAACAATAGTTCTCATTTCAAGACAATCTGTTGTTGTATTGCCTTTGGCAAGCTACTTGCTCACATCAATTAACTGAAAAATGTCCATTTTTTTTCTACCCAAGGAATGCTTCCTGACAGAACCATCTTTTAGCTGATGAAAATAGATTATGAGGAAAAGATTCTTTCTTTCAACATTAATGCTAAGTTTGAAAAACATGTCAAAGTACAACAGAGAAGAATCTTGCAGTGTTAGTGGGCTGGACTTGATGGTCGAGCAAATCAAAATTTCTACATTTTGACTGCCTACAGAAAATTAAAAGAATTTGCATTTACAAGCAAAAAAAATGTCTTCTGCAGCCTCTGCGATACAAAACATTAGTCGAAATCGATATAACTATCAGACAAAATAATGTTCTACTGTGTCTTGTTAGCCTGTCAAGCTAATCCCTGCAAATAGTCTTTATGCATAACTGTCTTATTCAGATACTTGGACGTAATCCATCAAACACTTCTCATCCATTAAATATAATTATATGCTTTGTTGGAATAACCAGATGTTTAGTGCTAAGCTGAGCAGATGTCTGTGCTTCATACCGGAAGGTTATAAACCTATTTACACTAGCAATAAACTACAAGTACTAAAACGAGTGAGGAAGTGAACAGTTCTCACTTCATTTTGGCAAATTGCCAGTAGTTCATTCTCTTCGGATGAGTTTAAAAAGGGTTCTAAGTTTGCTACAGGGTAAAATTGACATATGAGTTCGTAAAACTTGACTGACCTTTTGTAATGAGTGTAACGATGGCCACTTTGGGTCCCTTAACAAGAGTTAATTTATTCTTGCAATGAGTTTGTTTTGAAAGATTTTGCACCAGATTTTGGACAGGGATAAATAAAAGGCACGTTGTTAGAATGGTTCCCTTTCACTCCAGGAGTGTCTTTGGGGTGGGGAACGCAGCCTGTATTCTCAGAACAGTCTTTTGAATTGTAAGACTGGGCTTCCACAAGCATCTCCCTTTGCTCCGTGCACCTCCTCCTCCTCTTCCCAGAAATCTCAGATCCAGATTCAAGGCTGTCAAGCAATAATCCACTGAAATGTCCAAAGTGTGTTTATTCTGAGCCAAATATAAATGATAACCTAGCATTTGTTGTCTTTCACACACACACGTATATATGTTACCCTGCTTGCCTGAACTTCAATTTATTTTCATTGTTTATTTCTACAAGGACAACTCTGCTGAAAAAACATTGGAAGTAGAACTCTGCTGGAAAGATAGGTACAGGTATTTTTTTAAGGTAGTAACTAGAGCTGCAGGACTAATCTCAACAAGAGTGCATCCCCTGCATTATACCTGCATTCCAGTAAGCCACTTAAACACATATGCACATAAATACTTTTACAGAATCCACTTTATAGAAATTTCTCAGACACATACAATAAGCATTTTTTTCCCTAAATAATTTTTATGATCTCGGGAATTATCTTGCTGTTCTGTTTATGGAATTCCTTTATTTTCTAAGCATTTCAGCAGTATCAAGTAACCCTGAAAAATACATTTCTTCAACTTAAAAAGTTAACTGGGACAAGTAAATAATTAGTACATCTGGTTTCTTGAGTCAAAGCAATTCAGCATCTTAGAGCTGGAAGAAAGTCTAGAAGTCCAAAGAGGAAGAGGGCTGGTTTAGGCATCTTTTTCTGTGGAACAGCGAGAAGAAATCCTCGAGGTGCTAGTACACTGGGAAGACATAAGGAAACCAGTAGCTGCTGATTCTAGAAGAAAAGTCTCAAGGAGGTAAACTGTGCTAGCATTTTGAACAAGTAGGCTTCCTCAGTGGTTAGGAAGGAACAGAAAGAAACTACAAGACAGAATTACTCATAAGCAGAGAAAGAAGGTAATATGACATTGGTCAAAACATAATGTCCAAGGAATTAGACAAGAATCTGAAGGAAAAGACTATAGCAGCTTGTGAAAAACTGTCACCAAGTACTCAGAGCTGGTGATGGTTTAGTTCCCTTCAGGCCACCAATAGTGTGCTTTAGGCCTTGGTTCAAGAAGAAAAGAATATTTAAAACTGTGGAAAAAGCCTCACTTTCTTTCATTGATCATGGGGAATTGCTCTGAGAAGTCACATGACATTATTTCTGTTTTCTGATCTGGTGAGTTTTGCAAGATTTCTGGAATCAATTTTTCTCTAATATTCATCCCCGCACTTTTGAAAAAAAATTCCTTTCGTGCTCATAAACTATGATCAATTGCAGTTACACACCCTCAAAATGTGGTTGCAACTGGGCAACTAAGCTAAAATTGGGATGCAGGGCCTTTATAACAATTTCTTCTACATAGAACACATCCTATCCTCCCACAGAGCCTGAAGAATAAATAGATGCTTTTTAAACATTATCAAGGAGACAGCTTGTCATTGCATGTTAGCTGACTCATTAAGATTTCTATATCAATGATCATCTAGGCTGATGGAGGGCCATTGAGCTGTTAAGATAATCTTCGCTCTAATGTCTGCAAATACAAGTTCCGTTTTAAAAGTTTTCATGTGGTTTGCAGTTATTGAGTCATATTTTTTACTTCTTCTGAATGCAATCATGAAATGTTATTTCAGTAATGGCAAAGCAGTTTGAGATTAAATTATTGAACAGCAACTGTTACATCTCTGTCTTCAGCAATTGGCAATAGTGTTTGAGCGGATCTAGTTTGAGCCTTTCTTCGGGTGCTGGATTCCTAACTCTATTAGTTTACGTTACTCAGCACTGGGTAATGCTGATCTGAAAAGGAGGGCAGTCTTGTGACAAAGAAGTCGGGTTTATTTCTGGTCTGTAACACAGATCGTCTATGAGGTATTAGATAAATCACATCTTTTTCTTTTTTTTGAGTCTGGATTTATTAGAAGGAATGGGGAGACATTACCACTCTATTTCCATTACGATTTTTTCCATTTCATTTACAGCATCATGACAGTGGGAAGTAAAAGCGCATTGGCATAAGTGTTCAGAATTCAAGACTTGCCTTCACCATTCTTAAAGCCTAAAACTTCATTCCTGTTTTTCTTTGCTACTGAATGTTTCAGGGTGACGTTTTGCAGGTAGCCAAAGTTATAAGGAGTACAATGCATTTTCACTTTTTAATAAAAGTTGAAGTTGTCTGATAACAATGATTCCTGCAAATGAGCTCGAAAAAACTGATGCAGGTTACAAATCCCATGTTAAAAATCAGGACAGATGACAACTATGGGAGCATCCTATATTGTGTATTGGCACTTTCTAGAACAAAGACAACATTTTACTATGAAAATAAGTTATATATTATTCAAATCTCGATATGCTTTTTTATTAATCTGGACCAAAGGCCATTCCTGATGTAAATTCATTGACACGTGAACTGAAGTATGTGAGATATTGCTGAGATGTGTTTCTGTGTTTTTAATCATACAAGGCAATCAATTAACAATCATGCTTCCCAGGGATCCTCTGCCAGAGGAATGGTATTAACTAAGGGATTCAATTATCACTTCTGTTCAGTTTGAATTCATATGGCACCATGATAAATGTCTCCTACTGCTTATAATAACAATACTTTGCACACATTTATTTTCTCTTGTTTACTTAATAATTAATATGCCACCCACAGTGACAATATGTGGCTTGTTTACAAAACCTTCAGTAATCGATAACTGTTGCCCACATGACACCAACAAAAAATAACCCCAAACATCGCCACGACAACTCTTTTCTAATGTTCTCACAGTAAAGCCCTGCCTGGCTTTTGGGCACTGAACTGCCAAAAGCTATGGAATATGAAGGTTAAGTAGTTGTGACAGTTTCTGCTCTATATTTAGGAAAGTTGTTTCGAGATAGCCAAGCTGGCTGGCTTAGGGCAATTTAGTACTTGCAACACAAAGTACCATTGGGAAAATCATCTGGGAAACAGGTTTTGAGAAGTGGTTTGGATATCTCAGCACTATTTCATACTGTGCAAGATAGAAACACCTGTCTCAGTTCCTTAAGAGGGCCACCAAAATTATTACTCACTTTTACCGAAATAGATCTCTGAAATGCAAAAAAGAACGGGCAGGAATAGCAGTGAAAGTGTTTTCCACACACTGCTTAAAACCTAGACTCTTTCTGTGATCAAATAGTTAATTCTGTTTTCAGTGGCTTATTTAATCTTCCTGTTGCTTTTTGTAAAGACCCAAAAGACCAGAAAACAAAATATTAATTTACAGAAATACTAAAATATCAATATAATCAGTCACATCAGTCATAGAAAATATGAAGTTGCCAGTTACTAAATGAAAAAGAAAAAGCTCTTCAGCCCCAAATGTCTGTACTTTCCCGTGCAGTAAAGAATGAAGAATCTCCATTTTGCTGATGCATCACACGTGTAGAAATGAAAAACATAAAAGAGAAGAGGGATCTACTCAGTGAATGACTCTTTGTTTCCAAGTGCCCATCATATCCTGAGGCACTGGGTATTCGGTAGGCATTTGCACTAGAGGGGTTATTGGGGTCCTGTAATGAGGCTGGCCAAGAGGTTAAAGATTTTCAATTGATTTCCAATACATCTGTTAAGACTTACTCACTTCAGGTGGTCCTGTGGATAAATAAATGAACAGAAGCTCACACCTAGAGAGGTCACATGTGAGGTGCTTGACCACAATATTCACTGCCATATCCAGGTTTTTTCAGGAAGGCAATAGAGGGTGGTGGAGCCTTTACTTTCCCAGGCTCTGCGTTGTTCAACCCAGCCTCGGTGTTTTGCAGTCAACTTCAGTGTTACTGATTTGCTCAGCTCCGTGCATTGCCTCTCTGGACTGGGAGGAAACTCTGAACAAAGGGAAATGTCTGCTTTACTACGTTGTACATGTAACAGTCAGATGTAAAAGTTCAGATCTCCAAGCCTCAAAGTTTGTGTCTTTGAAACTGACTTCTAAGTTTCATCTAAGTATGTTTCTTCTAAGTCCCACACACAGAGTCTTTGAAAATGCTGTCAAATACAGAAAGGTTAAGTCTTTGAGACTTCCTCAATTCTTAATCCAATCCATACTCTGCTAGAGATGGAGAAAAAAAATAATGTGATAGCATCCTCCTAAACACCTATACAGCTGGGACATAAACTCAGTTTTATTATAGGTCACTTTTGTACCATAGGTAGCCAGTGTAAATTTGATCACTCCATAAAAATTCAGGCCTTTTTTGGCAGCATTTCAAGAAGAATTTTGTTTCACAGTCTGCTTTTATGAAATGGTATTTGCTATTAGAACTCCACCCGACAGGCACTGATCAGTCTATTTAGGCAGAAGAGATTAAAAGCTAGCCAATATCTTAGCTGTAGAGCAGGTTATTTAATTCATCCACTTTATTTGCCAAAAAAAATTGTTCTAACATTGGAGTAATTTGTTTTCCCCTCTCTCTCTCTCCTCCAAGCCTGGAGTGATCTTATTATTGAAACCTCAAGGCAGATGTTATTTCAATTTTGTTATACTTCCTTTTTATATTTTTTTTTCCCCTCTAACCAGGAAGTTTAGTGAATAAACTAAGATCTATTTCATACTTAAATTAAATTTAGAGAAAGCCCACCATGCTTTAGAAAGTGGTGTGAGCAGCTCAGTTGGCTGCGTTGGTTCTGCTCATTGTTCCTGGGAGGTGTCCGGAGCTGCCGTGTCTCCAGCTCACTCCCTTTCCAGGAAACATAAAACGAGCTGGGAGCCCTGGAACCTAAAATTGGGTTATACCCCCTTCCTTCTGCTTTTAGGCATATTAGCTTGCAAAAAAGACCCACCGATCCAGCGGATGGCCTCTCTAGAAACTGTGAATTGTTGCACAAGGAGTTCTAGAGATGTCAGTAGGGTATGACCTGAAGGTAGCTGCTTATTGATGACCTTATGAATTTCCTTGTCTTGTTGTTGGCTTCGAGAATAGAAGTCAGGATTGAAATTGTCCCTCTTGTATCGGTTCTGGCTGATCTTGAGACGTGGAATAACTGAAGCTTCAACAGCATCAAAAGAAGGGACCCTCCCTGTGACGGGCTAGCTGCACAATTTGATATGGAGAGCAGATGTGGAGAGCTTCCCATCCAAACTGAGAAGTGACATTACTGCATTGCAAACAGTGATACTGTTTTGCAGTAGATCTGTTGGTTGAAAAGGTGGTGAGGAGGGAAACTGGCCGCCTTTAACTTAACAATATTTTTAGAGGGTGATTTTGGGCAAAAAAAAATATTGATATTTCATTGTGGGTGTCCCAGAAACATTCAATTTAAATCAAGGTTCTGTAGCATTTTTTAACCTTATTTTTATCCTTGTCCTCTTGTTTGTTTCCTTGTCTGGTTTTGTAATTTAAAACCTTAGTTCTGGAAATGTTGAAACACCTTGAACCTTTCTCCTTCCCCTTTTTAAAATGGAACGTGAGACTAAATCTTTTAGTATTTTCTCCTAAACTTTATTTTCATACAGCAAAAATTGCTCTCTATCTTAAAAAACAATAAAATAAATGCCGGAGAGAAAGGAAGTTTGCTCTAATTTGGTAGAATGGAATTAAATAAAATGAGTGCCATCTACTGGTTGTGAGTTCTAACCTGTAGATTCCTTAACCTCCGATGCACTTTGGCATTGCCTTATATTAGAACTCATCTTTATTCAAGAAAGATAATAAAATACTTCATCTCTCCACTGTCTCATGCTTCTGGATGAGCAAAAGACATTCTGTCGCAGTCTTAAATTATAACTAAAGACACTTTATAATTAAGAAGGTGCCATTAATCAAATCAACCAGCAGTAGCTCAGTGTTTTAATTATACACAAATATTGTATTTAGTCTCTTCCTTTTGGTTATTCATCACCTCCATCCACTAGACTGCTGTCTGTTTATTATTTATTAAATCCTACTGAAGACTTGCTATATTTTTTATGAGCGTAAGAAAGGTGCTTCAGAATTGATTCCAACATTGCTTTTTTAACCATAAAGCAGAAAGTCATATTTATATTTATAGCTGGATTATGTGTACTGTGCTTTTAACTGTATACACATTTGCCTGTAGCAATAATTTCCATTTATTATATACAGTGACTTTTGATAATTCTACTTTTTCTTCCACACTTAGCACTCATACTACATGGGGTTTCTAATGGATTGTTCACCTTTTTTTAGGCAACAAAGTTAACTTTCAAGAATAAGGAAACAGACAATAATAGACCTTAAAATTGTCAAATCAATATGATGCATCTTTGGTCTTATAAACTTGGATTCCTGAATCACAGGAGATTTCGCGGATTCACGTATTTGCCAGAGTTGGAAGGGACCTCTAGAGATCATCTGGTCCAACTCCCCTGCTAAAGCAGGATTGCCCAGAGCACATCACTCAGGACTGCATCGAGGTGGGGCTTGAAAATCTTCAGAGAAGGGGACTCCATGACCTCCCTGGGCAGCCTGTTCCAGGGCTCTGTCACCCGCACCCTAAATAATTTTTTCCTCATATTTGAGTGGAACTTCTTATGTCCCATCGTATGCCCGTTCCCCCTCATCCTATCACTGGAAACCACTGAAAAGAGTCCAGATGTAGACTAGATTTTGGAAATTTATTGCTGTGAGGGTGGTGAGGCATTGGCACAGGTTGCCCAGGGAACTTGTGGCTGCCCCATCCCTGGAGGTGTTCAAGGCCAGGCCGGATGGGGCTTTGAGCAACCTGTTCTGGTGGGAGGTGTCCCTGCCCATGGCAGGGGGGAAGGAACTCCATGATGGTTAAGGTTCCTTCCAGCCTGAACCATTCTATGATTCTATGATTCTATGCTAGACACCTCACTGAGAGCTCAGTATATCTTGTGGTCATGGAGAAACAGTCTGCCAAGCATCTGCAAGCATGAAAAATAAGAGGGCAGTTTAGTCAAAAAAGCAAAAGGCTGGAGACACCTACTAGGACGGAGTGAAACAGTTACCTCTTTTTCCCCACAATAAACGAGTATATACCTGCTTCATCTTCATTAATTACATTTCTCATGTTCTCCAATTCCCAGCTCCCCTTATTCATTCATTCTTGTTGTGTTGAGCCCTAAAATAAAATCAGATAAGAAATGTAAACAGAATTACAATAGGTGGGTGTAGGTAGAGAAAAAAACCCATCAAAACAACAGAAAGATGATATTGGCATTTATTCTCAGAGGTTGTTTGGAGGAAAAGAACAACTAAAGCTTCCTTTTTTTATAGGCCTTTAAAAATCCGACTTTCATTCTGGACTCAGCCCAGAGTTGCTTCTATATTCAGTAAAGAGGAAAAGTGAGAGAGGAAACTTTGGGAAATCTGCTGTTCCTGAAGTTATTTCTCTTTGAGAAGACTTCCTATTCTCTTCTCAACACCTGGGTCACAGATACAGCCAGTGTCCAGCAGCACTTTTCCTAGCCACGAAGAGTTCTGGGCTGGGGACTGTGTTTCCGTTTGTGAGAGGAAAAATGGCCGAGTGGGACAGGGCAAAATTTGGTTCTTTGAGTTCATGAGTGGCAGATGTCCCTGGCCTGAGTCTTTAGTAGCCTTTAAGATAACAACTGCTGCCACAACTGAGCAGAAAGTGAACTATTTGTTTTCAGGAATTATCTTGTGACCCCTTGGACTGATTGACAGCTTTATTTACAAATTGTGCCATTTGGCCTTGGCCTTTTGACAACTTCTTTCACAAAGGGTAGCTCATGCCTGAAGGAAAGTTATTGAAATGCTTCTTTTGATGGCAAGATGATGATTTAGTCATTTTTTGTGTGCTTGAAGGGTACTGTTGGGGAGATCAATGCAAGCGGAGAGTTTAAATGCCATGGACATTGTGGGGAGTCACAGCAGCACTGTCATAAAGCTCAAGTTTTAACATAGATGCAACGAACTGGACTTCTCTAAACTGAAATTACCATAGAAACATATTTCTAAAATGAAGTGCCATGCCCTTTTCCTCCTCACTTGATCTCATCACTATCAACAGTAACCTATACTGTCTTAGGGACGTTGTATAGACACATTGATTTAATTTCAGCTACTTTTAGCCTTCCTAAAATCAGGCATTTAATTTAAGTCAGTCAACTTCTGTAGTCAGAGGGGATGGGTATTCCCCTCCAAAAGATGCCTCCCAATCCCCTTTGGACAGGATAAATTATAGCTCATGTCTGTCTCGTTCAGAAAGAGTGACCCCTGCCCTGTTCCTGACAGCCATCAAGAGCAGCCGACAGTCACAATGTCCACAATGAAATCTCTTCTATTTATTCTGCCAATGGTAATTTGGACCTGCCCTCGTCTGTGCAGACCATTTTACCTCTTTTCTCTCTCCTTCTGGATGGTAGTAAAAAGCCAAAGCA
>JAOQGH010000077.1:15497908-15542534 GCA_025769975.1 Gallinago jamesoni | reverse complement strand
TTGGACCTGCCCTCGTCTGTGCAGACCATTTTACCTCTTTTCTCTCTCCTTCTGGATGGTAGTAAAAAGCCAAAGCAACGTGGACTAATTTGCACAGCTATTCCTGAGGGCTCAGATTCTAATGAATGACTTCTGTGTCCAGACTCTCTCGATTTTTTACCTTTGCAAGATTTATCTGCAGTGGAAGTGTGAAGTTCCATGGAGGACAAAGTATTTTTTGTTGTTGTTTTTTTTTTTAATTTAAAAAACACTCTCATAGTTTACATAATAATAACCCAATTATTTACAGTCTTCCGATTCTCTAGGTCTTTTTGTAGCTTGTTTTTTATACTGATAGCTACTAGTGAGAGAAGAAAGGAAATATATATGAAAACCAATACAAATCCCTTCACTTGATCTGCATTTTCTGGAAAAAAAAGGTAGACAATGTCCTCAGTACAACATGAAGTGCTTCATATACACTGTGGCAAATAAATCTTAAAAAATGTGCAGTCACAGTTTTTCAAAACCCTTATCTTCAATTCAAAATTATTTGGTGTGGTTTTGAATCATTGATGTGGAATGTGTATAGTATTACCTTTGGGCAAAAAATCTTGGTGTAATTTAACGTAGACCCAGAGGTCCTACCTTCAAAGACTAGCACTCACTAATTGTGCAGGACCCAGAAATCTGTGTAGAGTGGTTGACGTTATTCAATGGAGCTTGATGAAGAGTCACCTGAGGTAGCAGACACCCAGCTGGCTCAAGAACTACCGAAAGAATAATTCTTGGACACGGTAACCTACTGATAGAGCCATACTGCTCTCGGGTAGGGTTCACGTTTTCCTTCCCTTCTATCCCATGCCTGCTGATCACATCAGTTCCATTAAGCAGGAATTTGAAAGCGTTTGTGTGACACCCATTTTCCATCTTTCTACTAAAGGGATCAGAAATAATCTGATCAGAAATGATCTCTTAGGGCTGATCACACATGTACAGAGGACAGGGCAGTTAGTTCTGAATTTAACTTCAACTTCCCAAATGAAACTAGCAAATATATAGACCTCTGAAACCTCTGTAGCAATATGCATTAAAATGCGTAAGAGCTTGCAGTAGACAGTAACTTGATCAAGTATTTTTAGGATTCTAGAAATCTTAAAACATTAATTTATTTAATGAATTTCATTCCCCTTTTGTGTCTGTAAATCATCCAAAGAGAAATCTAGAGTTTCTCAGTTGTGCATCTAACAGTTTCTGTAAAAGATTTCAAGTCTGTAGGTTATATGGGAGAGACAGTCTTTGTGCATTTCCAACACACGATTAAAGCCAGTTTTGAATTTGAGAAAGTTTTGTGTCTGCTGTTCATGGGGGAGGGAAGGGTAAGCTGCCACTTCTGAGTGTCTGTCTGAATACCAAATAGGAAATTTGTCTGCTGTGAATGTTCAGAAGCATGTACATATAGTTTATCGGTTTCATGAATGGTTTTTCACCAGCTTCTGTAAAGTGATTTATATTGATGACTGTTATTAATACTAGCTTCATATTCAAGGGCTATTCTTCTTCCAAAGCAGGGTGTAATATGGCTGCTCTCCATATGAGAATCTCACTTGAAATGTGAAATCCTTATTTAACAGTGACACTAATCCAAATCTGGGAAGGTTAGAACTCCTGATTTTTAAACTTTTCACCAGAGGGATAGATTATGTCATCTTTATTGAGAAGAAGAGAGTGTTCATGAATAGCTATTGTGAATAAGATACATTTCACATAACTTCAACCCTGTAAGAAGGAGACATCCAGTCTAAAGGTTCTCTGTTTTGTCAAAGAATAGAGGTAGATCTAAAGGGTCATCTAATCCACTTGTCTGGTATCCCATCTGTCTTAGGCTGGGATGGCCTAAGGACACCACTGTTTTGGTTGAAACTATACAGAACCTAGATGATCAACAGAGGCAAGGCATCCAGCTTTGCAGCAACAAAAAAAGGAAAGATGAATTAAGCTATAATTATGACGGGGGGGGGGGGGATAAAATAAGAAAACAAATAATAAGTGGAAGAAATAAAATTAAACCATACAGATATTTTACCTGTCCTTTCAAGATCTCTATGTAGTGATATGCTCAGTCTGTTTTCTTCTATTGTATAATTATCCTTTTCATTGAGTCAAAATCTATTATCCTGCTGTGCAACAACTCTCGTTCCAAATCAGCACCTGCCAAATAAAAACTATCCTCACTTTCATTGCCTTTAATTTTCATGTCTGAAGATTTCTGGATATACTGTGGAGTTTGTTAAAGCTATAACTGAGGTTTGGATGCTACCCTTATAGCATTCAGTTATTCCCTATCTCTTTCTTCTATGAACTGTTCCCTGGTCAGAAACCTGACTTCTTTACTGGATCACAATCACTGACAGAAAGCAGCTGTCTAATCTAGATCTCAGCTGATCTAAGGCTTTAACTCTGAAGTATGAAATCATCTGCAGGGGGAAGGGCAGAGCAGTGAATAGTAGACTAAATGAATAAGGAAGGGAAAACATCAAAACTCTGATTGATGATCTCACTAAATATAGATTAAAGTGGATTTTTTGCGCCTGCTTTCTGCTACCGATTTCATTTTAAAACGAATTAATTCTAAGATAATTCATTCAAATGCAGTGAATTCTCTAAAAGCTTTATTTATTCCTTTATTTTTATTGCAAGGGACACTTTTTTACTAGTCTACAGTTCTGTACATTCTCGGGAGTGGTAGGATGTTTGTCCTGTTGATCAGTATAGTTCCAGATGTGATCATCTACATTTAGATTTTCTTGAAATGATTATTTGGAGACAGGTATTCCCTGGTAAATGGAAGAAGTCAGTGTGCCAAATGATCTCTTGGTAGTGACAGGCCTTGATGCTCTTCAAGAACCCCAGTGAATGTAGAAATGTGACCTCTTCAGAGGCTGTTACTTTAAATTGAAATGCTCAGTGTAAGCTATCTCTTTTGCTCTGCTCTTGACTTTCATAGAATTTTCATAATAAAAAAGGAAGAAGTATCAGTAAAACCTTACCAGTACTTACAGCCCTTCTTTCCAAACCACATGCTTATCCATATGTCCCACCACACTTCCCAAAACACCACTCTTAATTTTCTTTACAGAGATAAATCAGGAAGTGCCCGTACCTTCCCTGAGAATAGAAAGAGATAACTCCTAAGCAAGGCAGCCCGATGTACTGTGGTAAACTAGGCTGATGCTAAATATAATTCCTGCAGGGTTTTGATTTTGTTTCCAGAGAAACTTACTGGCAGAAGTGTATAAGCACCACACTTCCAGATACAAAGCAACTGATGATCAAGAAAAGAGTTATTACTAGTCATGAAGTATTTGATGCTAGCAGTTTGTTCTTCGAAGAATAGTGCCATGTCAATTAAGGAAAAGCCTGAATAAAAATATATTTATTTTATACATATATCTATATAACTATAGGTATCTATATGTAGGCACACCTGCAGAGACTTCTTTTTCCCTTGGGAGCACATTTACATTAGTGAAACTTTTTCAGAGCTCAATGAGCTCATTTAAGGATTGGAAGAAGTACAGCTGAATCAGTGCAGCCCTATGCTTGTCCTAATTGTGCCTGCTGAGAAGAATTAGTAAATTCCCTGTAAATTAATTAGTCCTATAATAAGTTACTCTCCCTGTATGGTGTAGCAGTACGGTGTGTGGCCACGCTAAGGGCAAGGCTGTATTCTTCTCACGTGGCTAGCAGCGAGCCATGGAGAAGCACCTCAGGTAATTAGTGACTGTGAAATCACGCCTCCTCACCGGACGTTAGGGTGAAGGGTACCCTGAACTCTCTTGCTACTCTGTTCATGCCTCAGAAAGTAGCTATTCTCAGTGGATAAGAATAGTCCGTGCTTTACCATACACTGTCACTTCCAGTAAAAATGATACTTAATGCCACTTGTGGAGTTCGCTTTATGCCCATTTATTAAAAACTAGTAAGATTGGTATAAAGTGTATAGAGTACTTCACTAGCATTTTTGTATTAAAATATTTAGGTTTTGAGGTATCTATCCCCCAAAATTCCTACACATAAGGGACGTTTTTGGAATAAACAAAGCATAGCACTCGCCTGAGATTTCTGATACTAATGATTTTTTTGGAAAACTGAGTCACAGAATCAGAGAGTCACTATTAATGAAGAGACTGCTGGAGGTAGTCTGATAAAGTCTCCAACATCCTCTGCTCTGGGCTGTTATATTCATATTGAGGACTGTGAAAGTGATAACTCAGTCAAAGAATCTATATTTTTAAAACAGTTCTAAAAGCAAGTAACTATTTTGCTTTTAGATCTGTAACTCACTTAGGTCAAGGGAGATTTTTCTCTGTAAAAAAGGACTTAATATTGTAAAAATTTCTTAAGAGAATTTTATAACTTAACCTTGCATCTGTACTTCTTCATTATCATCTCTCTCAGAAACTCACGTACCAATGCCATAGATGTTTGTTTCCACCAACATTCTCAGCTGCGCTTCTAAAAAATTATCTAGGGATGGAATTATTATTTATAGGAATTCATTAAGGTAGAGCCATGACCACAAGATATCATTTATCTCAATTCTGTGAGTTAGATTATTGATGTTCTTCCTCACAAATTCCAATAGCATTGATAGAAATAGATCAATCCATTGGAGACTATAACTTCTGTAACATATCTTATACCTGTTTTTTTTTTCAGCACTAACCTAGAATAGTGCCAGTGAACTCAATAGAACAGCATCAGTTTACATTAGCAGAGTATCTGGTATGTCAATTTTGGGATGCTTTGCAACCTTTCACACTCATGATACTCCTTTTGAACTCAAAGAGGATTTCAGCTTCATAGGGATATGAATCAGGCTTTGCATTTCAGGTTTATATCACTTGGAAACAATGGAAACTTTTGGAGAATGAGGATTAAAAGTATGGGGAGTTTACTAATGAGCTATGTTCTCTTTACCCTGTGAGCTGGCAGGTGTTGATGGTCACCACATATCTTATACTTTTTGGTATCTTTTCTTATTGGAGAGATGGGTAGCAAGCTCCAGAAAGGACAGGAGGAAAGAAATTATTCCTCCTTAGATCTGAAC
Source organism: Gallinago jamesoni (assembly GCA_025769975.1). NCBI lineage: Eukaryota > Metazoa > Chordata > Aves > Charadriiformes > Scolopacidae > Gallinago > Gallinago jamesoni. Next base: position 15,537,442 of record JAOQGH010000077.1, on the reverse strand, counting down.
ATTAAGACTTTCCACTAAAATCACTTCAAAAGCATTATGACATTACAACAGACCACACCAAGCTGTCAGGTATTGCATGAGGTCACATCAAAGGTAAAGCTCCCAGAAAGAAAAGTGGGAATAATATTGTTACAGAAAGAGAAGAAAAGAATTTATAAAAAACAGAGAAAGAAAAGTTTAAATAAAGGGAAAAGGAGAAGCAAGGGAGAAGGAAAGTTCAGCACTGTTAAGAGTTAGACAGCAATCTTAATTACTTTTCTGAACTGGCTCCTGTACTGAACTCATGGGACTCCACATGGCACATACTTGTTTATATCCCAGAACATTGCATACAATTATATGCAACAAAATGATCTGGTAATCTCAGAGGGATAAAGCAGCTAATAGACAACCTTTCATCCTCGAAATGCTTTAAAATATCTTTAACATTATATGAGACAAAAGATACTGACAGAGAGGGAATTTTTTTAAAGAAGTTGAATGTCTTGACCGGGGTGAGAGTTTGAACTATATAATTTAAATTAATATATATATATTTAAAATAAATTATATAAACAGCTATAATTGAAATTCCAGTCGTCTGCCCGGTGATCATCATTCTTAGAGAAACCCAATCCAACCCAGAGCATGTTCTGGTATTCCGATGACGGTGACGTCAAGATGTCTTAGTGATTCAGAGAATGAAAGACTGGTGAGAAAGAAACCCATCAGGTCATAAAGACATGGCCTACTCCTAAACTTGACTCGCACAGCTAGTGTACTAGTTACCTGAAGCGGGTACTGGTTTATGGCAATGGCTGGCTGTGATTTGGCTACCCCACTCCAGCACACCAGGCAAAATGGCTAACCACTCAAATGCAGCGTGCTCTCCTTAAACTGGTGTACTGCAGTCGTGACCACACTATGTTGGCAGGGGCTTTCTGCTCCCTTCATTTTCAAGTTGAACATCCCAATTTCATCATAATTTATAAGCAGCGACTTTGAGTCCCATTTTCATTGATTCTGATACTTGTCTCAGTTTTCCATTTTTGATACATTGCATAAGCACAGCTTGAAACTATCAGAACTGTTTGTTAAAAACAACATGAAAGTTTTTACCTAGCTTTTTACTCAGCGCAGTCTCAGAACATACTCTTTGTCTGCTTTTACTTTATTAAGCACAATGATCTCATCCAGCTTCAATGTACTCTGCAATCTCTGGGCTCTGCCCTTATTTCAGAAATTTAGCTTATCATGGAATGCTTGCTGTGTTATTACCTGTCAATTTTCAGCAGTGGAATACTAAACCTTGACTCTAGTTTAAGTGCGAAATTGTTCCTACAAGACTGGGTGATAAGTTCAGGCTTCTTTGGAACCACCAAAAAAAAAAATAAATTAAAATATATTGGACAAGGAAAACCAAAAAGCTGTTGAAGAAAAATGAGTATGAGTTATCCTAATGCCATTTCCTAATTGTCAACTTGGAAAGGGAAATATCCTAAGATAATGTGTGAGATGTGGAGTTGTAACGTTCACTAATGTTTTGGCAATGATCTGAAGTTTTTGGAGTTGCAAAAATCTTAATGTTTACCTCCCAGTCAGTCTCCATTACGCATACGTTACCTTCTGCCATAGAGAAAAACAATAATGATGGGTATGATTATTTCCTATTATGATGTCATCCTATTCTGAAGGGAAATAATATATATAAGATCTATAATATTATTTAAGTAGTTATTTAAATGTTAAAGTCTATGAATTTTCCATGATCATAAATTTGTATATGTCCTTTTTAGTTTCTTTTATTTTCCTCTCTTTGATTCAACTCTTTAGTAGGAAACTTAGGGAATTCATCTTTGTTAACAAGGGAGGCTGTGTGAAAAAATATTTATTGTCCCTCATTTCAAACAGTCCTCTTTAGACATAAATGAGTATAAAGGAAGCATGACAAGCAATTTGCTGCATGGTAGATGATATTAATGACCTGCCACACTCATACTTCCTTGTATGATCTGTAGCTGTTATTTTTTTAAGTGACAGATTGCAACAGAGAATGTTTCCTGTCAGCTGTGTCCTGTTCTCTACTCCTTGTTAATAAGAAATGAGGAAAATATCTTTATTGGTGTCAAACCCAGCCACCACCAGCACTACCAGTGTACCTCTCCGTGAATGCTTAGGGAGAAAACATAAGAAACAAGCAAAACAATGTTCTCCTATAAGCTTGAGGATCCCTTTTTGTTGACAGTGGTACATGTTCAATCTGTTGATTACAAACCATCCATTCATCATATTTATCTCTGTCATCACTGTAAATTCCCTCTGAAACAAGCAGGAGAGTCCTCTGTAATCATTCAAGAGTCCTAACGTATGAAGGCCTTCAAAGTCTTGTCATCGACTGATCCATGACTGGCAAAGTTGATGGAAACAGTTGAACAGCAGTTGAGGGAAACACTTTAACACCAAGGGTGTTGGCCAGAATAATGATGTGTCCTGAGAGGCCTGAACACGTCGGAGGCCAGGCTACAAAGGTGACAATGGCTGGAGCTGCTGCAGCAGTGCCCAAGGCTGAAGCTTGGTGTTTGGGCTTTCATGCCAAGCCCATGAGAACTTGGGGCCTTACTGCCAACTCATAGGCCAGTGGAATTGCTGGGCCCACAGTGAGTGTCGCCACTGCATCTCCCTTCCCACTTTGGAGAGTGTCTGAGCTTGAAGGAGACACTTACCTTCCTCATCCCACCCTATTGCAGGATGGAGTGACACCACATTTATCCATCAAGGTTATTGTAATAACCCTGTACATAGAGAGGGCTTAGATTCTCCTTCAAGTTGAGCAGATTGATTTTTCACATTTCCCACACTGGCCTTCAAGCACTGGATGTTCATGCAACAACCAGGGGGTTTCAGATCTTTAAATGTGAAAAAAATTACCGGAGCTTTAGGTATTCCCAGTGATTTCCAATTACCCTGGATGAATTTGTTTGACCAAGTTTACTTTTTGAAAACAAACATGCCTGCTGCCACACAAAAAGAATTTCTGAAATCCTGTGGATTTCAGACCGGTTCCTTAAAATATCTGCCTCCTGATATATTCTTTTCTGTTTTGAACTATTTTCTATTTAATAGCTTTAACAAAAGCTTTTAAACTGTTGGTGGATTAAAAAAAAATGCAATGTAATGTAGGATGTCATTGGAACTGAAACTCTTAATATTGGCAGCAATAGGAAGGGATTGCTTAGGAAAGTCTGCATTTACAGCTCACCTGTGCTGCATACAGGAGGAATAAATACATAATAGTTGAGCTCTGTAGCTTTTTTTGGACAGTTGTGGTTGCTTTATTTTTTTCTTTTTTATTTTTTTTTCCCCACAGCTTAATCATTCTAATCAGTTCCACTGTGATGTTCAATGATGTGATATGTTTAACTGTGGGACTGTTAACAAAAGCCACAGAGACAATTTGAGGTTTTGTGATTCCGTTATAGTCACTACAGAAACTATCCGGCTCTTTGTTCCGTAACTGCTTAAATCTCTCATAGTATTCCACTTCTAAACCTCAGAGTACCAAGAACCTCAAATCAAGGTACTACTAGGAAAATAATATATATAAAAAGAATAAATTATTCTATTTTTATATGTGGTAGAACAAAACAAAAAATTGTAGGGATTTTGGTAAAATGTGAATGTGCACTTTGCATCATTATATATATTGCTGATAATAAGCGATATATCTTCTATTACTTATTTGTATATGTCAAAATCACTTGAAAATTTCTTTTTTGTCACTCTCCAATGCAGCATCAGTGAATGTGAATGTACCACGTGCATTGTAGTGTACTGAAACAACTCAAAAATTCAAAGGTGTTTTTCCATCACCATTTTCACCGTTCTTGATCCACTCTTATTTCTGCTATATAAGCACCGGTGGCTAATTTGAAAGGGGTTAATTGGGCTGTGTGGGGAACAAGCTAATGTACACTTAGCAGTCTTAGCAGTCTTGTTCTGTTTCATTTTTCTAAGGGAATGGGGCTCTTGTTCCCTTGATGTGTGTTATTAAAATCAACCAACAGGAAAAAATAATTGGTACCATCAATTCATAGAAAGTCCATGATTATAGTAACTCCTCACCTAAACTAAAAATAAGCAATTCAGTTAGCATGCCAATACTGGTAATTCAATAAATTTATAATGCATCACTAATAAAATACAAAACTGTCAAGTTAGCAGGTTAACAGAATTTAATAAACCCTTACAAAACATGAAAAAGGGAATCTCCAGAAGGGCTGGTCCATTTGGCTGTGTGTGCAAACTCAAAATCTCCAGTGCTGTCACCTTACACTGCCACCTCGCCACCCTCTCATACCGTCCACTGCAGAAATGACCTGCTGTGACATGGTGCCATGGTGTCACAGACAGCCACGCTGGTACCACACACCCCTCCTAGCTGTGTCAGGATTTGGCATTACTCTCCATAGTGGCAGGAGCTCTCTGGAGCGGTGAGTTAGCATTGAAAGAGTACAGTCCCCCTCCCCAGGAAAAATAAGATATTAAACACGTGAAAAATGGATCGATTCAGCCAGGGTATTGCTTCATTTTGCATCAGAATTCATCCTGTGTGCCCTAAGTGATTAACTTAATGTTGAAAATTCAAATAGCTGCCACAAAAAAAGACACGTAAGTGAGACTAGAAGCTGAAGAAGGGCTGTATCCATATGGAGACTGTAATCTGTAACATGAAAGGTCTTGAGCTCTGCTATAGGATGTTGGATATTTTGATTTTAAGATATATTTGCTGATAAGATATTTCTTCTCTTTGGAGAGCAGATTTATGAATAAAAAAAACCCACCTATGTAGTACACAGATACGCAGCAAATAAAAGCACATCCTAAATCATTATGAGTGCACCTGCAGGGCTGAGCCCAAGAGACATCTGCATAAAACTGCCCAGGCTCCTCCAGCTGAGCGACAGGCACAGAGCCGGGGATGCGGCTCTGGAGCACATTGAGCTAGACTCTTATAGATGGAAGGGTCTTACAGTTCAGCTAATGGTACACTTGAGGCTGTTCTGCAAAACATGCCAGCACAATTAATGTCAACACCAGATAACCAGTCACTGTAAATACCCTTGGAGGGATTTCTTATATCTTTTAGTAGAAATCCCATTTAAGAAGTAAAGTTTCCAAATGTATCCCTGAAAACCAGAGGTCAATTCAATAACGTACAAACCAGCAGGCAAATTCCATCTCCCGTTAAAGGCAAGCGTTATCTCCTTTGACAAGAGCAGGCTGGTGGGAAATGAATAAATGGATGTCTTTTTTTCCTAGAACAGACTCTATATTAAGCACCCAGCCCATCCTTTGTGCTTGTGCTGTGTCTGGCCATTGGTAGACCATACTATAAACAGCAAGGCAGGTCCATCTGACACCACAGAACTTCATCTGTCCCCTCCAGGCTTCATGCCATCCTTGTAAACCTACTGACTCCATGGCCTTGCTAATACTCGCCTGTGCAGTGCCGTATCTGTGCTGCTTTCTGCAGGTTTAGTGTCATTCCTGACAAATTAAATGTTGCACGATAGTATTTAGAGGAATAGGTGAAGACAGACACTTACATAGTATGCGTTATGGTAGAAAAGCACAAGGAGGCACATTTGCTGTTTTGAAAAGTAATTGATAAGGAGAGCACCAGAGGTGGAGATTTACCTTGGACAGGCAGTGAAAGGCAGACCCAAGGAGAGGGTTTAGCTCACTGAAGGTCTCGTCACTGAGCATAAAACTGAATAGCATGACTTTCTGTAGATACAGCAGTATTTTTGCCTTTCCTGGATCACATCTGAAGATCTCATTTTCTGGAAAGAAATCTGTATAGGAGGCCTATTGGAGGCTTCTTAGTCTTTTATAAATGCTGTTGCATCTAATTAGGCAATCATAGCCAGATTTGAGTCTATGTGTTTTTTTTCTAGACACTGATACTGAAAAACTTCTTCTGACATCATAGTATTCCTTCCAGCCACATAAAAGCAGAGCAGAAAAGTAATTTCTTTTTGGTTTATAAGGTTACATTGAATATGACAACAGCCTGCTTCCCTGTGTGCCCCAGAGTGCACTGAATTTCTCAGCAGCATTTTTTCCTGCAGCTCTGTTAAAGGACTGATTGGCCTCAAGCTAGTGTGCTGCTATCAAAAGTTGCTATTGATGTTGTTTGTATTATGACAAATTTTACATTTTAATTTACTTTACAATCCCACTTAAATAAGTTAGTAAGAGCTATTCTAGGAAACTTGCCCCAACCTCACAGTAGATGCTCAAGAAAGATTGTCTGCTAAGGCAAACAAAGAAACCTTATCTAAATTCATTAAAATTATTAAAAAAATAATAATCTTGTTTTTCCCTTCTATTTCCCTTTCTGTCCAAGACTGCTTGAAGTGGGATCTAACCAACTTCTGCTTACCCTGTAAAAACTGCAAGATGATGGTGCTTACAACCCACCTCCCAAAACAATGAAGTGTCTAGAAACACAGAATATCTCTGCACTTTCTCTTTCTTCCATTATTTGCTCCTGTCAGCACCATTTCAGTGAAAGACAGAGGCAATTTCAGTTTCTACCAACAACTGCAACCTGATTGAATTTTAAGAAACTCTTTCTAAGAAGAAATATAATATGATGGTTAAAAGTGTCTTTGTTCTCGGTTCATGGAAATGGCAGTTGAGAATTCAGCAAATTTTGTATCGCCATTAATTGCTAAAATGTATCAGAAAAGTGATATTTTTTTTAACAAATAGAGCATCACTTAAAAAAACCCAACACAGTTCATATAAGGTGAAGTCTCTTTCAGAGCTTTCCTTCCATAATATAAGTCTATGTTTAAAACTTAAGCTGGGACTAAGACATAAAATATGTCTAAGCCATGCGGTAAGCTATGCTGAGGGTGTGCATCTTTTAATTGCCTTATGAAGTACTTTCATTTTTCATGGTTTTAAAAATCATTTAGGAACTGTCTTTGTGTGTAATTGATAATTAAGTGCTTTTTTAATGCTTAAGTCTTTAAAGCAATGTGTCTTCTGACCTATGACAGCCACTTAGAAGATTTAATATCTGAAAGAATATCTTAAAATATGTGCTACTTACTTTACAAGAGTCAGCTTGAACAGTATTTTTCTAAAAAGTAACTTTTATTTTACAGCAACAGTGAAAGATTAGGAAATTATCTGCTGTAATTAAAAAAAAAAAAAAAAGAAAAAAAAAGTAGAAACCTGCAAGTGCTTCTTTTTAAAATTCTTCTTTTTTGAGATAGTGTGGATATAATCTAAATTATCTTTAAGAGAATCGGCAACATCTCCCTTTTCATGGAGAAATCACTTCAGCTCCTGTGTCACAGGAAGCTGTGAGGAGCAGAGCTGGCAAAGGCCTGACTGGTCCACTTTGTGATAAACTTTCAAATTTGTTCTTATCCCTCCAGGGACCAGAAACAAACTTTGTTTTGTTGGTTTGTTTTTGTTGGGTTTTCTTGTTGTTGTTGGTTTTTTTTAGGTTTTGTAGGGTTTTTGTTTGTTCGTTTTGTTGGTTTGGGTTTTTCTTGGTTTGTTGGTTACTGTTTTATGAAATTGTGTTAAAAAATCCAGGTCTGAATCAAAGAGATGATTCAGCCTGCATCTCCTTCCCACTCACCCGAAGTCTGCGTCATGCTTACCTCCAACGTGATGCCTCCTGTGCAAAGTTGCAGTCAGTGGATGTGGCCTGGCAGAAGTCAATGCTGCAGAGAGGTACAGCCGTTGCTGGGATCAGTGTTGAGATCAATACTCTTAAAATTTTGTCCCCGTGTATAGTATAGTGCTATTGGATCGAAAAAATGAACAACTGCAGGATTGATCCAGAAGACTCCGCTTGGCTATTTTACAAGTGGGTGATCAGAGACGGTAGTACCACCATGGTAGGTCACACTGGACTGGAAATATGATTTTCAGTTTCTAATTTCTTTAGCCAGATTCACAACCTTCAAAAACAAAGAGAAAATAGAGAAAAAAATTTCAAATTTAAGAAAATACCGAATTCTCCCCCAAAGTCAATAATAATAGTGACATTAAATGTGTTATCCTGTTCCTGGGATTTTGCACTCCTTTACTCCTCGTGGTTCTTCTACACTGATTTTTAGCATTGTGTCTAATTTAAAAAGTGCCGTGGAACTACAAGTCAGTCAATGGTTTATTACTCAATGTAAAACCTGCTGAAAAGAAATGAAAATGTGGTAAATAAAAGACCTCTTTCTGCTACTTGAAGTGAATATTATGGCTAAATATCTGTTTACTCGTTGATTACACAGTGTTATTATCTTGGCACTAGATTAAATGTGTGAAACGACATTTGTTTGTTTAGGGTTATGCTGCAGATATTTTACTTTATTATTTTTTTGCCTTATGAGCCACATCATGTTTATCCTCATTACTGAGTGTGTGTTCTAGGTGGTGTCTTTACAGTCCGTGCACTATTCGTGATCAGTGAATGATGGAGCTTTTTACCCAGCCCTTCAGGAGATAATGATAAGGGTAATTGGCACTCCAGACTTCTAGGCAGTTTAGAAGCAACTTGGTAATGGAAAACAGTTATTTGCTGAATCACAGCTTGCCACCCAACTCCCGAAAGGACTTCTGTAAATTTTAACTGACAAACTTAAATATTTCCAATTAACATATTTTGTCCTTAAAAAGAAATTATCTTCTTTTCTCTGATTTTGTTTTTGCTTATTCTGCCATACATATAATTTGTTGGTACGGTCCTCCCAGCTGTAAATCAAAACCGCTCACTCTGCTTCAGCAGGGCTCTACTGATTTATATTCACAGTGGACCGGCTACAAATCTTTGGTTTTAATTTACCTTTGTCATTTCTAAAATTCAAAAAAAGAACCCGGGGAGTGTAGTCGAGACTCCAGTCCATTCTGACACTGGGCTGTGCAGGATTAATGCCACGAAAGGAAAGTGACTGTCATGTTTTCCATAACGACTCTGATGGAATTGTTCATATTCTTTTTCACTTTGTCAAGACAAATACCAGTGCTGATCAATATCTCTTATCTTCCTGTGAATCTTATATTCACTCTGATTCCAATTATATACTTATTCAGCATTAGGTCACAGTGAGATGGAAGTAGGTTTACATTTGACTATGTTAGAGACAATCTTAAATCTCGTGTTAATTCTTTTGTTTGATTTTACATAGTTATCCCCACAGAGAAAAAAAATAATTAAACCAATTTATTAATATAAAAACCTCAACAGCCACGTGTAGTACTATACTTCAGAGTTTTTATGATTTTTTTCTGAGTCTTTATATTAAATAATTGACATCAGATGCAGAACAAGACTAAGGTGAAAGAAAGAAAAGCATGTTTTTTAAGCCATTGTACAGATTCTGCCTTCTTGTTCCTTTCATCCCTGAAACAGATGGGGAAAAGTAAAGAATAAAGCTGTTCTGAAGGAGCATATGAATCAGTTAGATATGCATGCATATTTATTTTAAGTGTACAGATACTTTCATAGTCCTCAGCCAAAACTGCAGATAATTAGGGTTGGCATAAAAGGAGGTTTAAAAAAAAACTTAAACATAATTTTGAATTTTAAAAATATTTTTTTACTTTTTTTTTTAATTGCAAGGGGTTTTTTTAGCTCATTTTTTTTATGGAAATTACTGAAATCCTTATTTTTTGTTTTCAAAGTGGATATATATATTTATGGTTGGTTCAAATACTGTTTCTGGAATAGAACAACATTTCATTAAAATGAAATTTGCTATACAAATATGGCTATTGATATGAAATTGTAAGAAATAAGGGGAGAAGAGAACTGCAAAATGAACTATTTTAATAAGTTTCTCACATTCTCCTTCTGATATTTTTTCTAAGTAGAATGTTTAAATTTTAATATTCTGAAATTACCTTGCATTTTAACAATTATTTTTTTTTTTACATCACATATTGGTGCTAGACAGGTACTTTAATTATTCCCTTTTACCTGAAACTTAGGGAGTAACATTCCAGCTGCTTATTAAAATATAAGGGGGCATAAAAACATCTGGGCTATCTAGCTGACAGCAGTTATTGAGTATGAAGGATTGGTTTAGGATTATGGTAGCACCAATAGTTACGGTTATCTGTAGACTATCTGCTTCAGCTCATTCAGAATTTTCTCACTGTGCTTTGACCAGGATCAAACTCCTTCACTGAAAACAAAATGCACCAGACAGAGATGGTATCTTTTAATATGGGGTTTGCTAGCAGAACCTCCTGAGATTGTCCAGTTCTCCACAAATCCCCAAATTCCTCCTTGGCATCTGAGAATGTACTCATTTCATTGACTATGTTGCTCTGCCCCGGTGAACCTGTTCAGTGACTGTGGGAGGGCAGCAGACTTCGTGGAAGTCACTCCAACTCTGAGATTTGGTCTTGGTGCAAGTAGGAGGGTTAGAAGAGAAAAGCACCAAGCGCTAGAAGGCTGAAAAGACCAAAACTAGGTAAGACAGGTGGAAAGGGCTGGTGTTTGAGCACACCTGCATCTGCATATGTTTCATTAGATTGTTAAATTTGGGCTCTCGTTTCATCACCACTGGTGAAACTGTCTCTATCTACATAGAGACATGGCTGACCAGATCCATTTGATGCGAGCTGTCCTTCAAGGCAGAGGTTAGACCAGAGGTGCTCCCAAGGACCTCTCCAGCCAACACTCTATGGTTCTGTGAAGCTGTAGGTGAAAATATCTGCCCAGAAGGTCTGATGGAATTTATGACTCATGCAGTGTGAACCTGGGAACCAAGATCATTTGTGGTACATGACAGCCCCTCTTGGACAAGACGCCATGAATAGTAGATTAATTAAGGTTATTTCAATAAACATAGGTACATGGCTACATTAGTGATTGATCCAAATTTTGGATGTTGGGAGATTCTGCAGCTGTGTGACACAATGAAATTACATTAGCAGGGCTTACATCTTCTTGTGCCTGTAGCCTGAATAACTGACTCTGGCACATGACCAGGAATTTGTTACAAAAATTTCCTTGCTTAAACCAGAAGACAGTAAGGGGATGAACATCTGGTGAACATCTGGACGGCCTGAATGAGGGTGGTAAAGGAGATCCTGAGTTGGCATAAACCAAGGCTAAGAAGCATCCCTGTTTTCTCCAGCTTCAAATCACTGGCACAATGTGAATCTGCTATAAAGACAGATGTGCTATAAGTAGAGAAAGAAAGATACAACCCAGAATATTTATTCTTTCAGCTGCCCAAATACCGCCAATGTTATTTGTGGGATACCACAAAAGTTAAGACACCAGCTGTAACATTGTGCCCAACTTTAAACACAGCACTTTGGCAAAGGTATGGACCATTCGAAGAATATCCTGAGTTCAAGAAGAATAATGTTTAACACCCTAGAAGCATGACCTGTAAGAAAGGTCTGAGTACATGGCTTATAAAATACACTATGAAGTTATTGGGATTGTTCAAAAGAAAGCAAGAGAGACAAAGAGAGAGAGATGGATAAGGAACATGATAGTGTGATCTTCAAAATGCAAAAATTTGTTGCAAGATAAGTGAATAATCTTTCCTTCATGTTCATTGTGGATAGTACAAAAAGTAATGGCCTTTTTAATTTTGGCAAGGGAAATTTAATTTAGATATTTAAAAAACCCGCTTTCTTACAATAAGGATAGTTAGATACCAGAATGGGTTGCCTGGGGAGGCTGCAGAAACCCTATCTCCATTAAAGCCTTTAAAGAGCAAACGGGACAAAGACTCGTTGGGAGTAACAAAGACCTAGTTGATCTATGGAGGGCAGAAGATGAACTATATGACTGAAGACCTTTATAGATCTGTTTTCCACTATTCAGTGATAATTGCTTAGTAGTATGGGGGATAATATATACTTGTCAAACACAAATCAGATAGACCTGACAGAAGTGAAAAATATCACATATCATTTTTTGATAGAAAAATGTGAAAATAAATCAAGAGTGTGGAAGACCAGTCACATTTGAATGACAATTTTCCCAAATTTGAAGTTGAATGTTCTCAGACTGTGATGACAGATACATTGGAAGATTATGTTTTAAAAATAAATGAACAATTGCAAGGTTAGGAAAATGCGTATCAATCCCTTTTGCAATTTTAAACAATTTTATTTGGCAACAATAAGAGGAATCAAGCAGATTAGAGGATTTGTTTATGCTCAGGATTATAGAGGCATAAAATGAAAGTCTGTTTCTTCCTACAGTACTTCATTTACATTATTCCAGATTTCCAGAGCTTCAACTAAGGTCAGATTTCATTTCTTGATACCTTATCCACACCATATCCAAGTTCAATTAAATCTTTTTCAAGAGGATCCCGAGTACATCAACCCAGGGGTGGGAAATAGCCCTTTAACTCAGTGACTTCCATAGAAGGGAAGATAGGTAAAGACATACAATTATTTCTTTGGTCTTGCCTGGGTAACTATCTTATGACTCTTGAAGTGCAAGCCTGCTGTAATCATTAGGGCATGGTTAATGAAAACAGCTCATTATTGTCTTGGAGATACTGTCCTCTAATGATGCCCTTTGGATTGAAATGTATGCAAATGATGATTATTTATTTACTACGTGGACCTTGTAAATATGAAAATTTAATTACTAAGTGCAATATTTATCACGAGAAGCTTTAGCTCTGCTCTTTACCAAGCAAATAAGAAAATATTCCGTTTGAAGTAGATGCTTATTTAACAGATGCTTCTGTCCAGTGTTTTCACAAACCTGTGCAGATATGTACCAGACTAAATAAGCACAGATTTATCCCCTTATCCTGGACACTTTGAAAGGTGTCCAGCATTTCTCTTCTTCTGTGAGAGAATTTGCACATCAATCCAGAAGGAAGTAAATTGCTGGAAGAAAAAGTGTGGTATAACAAAACTGGCGTCTGACAGCGTGAGCACAATGAAGTGCTTTCAAAAGTAAATGGTGCATATCTCATCGTATGTTCTTGGGAAGGGGTCATCTGAGGCAGACACATACGCAGAAGAAATGTTTCAGACAGGCATATTATCCTTCCCACATGGAGCAGCATTTGACCCGTTGGAATAATTGATCATTTAGTGCTTTTGCAGTTCTGATAAATAAATGCAGAAACCCAGAAATAGACTTGGGTGGATCAAACTTTTTTGTTTGTAGGGGAATCTTGGATGAACAGAAACATTAAAAATATCCCTAATAGTAAACTATGTTTTGATTTTTAGACACATGTTTTTGTAAAATAGAAAGGTCTTTTGACATATGAAGCCACTTTAATACTGAAATATCTCCAATTTCGGTTCCTAGAATAATCAAAACTGGAATGTTTTGGTGTTTCAGAACTTCTTTTGCTTTTACATTGAAAAATCATGATAACTTACTAAGAAATTGTGGTGTCACCAGTTCTTCAGCTGCTTTGTCAGTGTAGTCTCCTCTTTCACTCCTGACCCTGAGCATAAAATATAAATATATAGGAAAGGACAGGAAAGGTTTATAATATCACAGCAAGATTTCTTGGCAAAGGTAGCAGATTTTATTAGATCAGTTGGTGTAACTGGGGGGAAAACCACAAGTTTTCAAGCATACAATCCTAGAATCATAGAACAGTTTGGGTTAGAAGGGACCTTTAAAGGTCATCTAGTTCAATCTCCCCTGCAATCAGCAGGGACATCGTCAATCAGATCAGGTTGCTCAGAGTCCCATCCAACCTCCCTTTGAATGTTTCCATCTACCACCTCTCTGGACACCCTGTTCCAGTGTTTCACCACCCTCACAGTAAAGAATTTTTTCCTTATAACTTGTCTAAATCTTCCCTCTTTTAGTTTAAAACCATTACTCTTTGTCCTGTTGCAACAGATTCTGCTCAAAAGTTTGCAACCATCTTTCCTCTAGGTCCCCTCCAGGTACTGAAAGGCCACAATACGGTCTCCCTGGAGCCTTCTCTTCTGCAGGCTGAACAACCACAACTCTCTCAGCCTGCCCTCATAGCAGACGTGCTCCAGCCATCTGATCATCTTTGTGGCCCTTTGCTGGAGTCATTCCAACAGGTCCATATCCTTTCTGTGCTGAGGACTCCAGAGCTGGACACATTACTCCAGGTGGGGTCTCACCAGAGTGGAGCAGAGGCGGAGAATCACCTCCCTCAACCCGCTGGCCACGTGTCTTTTGATGTAGCCCAGGATATAGTTGGATTTCTGGGCTTCAAGTGCACATTGTTGGCATTTTCCCGAGACACTGCTGATGGGCACATTTCACCGTTGCTAAACTGGGCTATCCTTTGAGTGGCAGGTAAGGAAAGTGTGCAAAATCTTATTATTTGCAGCAGGAGCAATACCCAAGACGAATGCTGTGTCTGTATGATGCACATTCCCCACCAGTTTTGTTCTCCTCAGGGTATGTTTTCTTCACTCATTCTGTGGTCTTTTCTGACATCTAGGAGGAACCTGTCTGTGGAAATCTGTGCCCACTCTTCCCCCTAAGCCTGCTAACAGGACCCTTTCCATGGTGGAGCGAGTTCATATTACTGCTTTGTTTAGCAAGTGGAAATAATAACTGTGGCTTCTGTTAGTGCAGAAATCTAGGGGGTCAAAGCCTCTCTTGATGAGCATTTTTGCTGGATGCTGTCTGAGAAGGAGCCATCTTTCAGTGCTTGTTTTGTGCTTGGACAGAAGCTAGCACAATCCACTGCGTGACTGAGCTTCTCGAAACTGCAGAACGCAGCAAAGATTGTAACATCCCCTCTATCCCTCCCTTGGTCACTTTTGTATGGTGACCTTTCCCCATGAGCAAAGAGGATCTGCAGTCAGGATATCACTGAGCTTTTATAATAATTTTAAAAATATTTTTTTTTATTTACAAAAGCTCACAGGCTGTGGGTGAGACTCATGTGCTATGAGTTTAAGCATTAACAAGCTCATCGCCACCTGGGCTGTCTTTTCTGGCCAGACAATCATGAGAATGGTGAGGAAGGGCAGACCTCCATCACTCCTAGGAGGAGTGGACTGTTTGTCAATCAAACAGCATCTTCTAATTCTTACCATTCTCTCCTTATTTTTTTTTTTTCCTTTAGGACTTTCAGCTTTTCTTGTCAGTGTTTTTTCTCTTGAATCCTTGAGCTCCTAGTTATCAGCATCTCTACCGCTACAATTTTGTCTTGGGTTTTTTGTCTGTGTTTTTGCTTTTCTTATCTTGCGTGACTTCAGCTCATGGACACTCTCATAGCTTAGCAACAATTTTCTCAGTGAAACTTAGCCAAGGTCACACAGCTGTGCTGAACTGCAGTAGACTTTGGATTACAGACAGCTGGTCCCCAAGGCTGAACATTGTAAGATGACAGCGTGTCCACCTTGCACACGAGCAGAGGAATATATTCCACAGCTATGTGCATTGCTCTGAACTCAAAAGAAAAGAATGTTTTTATTTGTCTCTTTCAGACACTGTTTGCTTAGATGTTGAAGCAGCCAGGAAAAAAAAAAAAAAAAGCACTTTTCATAAAAGCTTCCAAAGATCATCTCTTTCCTTTATTTCTCAAGTCACTGCAAAAAGAATCTTAAAAGGGGAAAACTCAAAGATAACCATGTAGTGACTCACATTTATCGAGTGATTTTAATCTCTGAAGGCACTTTAAGGAATGTCATAACCACACATATCCATGTAGGGGGTTGTCCTTCAGTTTTTATTGCAGATGTCAGACATGATCCCAGTATTAATCAATCTAATTACTGCAACATTTGATTATTCTTCCATAGTCAGCCTCACCATTCATTTAAATCTGGAAAATAATAGCAAAATATGTGCCAGGTTTTTTTTTTTCCTTTTTTTTTCTACTGAGTATAACCTTTGCTAGCAGAGGAGAAATCCCACTGTAGTAGCGGGGTTCTGTAAGAGGTCTGAGAGTCTTTCCCCTGCAATTTTTATGCTTTTTTTTAACCAGCAGTAGAAGGAGGATGGCCCTTGCAGACTGTTTTGGGTTTATATACTACTGTTTATTCTGCTAAAATCAGCCAGTCAATACTCTGCTGTTTGGGATGCACAGAGACACCTGGAGCAATCCTGTGTCACCCAGGGAGTGCTGTCTTCAGGAGAAAACATTGGCGTGGCTTCTGGGTTGGGAACCAGTGCTTCTGTGAGTGATCCACAGCCTGCAAGAGATAATGCAGTCCTGACTTTTCAGAGCCAGATCCTTCAGGAGCTACCTTCATTTCTCTGGTGCTTTTCTTAGCATCTTCCCATGGCAGCTGTTTCCTTATGATTTGGCATGAGAGGATGTACCTTGTGTCCACACAGTGCCCTGTAAAGATGGGAAATGACAGCAACGAGAAACTCTTTTGGAGTGAAAGCATTATAGAGTCCACTTTCTACTTTAGCCCTGTAACAGACCTTTTACACACAGTTGTCATTCTTCTGTGTCATTGCTCTCTATCCTTCCTGTCCCACAGCAAAATATTTTTCAGGAGTTCCTGGTTGTTATTTCTGGATCTGAATTAATGTTTTTCAGTGATGCACCATAAGCTGATGTTATGAAACCCCCAGATTTCAGATGATGCGTGTGGATTGAAGGCCTCTTTTCTCTGATTCTGTCTCAGTATTGCTATAAAGATATTTTATATAAGATACATTGATATAAAGGTCATTGTTGATATAAAGATCCAGGGTGCTTCATAAGGCCGTTTTCACTACTCTGTCAGGACAGTAATAGTAAATTGAGTCTCTAAGCTTATTTGTACCCATGCTGACCCCAGCAGCTCTGATCACACTGCTGTGCACCACGATAGAGCTCACAGGCTCAGTACGTAAGGATGAAACACTTCCCTCAGACCTTGGCTGAACCCATCATCTGTATTTATGGATAAATACTGTGTAACACAGATGATACATGGGCAATTTGTCGCTACATGACTAAGGAGACTGGGAAATAATGTGAATAAAGTACGTCACTTTGGATAAGTAGATTTTTTCTTTGTTGGCCTTTTAGATCTGCTGGGGTTTTAAGGTTTTATTTCTTTGTGATAATTCTGGCCTTTCCATTTTAAAGATGTAGGCTAGTTCACATGTATGATTGATGAACAAGTATCCTAACGCAATAATGGTTCACGAAACAGCAGACATAAAAATACATTTGGGACAGACCAAGCCATCTCCCAGATGGGAATGTCTTTAAAATGAAACTTTACACAGGAATGAATGAAAATATTCAATTAAAATTGACAGTGAAATTAGGAGAACTGCATGAAGAGTCTTGCTCAGGAAACAATCAAGAAATAAAATAATTCAGTTCCAAAGAATGTTCTGAGGAAGCGAGTGACAACCAATAAAAGACCAAATACTTGAATATCAGCTTGCCTGCTTTCCTTTGAACAAGTGCTGCTCCTCCTCGTGATCCATTCATTTCACAGAATCGTACTTGGTAATTTGTTCAGAGAATATTTTTGAAGGAGTTTATCCAACATCTCCAATTACATCTTGAAGACTTGGCACAATGAGAGAAGAGATGAGAAAGATCTTAAATATGGGGAAATGAATAAATACTTCAGGCTGTGGCTTGGGTTTTTTTGCCTTTTTTTTTTCTCTCATTTGACTTCTGAATAATCTGATCTGCTGGAGGTATTAAGAGGCCTTATTTAGTAGCTATGATTATCAGATAAACAGTTCTGAATAATAAAAAAAAACAACACAGGATTGAGAATCCACTATTTGGTACCTAGTATCTAAATGAGCTCTCAGATGCATGTGTATCTCAGCTGAACAGAATAGTTATAAGCAAGTGATAAGAGTGGGCAGGAAAGACATTCACTGCTATCATAATCAAGCACTTCATAAAGTAATTAATTAGATAAAGCCATAATGCACCATAGGCAAATCCTGATGTTAAATAAATATTCACATGTTGTTCATTCAGACACAATGCCGGGTATTGTATCTTATCTTCTTATGGTGTCATTCAAGTCCTTCATAATCTATGTAATGGATTCCTGGGTTTCACTAGCCAATGCAGTATGCGGTGAAAAAGCAAATGTATTTGTGGGTTATCTAATCTGGGAGAGGAGAAGAACAGGGAAAACATGAGAGAAGTCTTCAAATATGTAAGAAACAGCTGCCAGAGAGGAAGGAATAATTCATTCTCTATAGCTTCTGTAGAAAAAGACATACTGAGTTTAAATTTCAACAAGGGAGATTTGGTTTAGATATCTGGGATACAACTTTGTAAGAGAAAGGAGACTGACCGATGGGAGTTGTTTAGTCTGTGCTACTCTGGAGTCTCCATCTGGGTAACCAGTCCTTGCCAGGACTGGTTTAAGATTAGCCCATCCTGCCATGGGACAAGAAGAACTGGACATATCCCAAAGGACTTGGCCAATGTAATTTTACACTTCTGTAATTTCTGTCTCCTCATTCTGTCAGGATATTATTGAAATGGTAGAAGATGGGCAATGAAAGAAGAAAAAGGTGTCTTCTCCCCTCAGCTCACCTCTAGGTGAATAGTATCTTCTAGCATTGCAGGTATGAATGTGAGGTGACCTCAGACCCCGTGTGTTTGCAGTTACAGCGAACACGTGGAGACTGCAGGGGAGCGTAGGAGTCTCTCAGTCTCTGCTATCTGGTTGCTCTGAACTTCACACTTACCTTTCAGTGCCATGTTGCTCAAAGGATAAGCTTTACAAAGTTCTAAAAGAATCTTATTTTTAAGAAGTGCACTAAAAGCTCCCTTCTGCAGCATGCATTAAACAAAGCCCTCAGCAAGAAGGTGCAGCTGAATGGGTACTCTGAAACCTGCAATCTGAAGAAGCCTCAGTAACAAACCAGATCCTTCCTGGCATGGTTTTCTGCACTGGCATGTGTTTATTCTCTCTGGGAGGTCTTCTTTCAGCACTCCATGTTTGGAATAGAAAAGTGGAAAGAATTTTCTTTTCTGAAGTGAAGGAAGCTTTGCTGGAAAGTTGTCTCTGGCATATTTTTTTAAAAAGTCTTTAAATGTTTGTGGGGTTTTTTTAATTTTTTTTTTTATTATTTTTCTTCCCCACGTGGAAGTTTCCGTTTTTTTGAAAGCCTTGGTTTTAAAAAATTGCAACAATACTTAGTGGAAGTTTGGGTGTCGTGCATTTTCCTGTCATCGTTGTTGCCAGGGTTTCCCACATGGATGATTTCTTCCATGTTGTTTGTTATTCCAGGTTTCCCATAGTACACGTGGTACGTAAGCAACAGAGGAGGTGGTGGTGGGTCATGGGAAATATAAACCCATAGAGAAGACTGGGCAGATGAGAGCTAAAAGGAATGAAACATTGAATGCTCTAGGGTGAAGGAGATGTCACAGGGGCTATGTGTCCAGAAGTGTTGTATCTGTGTCAGTGCAACACTCCGGTTGAACAAATTAAGACCTGGCTAAAACATCTTACTGGGGCATAAAGACCAAGTTAGCTGACCCTCACGGAATTTTTCTGGGTAGTTTAAACAGCAAATTAGATTGGTGTTTGCCTAGGATTGCTGTGCAATCTACAAGGTAGACCTTGCCTATGTTTTCTCAAAGTCATGGCAGATAACAACAAAATCCTCAAATTTTGAAATAAGATTTTTGTGAAGTAAATTGTGGAAGTTAAGATTTTTTTATTATTATTTTTAAATAAAGACTGCTGACAAAAATGACTTCCAAAGTATTTTCTCATGAGTGCAAGTACACTTTTGTCAAACTCCATCATTGACTGTCATAAAATCTTGACAAGACCTACAATGAAACCATCGCTGTAATGCCATGCCAGTGTTGGCTGTGTCAGAGCTATTTAATACAGGTCTCATGACAGTGTAATAATTTTGTAATCAGAAATCATTTGCACTTGTATTTCTTGGACGCAGCTGCTCAGTTCTGGACAATTGAGTCAGACATGCAGATTCCAGGCAACTGTAAGGAAGTCACTAGTTATCCAGAACTATTTCCAAAAATAACAGTAATGAACACATGTACAGTAGTTCTCACCAGTGACTCTGTCAGTTTAGGTTTTGCGTGCTCCTGAAATATGAATATTAAATAGCAATAAACATGACCCTGTCAAGAACTTGTGCCTTCTATATAAATATTGATGTGTAAACCTCAGGTCAGCAATTTCCTTTTCATTCTCTCTTCGATTAAAAGTGCTATAACATCACCAGGTTGGACAGCCTCCTGTGCAAAGGCTTTGCTGGTTCCTGACTTCGTGAAACAGTGTGGTTTTCCAGGGGCTAATAAGGCTGAACCTCCCTGTGCATCACTTACCTACATCTATACTCTTGGCAACAGCCTTTTGTTCTGCCACATTTCATTTACTGCAGCGTTGGTCCAGATGACACTAATGATGTTGAAAGTCAGGAGGATGCTGTTAATAAATGCGGTCCAGAGGCCTGGTATGGATGTGACCTTTATATTTCAAATGACCTGTGTAAATTCAGCCCAGTCAATACGCCCAGATATACTGCTGTGTTTCTAGGGCTATGAAATTAGGTTAGAAAATTCCAGTACAAGAGGAATTGATGAGATTGCCTGTCTGAAACTGGCCATTGCTGCAATTTGTCTGCGGGGACTCACTGATGTGATACCTGGATCCATCACATCCATACATGAATGAAAGAGGATGTAGCTGTCTGCTGAAGGTTATTAAAATATTAAGTGTGCATCATTCCCTGGGTGTCCTGGGCTTTATCTTACTGTGGTTACCCAGAGTTTCATTAACACAGAATAAAGACAGATATAAACCTAGGAAGATTTCTGTCCTACTGGAGTTGCAGATGGATGCCGTGTATGATGTCTGAAGGCACCTAAAACTGTGCTACAAGATAACATGAGTTTCAGCTGAATCCCATTTGATTTGTGGTGGCTTTTGACACCTCAAGCCACCAAAAATAAACATATTTGGTCTTGAAAATTCTTGGAGAGGAGCATATACATTTACCCTACTAAAACATCCTAAAGAGAAAGCCATAAAACCTGTCCACTACGTGCCCAAACTTGCCTGAAAGACATTCATATATTTCATAAGTGTTGTTAAAAACTGTTTTCTGAAGATAACTTCTGTTTTATTAAAGTTTTATCTGAACTTTAGGGAATAAATTATAGATAGAGATGATTTTGTTAAAAAAAAATATTATCTTTTCAGTGGTTCTATATCAGTAGTAATATTGATTAGATTCCTTGAATAACGACAAGTAAATGAGAACAGAAGAATGACCATTCTCAGACCAAGAGTACTGCTAACCTACTACAATGCCCTCAAAATGGCTAATTTTGGATGCTTAGGGAAAATCGAATACAGCCTGTGCAGTGTAGCATTATTATTTCCCTGGTTATGTATCCTACACCCCACCATGCAGTGCACAGAGGTTTAGAGATTTTTTTGGGCTAAGTATTGCATTCAAAGCTTGATAGCTGCTCATAGACCTGAATTTATGGTTGGTAACTTGTTTAAGATAATAACTAACTAACAGGAAAAATTAAATCCATGAATATGTGTTTGATTTTGGAATACGATCAAGTTTTCTGATAAGATAGGGAGATTATGTCATTCTTCATCTTGTTCATGTTTAAATGATGCCACGTTTACTTTCTGGGAACACTTGGGCAGCAGAGCATAGCTGGAGAAAAATACTCATGAATAGCAAATATTAAGCTCAATATTCCCTGAAGACAAGTTCCAGGTTGTCTATTCCATTTTGTCATTTACAGTTCCTTCTCTAGCTGCACACTGTATAAATCAGCAAAAAAGGGAAGGAGTCAGCAGTAAGAAAATTGAAATAGGCTTATTCCAAAATTCACACTGCAACCCATCATTCACTAAATGATCTAAATTCAAGAATAGTGTCTGGAGTGAAAATCTACAGAAAACAAGAAACTTGTTTACAAATACAGTTTATAAACAAGAAAAGAAAGAATTGTTTTTACTTGGATGGTTATTTGGCCGATCAAAATGTTAGTTTCCATTTTATTATTTTCTTGGAAAGAAGGCAAAATTAAATATTACTACTACTTGAACTTCAAGAGTTAGCTGGTCAAAATCACCTTGACAGGTGATTGAACCTCCGCACCCTTTCCAAAGGGCATTTAGCTGTGACCAATTCAGCAGGGACATTCTTACCTGAGCAGTGAGTCTGCACATGCTAACGTGGTGGTTCAAATT
This sequence comes from Gallinago jamesoni, assembly GCA_025769975.1. Lineage (NCBI taxonomy): Eukaryota > Metazoa > Chordata > Aves > Charadriiformes > Scolopacidae > Gallinago > Gallinago jamesoni. The sequence continues at coordinate 15,515,299 of JAOQGH010000077.1, read as the reverse complement.
CACATGTACACACAACTGTATTTTTACTAATACAACTTTTGTGTTCTGCTTTGCAAAGGTGTTTTTGAGACATCCTGAGGCAGAAGACTGGTACAAATGATAACTCTTGTCGCTGACCACAAAATACGTCACACAGTTGGATGAATGTAACTCAATAAGGATCTTACAGCTAGGAAATTGATGGACATGATTGATCCATAGAGAGAGATCAATGCAGAAACAGTCAAGAAGCCTGATTTAACTTTTCAAGCTTCAATCTCATCCTAAACCTGAGATCTGCCCTCTCAAAACAGTCTCTGAAAAGCCTCAGAAGCCTCTCATATGACATGAGTCTCCTCAGTGTTTTAAGTTGTCCTCTGTATGCTAGTAAACTTTATTCCAGTTGTAAGAAATGCTAGATGTATTATAGAAAACTTTTCAAATAGTGTTTGGTTAATTAGTTACCAGGACAGTAAAACGCTAACAATACATGAGAACTTAAGTAGTATTTGGATAAAAAACTGCCTGTCTACCCCATCTCTTTTTATAACGTTACGTTTCTAAATTTTAATGTTACGCTCCCATTGCAGAAAATACACGTTCTATTTAGAGGATAAACCCACTCCTTCCTATTTATATATAATTTGATTCACACAAGCACTCAGTTGTCAGTTATGTTATTATCTTTCTTCAGATGCAGATTAATAGAAGAAGAGCAAAATCAAGGACCTGCAATAGCTGATATTTTCTCATCCCTCCTGTTGTAATAAGCTGATCCTGCCAGAGAATATCAGTTAAAGGGAAAGAAACAGAAAAGCAATGAATGAGTTTTCCACTACATTAGGTTAAACAAAACAAGTTCCAAAGTGCAACTGATGCCAGGGAGATGTTAAATACACAGCATTTTCCTTATGAGCTTAAACAGTAAAGTGTGTTTTCCTTTAGTGAGATAACAGGAAACGGTAAGTTAGCATCATTGATCATTTAAAATATGGCTCAGGATATAAGGACACCACAAAATGTTTTAAAGAACAAATGATAACAGTGCCAAATTATTAAGGCCATGCTGGCAAAAATAATTAAAGGCAATTAGAGATAAAATATCACTTAAGGGCAACAGGAGAAATATTATTTTATGTATTTAAACAAATTGAACTATATAAACAAACAGTTTTTTGATTCCAGAAAGGTCATAAATTTTATCATCTTAAATTCATCCAAGCTACTGCATTCTGCCACTGGAATGAAATATTAACAATAGAATCGACATTCTAGTTAGTCTCCATTCAACCCCAAACTTTAATAGAAATAACCTGTCGGATTTGACTGAGTGTGATATCACTAGAGAAGCCTTGAATTTAAACTGGCTGGATAAGGAAAATTGCATGGTTTGTGAAGGCATTTTTGGATAAAATGGAAATTTTGCTTCTATCCCATTTAGCTGTCAAAAGGCCACTTCTAATACTTTCATAAAGCTATTTGCCTACAGAGGAAGGATAAAGACCTGGAAAAAAAATAACAACTAATCCTAAAGTAAACAACAAAAAGATAAAAAACAACAAGAAAAATCATCCTGATTTTCTAATTTCCTTTGTTTTGAGTTCAATGCGTGTGTGTTATTTCTTGATGGAGCTTCAAAATGTTAAAACCCCCCTGATGAAGATTTATTCCAATTGATTATTAGATTGCAGCAAGGTTATTAAACACATTCATTTCAGTTAAGATTTTAAACAGGGAAATAGCAGAGAAACACAGAAGCCAGAGTGATGTGTAAATTAATGATAAGATAAGCAAATTAAAAAAACCCTAATTTTGAAGGTACAGGGAAACTTACATCAAAAGAGAAAAAAATATAATCAGAAGCTCTAGGTGAAGCTGAAATGGGGTCTACAGTTTTTAAAAAATGAGGGGAAAGTTAATTTCTCCTCCCTAGCAAAAATGCTGCTTTTTTGCACTGACACTTGCAGAACATAGTGATCATTTACACTGCTCCTCTCTGCACTGCCTGATTCCTCATGATCAATTTGTTGATCGTGAAGTAAATTCCATGTTTGTGATAGCTATGAGAAGGTGATCAGTAGTTACATCACTGGAGAATGATTTCGTATTAAAGGCATAGGTAACATTAGCTCAGTGACTAGAAGAACTGGGGATACCTTTTTTTTCTCTGTGGTCCTACACAGGATGCAATCCATTATCTGTCTGCACTTCATCTAATTGAACTATGGAAAGAATAAGCATCCAATATATGCTTCTGAAGCATATATTGCAGATGTTAAGCACAGAGTACTATACTGACATCACACATAATACATTCACACGGAGGTTTTTGAATGAGAAGAAGCTATTTTTCCTCATTCTAATGCTGCCTTTTTGCCCATCGTGATCTTCTACTATGCACAGAGACACACAGATCTAGAAATGCCTGAAAAGTATGGCAATGCTCATCCTTGTGAGAACTGGAAATATTTCTCATTCAAAATATGAGACCTTTCTGCATATCAGATATTCCCTTATCTCGTAGCACCATTAAGCATGCTCCCTGAAGAGATTTCCTGTTTCTTACGTTTTGCTGGAGAGTAGGCATCAGAGGAGATAGCAGTGCCATCACCTTTCTGTCCCTGCTGTGTTTGCTCACAGAATGCTTGGGTGAAGGTGTCCTGTCCACTGCCACAAATCATTCCTCAGAACTTGGCTAATGCCCCTTCTCCGAGCAGTAGCTCTGACATGGCTGGGCACCAGCCAAGGGTATCAAATATGTTGGGCTGCTACAGGCCTCCCTCTGGAACAAAATATGTGCATATTTTTCGACTTTTGGAGTATCCCTATTTCTCTCTGGGTTTGAAGAGAAGTTGTTTAGGGTAAGAAAGCAAAAGAAAGAACCATGGTGAAGGAAAATAAACGGTTTCCTTACATAAAGGAAGGGACCTATCTTTGCAAGAGCACAGACAGAAATCTGCCTTCCGGAAGGGAGGAATTTCATTGTGAAGAGGTGGGTGGAAAACAAATATTTTCCACTGTTTCAGACTTTCCCGTACATCAGAGATGTCCAAGTTCCCAAGTCACTAAAGTGCATGACAGTATCTTCAGAAAGATGAGATGAGAGCCACAAGACATGGAATAGACAGTGACACTTCACAGTGGGAGATCAGTCCCTGATTTCTACCGTCATCTAGCAGAGAGGGATTTAATTATTCAGGCACTGCTGGTGATGAAACTGGGCATCAGAGCTGCATTTGGATTGTAGGGGAGCTACAAGCAAGGGGGGAACTACCCAGTGACCATGGCTGCTGTATGCCGTGGCATTTAAAGGATTTGGAGGAAGCCTCATGTTTTGTAGGCATCACTTCTAATTAATGCCTTCCCTTCGTAGGCAGCAACATTTTGGGAGCTGTTATGGTACGCACGTGCTGTCTGGTGCAAGTTCTCACGAGGGACTCTCGGGATATGGGTCCACCCTTGGAGCCAGTTCCTGACCTATCCTTTGGCAGGGACACGTTTCAGCTGTCCTTTCTTGCAGTGCTGGGAGAAGGTACCTACTGAAGGAATGACCTGTTAGTCTGGACTGGGTAGACTGCTTACAGGTTCTTGGAAATGGCAGGCTTCCAGTAAGTTTGCTTTTATTATGGGGTGGCAGGATCTCCTCTTCTGTAGTGAATATGACATCTCATAGTAACAAGAGAAGGAATGAATGTGGTGGGATTTCATCTGCCAGCCTGGTATGGATATGGCTGGTGTATAAATAGTGTAAAAAATAATCTAAACTGAAAAAAGAAAATTTCAGTGAGAGAAGGAGCCTGTGTTTACTTGTGTGGGTTATTGCCTCCTTCATCGGGTAAAGACAAGAATGTCCAAGAGAATTAATTCATTACTTCTGTTTCGCTACAACGGACACACAACTCGGAGATGAAGAACTGTTATAATCAGAAAATAGAGAAGAAACAGCAGGAAATAGTGGGACACATTATTATAAGCAACACTAAAGAATAAGAAAAAGTAGTTTAACCCTTTTCCAGCAAGATTCTTAATTGTGTGTCCCTGTCAGCGTATGAATTGTCCTGTTGAGCTCAGTGAAGTCAATCTGCTCTGTTTCACCGCTTTTGCTGGATGGGATCCCAAAAGAACAGAGTGCAACAAAGCGTGGCTCATGATATTTCGGAGGGAAGATAACGGTGCTTCTAGACCTTGCAATAATTAGCACTGACAATAGATTTCTCTTTCCATAGGAAAGATTGTTCCTAATCCAGCGAGTGCCTTAAAACATCATTATTTTGCTGTCACCTTTCTACTGGGTCTTTTCCTTTTGGTTGACAACTGAGATAACAGACAAGGAGACTATCCACCTGACGTTTGGTTTTCCTTTCCTTTAGAATGATCTGTGACAACTTCCATTTGTGACAGGCAGGTTGGGTTAAAGCAGCCTTTGCTTCTCAAATTCAGCTACGGAACCGGCGTGCTTCTATTTCCTTGACCTGCCTTATTTTAGAGAACGCTTGTGAGATTTAGGAGAAAACGAAAACTCAGCTCACCTCCCAGACTATAAAGGACACACAAGCAGAATTCATACAGGAGAGAAACTGCTGAGAAGCAGCAGGCTGAGAAGAAAACAAACAAACAAAAACCTTAAGTCAAAGAAGCGGCAGCCTCAGCGGGGAACTAAGAGGGGAGGTTTTGCTTGCTTGCTTGAAGGAGTCAAGTCTTAGAGACAGTTCTTGCAGCCCCACTTCAATTGCAGTCAGCAATCTCTTCACTGAGAAGAGAGGAGGCAGATGCTGTGAAAGATGGAGAGAGAAGCAGAATTTGAAGCAAGAAAGTGGCAATGTGCTCGTTAAAGGGTCACCTGCATGGTGGGCAGAAAACACAGGAATACTTCCACAGGAGATTTACTCTTTTTTGACAAGGGTGATTGAATACTGATGCTTCTGAAAAACTTAATGGATATGGGAGAAAATGGCATTGGAAGGGGTTTTTAAAGAGGTTGCAGTCTTATGGTATCCTAATTACACTTTGTACAGAATTTACTAACTGGACTGTACCTTTTAATTAGCCACAGACCACTTTCAAGAACAGATTCCTAATTTTCATGAAGTTTGAGTTCAGCAGATTTGAAATAGATGCTTAAACCTATCTTGCCCACTTGCTCACCAGAGTGCCTGAATAGCTAGGCTATCATGCATGCTGGGGGGAAGCTCTCCTCAACTCTACTCTTGCATATGTTTCACCTTACCTCAGTAATTAAACATTCATTGGACAAGAAAGAGGTTAGGGAAGTCAAGCATGAAAGAGGAAAGCCAGGTTACTGCTCCAGTGGTTATTTAATTAGTTAAAGTTGGACAGTTTCAGAGGACACAACTGAGGAGATCTAATGAGCTTTTTTTTACTCAGATAATTGCCGGAAAGACAGAAAACTTGCGTTGTAATCTCTTGTCTATATTAAGCAGCCAGAGGACAGAGGGTGGGTGCTATGCAAACGAGTAGCCCAACAGCTGATTTCTATGGAGACTTAACTCGTGCGGGAAGGATTTCACCGGATTTGTGAAATCAAACGTACTTAGAGAGTTGGTTGCGAAGTGAAAGATACGTCAAACGCAGTTGCCAATAACTATCTGCTGCGTTCTCTTGGTAAGCTGAGATCCCCATGTGGATGAAAACGGAGTCAATCAGCAGCATTTCACTTCAGATGCTAATTTGTAAATCATATTGAAATTCATCACAGGTTTTATTTGGTATGTGTTGATAAAATGCCTTGGGAAGACTGTATAGGAGTAATCTGATGAGGATTGTATTAAAAAGGGAAAAAAAGGACATCTTGTTGCTCTTTATAGCACATAATACTGTTTTTTTATGAATTTAAAACCATCTAATGGCTTTTTCCTCTAAGGGATTCATCACCTGTTCAATCATTTACACTCTGGTTAACAGTGTTGTGGTATCATCTAAGTGCTATAAAAATTGCTCTAGTTTAGTAAAGTCTCTCACACTTTGATTTATCCTTGCAAGTCTCTCCTCACAGATATTTTTCCAGCCTACCAAGAAGGCGTGCAGAGAGTTTCCCAGAGTTGTTTCCAAGCACTAAATCACCCGCACTGGATATTCTGAGGGAACGGCCAAAAATCTGTCACATTTAGACTGTGGGATCTGTGTGTTCATGAAAGTGAATGTCATACAGAAGTGAGAAATGAGATTTTCTGCTGATGCAAAGATGAGGCATGGGACCAAGAGGAAATAGGACTGTCATTACTGTAGGGGTAGTAACCTCATGAAAGCTCAGTCGTATTTTATCCGCTGCAAGAGACAAAGTAGTTTAAAGTAGGAGGTGACCCAGTGCTGCAGAGATGTGTTACATTCCCATCAGCCAGAACATTATATTTCTTTAGCAATCAGTAGTTTTATCATGAGAATTTTTCTGATTTCTCTGCTTGTGGATATCTACCAGACTCAGGATGATGCTGGAAAGTGAACGACCAAAGTGATGAGAGAATAAAGCAGGGAAGAAGGGCTTCATGAGACTTTGATTTTGTAACACCTTCTAGTTAATTGACTCTGTTGTAGCTTGGAAGAGAAAAAAAAAATCTTACTGAATATTTAGTTGCTTTTGAAGACATGTCTTGAGCGTTTTTTGGTCTGTTTCGTATGTATTAGAAAAAAAAAGCCCCTTTGTCAAAGCCAACATTGCAGCTTGCACCAGATGCACCAGAATCGGATTCCCAGTCTTGGACATGAGGCTTTTAGGGGACTGGAAAAGCAGCATTTAAAAAGCATTGGGGCACCTATTCTGTTGAAATGAACTGTCCAATTCTCTGCTTTATCTAGGAACTGAGGTTAAAAAAAAAATAATAATGAAATGCATCTTTTAAAAACTGTGCAAACCAAATCAGGGTTATATGCATTGAAATGATCATGAAGATCCGAGGAGCAGTTTGAATTATTCAGCTATTTTCTTCGCACATTTCCATTTCTTAATGTGCTTGCTTAAGGATAATATTTCTTTTTTTAAATGAGGCCACTGGGGATGAAAGGTGGTTGACACAGGGGAGTACATTCTGTGACAGAGTAAATTCCTCATATATAATGCAGAGGGTGAGTCCTTGAGGTAAGGACCGAACCGTGTAGTGATGAATTAGAACACTTATAGTGTGTGGCTGAAATGAGATAATTTCAGTGAGACTTCTACGAGCCATCCCACAGCATTAGATAAGCAGGAAAGAGCTTTTTGACTGAAGTAACTCTGGACAAGCTTTCCTTCCAGGAGGTTTGCATTTCCACTTCCACCACCACGCCTTAACGCATAAATATGTATATCCTGCGAGATGGGTGTTGGATATGTCTGATCCCGTTGCATCCCGCTGTTTGGCAGCACAAACCTCTGCCCTCTGCCCTCGGCTGCATCCAGCCACGTTGAGCTGATGACAGCTCCTCGGGCATCGCACGGGCTCTGTGGGGTGGCTGGGGAGACAGCCCAGACAACCAGAGCCTGAGCGAATCACTGGAACGAAGCAGTGGCCGGGCATTGAGAAACCTGTGTCACAATTCTCTGATCTTTTTTGCATTTCCAGGCAGGCTGCTAAACCTTTTAATGGTCATCTCCCCACTGCTGTTGCTTCTGTCTGCTGATTCATTCAGGCCGCTCTACGCTTGTCTTGGAAATCCATCTGCTTTCTAAACTCATTGTTTTTCCCTGCTTCAGTGGTCACCCAGATGACTTATCTCCTCTGTTTGTTGTTCTTCCTGAAATGCCCATTTGTTTTCTTTTTGCCCGTATTTCACATTTTTCAGGTTCAGGTATGTTTTGCTTTCAGCCTTTCTTGAAATAACGCATATCCCTATTGATTCATCATCAAGATCAATGTTATTATTGTTGGAGGTCAGCTAATTTTGTCCAATTTTGATAAGAAATAAGAACAATACTCTTGCTTTTTCAGTCCCCTTTGTTTTGTCTGAAGGAAAAAGCTATAGCTGGTATTTATTATTTCTCCGTATAGCAGACGCAACTATTAGGTATTTTATTTTTCTTCTCTCTTTCTTCCCCCAGATGGAAACTTAGCAAAGTCAGCATCTGTGAACTGTATTTCAGTCTTTGAAGGGCCTTCAGGAGCAGGCACCCTAAGGAAAAAGAAAAAATCCTGCAGTTTAGGCCTATTATAAAATTCCTTCATCTCTACGTGATGCTCCCTTCCTGACTCCAGAGGAAGGGAGCAGTTTATTATTGCTCCTGGCTAATGGGAATAAGCTAGATTTTAAAAGGACTTCAAGGCTGCCATTTATCCTTCATAATTTTAGCAAGCTGACTGTGACAGCTTTGTCAGAAGTGAAGTCCAGCTGGACTTCTTTTGCAGTCCTTAGGAGGAGAGGAGTCAGTCAGGGGATCCTGGCCAGTATCAGGCTGAACATCTCATCAGCTCTCAGCCCTCCACAGACCCAGCCACACACCCATAAAATCAGAGGTACCACAGGGTTAATTTGGGATGAGGTGCTTAAGGGAAACCATGGTGCTTTACAGAGTTCAGAACCTCTGCGATACTGTGGAGGAGTCATGTTGAAATATGGTCTTAATTTTATTTTGAGCTAATTCTGGAGATATTGTCTGCATCCCAGCAAGATTTTGAATGACAGACTTTACAGAATCTCCTTTCTCAAGCCTGTGCCACCACTTAGAAATTTTTTAGCCAGATGCTCAACAGAGCCTTGCCTAGACCTGGTTGAAGGTCTTCCTCTGAACCTGGGAATACAAAAGTCTAGTACCCCACACTCCTGAAAACACACGGGTGGGTTACTCTGCTGGAAACCTTTCAGGTGGAGGAAAGGCAGAATTTTCTTTCAATCTAAAGCAGAGTAGAGCTCCCAAAAATTCTTCTTCCAAACCTTAACTTAATTTTGATTTTACTTTTGTATTCTTAAACAAAGGAAGGACATTTTCCATCCACCACTAGGATTAATTTGTGAGTTTTCTCTTCTAGTGCTTTTTGTTCAGGTACTCAGTCTTCAGCTGTATTGTGAAAACTCAGTTTTATAAGAAAAAAAATGAGGAAGGATGAAGCTGCTACTGAGAAGAGGGGAAGACACAAGGGATTTATCTTCAGGCACCATGAGAAATAGATACTGAGAAAGCTGTGAAACATACCCAATTAACTGGCCTGTGAGAAATCCTGTTCTCTTGCCTTTTAAAGGAGAAGCAATTGGGCTTGTAGCAAGAGATCTATTTTCTCTAAATACAGGTGTGGCTTTTAAATTCTCCTCCCATGATTCATTTCCCTTCACCTAGGCTTCTGGGTATCATTGCTAGGGAAGACTTTGTGTATCCTGGGAGCTTAAAAAAGGAAAAAAACTTCTTCATTTTTCTAAGTTCTGTTTATATAAAAAATTAAATAGATTGTTATCCTAGCTGATTTAGCTTTATACTTGCCTAGCTGTCTAAGGAAGAAATAGAGAGCGTTTGAGTGAAATAACAACAGGAAGGAGTTTTGTTCCATGCAAGGTAATGGTATATTTGGAAGGGAACGGTAGATTTGGAAAAGTTAGGGCTGAAGTATAGAGTAAAAAAGTAAAGAAGCTCAATAGTAGGGAAAAGGTGGTAAATAGATATTTGAAAGTGGTTGTTGGTGTAAAAATGACTTGTTACATGGTAAAACTTTGTGCTTTCAAAAAATCTTTAAATTCTTCTGTGAAACATTATCAAGAAGCCTTGAAGCTTAATGGAAAGGAGAAGGAACAGATCCTAGAAGCACTAAAAATCATTTCTAAGGAACTGTAAGAGCAGAAGATAAATTGTATCCTTTCAAAGAGAATAATTTTAGAATGTCATCCTGAGAGCAAAGAGATTTTAAAATGAAATCTACATTCATTGACTTCTAGCTATTATCCTGTAAATATAAAGATGAGTCTCAAACTCCTATTGCATCTTTAACTCCCTAAAGCTTTTGTGCCTTGTTAATTACCTTGGCATGTTTGTATGCATTTGGAATACAACACTTAATGAGCAGATCATAGGAGCAGCTGCCTTTTATTTAAGGCATGTGGTCGCAGATCAGATCTTAATTATGTTCCTGTATGAAAGAGCAAACTACAAACAAGGTTATGCTTAACTAGCTTCCATGGGGGAAGAAAATAGGCGGGGTAGGGGAGGAATTCTGCAACCTTTTTTTAAAGAAATTTCAGGTGAAATTCTTTTTGTTACTGTTTTCAGAACCTGTGCATGTTTTCCAACCTCCTGTAGTCAGGTGAGAATATACGCTTTTTCATTTCTAAATATAGAACGTAGATCTTACTAGGCTTGAATTGGCAGGTGCAGTGCCTGTTTGCTATGAAAGATCTCTGTCTTCTTTTTATTACATTTTTAAGTGAAAGTTCAATCTTAATTGGTTTATAGGAGTCTGATAAAATATATAGGAGTGCTTTCGATTAAACAGCATGTGTTGGATGGTTATAATCAGCCTGTTTGTCAGCAACAGTTTAGATTATACCACCTGCTGAAATACATACTGATTGTTCATCACCCCCCACTAATTAATGATTTAGGAGGTGGTGTGATTGTTCTTGTTGGTTATTTGGTTTTTAATAAATTAAGATGTGTGTTTTTTCAGTAACTCTTTAACAAATAAAGACTTGAGATGGTTGGGTCAACAAAGGAGAGAAAAATGGATGAGTGAAAATCAGTTGGCACTTGATTATTCCGGACCCCCAGGGAATCGGTGATCTATATCAAAGTCTTTGACTCTCAAATACAGAATAACAATTAAATTTAACTAAATAGAACCAAACTAACTAAAAATGATTGAAATACTTTCCCTTACAAACCCTAATGTTCCTTAGGCATTTTGCAGTTGTCATTCAAGTCAAGTGACAGACAATGTGGCTTTAATAGAGGATTTAATTCTCGGTGCTGTATCACTGCAGATAGACTTTTTTGACTTCTCCTGCAGTTGCACTGTCTGTTGAGGTATTATGGTTTTAGGACAAAAGTTCCCTGTGCTTCCTACAGGCAGCACCCCCATACAGGGAATATACTGAGGCTAGAACGTGAAGGTGCAGTAGGTCCCATGGCAACATGTTCAGAAAGATGTTTCCTCATTCCACTCGCAAATGCACCTTTCCTAATTCTGTGCATTTCTGGGAGGTAGATTGCAGCCGTTCTCTTTAAACTGGGACATCCTTGCCAAATTTCATCAGCTGAGAATCTGGCTGCTTTTCTGTCAGTGCTTTTGTGCAGAGAAGACACCTTTATGCTCTCTCTGTGAGGTGGGAGGTATTGCTGGAACCGACTCTCAGTGGTGCAATGTCAAATTCTCAAAATGTCAGATTTATCTGTGCATGTGATGGTGTAATTTGGCTTCCTGCTGTGAAAATGAGAGGATTAATTTCCATAATACAGAAATTAACAGTGCAGTTGATATTTCCCCATTTCTCAGCACAAATTAGCAGCTGTGGGTGACAGCAGCCAGTTTAGCCTCCTTTTTGTCTTACCTCCAAATAGCCATTGATGAAGACGCTTGCCCCAATTAAATAATATTGGATGTCACACTGGTGTTATCCCCTCCTGCTCCACTTCCCTCGTTTGTCTGGCTTTGAAGCTTCAAGTGTTTTCCACAATTCCCTGAAGGGGGATGGGGGGGGAAGAGAAGAGGGGCAGGGTTGCTCCACTCAAGGCTGTGACTCCTGTGTGTGATGCAGAGGCAGGACAGTGAACCCAAAGTGCTGAAGCAGAGGTGCACGGTCTCCTCTGCAAATTCTGCTGTGGAGATTATAGTTCCTTGCCGAGGAAAAAGGCAAACAATTGGGGGGGGTGTCACATTTTAAATCACCTGGGAAAAGGATTGCGAGACTGTCTGTTAGAGCCCTTGGAATTCTTGTGGTAGGCTTATAGGTGATTCAGCAATATGATCGACTTGGCTGAAAACAAAACAAATCTGTAGAGCCCCTGTAGGCTGTGAGGTGACATCATCTTGTTATCATGCACTAGGTCTGAGAATCACAGCTAGAAACTCTTGATCCAGTTCACTGATGGGTCTTTTGGAAAAGCTGAAATCTTGTGAAGAGCTTCGTACCTACAGCTGGACAAAGAATCTATAGCTTAGTTTGGAAATTCAACAACAGAAGGGCTGTAGAAAGAAGGGAGACTTGCTTTCTCTCATTTTTGTTCCTTCAGCCAGATCTGCTGTAGAATTCCACTCAACTGAGAAACTCTAAAGGTTTCTGCTGAAGTTAGCTGTAATAACTGGCACAAGTTTACTCACAAAACAAAAACTACAGGATCAAGGCCATGTGTTTTAAATTGTCAAAGGTACATAAAGGAATCACAGGTGCTTGTATGTGACAATAATCCCTCAAGGACATGGGTTATTAGTAATATGTTTTTAGAACATGAGGGCGTATTTGGGCGTTTATCTCAACACACTGGGATGACTTTGGGTTTCCCCACCGAGTAAGAGATATTTATTTATTTATTTCCCCAGGAGTTTCATAAAGTGCAAGAAAGGTCTGAATTTGGCTCTGTATCTCTTAATTGTTCCATAAAATATCATAGGGTCTACATTATGTCTGTCCATAAATAAACAACCCCCCAAAAAAAGGCGGGAATTAAAATGCTAATATGTTAGTGTCACCTATCCTGATAATGAAGCCACCTAGGATTCAATCCTATTTAATAAAATAATAAGTGAATACACCAGATCAAAGAAAATGTCCTTTTGATTCTGATTTCTTCCTTGGCTAAGCATATCTATCACAACGTATAAATAAAAAAGGCAGTGCAATTTCAAGCTTAATGTCATAGAATAACACAGTTGAAGAAAGCTCTTATGTTGATCTGTCATTTTTTTCTTTCCCAAGGAAGAGTTAAGCAAGGTGTTCCAAATTTGGTAGGAATAGGTAGACGTTGACTCTTAAGTATGACAAACATCCCAAAGTTAGAGATCTAACTTTGCAACTCAGAGGAGGCAGGAACTTGGATACTGATCCTTTTGTAGATGGTCTCCTAGTCCGAATTGTGACTCTCGGATTCCATTTGCCTTCTGCAATGTTAAAAATCTGCACAAGTACAGCTGTAAGCACTTGTCCCATAAGCTTCTCTCCTGTAATTAGATAATAAGAATAATAGGAAGGGGTTTCTACAAAATCTGAGCGATGTGTACTCACAGTATGCATAGTTCACTAGAGGAACTAGTGTAGAGGACACTACTAGTGTCTTCGGTGACACTACTTATGCCAAGTAGGTAAAATAACAGATTGTTGTTTTGTTTTTTTAAATAGGATAGAAAGATCTATACAGTGTAATAACTACCCTGCAGTTGATGATATGTTTCTAGATTTTCTATACTTTTGTGAGTAGCAAGATGTTTACCAGCAGGAGCTGAGACATTAAGCTATCCTTTAACAGTATTTCTAAAGGCTGCATGCAATTTACTGTAAAGACTTCAGTGCTGGACACTGAAAAGCTTCAGGACTATGTGGATGGTGGGTCAGACTCAGGTGGGAGATGGAAGTTCCTCTGAAATTGCCTATTAGCGACTAATTGCTAATGATATCAGGTTCAACGCAGTTTCTAGTGCTAATGAATGACACTATCCACTTGGGACTGGGAATTCCCTGGTTCTTCCTGCTGGGCTCACTGAAGTGTGGGAGCAAAGCAGGGCAGGAGAAGGACAAGTGTAAAAGCAATGATATGTGCTTCGTGTATATAGGTTTTTCTATCTCTAAAAATATGTTGTGGGTATCTCCATCTTGCAATACAAAGTTCTTCAGTGTACATACTTTTCCACTGAATGCTTTCTATGGGTTGTTATATCTGATATTACTGCAGGACATAATGAGTTTGGTTTTTCTAACTGACTTTTAAAAATAAGCAAACATTTGGAATAATTCGTTAACTACAGAAAATGTCATATTTTCATGCTTGATATAATGACAATGCATGCAATTTCCATCTTTTTATGAACTCATTCTGGACTTGTTGCAAGGAATAAAAACAAATGTACTCGCATCTGCCTTAGTATATGTGTGTGATATTTCTATGGTAATGTCTCCAGGAGCTACAGCCTTGAAAAGTGCTACCATGCTCAGGACTGCTAATACTGAATTCTTTACCATATGGTGATTCTTGATAGATAGAATTTGTGGAACAATTCAGAAATACTTTTGTGAATGAAAAGGATGCCTTTACTGGTATTCAGTGGGGCCATCGTATTCATTGGACAGTATCTGGGCAACTGACAATTTCTTGGTGAATATATCTTTGTTTTGAGAAGTGCTCCAAATGGTTATGCTAAAGTTGTGATATCTGTTAGTAATGATTAAAATTTTTAAGTCTATTTGATTTAAATGCGTGGATCATCTGCTGAAAAACTCTCTTAAATCAACCAATAGCTCTATAGTCAAAACTGTCGGATCAGTCTTCATGTGCTCTCGGTGGAGAGAAGGAAGCAGGGTCAGTCCATCCTAGGATATGTCTCTGACACGAATCGGTCTCCAGAGGCTCCTGTCTTTTTTCATGGATTGTGAACCATTAAACTGCTACACTTTCTCTAGACAGCTAAACTTAACTGAGACAAATCCACTGGTAAAGGAACAGAGGTACTAACAAGTGGCTTTGATAGGGGAAAAAATGAACATTGCTATTCAGAAGTAAAGCAAATTGGTTACAAAGAACCTATTGCAGGAAAATAGTACATCAGACTAAGGCAGGTAGGACTTCTGAATGAGGAGTTACTGAATCCAGGATGGTCTGTACCCCAAAGTCAGTTCATAAACAATTTACTGAGTAACTACAGGTGTGTATCCCCACAGCTGTGCCCATTCAGAGTCATGCAGAGTGATTACTGTGTGCATTGTCACTCTCTGTTAGTGTCTGATGGTGGCTTAGTGCATTAGCAGGGAAATGCTGCATGTAGCTTGGAGACAGTATAACCACATTAGCGCTCGAGCCAGGGCAGTGCTGCCCTATAAATATTAATGATTCAGTGTCTCTGCATAGCTCTGTATGGAAAAGCATTTTCTGTCTACTCCTCTGACTTCTGAGTGATTTCGGATGAAGCACGCTCTGTCTTTTCTTTTCTGATCCAAGTGTGGTAGTAAGGAAAAGAAATGATTTTCTGAAAGAACTGTTTCAACTAGCTTTATTTGCCTTTGGCTTCTTCACAGCAGTGTAGACATGGTTCTAAGAGGCACACGCATCTGCTGCACTGTCATCTGCTTCGGAGGCAGTAGCGACTTGTGGCACCATTAATGGCCTTGCATCTCCTATAGATAAATTTAAAAAAAAAAAAAAAAAGTACTTCGTTTAAGCTAGTTGCTCAGCTTTGGAACTAGATTTTGCTCATGTCTTAAAATAGTGATGCAGACAAATACAAGGTGGGGGGTCTCTTCTACACCTGTTTGTTGTTATGTTCAGACAGTCCTTGCCATAAAAAATATATAGTTCAAGTAAATACAGAAATGGCGTTACCATCTGAGGAAGAGGACTAGCACCTACAATACAAGAAGATTGAAGCACTAAGGAAGTCCATGCAATAAGTAACTTAACAAGCCCTTGCCATCCACCTCCCTCAACAAAAACACTATGTTAGAAATATTTCTGGGGATCCTACAGCAAGTCAAATGAGTTTTTGTTGGGTTGTTGGCAGCTTTGTTATTTCTTTGTTTGGTTTTGTTTCTTGTTGGCTGGTTTTGGGTTTTTTTTAAAGAGGTTTTTTCTATTTCTTCATCACCTTGTGGTTCTGCTCAGCTGCTTGTGCAGATTCAATCAACCACCATAAAGAGAGCAGAAACCCAAATTTGCTGAAGTAGAATACCTCTTCCTCCTCCTTATGTATATTTGTTTCTTCCTGCCCATATAGCCAGCTTTACACTTCACTAGCCAGTTAGTGTTCAAGCCCTCCATATTTATGCTAAGGTCCTCCTTGTGCCTCTGTAACATTCAGACGCCGCAGATATCCATCTGCTGTTCTGTCATAAATAAGCAGTGACCTGGCACAGCTCTTATTTTTGAGGTTGTTCTGCAAAGTGTTGCTCTGTTTTCCAGAGGGCAGGGTGGACTTTCAAACTGACTTTGTTGTACGACTAGTCCCTGTGCTTGACACAATAGGAATAAGCAGCCCTCTGAGGCAGTAGGCCTTATTCTAGGGTGAGACCTTTCGCTTCATGAAGGTAAATCTAGAGCAATGCAAAGGGATTTTTCCACTGACATGGCCACAGAGTTGAGCAAAATGTCCTTCTGTAATTTCATTAATTATAACTGCAAACAGACTCATCAGAAGTCCTGCCCCTTTATTTCCCAATGCACAATTCCACAAGTCTATGGGCCAAGATGGGATCCACCTGAGGGTACTGAGGGAGCGGTCAGAAGCGCTCACTGAGACACTTTCCATTAATTACCAGCAGCCCTGGCAAACTGGGGAGGTCCCAGCTGACTGGTGCCTGGCAAACGTGACGCCCATCCACGAGAAAGGCCAGCAGGACGATCCGGGGAGCTACAGGCCCATCAGTCTGACCTCCGTGCCCGGGAAGGCCATTACGTGGCACGTGAAGGACACCCAGGTGTTCAGGTCCAGTCAGCATGGGTTCCTGAAAAGCAGGTCATGCTTGAGAGACTTGATCTCTTTCTATGACAAAGTGACCTGCTTGGTGGATGAGGGAAAGGCTGTAGATCATAAGGCTTTTGATACAGTGTCCCACAGTATCGTCCTGGAGAAACTGGCTGCCCATGGCTTGGATGGGAATATTCTCCACTGGGTTAAAAACTGGCTGGAGGGCCGGGCCCAGAGAGTGGTGGGGAATGGAGTTAAATCCAGCTGGTGACCACTCACCAGTGGTGTCCCACAGGGCTCATTACTGGGGGCCGTTCTCTTTAATGACTTTATCAGTCACCTGGAGGAGGGGGTGGTGTGCAAACTCAGTAAGTTTGCAGACGGCACTAAGTTGGGTGGGAGTAACGGCCTGTTGGAGGGCAGAGGGGCCGTGTGGAGAGATCTCCACAGGATGGGTCGACGGGCTGAGACCAAAGGCATGAGGTTCAATAAGGCCAAGTGCTGGGTCCTGCACTTGGGTCACAACAACCCTATGCAGTGATGCAAGCTTTCTGAAGAGTGGCTGGAGAGCTGCCTGACAGAAAAGGACCTGGGGGTGTTGGTCGACTGTGGGCTGAACATGAGCCAGCAGTGTGCCCAGGTGGCCAAGGCGGCCAACAGCATCCTGGCCTGGATCAGGAACAGTGTGGTGAGTAGGACTAAGGAGGTGATTATACCCCTGTACTCAGCACTGGTGAGGTCCCACTTCAAGTACTATGTCTGGTTTTGGGCCCCTTACCACAAAAGAGACATTGAGGTGCAACAAAGCTGGTGAGGGGTCTGGAGAACAAGCCTTATGAGGAGAGGCTGAGGGAGCTGGGGTTGTTCAGCCTAGAGAAGAGCAGGCTGAGGGGAG